>OZ012680.1:38309689-39509689 GCA_963942445.1 Argyra leucocephala
AAAATAAAACCATTTTGGAAAAATTGAAAATTTGAAAATTTTCGTATTTTTTTGAATTAATTTTTTTTAGCATCGTAAAAATTTGCAAAATTCATAATTAAAAAAATATTCTAAAATCTTTATTTTTGGACCAATTTCAAATTTGAAAATTTTCGTATTTTTTTGAATAGCTAGCATCGTAAAAATTTGCAAAATTCATAATTAAAAAAATAAAACCATTTTGGAAAAATTGAAAATCTGAAAATTTTCGTATTTTTTTGAATATCGAAAATTTTTGAAATTTTTTTTAATGAATCGTAAAAATTTGCAAAATTCATAATTAAAAAAATATTCTAAAATCTTTATTTTTGGACCAATTTCAATGATTTTTCAACTGTTTTCTTTTGTTTAATGAATATTCTAAAAGATAATAACAAAATAAAACCATTTTGGAAAAATTGAAAATTTTCGTATTTTTTTTAATAGCTAGCATCGTAAATTTGGAACACCAATGTGCAATCAAACAATTGCAAAACTAAGAATTGCATTTCTGCGCCTAAGCTAAATCAATGTTTTGAAATGTATGTATTTTCACATCTTCAAATGAAGAGAATCCGCCCGTGACCGACAAAAATGCAGAATGTTGATGGATCAGACCCAGGACTTACATGGTCTGTTGGTCACCTAAGTAAGTAAGTATTTGAATTTAGAAACAATGATACAATAGACCAATTGGCAATACGTTTAAGCCACATCAGTAATTACAAAAGACCGATCATTTAATTAGTTTGAGTAATAAAAAAATGAAGTTTTTAGGAAAACAAAATCAAATTACGAAATTGATACAAAAAAAAAATATTGTAAAGTTACCTGTGGTATTAGAATAAAAGTAACCAATATGAAAAGGAGATATTGAACATATAAGTTATGCTTATATATTGTGATATACAAAAGTGGTATACACAAGAATCTTATGATACATATAAGATATAAACTTGAAATAACATTCTAAAGAAAACTATGAAATTTAAATTAATTTTAATCTTTTGTTTTATGATTTCTTATTTACCTATAAACCATAAAAGATCACAAATGTTTACATACTTATACATCCGCGTACAGTGTACACAAATTTTATATTAGGTATTCTACTCGTATTATAACAAAATTCAGTATAAATTCATATTAGTATATACAAAAATCACAGAATACAATTCCATGTCATAAACGTTCAATATTTTAGTAGAAAATTCTAAAACTTTAAATTTTTATTTTTATTTGGAAAAACCCATAATCCCATAATCATAAAATTGCAACGCATTTAATATCCTTACAATATTTCTTATAATCAAATACACATACTAACATGCATTTAAATTGTTAGGTATGCAAAGATATAAATTCTAATTGTGGAAATTAAAAATTCTAAATAAAAACAAAAATATATTTTATTGTTCTATTTATAGTGAGATCTATCGAATCACTTGCTCCTAGGTACCAATTTAAAGAAGGTAAAAATAAATTTTATATTATAAGTAACTAAGTAAGTATCATCCATCCATCTTCTTTTAAGGCATAAAGATTTGAAAATAATTTTCCTTTTGATTTCAGTTTAAGAATACCAGTTAAGTATGATCCCATGATAATATTAAATACATAGTAACTGAAGGTATGTATTGGAATTCATGGTATAATATATGTGAAAATGTCGTATACTGTGAAAAATTAAATTGCAATACCTACGTATTGCTTTCTTTTGCTTTTGTAAGATTATTTGGTAATTTTAGAACTTATAAGAGATTCAATTAAATATTTTATTAGTTAAAAAAAAGCCATTATATTCTAGATAGATTAAATAAGTAGACATAAGTGGCCATAAGCATTAAGTTAAGCTGAATCTTTGCGATGCCACAACTCGATAGTGATCCATATTTGTTGTATAGATACTGTTTGTTTGTGAATTAGTTTTCTATTAAACTCGATCTACTATATTAAGGACTAATTTTATGAAATAGTCCAGAGTTTAAGTTTAAATGGAGACTTGTAAATTACTTGTCATTTCCATCGTTGTAGTTGATGCGACAATTAGAATTAAAGGAAATTTCTAACTTTTTACGCACTTTTAACCTATTACGCACAAACTTTTGACATACACTATCACATTAATAATAAAATTAATTCATATATTATATTTTATCAGTAAATTTGGTATGAAAATTTTTATTCCTAACTCGTTAAAAAGTGTAAAAAAATCATCCACGTCGTGGTTCAACGAAGTCTGTAGGAAAGCTATTAAAGAAAAAGAGGTGGCATTTGGAAATCTCATGGCCAATAAGTCAGAGGAATCAAGGAAGAATTACAACATCGTCAGAAATAATTGTAAAAAGGTCATTAACCAGCAGAAGTTTTTACATACTCAAAGGTTGAGACAAGAAATTTTATATCTCCCTAACACTAGTAGAACCTTTTGGTCCTTTGCTAAAAATGCCATGCATAACTTTTGCGAATCTTCATTTCCGCCACTAATAGACCATGACAAAATAATATCAGATTCGGTTGGAAAAGCAAATTTATTTGCCAAATTGTTTTCTGCTAATTCCACTCTTCCCCCAACGACTCAAAATCCACCTTCAGTTCCTTCGGAAGAGTCTACTTCAGAACTCGTGCCGTTGTTAAGGTACTTAAGAATCTGAATATCAGAAAGTCTACCGGTCCCGATGACATCTCTGCTATGGTTCTAAGACATATAGCCTTCGCTATTTCCAAACCATTGCGCAACTTATTCCATTTATCCTACTCTACAGGAGTATACCCAACCCAATGGAAGATTGCGCATGTTAACCCAATTCCCAAAAAAGGCGACAAAAGCGATCCCTCCAACTACAGGCCTATAGCTATAATATCGATCCTCTCCAAAGTGATGGAGATCTTAATAAACAAAAAGCTGACCAAATATCTTGACAGCCAAGGTATTGTCCACGATAGGCAATATGGATTTAGATCCCACCGGTCCACCGGTGATTTAATGACATACCTTAACGAGAAGCTAAATATTTGCTTGCACAATTCGGGTGAAGCAAATATTGTGGCTCTAGATATTTCTAAAGCTTTCGATAGAGTATGGCATAGCGCATTATTAGCAAAATGTCAAGCAGTAGGCCTGGGTCTCTCTTCTCTCAAATGGATTGAAAGTTTCCTCTCGAATCGTACGATTCAAGTCTTAGTTGACGGATTAAAATCCGATCAATTCCAAATAAACGCTGGTGTTCCCCAAGGATCAGTTCTCTCACCTACCCTATTCCTTATATTTATAAATAATTTGCTTCAAACCACTTTCAATCCAATCCACAGCTTTGCAGACGACAGCACCCTAGTAGCCTCCTAAAAAAATCTGAAGCTACATCCACCGCTGTGTCAACCAAAAGAGACATCATGGCTAGTTCCCTCAGCCACGATTTGGTCGCAATAGCTAATTGGGGCATAAAAAACAGAGTCGAGTTTAACTCTTCTAAAACTCAGAGCTGTACAATCTCCCGAAAAATTTCCATTTTTGATCCTACTCTTTTGTTTCAGGAAGATAAACTTCAGCGGTTTGAAAGCTTAAGCATATTAGGTATGCACCTTAATCGAAAAATGATCTGGAATGATCATATATTTGATGTTGCAAAAACGCAGCCAAATGTTTGGGTTTTCTTAGCCGCTGCAAGGCTTACTTCTCCCCCTGTGACCTCTTGAAAACCTATAAAGCTTTCATACGACCCAAAATGGAGTACAATTCTCACATATGGGCTGGCGCTTCTAGTATTGCGTTAAAACATTTGGATAAAGTCCAAAAATGGGCTATTCGTCTAATCAACGACCCAAATGTGACAGCCCATCTTGCTCCTCTTGGACATCGTCGTATAGTCGGAGCTCTCTCACTTTTTGATAGATATCTCGTAGGCATCGGCACATGCTCAGTTGAAATTAAATCTATATTACCTCCACTTAAGCGTTTCCCTCGCGAAACACGAAGGGCAGCATGTGCTCATCCCTACACCATCGAAATCCCTAGATGGCAAAAGACAAGTTATGGAAATTCGTTTATAACTTCAACATCGCGAATGTGGAACCAAATTCCATCTTATGTGTTCCCAAAACATGACAAATTTTATATTTATGACCTAAACAAATTCAAGACGAACATTAACACCTCCGTTCGTAATTGTCCTCCTTCCCTTTTACCATCCTCCTTTCCAAATTTTCCTTTCCCTCCCTAGCCAAACGTACCAATCGGTATAAAAGGTTCCCACCTAGTGTTTTGGCTATGCATAAAAAAAAATAAAAAAAAAAATTTAAAAAAAAGTACGGTACTGAACGGAATTTGAAGCATTTTAAAACCGATTTGTATTATTATTATTTTAAATAATATATATTTAAAAAGAGACGTGGCGAATTCAAATATTTTTTTCAATTAGAAATTTCAATTTAATATTTCACCTCATCCCATGTATAAGTTATTTTAACATATAAAAATTGCAATTTATCAAATTGACGCAACAAAACTGTCGATTTGAATTTAATTTTTATTTGTTTAAATAAATTATTATGTATGAGGTTGTTGTTTAAGATTAAAAATCAATAAAAAAACATTTCTTAACAAAACAAAACCATTCTTAATGAAATATTGAGTATTATCAAACTTCCTTGAATTTTGCGGAGCAGCCGAATACTAGTATATTTTTAATATATGAACTAGATCCAATGTCAGAACACTAAAATAGTTTATCACAGGTAATCATGGCCACATTTAACAAGCATCTGTTCAAGATTGGTAGATCGAACACAGACAGGTGCAGATTCGGCTTAAAAAAAAAAGAATCCTTCTGTCATATTCTATTTGTTTGTGAAGCTATACAAATATTTCCAGGAAAACACATCGTCTGATTCTGAAATTGACATCAAAGCAATAATAGCGTTCATCAAAGACCTACAATTCTAAGATAATAAATGTGGATGTACAATAGATGTTAAGAGGTTGCGCTAACAGAGAACCTTCATCAAAAAAAAACTGTCGGCTAATATTCAGTCACCTGGTAT
This sequence comes from Argyra leucocephala, assembly GCA_963942445.1. Lineage (NCBI taxonomy): Eukaryota > Metazoa > Arthropoda > Insecta > Diptera > Dolichopodidae > Argyra > Argyra leucocephala. The sequence continues at coordinate 38,314,748 of OZ012680.1, forward strand.
ATTGATCGTACTGCTACTCTATTTCAGAACCAGTTGGCCCAACTTTTAACTTATCATCACAATAAAAAATGTTGTATAGGTAATTATTATCTATAAAAATATTTGATTTTATATCGCGTCTAGTGAAATTTTATTGGGAAATGAGAAAAAAAATGAGAAATCATTATGCCAGTATACTGAAACGGATTTGAAATACAAACAAGGTATGGCTCAACTTTTTTGCAATAGAATAGTACCACAAATAAGTAATTATATTACTTGTTTGCTGTAGTACTATCGTACTATTGATATAATATTATACAAATGATTTATACGAGACTATTTTTTTTATTTGATACACTAACACTACCCAAACACTACAGGAAAATATTGTTTTATACAAAATGATTGTAGACTTGGATGAGGAGGATAGGATTGGGGGATATAGGATATTAGGTGAGATAAATGGGATACGAACTGCTATTGCTAATACTGCTATTAGATGGAAGCATATTTCATATTTCCACCCGTGACCGACAAAAATGGAAGACGCTGATGAGTCAGGCCCAGAATCTATAAATGGTCTGTTGGCCACCTAAGTAAGTAAGTAAATATTTCACATTTTAGGGATTTTCACAATAAATGAGTTTCAATTGCGATAAATTTAATTATCCTATTTGAAGCTGGAATTTTCTTTGTGACAAATAAAATATTCTCTAATTGATATTTCCAATCATGGAAATTTAAATGAAAAAAATTGTATACGAACTTGATAAAAGAATTTAACAATTGATTATGATCACAAATATCCATACACATATATGTGTACATACATACATCAATTTCTGGTGATCTAATCAAAATAGTTTGTATTTGATTAAAATTATGATTAATGAAAGATTCTTGTTAAAAAAAAATATTTATAATTTAATAAAAATTCAATATAAACTTTTGAATGGATATATATATATGTATTGTATGTACATCATAATGTATGGTCTCATTAGAATTAATTTCTAATTTGATTTGAAATTTAATTTTTCCATTATATTTTTGTTCTTCTGTATATTCTACATAAACAAATTTCTGATGGCTTTCTAAATTCACACACAATTTATTTTTTTTATATTAATTTTCTGTAGAACCCAATGGAAATGGAAAATGTTATTTTTTAGTAGTTATAATTTTCGTTGTGTCAATATAATTATAAGTACATTAGCGATTCTATTTTAACATTATCGTTGATTTTACGAACAACTATACCGGCTTTAAACCCATTACTTTCTTCTTTAATTTTTAATGGATTATCATTTCAGAGTTTATCAATAGTGATAAGTTTTCTTGCTGTGATTATACCTATTTATAATTTAACTAGTTCAACATATGAATGCTTTTAATCATATTATTTGCAAATTATATATCTCAAAAATTCAATCATAAGTAATGTCTTACAAATGAGGTCCGTAGAAGTAATAGTGGAGTAGAAGAAGAATAATGAGTTAGTTATTATTTTGAAAATATCTATATTTCGGAAGCAACATCCTTCATCAGCGTTACTTGCTACGAATTATTATTTTGGAAATATCGAAATTTCCAAAATAATAATTAATTTTATAATGAATAGATCCGACTTAATTGCTAAGTTTATTATACTTATAATTCATAGTAATTATATCACATACCCTTTTCCAGAACATGTGTGTTATATTGAAATACCAGAACATGGCTATCCACCCGGGTGCATACTAATGCTAAATTTGGGGGAAATTTCAATAATAAAACTTGATAAAATTAAGCAACATTAACAAATTTCTAACATTATGAATAAAAAAAAATTGTCCTTCAATTTTCTTAAAAAAACAATTACAAGAATTTTTTTTTTTGTTTTAAGCTAAAAAAATTTATTGAATATAGTAAATAGAACACCTGAATTATAATAGAAGAAATATATACGTATATATTATATATATATTTACTTAACATCAGGCACCAACCAAACATCAATAAAATGTTTTTTCCTTTTATATTTTTCTTGTATTTCAATTTTAAGAAAATTTCAAAATCTAAAAAGGATTCATCTTTTCGAACATAATTGGTATGTTAAACAATTACATCCCACTGTTAATGTTGTTGTTGTTATTATTATTTTTGCAAAGATTTCTCTAAAGATCATCAAAGTGAAACTGTGTGTCTTACAAAGAAAGAACAAATAAAAATTTATGTATATATCATATTGGTATACATTTTGTTTTTTATTGTTTATGAAAAAAAAAAACAAAATGGTATTTCTAAATGGTATGGACAGGAATGCAGCATACTTCCTTTTTGACTATATATAACCGAAAATTTAAAATCATATAAACAATAAGTCATAGGAAAGATTTTTTTTTTGTTCAATCAATGAAAATAAATTTAAAAAAAAAAATATTTTGTATTTTCTTCTTTACTTTTTCTTTAAATTCAAATTGGTTATCTTTAGTTTATAGGTCTCTATTTGGCTAAAAAAAAAGTATGCGCGATTTATCACTTGAAATATAGTTGTCACATCTGTGAGGATTTCAATACGCATAGAAGACATATCAAGCATATTATCTGTGCATATTTTCAGGGTGGTGTGACCGTGACGAGAACTAAGTTTAGATTGTTTGTTGGACCTAAGTGATGCGATAATAGCTTATTGATCATTATTTAATCCAGATTGATCTCGTATACGTAATAAATCATTATGATAATCATTTCTATTAAAACGGGCATTAGAAATGCTAAGATTGTACTTTTCGCAGATGATGCTTTGTTGTACATAACGGGAAAAAGTATTGAAGGATGCAGAGAAGCAATGAGTATTGATTTAGAAAATTTGTTTGAATGGTTATGTAGGAATAAACTAAAACGAAAAGTATGGTAATAAACTTAATTTTAATATGCATGTGAATTATGTCTGGGACAAGGGGTCGTACAATTTATTATTATTCCCACATTATGATTACTGCTCTTTTGTGCTTTTTACGTGTGATTCTGGTATACATATCTATTGTAGAAGATCACTAATAGCTCTACGGCTACGTATTTGGAGGGTATAGTACTATACCAGGAAGAAAAGATTATGACTGTAAATCTTTTTTTAAACTAACTAACTTGGAGCACAACTCAGCTTTCTATATATGCTGTATATTTTGAAATTAATGAAACCGGTGAGTATTGTACTTCCCCCTCTAATTGTTTAAAATTGCACATCTATGTTCTTGATGAACTCTATTATTGTCTTAACTTCAATTTCAGAATTGGAAACATCATTCAATACACATCGTATGCCTGGAAATATTTATGTCTTTTGCGTTGCTATGGTGTCGCATTCAAGTAGAGTGTGAAACTGAAAAGTGTTTTATTCTACTATACAATCCATATACGTACTTAGATATTATTGATCATTACAGGGGTGGCAGCACGTAACTTGTTACAAACGCTTTTTTTTGTAACAAAAAACCAGCTTCACAAATTTTTTTTCTCACCATGTACTTTGAAACGCTACTTTGGGACTGAAACAAAAAAAAATTTACGAAAAATTTCAAATGTTACGTGCTGCCAAAAGTAGCGAAACAATATTAAATGTGGCGAAACAAAACTAAAATTGGCGAAACAATTTTACGTGCTACCGTAACCGTATTTCAAAAATAGCGTGACAACATGTTTGTAACAAGTTACGTGCTGCCACCCCAGATATTATAAATCCATTACAAATATTATAGATATCACAGATCCATTAAAGCTTAATAAATATTGTAAGTTCTTTGTATTTTTAATTATTGTTCTTTTGAATTAATACTAAACCAATAAAAGATTAATTAGATCTTGGGAATGACTTCTAGTATGATTTCAAGTAGAACTAGTTGAACTATGACTATTTAAATTCAATTTATTAGAACAAATAATAAAGTATGTATTTAAGTACACATATTAATGGTTTTGTTGTTAAATCTTTTTTCATCAGGATGTCAATCAAATTCAATGAGTGAATAATAACACTATATAGATTGAACTACCTTTTATTTACGATTGGGTTCTGTTGCCATCAAATATACTTATTATGATTTGAATTAATTGATACAGTGTTTAGTGAACTAATTGCTACGTTGTAACTCGTCATATATCTGTATAATCTATTCAACATTACGAATATTTTTTTTTTATTTAAATATGTTAATTCAAAATAAATGTTTCATACCTATATTATTTAAATACAATTGAATACAAAAAGTTAACAGTAAATGTATAAGAAAATGTCTTATTTGATTAAACAAAAATTATCCAATTAAATTTTAATTAAAATTGTCTTATGTTATAGTACCAATCAATTTTTTTATTTCAATTTATAATAAAAAAAAAAAATTTTACTATCCTGCAAATTATAAAATACTATAATCACAAATTCTCTTTAAAACAAAAAAAAAAAAAATATACAAAAATAAAAAATTTTGTTTTCATAAATTTGAAGCCAAATTTTCGTTAAAAAAATGCAGGTAAAGATTTTTGCATTATCTTTGTTGCAACAAATACAAAGAATATTCATGAAAAAAAAAACCGGTAAGGATCACAACAAATTCCTTATATTCATATATCCTTTTTCTGATATATCTAATATATATATATATATGTATATATATAAATATGCATATGTAGAGTATACAAAATACAACTAAAAAGTGATGCATCTTAAATTCTTTTAAAAACACATGTTCAGTTGTTAGTGGATTATCTGCTCTACTATATCACTGCATGAAATATCGGACTTCATACCACTCTTCTGCTCTACTCAGATAATATATTATACTATACAGTATACATATATAATTATTGCTGTTGGTGCTATTTTGTATACCACATATTTTCAGAATTACATTACACCGCTTCACTCAGGCAAGTTTTATAATTTTCTCATACGATTACGTTATATGAGTACAATGAGTTAAAATTGTGAGATTTAAATTGAATATAAATTTGTTAATTTTACATAAAATTAAATCATTAATCAATTGTCTTTCAAAGTACTTAAATTAAATATTTATTAAACTGAAAAATTCAAGTGTTTTAAAATAAGAAAAAAAAAATAATAATAATGACTATCATTTCAAGCACATTTTCAGTAAGTTAAAATTTGAAAATTAATTAACTTAAGATTGCAAGTGAAAATAAAATTATTAAAAATTTAATCAAATTTAATTTTGATTTATAATAAATGAAATAAAACTGATTTTTGAATATTAGTAAATAAATAATAACAGAATCATAATTTTGAATAGGAATAATAAATTATAAGAATAGTTTTATAATAAAAAATTTACAGTTTCGAATACTCTTTATTCGATTGAGAGTAAAGAGAGTTTTTAATTTACGATATAAAATTATCGTAAAAATTATAAATAAATGAATAATGATTAAAATATCCTTGAGATAAGATTAATAAGTTTAAGAGTGTGCTCGCATATATTACTTTTAGAATTATTAAATCAAATTATCAGAATCTCATATCACACATATTAGATATTAGAATAGAATTAGTATAAATATTTGATTTCAAATCATAATTTCATTGTAAAAATAAATTCTAATTAGGTTAGGATAGATTAAATTAAAATTGTTATCTATGGATAATGGGTATGTGTATTAATATTAAATCACAAAACTATTGTGTAGTGGAGTTAAATAAAAAATGGCAAAATTACATAAAACTTGTAGTAATTTATTGAATTCTAGAATTAATTAACTTTTTTTATAATTATATTTATTAATTTTATTATTATTATAATGTATAACCTATATATATATATCCTTTTTCATAGATAAGATTTATTAAATTGAAAAGTGTGCTCTCGTATATTACTTTAAGAATTATCACAATCTATAGTCATTATAAATCAATCAAATTATCAGAATCTCATATCACAAAATATAGATTAGAATTATTGGTATAAATATTTGATTTTAAATTCTAAGTAAAATTAAATTCTAATTAGTATTAAATGAAAATTGTTATCTAGGTATGTTTATTAAGATTAAATTGGATATTGTAGAGTAGTGCAGTTATTTATGTAGAAAATGGCAAAATTACATAAAACTTGTTAGAAATTTATAAATTTTTAGAATTAATTAATTTTATTATTATAAAATTAATTATCATTATAATTTAAATATAATATACCTATAACAACCTTTAGAAATGTTGGACTGTTTAAATTATAATTCATTTTATTTTTAGTAAATAATTTAATTTCTGAAAATAAAAATTCATTTTTTGTCTCTGTCTATTATATATCACAAAATTATAAACCTTTATTAATTTTATTTTAATTTTTAATTTTAGAAAAAGCGTCGTTTACTAGAAGCATTTATTGAGGTTGACAAAACGATACAAAATCAAAACAATCAAATAACTAATTCAACACCAAAAAAAATCAAATTAATAGAAATAAAAAAAGAATATTTAAATATGGATTGTTCAACTGATACATCTGAATTAGAAAAATTATATCCAATACCACCAATATTATCACCAAGAGTATTACAATTATTTAATATAAAATTACAAATATTCGAAAAATGGGAATTAAAAAAACGTAAAGCTTTAGAAAAAATCTATGAAAATGTTGATTTATTAACAAATAAAGAAGAAAAATTAAAAAAATTACTTTCAATGCAAAAAGAAAAAGAAAGAAAACGTAAAGAATTACAAAAAAATGTAACTATTGCTATAAGAACAACAACATCAAATGACAATGAAAAAATTCCAATTATATCACCTAATTTATTAATAACAAAAATACATCAGCAAAATAATAATATTATTAAATATAAAAAACAAATTCAAAAACCATCATCAACAGTTTCAATTAATCCAATTACTTCATTCAGAAATCAAAATATAACATCAAATAAAAAAATTACAAATGAAAAATTTATTCCAATTGGACCGAATGGTACATTAGTACCAGAAAAAATTTTACAATTAATTAATTGGAATCAACCAACAGCAGCAACACGTAAATTGTTAATGACAGTTTTTGATCGTGATACATTAGCATTTCATACATTAACTGGTAAACCATCACCAGCTTTTATGGGTTGTGGTAGACCATTGAAAAATCAATTGAATCCAAAAAAAGTTGCTGATATAATATGTATTGTTACAAGAAAAACAAAAGCACCTGAACGTGATATACGTAGTGCAATAACAACAAAATGTGCTGATGAAAATAAAATGTATAAACAACGTCAAAGAAGAAAGGATAAATTAATAAATCTATTGAGTACAACAAATAAAGAAAATATTCGTTATTCAATTCATAATTCAACAATTTAACAAGCAAAAAAAAACAATAAAATATAAAAATATATATTTTTAATTTAATGATCAATCATTATCAAAATGATTTAATTATTTTAAAAATATATATAAAAATTTAGATTTAAGTACTGTGATTAAAAGTATCCATTTTAATTGTATGAACTCAATTTTATTGTAGTTTAATACAAACAAAAATAAAATGAAAAGTAACAAAATATTGTGAGAAGGTGATAAGAAGTTAAACTTAAAAATAAAAACTTATATATATATATATATATATATATTATAAAAACAAATTTAAATTAATGTTATTATTTTATTTTATTATTTCAGATTAGTTTAAATTTTTAAAAAATAACTAATTTTTGTTATTCAGCAATTTTTTTTATATTTCAACTTTCTCTTAATCCCAGATCTTTATACAGTTAATGGGAAATTTATAAATTTCCCTTTTTCAATAGCGATATTTATTAGTTCTTGTAAGTAATGATTACTATTTTCAACTTATCAACTGCAGCTCAAAACAACATTTTTGTATAATAATTTATGTATATTTTGTATGTGTTAATATAAAAGTACCGTACCAAAAAAGTATAAAAAAAGTACCGTACCGTACAAAAAAAAGTACCAAATTGGGGGATTAATATATATTATATCTCTTCTATTCATAATCTCTATTCATAATGAATGACGTTGTATCAGTAATAAAAAATAGTGAAGTTCAAATTTATGCTATTATCACATCACTTCGAGACTCAAGTTTGCTTCAAAAGGATCTCGATAATTTCTTTACATGGTGCCGTAGCAATAACCTTATGCTTAATACGAATAAATGTGTTGTGAAGAGTTATCATAGGCGTAGTAGTTTCTTTTCAAATATCTATTCACTTAATGGACATGTTCTTGAAATAGTTAGGTCGATCAAAGATTTAGGTGTCACTTTCGACGCAAAACTGTCTTTTAAATTCTACTATAATAATATTATTAGTAAGGCTAATTCAATGTTAGGTTTTATAAAGCAATGGTCTAAAGAATTTGATGACCCTTATATCTGAAAATCCCTATATACATGTCTTGTAAGGCCACAACTGGAATATGCTAGTCAGGTCTAGTCACCCTATTACGAAATTCATATTAAATGAATAGAAGCTATTCAAAAAAACTTCATATGATATGCAATTCGCCACCTTTCTTGATCTAATCCACTTGTCCTGCCTCCATATGAACACAGATTAAATTTGCTACATTTAGCTACATTAAAAACTAGGCGTGAAGTTCGAAAAAACTCTACTAACGGTTTATTTAACAGTTTTTACTTCATTATTATTTATATTAAAGAATTTAGTCAATTTACACGTAAGCGGAATGTTCTACATTTAAATGCTATGTTCCAATTCTACATATTATATAATTGACAACACTACGTCTGCGTTTACATAAATTACCCAAAAATTTTATTTACTCAATGCCAACAAATTTTTTTTAATTTCATGATTTTTTTTTATTTGTAAAAATTCAAAATTTAAACTACAGATGTCTCAGTTTTTCATTTTTAAAAAATAACAACAAAATGTTAGTACATTTCCCTAAAATTAAGAAAGTATTTTTATATTGAGTAAATTATATTTTTAAATAATTTAGACAATGTTAAGATAACAATAATAGACAATTTATAACACTCTTTTGAAAATTAACTCTACACAATATACTCGAATTATTTTATAAATAAAATTTAATACAGTATTTGATCATATATAATATATTACCGGTAGAAACCGTTCCTAGGTTGGCCTATAGTTCTCACTAAAACTATTTCAAACAGAACAGAACAACTAGTTCTAATCTAACTAGCAAGCTTTACTCATTAAATGAAAATATCACTACTCTATCGATAAAATCATATTTCGTAGACATCATGCATATAAGCAAGGGCGCATTTGCTAATAGGCAAACCTAGGCAACTGCCAACCGAAAAAGGCTAGGGGCGCCAGGTTGTGGCCGAGATGCAGCATCTTTTTTCAATTTTTTACAAGAATTATTTAATTTCTTTTCTTCAACAAGCCGTTGATTAGTTTTAAAAATAAAGTTACAATCCATTGAAAATGATTTATTGATTGTTGTTGAGCAATACAAATCATTGATTGAATTTGTAAATTCAATGTCAAATTTATATCAAAACTATGAAATTAAAGCCAAAGAAATATCTTTTGTTAAACAATTTGACAGAAAATGAGGGAGAAAACGGAAAATGTTTTATGATGAAACAAATTTAGAATCGGAATTACATAGCAATCACAATTTTAAAACCAAAATATTTGTGTTATAATTTCATGTCTTAGTGAAGAACCGAAAAAGAGGCTTGAAGCTTATGAATTAGTTTACAAAAATTTAGAATTTTTGAACAATTTAACGAAATATCAACCTAAATTAATATTAGAAAATGTAGAAAATATACCAGATACACAAGAACAATTTAGATGAATGTTTTATGGAAGAATGTGTGCACTTGGGATCATATTTGAAATCTAATGAAATTTCTGAAAATTCGATATTAAAGTTCGGTAAATTAATATAAAGCAAAAAACTAGAAACAGTTTTTCCAAATATAAATATAATCTTAAGAATATTTGTGTACACACATTTAAGTTTTTCGTTAATGAAAAGATTGAAAATCTGTTGAAATACTCTACTGTGTACAATTAATTTTCGAAAATGAGAAAGAAACAGTTAATTTTATAATTTGTTATTTCAATTTCACTAATTCTTTCATAATTATTTGAAAAAGAATTGAAAATCACACTCTAACGTGGACGTAATAAATATTTTATTTTTTTACACTTTGGAATTTAAATTAATTTGTGTCATATTAATTTGATGAACTTATAATTTTATATTTATTTTTTATTAAATTATTTAATTATTAATAAATTTTTGTATTATCATGTAATTTCCTGATTTGATTTTTCAAACATTTGCTGTTAAAGTTAATATTTTTTTTAATATTTCTGGGAAAAAAAATGCTCATCCTTCTAAGCTCAATTTTCCTGAAATTATTTATTTTTATTGTTATACCCGTAGAACAGCTTCCACCGGTAACATATATATAAAATTTCATATTAAAAAATCTTTGTCAAATTTCAACATTGATTTTTTGCATACTCGTGCCATTTGTCATTTTTGATAACAAAGAAAAAAATACAATTTGAGAATTATTATACATTTCTCTCTATTTTTGTTTATTTGTGTATTGGTGTATTAAACTCTACAATAAGCAAGGATATAAATAAATAAAAATATAATAGAATATAATTTGTCATATGAAAAACTAATAAAGTTTTCATGTTTTTTTTTATTTATTTATATATTTACGATAAGATAATAATATAGTAAAGGTTTGATATTGACCTCTGAAAAATTTTCGAAATTTTCGAAATTTAAAACTATTCAGAGAGTTCAATTTATTAATTTCTAAGGAGATACATACATATATATATAGTTTTTACTACATTTTTAAAGTTCAGTTCACTTTTAAAGCATTTATTTTGACAAATTATTTGTATTATAATACAATAATTCTACATTTTCATCAAAAACCTAAAACTAATCCATTTTAAGAATTTGTATAAACTGTATGATAAAGGTCTAAAGCTAAAGCCTACATTTATTCAATAATACATATATATAAAGGTGGATTTCCCCTTCATGGACGAACGTCCGGACAATTTTATTTTAGATTTTACACAATTGAAATACAAATGTAATCAAATATTTATTATAAGTGATTTCCGTTTCTGAAGCGGTTTCTTTGATACGAAAATACACAATGACATGATCAAGTCAATTAAAAATATATATTTGAAATTATGTTACGTATTAAAAGAGATTTATAATTTTTCAAGATTTGAAGAAAATTCAATTTGATTAGTAATTTTTATTTTCAATTCTCCCTTTTTGTATTTTTTTTTTAAATATATCATAATGAGCCTAACTGGGCTAAGTGTGTTGGCGTACTATTGGCAGCTTGGCACCCACTATTTCTACTACCTGCCTACCATCCACCTTTTTTAATTAAATGCATTGCTGTGTGTCTTCTCTTCATGGTGCTTGTGTTTGTGGTGCCACTAACAAACTATTATTGATTGTTCACATCGTTGTTTAATACAACCACAGATGGCTTGCGTTGGTTAGATATTCTAAACATCTAAATATACTTTCCCAGAGATTGTTTGTGAAAAATAAATAATTTTTAATTATTTTTTGCTTTAAACATTTTTTTAATCCTAATATACATAATGATGTATATAATTAATCTATAACTTCAAAATTTTAAAAATTTGACTTGTAGTAAAGTCTGTCAATGTTAACCTCTTGATTACTTAAATTTGTGTTACATACTTATATTAATGAATCTTATCTTATGCTAAACCATAAACGTATATTAAATTTCTACTTGTATGGAACCAGAACCATACGCTAAATAAAATTTTCTATCTCCGAAAAAAAACAATTGACAAAAAACTAACTCCAATTTAAATACTTCCTGTTCCCCGTGGGTTCGATATTAAATAAAAGAAAGAAGAAAATGAAAAACTTTCATCGTGATATATTTTTTTATTTTATTTTTTTATTCAAAATATTCTAATCGTTCACTAACAACATCAACAAAGCAATAAACAAATACCTTTTTGTCTGTTTTAGACTCCTAAACAATAAAAACCAAAGAGAAATAAATTTTTCGAAATGAAAACAAATAATAATTTTCCAATAAAGAGAAATTCGAGAACAACAACAAAAAAAAAATTTAAAAATAGTATTTATTTTTTTGCATAATAAATTTTTAATTTTGAGGAAGAATATCCCCTCAGTTTAATTTGTGAATTTTAATTAAGAAAAGCGCAAATCGGTTCGGTCTAAAAAAAAAAGATAAAAATAATTAAATTGCGTATAGCCAAAAAATCACCTTAATTTTACCAATTTAATAATCGAAAATATACAAAAAAATATTTTTTTAATTTCAATTAATATAATTTGATATAAAAAATGAATAAAAAAAAATACATAATATATTAAATTAAATAATTTAATTTGAAAATAAAGTAAAATAAAGAAAAAATAAATTTAGAAAAGAAAAAAAAGCATATTAAAATGTTGGCCTATTGCCAAAAATCAATTTTCTAACAAATTTTGAATATTATTGTTTAAATTTAATTCCTAAATTAATATAAAATAATTTATTTTTGTGAAAATTTAAAAAATTTTACCAAAAATAAGGGTAATTTTTAAGTAATTAAAAAAAAAAAAAAATAGTAATAATAATAACAAAAATTTAATATGAAAAAGGAAAGAAAATAAATATATCGAAGTGTGATACCAAAAAGTGATCAAGTGAAGTGATGTAATCCATATAGAGAAAATTCATATTGTCAAATGATAAGAGAAATTAATATTAGATAAAGATAAAAAAAAATTGAAATTCTCTTAATTTTATTTAAAAAAAAATTTAAATAAAAAAAAAAAGAGTAATAAAACATCAGCTGTTGAAAATTATATATTTTTTTTTATTCTTGTTTTTTGTTCTCCTGTTTTTTTTTTTTTTTATATATAAATAACAACACAATTTTCATTTGAAAATAACGAATTTATTTAGTTTTATTATTTGTTATTGTTGTTGTTGTTGTTGTATATTGAAAATAATGGCGAAAAAAAGTCCTGTACGTTCATTAAGTGATAGTTCATTAGCTGAATTAGCAAATTTAGTTGTATCTTCAATTGGTTTTTCATTACATAGTATAGCTGATATTGACTATGTAACAATAACAATGGTTGAAGTTAATTCATATTTATCAGATTCGGGAGCAACAAGTGATATATATCAAGATTTATTACGTGTTATATTAGCATCTGATTATTTAGAGGCATCAATGCGTTTTACATGCTTACAAATGTTATTAAATGGTGGTGTACATACATTAATAACAGATATATTTCCATTTTCATATTATGAAAAAATTTTACAAGTTATTGCAGCACAAGGCACCGGTTTAAGAGTACTTAATTTAAAAGGTGTATGGGTTAAGGAAGAGCATATGCATTATATGATGGAAATTATAAAAAAATGTCAACATTTAATAAAATTATATATACCATATATTGGTAAGATATTATTGTTTTGTGATTGTGATTTGTTTTTTTTATGTTAGTATGTTTTAGTTTGTCTTACACTGATTGATTTACTTTTTCTTCCTTAATTAGGCATTTAGTGTCTTTTTTTTCAATATATCTTATCTTGAGTCTTGTGATGACGTCATCCATCATTCATATACAATCTTTCAGAAGTCTTCCTGGTAAACATATGATATTGATTTAGTTGGTTTGATTCATTACTACCTTTGCAAGCAGTCGGCCTTCTGTCACTCTATTTACGTATTTTTTTTTTTCAGATAGAAGAAAATCATCAAAAGAGTCTTCTACTTCTATTCTTGTACCGGGGAAATGAAGGACTGTGCCGACTTTAACGCACTAAAATCTCCCATCATTTTCATCTCCCAAAATTAAAACTAGTCTTTAAGATTAACCATTAATACAATTTTGGCTCTATTAAAGATTTTATCCTAATACAGTTCGAACGGTTTCGTTCGTTCAAGTCTTCTAACAAAGTTTTGACAGTCAGCTAAACGTGAAACTTCGACATTGACATATTGAGAGAGACGACTTTTATGGCTTACAGCCAATTTTTTTATTACGTCTTTTATGAGAGGAAGCTTAAGATCCATATGAATATCAGCATTGCGAACAAACCATGGGGCATTGACAATGTTTCGCAATACTATGTTTTGGAACATTTTGATAGTTTGAATATGTAGTTGATTAACACAACCCCATATTTTGAATACCGTATGGACAGACTGGCTTTAATATCTGTTTGTAAATCAAAACTTTGTTATACGTCGAAAACGTAGATGCCCGCCCAATTAGCCAATACAAATGTTTGTATTTCAGTCAAGCTTGCTTTCTAAGTTTTGCGTCAAGCGTCATACCAAAATATTTTGCAGAATTTTGATATGGTATGATGACACTTACTGGACTATTAGTTGGTTTATTAACAAAAAGTTTGGGGTGGGAGCTTGCCTGATAGATTTGGAAAAAGCTTTTAATACGGTTTGGTTAAATGGGCTAATATATAAACTTTTAAAGTTTAAAGTCCCAAATTACCTTGTAGCAATTATAATTGATAAAAACTACAGAAATATGAATATATGATAATTGACAAAAATAAATTTTTTATAAAAACCCAAATGATAATCAAAAATTTTCACGATAGATAATGGCCTGTTACAAGGTACAGTTAATGCACCAACACTGTTTTCAATATATTTATCAGAATTATTGTCCTCACTAGACCGGGTTAGAGGAAATAAATATGCATTGGCCTTTGCCGATGACATCATATTCTATTCTGCCGATAGTTCAGTAGATTACATCAAAGGCAAAGTACAAAAAATGTTTAATATTACTCGGCGCTACTGCAAAGTTTGGTTGCTGAAAATCAACTTCAACAAATGCGAGACAATTTTTTTCGTAACACGGTTGATAAAACTAGTGTAGATATCAAAAAACACTGGAAATAATTTGAAATAAAATCCGCAGGAAATGTTATCTTAACTAATAAAAAAGTAGTTAAATACCTAGGAGTACAATTACATCGTAACTTAAATTATATTGAGCAATTCAAATATAGTATATCAAAAGGTAACAAAGCTTTCATGGCTTCAAAAAAACTTTTTTACAACAAAATTATTAGTAAAAGAGTTAAAATTATATGTTACCAAACATTAATAAGACCAACGCTTGTATATGGTGCACCAATATGGTACAACATCAGTGCGAGCTTAATGGAAACTCTCCGAAAATTTGAAAGAAAGTGCATAAGAGTTTGTACTAATATATATAGAAAGCCCAATTCCGAATACAAGCATTACTACTCTGATAAATACTTGTACAAGGAAGCAAACATAATTAGAATCGATAATTTTGTTATAAAATTAATTCGAAGACATTATGATAAAGTACAAAACACTCCAGAAAATGGTTTAATATCGCATAGATTCTATCACAATGAGGAGTACATCAAAAAGACCTTGCTCACGGGCTTCATAGCTCCAGAGCATTTTATCTGTTTAGATAAAAACGGTTATATTCAAAACCGTAATCATGTCTCTCTATTATACCATTATAATAAACGGGCTACATGTAAAGCTATTGATTATAACCCGGGCAATATTAACGGAGAGAATTTAAAATTTGAAATGTCCATACCAGATAAGTACAAATTAATTAAAGCAAGCTATTGGTGGTTGGAAAACTCTAATTATTATTAGCACATATTATAACATACATTATTTTTTTAATTAGGTTAAGCAGTTTTAGTTAGATTAAGATAGGCTAAGTTAGGCTAGGTTTTTAATAAATATAACTATTGGTTTTTACCTCCTACTTTTCCAATAATATAATTCAAAGACAAAAAAAACTTTGTAAAGTTGTACATAGTATAAAAAAATTCATAAAATTTTGCGTAAAACTAACATAAAAACGGAAAAATTGTTTAGAAGTTAATAAAATTAGAAATAAGTAGCTGTTTTTGTAAATTTTTGTAGGCTAGACTAGTGTAAGAATGTAAAAATAGTGGGAAAAAATAAAATTTATATTAAAAAAAAAAAAAAAAACGTCGAAATCGTAGATATGCGCCCAATTAGCCAATACAAATGTTTGTATTTTAGATCCAGTTCTAGTTTGTTTTTCTTAACGTGTTCTTTCCATCTAAGTTTTACGTCAAGTGTCATACCAAGATATTTTGCAGAATTTTGATATGGTATGATGACATTGTTTAATTTTACTGGATTGGCCGACTCAACTTTTTTATTTGTAAAGTTAACGTGCGTAGAATCACCTTTTCGTGCTTAATTAAGTATGGAACTGCACCAAATGGTACACCAAATTGATATTTTGTTGTTCGCTTGTTGCAATTTATTTGTAGCTTATATTTTATATTATTTATATTTTTACCGACTGCTAATATAGCCATGTCATCTGCAAAATAGCTACCGTCGCATTTTCTATCTCTGGAATATCACTAGTGTATAGTAAATATAGTATGGAGCCCAATATACTATTTTGTGGTACTCCTGCGTTAATATCTTGTAGAGCAGAGTGATCTTCTCCTTGTTTAATTTGAAATAATCGCTTTGATAAATATGACGAGATCAGTTCGACATATGTTTCAGGGAGCAAGCGACGTAGCTTGTAGATAAGCCCTTCATGCCATACTTTGTGAAAGGCTTGAGCAGCATAAAGAAACACTGAAGAGTAGATGCATTTGCTTTCCAATGTTTTTTTATGTATCGTCTCTCTACTTTCTTTATCTATTTCGATTCTAACGGATAATATCTTGAATGCCGAATGCGTCCCTGATTTCGATGCTTCATTTCTTATCTCTTAATATATATCCAAATATTTGCCTCAGATTCATATTTCTGTAGTTCGTTTTGATTTAGATGTGTTAATGCGGTTGTATCAATAACGTACCATACCAACGTATGGGTTGAATGCAGCTTTTGTCTATTCGTATCTTATTTTCTATTAGCATGTAGTTGTTGCTCCGTATGTACAACATCTAGATCATATTGAGCTTTGACCTCATTTACAGTCTTACTTCATTGTGATTTGTTTTGAGCAATTATATTAGTTAATTCAAGTTTTTTGACAGTAATCCTGGACTTCGTCTATCAAGCAATCTTAATGTTTGTATATATATCGCCTTGCTTTAGTATTGTATGGAATAGCGGCTATAGTATTTAATTTTGAAATCTTTTAATCTGATTCTCAGAGCACAGTATACTGTCTATCCATTTTAGTGCTGTCGCTTCCATCTTAGTTTAATAGCACTGTTTAAGATATTAAGGTTTTTGAATTCTACTAAACCTTTTTAAGCTGCTACTGCCACCTTCAACTATATTGCCGAAAATTCGTTTATTCGTATAACCATCAGTTTAATTTGAATAAAATATTTTTTTTATATTTGCCTCACATCTATTATCAAGTAGTAGAAATAAAAATTAAAATAAATTTGAATTAGCATAGGGGGATTTCCCAAAATTAATTTTTATATAATAAATACAAATTCAGTTGATAGTGTTTATACACAATCATTAATTATTATTTATTTATTATTTATATTATTAAAAATTAAATATTTACAAATAAATAAATTTTAGAAATAAGTATAGAAAAAAAAATTAAAGTATAACACATTTTATTGATGGCGCAAAATTTGCCACTGCCTTAGAACGATTTTTATTAGGTGGCAATTGCTTTTGCCATTGCTTTTTTGTATAGATGTCGAGATATTTTCTAGACGAAATTGAAATAGAAAAATATATTGAAATTGATGGTTGTAGAAGAGGAGGGAATTAATTCTGAAAATTTGGAAAAAAGAAGTCAAACAGTGGTTGAAAATAATTTGCAAAATAATGAGAGTGTATCAAAATTTGATGAAGAAATTGATATTTCTATAAATCTTTCCTTTCAAAAATAAAAATATAATAATGGAAAAAAAATATATAAGTAAATATTATTGGTAACAACTTTTTGTCAATTATTAACATTTTCAATACAAAATGGTCTGTTTCCAGATATATGGAAGGAATCAGTTATTGTACCGATTGAGAACAAGAAGGGTACTAATATAATTTCAAAATTTAGACCAGTTAACACCATTATGATCGAGTCAAAAATAATGGAGAAAGTTAGTCAATGAACAACTGCTCAACTATTTCGAAAAATGTAACTTAATTTCTCAGTTTCAATTGAGGTATAAAAAAGATCATAGCTGCGAATATTTGTTTAAGTTATTCGGTTACAAGGTCATAGCTGCGGTTTTTTTTGGATATGACGATAGCCTTTTAAACGGTAGACAGAATGATACTACTGCTAAAATTATGGTATAAGAGATATTGAACAGAACAAAATTTAAAGATTACTTATCTGATTAATTATGTTCACGTAAAGATTGGTGTACCACAAGGCTCTGCACTTGGTGCTCTGCTGTTCTTAATTTATGTTAATGACATAGAGTTATTTATACTGTCGAAAATGGTTTTGTTTGCGGAGATGATATGCAAAAATATGCTGTTGCTGACACTGTCGAAGAATATATACACAAAATTAATGGTGACTTACGTACTTTAAATATGTGGTTTCAAATGAACAAACTTAGCTTAAATATCGCAAAAACAAAATGAATGATATTTAATGGAGAAACAAATTACCATATTAAAATAAGATAACGAAACAATATAAAAAGTATAGAAGAAATAAAGTATTTAAGTGTTATTGTAGATAATAAGCTAGATAACCATGTTTGTTTGAGGTTATAGAATTTTATCCCTAATAATATAATAATTTTTCCTTACTCCTCTTGGGAGTATAGGTGGCTTCCAGTTGACACTTCCATCGTATTCTATTGCTAGCTGCTGTTTTCACTTATTCCTACATTATATTTCTTTTTTCTAGTTCTTGTTTTATGGTACCCCGCCAGGTGTTTTTTGGACGAGCCGGGTCGTCTTGTACCTTGTGATGGGTTCCATTCTAAGCTCATTCGCGCAATGTTGTTTGATGGATTTCTGAATGTATGTCGTATAATATGATGATAGCTTGCACAAATTCTTTGTATTTGATTATATTTTAGACTTAACACTTCTTTTCAATTTAGGTTTTTCTGATGGAATTGGTCTCTTTCAAAAAAATTTTTTTACATAATTTTGTTACTAGTTACAAGATATATTTATATTGTTTTCCTTGCGTCATCCATATCTATTTCTTGAATACTGGTTTTAGCACGTTGGATGACACAGTAAGTAGAACGCGCCTGCCTTTCAAGATGAAAACAAAATTCTTTATAAATAAGTTTTCTGACTTAGTTTAGTATTCTTTGTAGTAAATTCATTAAAATGATTTAAAGTTAAATTAATTGGGCGTCAAAGTTATGTATTTTTAATATCAAGCTGTGTTTTTTTAATGATCCGGATCTATATAGACCAAAGAGCTTTTTTGAATTTCATACAAATCGCTAATCCAACTTTTTATCGGGATCTCTTTACAGATTATGGGAAATTTATAAATTTCCTTTTTTTTGACAATAATATTTGACAAAATAAAACGTCAAAGTAAATTGTTTATTGTTTATTGCTAAATCAAAATGCTTACATTTTATTTAAATAAATGTAATTTCAAATAAACTAAATAAGCTGAATTTTGATTTCGGGAACATAAAAAAAAATAAAAAAAAAACAATCGTAATGACGCGTGTAGTGTAAGTTTAATTGCTATTAGTATATTTACCAACTGAAAAAGGTAAATTAGGTAAATTCAAAAATGCATCATCATAAAATTTCATGATGAAAAAAATTCATTTCTGAAATTTTTATTCATTTAAATTTAATAAAATTCATTAATTATTTATTAAATTAATCCAATTATTCTAAAACTTTAATTAGCAAATGCATTAGGAAATTAGTTTTATCATGATGCTATATGCTGATGCATTTATGAATTTACCTATTGGCTATTATATATACGATACAAAGTTTAACAATTACAATTGAATTTTTGTAGATCCAGTGAACAGTAAAATAATCTATTAAAGACATGTACCTTTCAACCAAAAAAACCATAGAATGTACATCGATTTTAAAATCAATTATAAATACAATAACATAAAATACAAATCAGAAATGTAAAAATGTATAATGTAAATCAGTTATAAGAGCAATAAAATTTATTTCCTTAACATACATAGTTTCCTAAACATAATAATTTAATATACTGTACTAAATCCCTATACATGTACATGTCTTATGAGGACAAGAAAGGAAAAGGAATTGTAACTAGAACTACTGTAACTAACCCATCTAGATCTAACAATTAAGTAATTTGGAATAAATAGCTCACTAGTTTTATTTCTTTTTGTTTTTTGCCTATTTTTTATATTCTAAATTATTTATTAATTAGTTATTTTCTCAATCTATAATTATGCATGCAAATCAGATTTCTTTTTCTATTGTAAATATTTTATTCTTTATTCTTTTTTATACAAAACTTACTAAAAAAGCTATTTTGAATTGTAATAAAGCCTCAAAATTGAAGTTTTGGTTATGTCAAAAAAATATTTCCCTAGTCGTTTTTTTAATGATCTGAGATCTATATAGATCCGGATCATTAAAAAAACACAGCTTCAATTAAAAAGTGAGATATGATACACCATTAAAATTGTTTTTAAATTTTTTTCAAAAAAGAGTTTAAAATTTTTTATTTTTATATAGAGTATCTAATTATATAAATAAATAAATGTACTACTGGTTTGATCCCTTCCTTGGCCTAATTGGTTGGAGCACAGAAATGTGTTTCAATTACGATGTGGTAGTCACGGATTCGATTCCCGTGGGGGCATAAAGTATAACTAAAACAAATAGCAAAATATTATATATAAAATTTATAATCAATAAAAAATAATTAATAATTTATAACTAAAAATATTACTTATTTATATCAATATAACTATATCAATACTCATATATCTCATACAACACAATAAAACAATAAATAAATATTGGACAAATACTAATAATAATTACACAATTGTCAACAACTGACAACAACTGACAAAAGTATGTGACATGATGTACCCAGTAAATCATAGTAACGTCAGGCATCTTAACGTTAAAGATGGATAAAATGGCAGCGACAACTTGCAGAAAATATGACGTCGTCTTACCACGTAGGCGCAGATAGAGTTATCAAAGTGGTCTTTTACAGTAGGCCAATCCCCTATTTAGACAGTATAAACAGATTAAAAACTAAATGAGACATTGCCTCGGAAATACAAGTGAAATTAACAGCTTGAAATCGAGTACGATGTTAAGTGGAAGTCCTATGCTCCCAAGAGGAGTAAGGAAAAAAAAAACTACTGGTTTCGGATTATAAATTTATTGAATTGTTATAACTATATTGTAGTAATCTGTTTTGTTTACTGAACCGTAACTGCGTACTGTTAATTTTGCTGAAGGATTTTGGCATATCAACACTTTAGCTACCGCGGTAATCATCAGTGATACACAAATTTTCCGACTTGCAGATACAATATATCCAGGTAGTGTATTTACAATGTTAAAATTTGTAACTGGGAAGGAAAAGCAAAATTTCGGTATTACTGAAGATAACAGTATGATAATGGGAATTGTTTACTGGTAATACATTGGTAGCCAACGTGTTAAAATTACTCTTTAGTCTCTAACAGTGACATTTTCATATCTTTAATAATTGCATATTCATCAGTTGCTTCTATACGGCTCAACTTTTTTTAACTCCAGATTTTTTTTTTTAGTTTTCCTTTATTTCAATCAAAAAATATAAATATCCAAAATTTATACAAAAAAAAAAAATTTAAAAAGAAGTAATTATAACAAAATTATTTACAAAAATAACGAAAATTCAATTAGAGTTTGAAATAAAAATAAATAATTTTATATAAATTAAGTAAATATAATATAACTTTTTACGACCCTTGCCCGGCCTTATGGTTTTACTTAAAGTTATCGTTTGACTTGTTTTTTTTTTGATTATTTCTTTATTATACATTTTATCTTTTTGCATAACCAAGTTTCAAATCTTACTAAGTTTGTCTAATTAAATTTTACATTATTAATAGAAGAATTAAAATAAACTGAAATAAAATTATTATAAAATTAATACAAAATTAATACAAAAGCAAAAACAATTAACGTAGGAGAAACTGGTTACAAATTCAATTCAATGCGTACTTCCAGACGGTTCACTCCTCAACATAAGCTGAAACCTGACTCGTGTGGAAGTACGCAATTTCATACAAATTATCTAATTATTGGTATAGATATCACATCTACGTCACATCTACATCTCGTACGATTTCTCTTTTAAAGAGACATAAGTCATCAATTATTTTAGTGGCAGATGGCAATTCATTATACGATTTTAAGCATTTATACAGACAGTTTTTCTGTTTTAAAAAACGTTAAATAGAAATTCGATTTGTTTCTAGTATTGCGATTATGAATGTCATGCATACCGTTGAGAATGAAATTATGTTTGACTTTATTGTTTACTATTTTAAAAACCATTAATAAAAATTCTTTTTTACAATAATGTTCAAAACTAAAATATCTAACTTATTCAAATATATTAAGGGTGAACCGCTCCAAATTGGATTTAAGTACATTATGTTTGATAAGATGTAGGAAGAATATAAAATGAAATTAGATCGAAATTATATGACTTACAGCTCCCAAAAAAGGCTCTAAAACTGTTTCTAACTATTTTTAACCTATGTCTTAAATTGTGTTATTTTCCAAAAGGCTGGAAAGATGCTTCAGTACAGTTATGCATTCCAAAAACCAACAAACCTATAAATGAGATTAGTAGTTATCGTCCAATTAGCCTACTAAGTTTGATCGGAAAAGTCTTTGAAAAGGGACTCCAAATTAGGGTGCAAAACTTTGTTGAAAACAACCCAATGAACAATTCGGTTTTCGACCTGAACACTCTGCTGATCACCAACTAGTACGTATAACGAAATATATCAGAGAAAAAATTTGAAGAAAAGAAGTCTGTGGATATAGTAATTTGTGATATAGAAAAAGCTTTCGACTCTGTATGGCACGACGGTTTTATCTACAAACTACATTGTCTGCAGTTTCCCCTATACTTAGTAAAAATAATTAAAAACTTTCTATATAATAGAACTTTCTGTGTCAAAATCAATGACACTAACTCTTCAAAATTCCAGTTGCCAGCAGGCGTGCCCCATGGATCAATTCTAAGTCCTTTCCTGTACAATATTTTTACATCTGACATTATCATCCCAGATTCATGTTACATTGGTATGTATAGTACTGATTGTATGGTATGTATGGTATGTATTGGCCTGTATAGTACTGATGCAAATCCTGCAGTCATTATGCAAAATTTGGAAAGCGGGTTCAATACTCTTCACCAATACTATTACAAATGGAAAATTAAGATCAACGTTTCTAAAACGGCCGCCTGCTTCTTCTCAAGGAAAAGAAAACCATGTAATTTGCCAAGCAGAAACCTTAACCTAAATGGTACTGTTATCGAATGGAGTTCCAGAATTAAATATTTAGGAATTATCCTGGATCCTAAACTTACTTTCGGACCCCTCATTGAGGATAAAATAAAAAAAAACCTAATTTTAATTAAATCTCTCTATGGTTTAATAAACAGAAGATCTAAACAAAATAAAACTTTGATTTTTAAATCAATATTCCAAAGTTTATATTTATATGGATCCTCAATATGGGGAGATTGTCCTAATTGCCACAAAAAAAAAATTACAAATTACTCAAAACAAGCTTCTAAAAATGATCTTAAATCTTCCATGGTATCACAGTACGACGGATACCTATACACTTGAAATCAAAAAGTCTGCCGATAACTGATAAAATTACAAACAGGCAAACAAAATTCAACAACAAGTGAGAATACTTAAGTAATTACTTAGTTCGAAGTCTGGTTAATTATTGATCATTGACAGGCTGCGCTTGTCTAGTTTTACTGTTTGTACCGTTCGCTTTTAAGCTAAAGTCATAGTTATAGTGATAGTTATAGTTATAATCATAGTTATAGTTTCCTAAGTTTTTTTTTAGTTTTAGTTCTAACTTCTAAGTTTGTTTTTAAATAAAAATAAAAATAATCGAAAAGGTGTTTTTCTCCAATTTTCCTTTTGTCCAAGTAAAAGTATTTTGTAATCTATAATTAAGCAGGCAATGTAGTAATATGTAAAAAAAAAGTGTAAATTGTTGATGTAATAAAATGATTTAATCTAGCTCTAAACTAATATAAGTCGATAATGTCAGTATATGTTAACTATATTTTGGAATGAATAAACAACAATTAAATTAAATTAAAAAAAATATTATGTAGGTACACATAATTTGAAAATAATTATTATATTATTATTATTTTATTTATTGCCTTAATGTATTTGTACAATATATTTAATTTCATATATTTTAATTTTATATTTCAAGAGCTTATATTACTAGAATATTTGCACCTTTGATTTGTAATTATTTAGACAAGCTGGGTTTTAATTGACCAATATTTAAAATCTTAAAAATTTTTTCGGAGAATGAACATGAAATGAAATTATTTTATATGAGAACTCAATGCGTACGACAAGAACAGAAAATATCATTTATAGGAGATATTTTCAAAAAATTTGGGATATTATACTTTGATAAAGTATATATTTAAAATATCGGGGATAGTTTCTTTATGTCGGCAACACTGTTTTTAGTAATTTTTTGAGTAAATGTATATAACAAAACAAATCATTTTTATCTTTTTATCAACAGATAGTTTTGAATGTTAAATTGTTGTTTTTTTGTGTATAAAATAAATTTCCCAAATAGAAATTTAGAGAATTCTTTGCAGTGGTCTATTTTTTTCTTACATAAAAATTCAATAATCTATCTCCCTTTTTAGAGCCAATAAAATTTTTAAGATTTTAAATATTGGTCAATGAAAATCCACCATTACCTACCTGACTTAAATATTTAGAATGAATTTAATTTGTAAAGGACAAAATAGCAAGTAAAAACCTTTAATTAATTATTTTTATGCTAATATAAAATCTAATGTAAACCTAACCTAAATCTTAATTAACGTCTATTGACTAAAATGATCTTAATACTAACCCTTAATCTACTATTGGTCTTATAGGCGGATTTTTGGAATTGTAACAGCTTTCAAAAAAGACAGGTGCTGTTTTTTGTTGTATTTGAAAATATTTCAGTTAAACCAAATATATAAACTAAATACATATATAGTACATTGTAATACATTTTTAATGCATTGAGTAACCGCAAATATCAATTTTCATTTTGCTTATTTCTTTATTAAATAGTTATCGACAAAATAAATAAAACCATCCGTCTTTATATCCATTTATTCATAGAAATTCCTCTTTAGGTATACTGAAAATAAATTAATCAACATGAAATCAATATTTCAACAGATCATGCTCTATGGCTCTCCAATTTGGAGTGACTGGTGCCAATTCTCATATTGCCAAACTGCAAATAAAACAAAATAAAATTTTAAAAATGATGCTGAATCTGCCATTGTATTTTTACCTACAAGAAAACTTCCTCAAAAGTCAAATATTAATACAATTGTTTACAAAATTCTACAATTAAATAATATGTAATTTCGACCAATAAAACCATCAAGTGCCCACCCCTACTCAGTGCAAATTCCAAAGTAGCTCAAAACTGGCTATGGGAATTCGTTTGAAGTCAAATTTTCCCGAATGGGTTTTTTGGAATACTGGTTCGAAAACTGAACAATATTCCAACAAACGTGTTTCTTCAATGCAAAAATATACCTACAATCTACTAATATACAAAAGTTCAAGAATAATATTAATAAATTTATTTAAAATATCCCTACTGATCAAAGGGATATTTTTCTTTCTACAATCCTCAATTAGTCCAAGCTATACACATTCGTGTATAAAGGTATCATTTGAAACCTAGTGTTTGGCTTAACTTAAACAAAAAAAAACATAAATTGCAATTTTCTGAAAATACTGTCATAAATACCAGCTAAACAATCTATATCAACCTTAGATAGAGGCATACAGCTTAGTTTTAAATAGTTTTGAAGTTCGTTATAATTAAATTTAACTTTAAAATAATTAAAATTTACATGTAAGGTTTTTACCATTTTCCTTGCAAATTTAGAATTAATAAAATAAAATATTATATTCAAAACCACCATGTTTCATTTGTAAAGGTAAATAAAAAGAAATAAAAAATACCTAATCTCTGTCTAAAATCTACTCTAAACTCTGTAAAAAAACAATTATGTAAAATATTAAGGTTATTGTGGTTATAAATAAAATAAAATAAAATAAATTTTCTTTATTATTTTTTCTTTATTTTTGAAACATATCTCAAATTCGTAAACGAAATTCGATACAAACTTTTTCCTTGCCATAATTGGTTGCAACTGCGTCCTTGTCATATTTGATTTTAAACATAAAAGATGTTTCAAGGAAATTTTATTATGTAAAATACAAATAGATTTAACAATCTTAAAGAATGCATACATTCTGTTAGAACAGAAATTATATATAGCTATATACAATTTCTGATTAGAAGTAATTAATTAGACATATTTATTATGTCTCAATCATTCTAGGAAGATTTTCAAAAATTTTACATTTAATTAAAATTTGTAGTACCGGAAATTGTTTTGTATATACCAGGAACGCAGCCCTTATTTTATTATTAATTGATTATAATTAAAAATAAATGACATTAGATGTATATAAAATTTTCAATAAACTGATAATAAATCATACTAGTTCTTTCTTTTTAATTTATTAAATTAAGATTTTTATTGCTTTGCAATTCTATATTCTGTGATTTTGGATGCTAATCAACTCTTTCAAAATTTTTATTTTTATTTTTAATTTTTCATTTTGTATCTACAAATTCAAAAAACGTGCAAATAAAGAAATTATAAATTTATTTATTTTTTTTTTTTTTTTTTGTTCATTTCGAAAGACAAATGTTTTTGCGACTGATTTTCTTTGTGTGAAATTTTAACGTTAACATTTTAAAAAATGACAAGTCAATTGAAGATAAATGAAACAAATAAATGAATATTTCATTTTATTATTTTTTTTTTTTCGTCTTTTTCTTATTAATTCTACACTAAACTATACTAAGTACATAATATTATTTATTTGATTTTGAATTAAGATTTATTATCTTTGTTCATTAATCTTTGATGAGATTTTTCAAATAAAGTAAAGTTTTTTAAAGTTTTTTTTAATATATAAAAGTATAGGTTAAATTTTTCACAAAGCTTCTCTAAAACCTACTGCTTTCTGTAGGTAATTAGATTATATCGTTCTCTATAAAGAATTAATTCTGTATCGATTCCAAATTGTTCAACTTTTGTTCAAATGATACAATATAATTTGCCAATTTAATAATTTGTTTTAAATGAGTCGAGTTTAACACTTCAAACACTCGGAGAGCTCTATCTCCAAAAATTTTTCAGGAAGATAAACTTCTAAGACCTAGAATAGTGCCTTAAGGTAATCCTCATTATATATTTCTCTCTAATCTTCGCTCCTGTTCATATTTTATTACAAATTTAAGATTGTTTAAGTATCTATGATGATTTTATGACAGATAGGTTAAATGAATATAAAAAATTTTATTTTTTTTATTTTTCAATTGCTAATTTTTTTGTTTTAATTATTTATTATTCAAAAAATATTTTGAAGATCATACAGTCATAATGGCTAGATCGAAATTTAATTTTTGTATTTGTAATCGCAATTACTTTTGTTTTTGAATTAATAAAGAAAAAAAAAATGTTAAAATTCGAAATGTTTTTAAAGCTACCTTACACAGGTCCAGGTCCAGGACAGGTCCTTACAATTTTCAATATTAAAATTTTCTTGAAATACCTTCTAAGTGTCTTCGTTTGTAGCGAAATACAATATTTCAGAGACCTAATTTCTAAATAATTAAAAAAAAAGTGTATAATAAATAAAAAATAAACTTGTTATGTCCATCTATAAGAAGCTTTAGGATATTTTTTACCATTCTTATAACAAATTAATTTTACGATAAAAAAATAGTAATTTTACGATATTCATCAAAAAACAGAAATTTATTTCCAATTATAAAATATTATTATTTTAAAAATTAATACTTAATTTTTTGTTGTTTTTTTTTTTGTTTTTTTTTTTTTTAGCAAATGATGAACTCTTAGAATGTATTGGTAAATCCAGTTCAAAATTGAGGCTAATTGATATTAGTGGTGAAACTGATATAACAGAAAATGGTGTTGAATATTTAAGTAAAGGTTTATCTAGTAATAAATTAACTGTTATTGATATTGGTATGCCTGGTGAAGAAAATATATGTCATTCAGATGTTGCAATGTTATTAGAACGTTGTCCAAATTTAGAAACATTAGGTACATATTCATTTGTTGGGCAAGCATTAAAATTTATTTATGATAATGTTGATTTAAATTTTAAATGTAAATTAAAATATTTACATGATACACAAACTGATAATGAAAGATTAGAAATAATTGTAATGACATGTCCAAATTTAGAAGCATTATATTTGGATACACCAAAAGAAGGAATATTAAATAGACTGAAATATACAAAATTAAGAAAATTAAAAATATATAAATTTCAATGTGATGAACTAATACAATTATTAGAAAATATTGGTAAAAATTTATCTCATTTAACTGTGATTAAAGGGCGTGGTATTATGGAATTGGGTAAATTAGCTAGATATTGTTCATCATTAATTGATTTAGATTTTTATATGATGGAACAATTAACATATAATATTCCAATTAAATTTGATAATTTACATGGTATAGAAATGTTAAATAGTCCATTATCAATGGTATCATTAAAGCATTTTATTTGTAATACAACAACATTAAGAAGATTAGCAGTTGATTCTGTTGTATTTGGTGATGAAGATTTAGAAAGGTAAATTTTAATTTTATTTTAATTTTTTTTTTTTTTCAAATTATATTAATTAAATATTATTATAAAAATAAATACATAATCAATTTATTATATTATTTTAGTATTTTTGTTCCATATAATTTTAAATATTTGGAAGATATATGGTTTACATCAGCACCAAATTTAACTGTATCATCAATTGAAGTATGTTTAAAAAAATTATATATACATTACATACATATATATAATATGTTACAATCAAACAAACAATATTTTAATTTCATTATAATATTTTTATATATAGCTTTTAATAGAACGTTGTCCAGAATTACAATCAATTGGTCAAATAAGTGGTTGGGCATTAACACCAGATGATTTGGCATTAGTTCGGGGAATTCTAAAAAGTGGAAATTCATCTCTTGTACTATCCCCAACATCTTTATTTTCATAAAATCTAAGAATAAATAAATAAGAAAAAAAAATATATAATAATAAAGAAATAAAAAAAAAAATGCACAAAATGACAAAAACAAAAATAGTAACTTTTTAAGCGGTCAAAATTTATGCTTTTTATGCGCTTTAAATACAAATTTGTTTTGCAAAAAAAAAAAAAAAAAAATTTTATTAATTTTTTTTTTTTTTTTTTGTTATTTTTAATTAATTATTTATATTTTTTGTTTATTTTATTCATTAGTTGCATTTTTAATATGTTTATCTAGCTAATTAGAAAAATAAAATTATTTAGCGTTAAGTTAAATTAAAATTAAAATGCTTGCCTTTTTAATACAAACTTAAATCAAAATAAATTAATTGTGATAGTTTTAGAGAATTATTTAAAAGTTTAGCTAACGGAATTCATTTCATTTTTAGATTGCTTGTAGTTTCGTATGTATTTCAATTGAAATAAAAATTTAATTAAAATTTTATTGTACATAATTTGGTTTTCACAGATAAATTAAGTAAAAATTTCGTAGTTTTTTTTTTAAATGATTTATCAAGAAATGCTAGCTAACTAGGGTTAGCTAACTTGTAACGAATGTCATATCTATTTATTTTTACTGTATAATCAAAAAATTTAAATGAATTAAGATGTAAACAAGAGTATTGTAATTGGGTTTGTATGTTTGTTTTCAAATTTGCAAATAAGAGAAAAATTAAAAAATGTCATTAAATTCTGCGAGAACAGTGAAAATTTTGCAAAAAGAAAATTAAACTAAAATTTTCTGAATTTTTAACAAAAATTTTGATGTAAAAAATTAACCGATTGTTTTAAATTAGAATTGATTAGCATTTTTTTGAAATTTTTGATACTTTAATTTAAATAGATATTAATTTAATAACTATAAATAATAAATTAATAATAACTGAAACTAATAAATAATTTAGATAATTAGAACAATTTTAATTAATAATCTAATAGAATGAAGCTATAAATAAAAAAAAATCGAATGTTCAGGCTCGTGTTAATCATGTGTATATATCTATGGTGTTAATAGAAAGGTATTAACTTTTACATTTGATTTGACAGAATTACAATACTCATGTTTACATCTTATTTCATTTAAATTATTTGATTATACAGCAAAAATAATAGACATGGCATTCTTTATAATAATTATTGTTCATAATTGGGCTTAAGTAGTCATAACAAATTTAATAAGTAGAATTTTTTATTTTAGGATTAAAAAACAAATATCATAGTATCTACATTTTTTTATTTCTTATCTAAAACGTGCTTTTACGCTCTAATATGTTATAATTTAAAATAATTTACAAAGGAAAAACTGTTTATGATTTAAAATTCATTATGAAACAAAAAACAAAAAAATTAAAAATAACATTTTAAAAATGCAACTTTTATTACAAAATTTTTATATAATTTAATTTAATATATAAATAATAAATTAATTATTATTGTCTAGTAGCACTAATATTTAGCTATTTAACAGAATTTTTACTTGTTGGTAACGCGAGACACAGCTACAGTTATTTAATATTAAATAGTCAGCATAATAATTGCTTTAAATTTAAAATAATTTATTGAAAGAACAACAAAAACAACAAAACAGCAAAATTTTAATTTTAATTACACAAAGAAAAAAATTAATTAAAATAACAATAGTTCATAGTAATAAAATATTCTACAAGTACATATTTAGTAGTTTTTTTGTTCAAATGCTTCAACGAACTATTTTGCATACAAAATCAAAATTAATATAGACATAAATAATATTTGAAAGAAAAAAAAAATAAAATTGTAAATACTATTTTATTTTATATAATGTACTAAATATTAAAATTAATTTTGTTTTTATTTCTTAATAAATATTCATAATTATTTTTTTTTTTCTTTTTTTTTCTTTCGAATTTTCAGTACTTATCAACAAACAATCGTGACATTCTTCAAATACCATCTGATGATGACACCAATGATACATGATATAAATTTATTTTAAAATGTTCATACAACAATTTCATAAAATTATAATTTGAAAGAAAAAAGAATCAATAAATTTAAATATATAAAATATAAAAACATTTAAAACACTTGTAAAATTATTAACAAAAAAAAAAGATATAAAATTACCATTTAAGTCAAACATTTTTGTTTTTAATTTCAATTTAAAACCTATTAATGATAATATATTTATGCAAAAAAAATGTATATAAAAATTAATTACATTATGTACATTTTCATTTTTGTCTTAATATTTTGTAAATTTAAACTTTTAAAAAACTTTAATTAATATAGGATTATGAGAAACTACTAACTACTTGAAGTTTTTATAAAGTTTTTTTTTTTTGTAGATCTGTAATTTTCATTAAATTAACCTTTCAATAACACAAAATAACAAAAACATTTTTTGAAGAAACTTTTATTTCGAGCAATAATTGTTTTGTTAAATTTCTTTTGACTTTTTTTTTTTAAAGTTAATATAAAAAAATAATTTCGATTCCAAAAAATTTGGAACAAAATGAAA
This sequence comes from Argyra leucocephala, assembly GCA_963942445.1. Taxonomy (NCBI): domain Eukaryota; kingdom Metazoa; phylum Arthropoda; class Insecta; order Diptera; family Dolichopodidae; genus Argyra; species Argyra leucocephala. The sequence goes on from OZ012680.1 coordinate 38,346,681, forward strand.
ATTGAAACAATCTTAAAGAAAACAAATTTCATAACGGTAACACTTATAATTTACCAAGTTTCATTTAAACGTCATTAGCTAGCGTCTAATTTCGTTTAATGTTTAATCGGTTTTTCAATTTCGGTCTTTTCCACGGTAGTAGAAATCTAAATATGGGACAATTTTTTTTTCAATAATTTCCTAGTCAAATAAAATTAAAAAAAAAAAACCATCCAATTGAATAAAAAACTTGTACCTTATGTGAAATTTAAGTATGATAATAATTGAAGAAAATTAATTTGCAATAACTTGTAATATAACGAAAACCAAAAAGAAATCAAAGGCCTTTTTTAATAAGAAAATCATAAAAAGAAGAAAAAATATTTAAAGCGAATTGTCAGCACTGTGTCATCAAACCACATACTAGCATCATCATCAGTACCCAATAGAATACTAAAATTTTATAAATTACAAATGTTGAAGTCTACCAAAAGTTGAAAAAGAAAAATTTCTAAAAAAATAAAAATATAAAAATAGTGTTTTTGGATAATTTATTATTTAATTAGTATTATTTTGTTTATTTGTTTTTTTTTTTACTTTATTTGGAATTGCAATTTATATAAATGAAAAATGATTTTATTGGAAATTAATAATCGTATTGTCGAAGAAACTTTAATAGTTAAATTTCGAAAAGCTAAAGATGGGTGAGTAATTCTAATATAAAAAATTTAATACCATAAGTAATATATTTAAATTACATACATATCTAATATTTTAGGTTAATAAAATTAAATTTATTTAAATTTTAAAATAACTTTCATGTACATATACACATTAAATTAATCTATTTTTAAGGTTGATAACTTCTACTGTCAATATCTATACACTGAGTTGTTGTAATACCGGTCGTAATCAATTGAATTTTCAATTAGAATTCTTTCTGAATAATTTATATTAATCATTTCCTTTGATAATCCCAACTTTTTAAAATGTCAATATGATAATCAAAAATTCTTATTGGATTTTTTTTTATAAATTTAATATAAGTAGATTTTCAAAATGCAACGATGAGGTCATTTAGTCCCACTTTAATTATTTAAAATCAATTTCAATAGGTTAATATTGATATTTTAGTTGTCAACCTACATAGAATGCAAGCCAAGTGAATGTAATTTGATAAACTGCATTAATCATCATTTTTAACTATAGATAGAAATATATTTTTATTTCAGCATACATTTATGATTTTTTATATAAGTAATGGAAAATTGTTTTCAGTGGTTTAAATATGTATGTAGGTAGTAATCGTAATTTCTAATTTTATAACATATTTTTTTATGATCTAACGCTAACCCAAATAAAATTATGGCGATAAAGCTATTATGTATTCTACACCTAATTCATATCAAAAAAATAACGTAAGGTAACTATTTGAAAAAAAATGATAAGGGATAACTTTGAAAATATATTATCAATTGTAAATATGTATTATCAATTGAATTATTTGTGATAAAGCTGAAATTATTTTTTTTTTTTAAAGGTGCGTTTGCACAAACTTTGTTTTTATATTTTGAAATTAAAAATATTGCATTAAGATATAATTCGCATTTATATCTTTAATTTGAGTAGCAAATAGCAATCAAGTAAAAAGAGTTAATATGATTCAATTCATATGAAACATTACACTCTACCTACACTAAAGTGTGCATGAAAAAGTACACTTATCATGTATTTTGTTTGTAAATTGTATTGTAAATTTTAATTTTTTGTGTTTGACATTTTAGAGAAAATAATAATGTAGTCTGTCTCTCTTCAAACCTTTATATTCTACTTTTTTTTTTAAAAAGGAAAAAAAAAGATTTTTTAAATTGGTTTTAATTTTTTTTTAGTACATTTCTCTATTGTGAATGATAATCTATTTTTAAATTTTTCCAATCTTCATTTTGTTCTTCATTTTGTTATTCGATTCGATCATTTCATTTCATTAATAATTCTGCTTTCGCGGTGAATGTGTGCTTTGTATAAGTAGAGTATAAGTAAAATATTAAAATAAATATATTGTATTAGGTCGGTTAATTTTTTAATTATAAATTTTGGTGCGAAAATCTTTAATGGCGGGTTAATTTTAATATAAAATAGCCGGTTGTAAATTCGAAAAATTAGATGGAGAAAATAACATGAAGAAAATTGTAAGTTCTATAGTTTTAACATATTTATATACATATATTCAATTAAAATTTTAATTCTTCTAAAATTAAGAAATATGATTAATGCTAAATCGACATTCCACAACCAAATGTGAATGGCATATATGGACTTCATATGCATACATACATATGTACACAAAAATTTCTGGTTAAAAATATTTCATTTTCAAAATTTAAATTTAATAAATGAATTCTATTTAAAAAATTAAATTAATCAATATACATATGTATATATATATATAAACTCCAAGATAACAAATTTGTTAAAATATAAAAATAATGAAGCTTATATTAAGGTTTAAACAAATTATTCGTATCACACCACGCTTAAATTATAACACCACGTGTCTTAATCCTCCCGGATGTTCAGTTTTGATATACATATATATTATATACATGTGATAAATAATGGATACGACAGTTGAACAATATCTGTTTAAATAATTACATATATTTTATTTCGAAATTTATTTTATAATAATTATGCATAACCAAATAATTGAAAATTAAGTAAATTAGGTAAAACTTGAAAATACAATTTTTATCTAAATCTAAATAAAAAAAAAATTTTAGGTTATAATTTTTGTAGGTACATAAGTACACATATATGCATGAATGTATGAATATTTTATCTACCATAATATGTACGTAAATTAAATAAAAAATATAAATTTGGAAATATCAGGAAAGATTTTTGTTAAATTGAAAAAATCTTTTTTTTTTTAGCTAAATTTCCTATAATAAAAACTAAGAATATAAGCACTTTTAATATATTTTTTTACTGGTGTCAAACTCATTTTATTTACATTTCCAAAAATGGGTATTGTGTAAAATTATTTAATATCCATAGAAAATATGTACATAATTACATTATATTTATTAAATATGCTATGTATATCAATTATGTATATAAGATAAAATTTAATTAAGTTTTCTTTTTTAATTTAGACACAAAATCGAGTCAATTGATGTTATAGTAGCAGATTTTGATGGTGTTCTTTTTCATATTTCAAACCTTAATGGCGATAAAACTAAAATTAGGGTAAGTGTTTTTCGTGAATTAAAAAAAAATCGGATACAATAAAATTTAAGTTAAAGGAATAATATAGGTAAAGGAAAGGAAATACATGTTTGTTCATATGTATATATATAAGTGACTTCCAAAATGCAGTAGGCAAACGTTTTGATAATAGATAATGATAGAATTTTCATACTATAAAAATGCAAAAGTTTTGATACTATGAAAATTCTATAATTTCTGCTTTTCAAATAAACACAAAAACTTTGCTCTATTTTGGAATACCATTAATAATGTTAATAGGTATGTCATATCCATATTTGAGTTGTAAAAATTAAAACTGCAATCACAATTTTAATTAGATATAAAAAAATTTATTAGAAATTTTTGAAATTTCTCACGGAATTTACATTTTAATAAATAAAAGGAGATGTCCAATTTATTTCCTATATCTAGTATACCTATATCTAGCTATACTTAATAGATTTTAAAGCTTAAATTTTGGTCGATTTTTATAACTCGCAGATGTACCAATATGTAATTCAAGTTTATCAACCAAAATAAACAAATAGTCCTAACACTACAAATACCTACTATTTATGAGTTGAAGTAGACTTGTGCAAAACGATATCACTCCAGAAAATAATTATTGTTATCGACATTCTACCCAAAAACTTCACTAAAATTACAAAAAGTCTTTAAATTTACTTTTACGAGCACTGATTATTTACACGAGCACTGATTATTTACTTCCATAAACAGTTTTGATTGTTATATTGTGGTTGTACCTAGATTTAGAATGGAATTAATTTTATTTTCTATAATTAATTTAATAATAATAGCGCTATTACAGAAAATGCAAATTTTAGGGAATCTCCAAACGTTCAACAGAATTGGTATTACAGAAATTTTTATTTTTTAGATATATGTATGTACATATATATATCCTATTTGTCGTTAAAAAAAAATTTCAACAAGTCGAAAATTTTCAATTTTTTTGCAATTCCAAATAATTTATCAAGCATTTGACATTTCCTGCTCATTTCTAAAAATATTCAGAAGATGCATTGACTGACATGTATACCAAATACAGCTTACATTCTTACACTGTACGCTGATTTGATTTTGTGTGTCCACTGCTTATATTAAACGTTTCAGATGAGTTTTTAATTTTCAATCTTACGTTTTGCTGAATTGTGGAAGTCACGGTATTTTCAAAGGAGATAAAACAGCAAATATTATTGATAAATTAACTAATGTTTGAAGAATTACGCCGAATCTAAATCCATTATGTATTTGAAAATTATTTTGCATTATTTATTTCAGTTAATCTTATATTGTGGAAAAAATTTTCCATAAATCTTAAATACTAAGAAAATTACATTTAATATTTCAAGTTAAATATTAATTGCATATATTTTTATATATATATTTTTTTTAGACTAGTATAGCATTAAAATTTTATAAACAATTACAAGAACATGGAGCAGATGAGCTTCTTAAAAGGGAATACGGAGATTTGCTCATTGAACCTGAGGAAGGTAAATGTTTTTTTTTTATTGATGTCTAAAAAATAAAATCATAAATATCTGCTTAAAAAAGTTTTTTTTTTTTTTTCAATTCAATGTAAAAGTAAATAAACATTAGCTTTCATACAAGATAAAAATAATATTTAACTCAATTAAAGATTTTTTTTTTTTTTTTTTTTTCAAACATGCTTTTCATATTATATTTTCCATTTTTGTTTAATTTTAATTTTTTTCTTATGTACTATAACCATGGTATGTTCGATATCAATATATTTCGATACTGAAAAAGCCCTAAATAAACAAATTCGGAACGTGATAATTCTGTTCTTTTTTCATCAATTTAGAGGGACATTTTATGCGTTCCTATAATAAAATATTTGTGATATAATTGGTCATCTAAATTTATACCAAATTTTGATGATTGGGTATTTGCATTACAAATAAAGATCATATTATTAAATATAATTTAATTGGAATTAATCATTGGGATCCTTAATTTACAACATTGTTAAAGATCTCTTTTATAATTCCAATATTAATTTTTATCTTAATTACTTTTATCAAAATTTTATTTTGAATTTTTTTTGATTGTGTTGATAAGGTACAAACTTAATTATATAAAAAAAAATAATTTAAGTTAAAAAATCCATTGTCATAAAATTAAAATACAAAATTTTTAATTTAAAAATTTATAGGTTATAATGTCTCAGTACTAGTAAGTTTAGAAAATATACCAGATGATTATGAATCAGTTGCTCAGAAAATTGGATTATTGAAGCGAAATTGTTTTGCTTCTGTTTTTGAAAAATATTTTGACTTCCAAGAACAAGGAAATGAAGGTCAATCACGAGCTGTTATTAATTACCGACAAAATGAAACATTGTAAGTAACAAAGAAGTAATTTTTTTTAATATGTATATATACATATGTCTATTATAAATAACCTTCCTCAATTCGATTCTAGATACGTTGAAGCTAAAGCTGATCGAGTCACTGTTGTTTTTAGTACGATATTTCGTGATGAAGATGATGTAGTTATAGGTAAAGTTTTTATGCAGGAATTGAGAGAAGGTAGAAGAGCATCACATACAGCTCCTCAAGTATTATTTTCATATAGAGAACCACCATTAGAATTGGCAAATACGGACGCTAGGGTTGGTGACAATATTGGTTATGTAACATTTGGTAAGTTTATATTTATTTAATTGAAAATTTACAAAAATCAAAAATTAAACGAAGCTTAGTATATATCTAATATCTTTATTTTTCAAGATTGTTAGACCAAAATTAGCTTCTAAATAATTATGTAAAGTTTTTATGCTCTTTTCAACGAATTGTTAAATGGGTTTATTTCCTTTTCGACATTTTTACATCAAATTAATAATTTTTTGTTGGTTTTAAGGAGTTAAAAGTGTAAGCTTCTTCTGTTTTTAAAAGATTTATCTTTCCACGGCTCCGAAAAAAATTTTAAGCAACTGGCACTCTATATAAATTTATCATTTTATAATAGATGACTTACTTTTGCTAACAATATAAACATATTTATTGTACATTGTAGATTTTGCAAATTTATTGGGTAATGTTAGGATTCAATATCAAATAGCTGAACATTTTTGATATTCAAATTACGTTTTAAATTTGAATTATTTGTCAACTTTGTCCTGACTTATAGTTTTACATTTACATGATTAAACAGTATATGTACTTTTTTTAATAGAACTGTACGACTTCCGTATGTTGAGTAAAATAATATAACCATATTTTAAATTATGATAATTTAAGGAGTTAAAAGTGAGTTTATTCTGTTTTTAAAAGATTAATCTTTCATAAACTCCGAAAAAAAATTAAAGCAACTGGCACTCTATATAAATTTATCATTTTATAATAGATGACTTACTTTTGCTAACAATTAAAATATATTGATATATGTACGTTGTACATTCTAGCAAATTTATTGGTTCTTTGGAATCGAATATATAGCTATTCATTTCATAATTTAGAAGTTGATATTCAAATTACGTTTTAAATTTGAATTATTTGTAAACGTTGTCCTGACATAGTTTTTTATTTACATACATGATTAAACAGTATATGTACTTTTTTGAATAGAACTATCAGACTTTCAGATGTTGAGTAACCTAACCTAATATTTATTTTAAATTATAATAATTTAAGGAGTTAAAAGTGAGTTTATTCTGTTTTTAAAAGATTAATCTTTCATAAACTCCGAAAAAAAATTAAAGCAACTGGCACTCTATATAAATTTATCATTTTATAATAGATGACTTACTTTTGCTAACATATAAATATATTTCATATGTCCATTGTAAATTATAGACAAATTACTGATTCATTATAGGATTCAATAAATAGTAATACATTTTATAATTTATAAAAAATTTGATATTAAAAAATATTATACACTCATATAATTAAATTAAGAAAAATACATTCTAAATTTATTATAAAATATTAATAATATATTAATTTAGATTAAATTTTTTAATTTTTAGTTTTGTTCCCTATACATACAAACAAGGAAACAAGGGATAATACTATTAATTTAATTCATATGTTCCGTGATTACTTACATTATCACATTAAGGTAAAAAAGAATTAAATTTAAAATACATTTTGACATTTTTTATAATATAAATTTCTTTTTTAGTGTTCAAAAGCTTACATTCATTCTAGAATGCGAGCAAAAACTTCTGATTTCCTAAAAGTGCTAAACAGAGCTAGGCCAGAACAAAAACATATTGAAAAGAAGACTATTACGTAAGTATATTTCTAATATTTAATATTTTTAAGAATAAAAACCAAAAGTATTTTAATTTGTAAATTGTGTCATAATACACTAAATTTTTAGAACAGTAATTTCTTTGTTAAATCTTATATTTTGAACAAATTAACAGTTTGTGCGTATAGCTTGCTTATATTGTGCATTATGAGTTTTCAAGTTTAATATAATATAAAAACACTTAAAAATTTTAAAATACGCAAACTCGAACATAGAGTCGCTGATTCGAATAAAATGTGTTCCTTCAGTGCCAAAAAATTGTTCGAAAAGTAATTTTTTTAAATATGCCCCGAGTATTGAACTCTGATATACCCGGGCACAATTTAATGAACATTATCAAAAATTTAAAACATAAATTACAATTCGTTATTATAAGTATGAAGTACATAACATTCTATAAGAATTACTTTCGTAATTCGGTAAAGTTTGTTATCATCATCAATTAGATACACTTTTAATTGTATAAAATTCGAATATAGAGTCGCTGACTCGAATTAAACGTGTTCCTTCAGTGCCAAAAAATTGTTCGAAAAGTAATTTTTTTAAATATGCCCCGAGTATTGAACTCTGATATACCCGGGCACAATTTAATGAACATTATCAAAAATTTAAAACATAAATTACAATTCGTTATTATAAGTATGAAGTACATAACATTCTATAAGAATTACTTTCGTAATTCGGTAAAGTTTGTTATCATAATCAATTAGATACACTTTTGTACAAAATTCGAATATAGAGTCGCTGATTCGAATAAAATTTGTTCCTTCAGTGCCAAAATATTATTCGAAAAGTAATTTTTTTTAAATATGCCCCGAGTATTGTATTTTGATATACCCGGGCACAATTTAAAAAACATTACCACAATGATAATTGATGATTCTTTAAAATTAAAAAAGTGTTTTTAATTAATATATGCGGGGGTTCATTTGATTAATGCATTGAGAGATATTCGGTCACATTCACTTCAACTGTTTCGAAAATATTGTGCATTAATATCCATATTTTTATTTTGGATATGACAGCACATCTACGAAACCACTGTTGAAATGAATACAAAAATTTTATATATGTACTACAAAAAATCTCTAACTAAACAATGACATAGATTTAGATTAACACCATTCGCAATACAACTATATAAACTGTTCATAAACATATTTTTGGTACATTTTTAATTGGGGTTTTAATAGATGTTGCATTCATGAATTAATAATGCTTTCATTTTTGAGGGCTCCAAAAATCAATTTGTCTTGTCCTTAATGATTAAAAAAAATCTATTATTTTATTCATTTAATCTTGACAATACATTAAAATATATTATAATCTATGTTTTAATAAATAAACAAAAATAATCTAATTAATTAAATGATCATTATTTTTATATCATTTCAGGGGGAGAACATTCATAAGAAATAAGGATTGATTTTATGGACAGAGTCTAGTTGTTTTATATGCATATGTATATGTAATAATATTAATTATGTATAATGTAAAGAATTAAGTAATAAAATATTAATTAATAAAATTTTAATATGAAATTTAAAATAATATATGAAAACAAAAATATAAGCTAAAAACAAATATGATTAAATAAATCAAATAAAACATCCAAGTTAATCAAACATTTATGCAGTTGTAATTTATTAAAAATAATATTGCGCGTGAAATAGTTTGAATATTTCCTACAATCACAAAAAAAAAAGTTTTAATTTAATAAAATTAAAATAAAATATAAAAGAAATTAAAAGTAAAACGAATTTTTATTTATGTAAAAAAAAAGTAAAATACACATTAACCCATGAAAAATTACGTAAAATTTTCAATTAAAATTAAATGAAATTTGTTAAAAATAAAATATTAAATTATTTACTATAAAACAAAAAAAAAAAATTAAAAAAGAAAAAGTTTATTAACCTTACTGAAAAATATAGCAACTATACAGAAAAATAATAAAAACGTAAGAAATTAAATAATGCTGCCCAAAAATATAAATAAAAAAAATATAAAATTATAAAGAAAAACAAAGTAACAAACGAAAATAAATTGAAAAAAAAAACATGTTGCATAAAATCATTGAGTTTGTTTATTTTAAAAATTAGCATGAAAGAAAATTAAATTAACTAATGATGCTTGTTTTTGGCAACGTCAACAATTGAAAGAAGACAAACATATTTAATTCACATGATTGTAATCCATTTTGTAACGGGGGGAAAAACATCAAAAGTTTCAAAAAATTTAAAAGTACTTAAATACGTTTTTTTTAGTCCGCTTTTACTTCATACTGAATTCATTAAATTTAGCACTTATGATTACTCAGTCAAAGTTGATATGGCTTAAGGGAATATTACTACGCTCGTCTCAAACCAATCCATAAATAAAATATACAAAAAAAATATAGTAATAGATTTTGCTAATAAAGATTCAACCCATATTTGCCAACACATTACCATTCACAATACTTAAAAATAATAAATTTACTTTGTTTGTAACGACGATTATTTTTAACTTAACTATGAAAAACAATGTTTACGTAACTGTTGTAATTCACACGAAACGTCGAAGTCCTTCACGAAAAGTGAGTGACGCGCTTGTATCTTGGAGTGGTCGACGAATCATTTTTTGATTTCATTTTTTACCATTTGTCTGTTAATGATTGTACCTACTTCAAAATGGTCTGAACAATTCTGCCGAATGGCGCTCCACCAACACTCTTGAATTAAATGCATCTGAATATCAGGGGTGGCATTATGTAACTTTGTTTCAAACATTTCGGTCGAAATAAAATTTGGATGACATTACGTAATTTGAAACGCTCGAAAAAAATGTGAAACACTACAAAATTGCATTTTTGATTTGTTTTGTTAAAATTTCAACAATTACTGCTACAAAATAATATTGAAAAAAATAATTTAAAAAAATTGCAACTAGATACAAGTAAAGGAAGCTAATAAAAATACCAAATTTTTTTTTTTTTATTCTGAAGATGTTTTTTCTTGAAAGAAAATCATTATAAATTTACTTAATTTTTCATTTTGTTGGAATTTTTACTTCTGTGCGTTTCTAAAATAAATATTCCAATAAAAATCATGTATTAATTTTTTTTGTTAAAACTTATCTATATCTAAAAGCGTCAACTATTTTTCAATCATCAAAATTTGGTCCTATCAAAGTCAAAAAAGTAGCGTTTCAACCTTACACAATACCAAAATATGTCGTACCAATTTCAAAAAGATTCGAACAAAATAAAAATGGTCGAAACAAAATTATGCAATGCCCCATTTTGAAAAGAGTCGAAACAAAACGACGTTTCAAATTACATAATGCCACCCCAGGTTGTTAGTTTTAGTAGGAAGCCGCAAAGCTCTATTATTGAATTTGATTACCATCTTGGGCATCAAACTTTAAACCATTCTGAGTTAACTCGTGGTCTAGGTGTTATTCTGTATCACATTCTCAATCTCAAAGCACATTTCAATTCCATTTTTACTAAAGCTAATTCTATGCTAGGATTTATAATGCGCTGGACCATAGCGTTTACATATACCTACATTACAAAACATATATCACTTAGAACGACACTTGAATATGCTTCGCAAGTTTGGTCTCCATATCGTAATATTGATATTTCACGTATTGAAGCAGTTTAGCGGAAATTTTTATTCAATAACATCAATTGGTGGCTGATGTTACGTTTATCCATCAGATTATTGCTGGGAATATCCTGACACCTAAAATTATGGATTTAATAACTTTTAGAGAGAATCCGCCTAATTTACGTTTCGTTGATCTGTTTAATATTGCTGACTACGGTAAATTTGAGCCTGTGTCTAGAATGTTACGTGAATCTAATCTTAGTAAAAGAAGCTTAAAATTAAAGCTGTATAATCGATAAATAGTTAATGAAATTTATATTTGAGTCTTTTTTATTTTGTTTTTGTTTTGAATTTATCTTTTTAACATTCTACTAGCCATAGCATGTTAGCTATTTATTTTTCTTCTAACTATAGTTATTTATTTTTATCCCTTACTAACATTAGTTATTAACGGTGATGGATACAAGCCCACTGGATGATGATCTGACTGCTTTAGGCGTCTGATTTGCTTGCTCTAAGCAATATAGCAGGATAGGCGCTATGAGCAATTGATTCTGTCGCAATCGTCAATTTATTATTCTAAAAAATAAATTCTAGCTCGTCGGTTGTTGCTATTTTGATTATTTTTGTTTTAATTTTTTTGATTTTTATTTTATTATTTTTATCTATTCGAAATCGCTTAATTTTAGTTAATATATATTTTTATTTTTAATTAAGTACATAAGTAATTTCAAAATGGCATCAATATTTTCCTTTGACGATATTCAATTCATTCAGACTGGCAAATGCTTTGCCTAATTTTTAACGGTAAAATAACTAATCCATAATTAATCGACCAACACAACATAGATCAGATACCCATATTATAATAAGCAATATAAGCTAAAATAAATAAATTTTCTTATTGCAAAATTTCTAAATTAAAAAAAATGTTCTAAATTTTTTTTTAATTTTTTATTTTTTCAGTTTCATACAGTTATTTTAAATTAATCAAAATTTGAATTACGATCAGAAACTTAAACTAAAATACTTAAGTACATTATTATTTAATACTTCTTCTCTTGGATATATTCTAAAAATATTCAAGATTAATTAATTTATGCATAATAAATTATATCAAATAAATTCTTAATTACATATACATTACCTTTCAATGTTGAAAGGCTTGAAATTAATGTTTTATTTCATTTTAATATGAATTAATATCAAATGTAATTTACATAATTATTAAATTTTAATTTTAAATTTTAAAAATGTTTTATAAGTACATATTTTTATGATAACATTTGTATGGCAGTTATTTTTGAATCATCTCGACTTGATAAATTTTCCAAACTATTTTCCGTTGATAGAAATTCTGTTTGAACTACTTGTAATGCTAAAAAGAAAAAAAAATATCATTTAGGAAGGTTGTTCAAATCATTTGATTGCAAAATTAAATATATTATATTAGATCTGGAGTATAATAGTTTTTATCTATGAACATAATTTTTCTTTTTTTACACTCTTGACAGTAACTTAGGTTGAATCACCTTTTCGTGCTTAATCAAGTAGGATACTGCGATTTTACACTACAATATCTATACAATATTTCGAGTATTTATTTAACAAATTACTGGTTTATCTACTCGTTAATTGTGGAAAACTAAATATAGTTATTGGTCACTTTTAACTGGATAGCGAAAATATAAACTTTAATTAAAGGTAAGAGTCTTACAGAGGTAGTAGCAAAGTTATTTTACTGAGCATTCCAGCATAACACTAACGGTAGACTTTGGGGGCAAAAGTATTTAAAAATCGAAAAAAAAAACATTTTTTTTATGCCTAAGTTGCAACACATACAGGTTACAGCTACATCAACGTTTAAATCACTTTTATGAAAAATCTTATAACTTTACCGAAAACTCTATTTTCCCATATTTGTGTACTTTATTTACCTTGGCTTAGGTTTTATTCAAATGGATTAGGTGCTTAAGAACTTTTTGCACTGAAGACTTTATTTTGTTCAAAATGGTTTTAAATGGTCAAAAATTTAATATTAATAAACCGAAAAGTGGCTAAAATGCTGAATCTGGATAATGAAGGCTGACTTACATAACTAATGGGCAATCCCACAATCTAAGGAATGCACAGACTTTTAGATTATCATTATATCTACGAACAAGAACACAAAATATAATATAAATGTACAGAGTACAGCTTTAATCAATAATATACAAAATTAATTAACAAGAATTTGGCAACATTTAAAAGAAAGTTATCAGAAGTAATAATAAATAAAATTATTTAAAAGTTTTGTAAATACATTTTTCATTTATACTAATCTGGTCACAAGCATGTCGCAGAGTCAAGCTAGAATGAATGGGCTAGACAAAAAAAAGTAAAATGACAAATAATTGGAAAATCACACTGATCGAGGAAAATCGGTTCATATTAAATCCGCATAGATGTACAACATTACGATGTACTTACATATGTATATATAAATGGCATACATATAAGTTCCAAAAAAATATAATCAGTGAAATATCTTGTAGTACATCTTCATTTGCACGTGAACCGAACGTGAAAGCATCACGGTGAACAAAAAGCACTACAAATCAAGCAAAACTTCAGAGATAATAGACAGATAGTACAAAATAAACAAGCATCAAACACAATAATATTATAATTTAACCCTTTTGGATTTGTGACAGCCAGCTTTGAGGCTGTGGTAAGAAGTTTAAATTGCTAATTTTTAAACTGGAAAACAAAATTTTCAGAACCATCACGAATACATAAAGTTAAGCTTCACATGAAAATGTTCACACTCGATAGAGATCTAAAAGTAAAAATAATAATTCATGATTATGAATTATATATGTACAATGTACATGTACCTACTTATGCTATTAAAATATGAAAATAAATTGAGTTAAAACAACAATTTAAAAGCCATTGTGTTCTTAAACAGATCAGATGACCCAAGAAGGTTGAAAACTAAAATTAAGTGGATAAATTAAAAATAAATGTAATAAGATTTTTAGGTATGAACTAGCATAAGTTTTAGTACTATATCCTATGAAATAAATGACTTTACAGAGTACTTAAACATAAGAAATTATCAAAATGAGTCACTATTACATGTAGTATTTTGTTACCGCATAGATAAATAATATATGTACATATATTTAGCTGGCCTATGGTATTCATATTTATTTATATAATAAACGAGTTAAAATTCTAATCGTCATGATTGAAAACTAACACTCATCATAATATTATGAATCATTTTCTATCATTTGTTAATAAAAAAGTGGTATACCTATAGGTACTTTTATAGTAACTTCTCTTTTTTTTCAATTCAGTCGGAAATTTGAAATTGTACTTTATTTAATTTCATTTATGGTTAAAATAAAATTATCCTTTACACTTTACAAAAAGTTTATGGTTATTATTTTCTTAGAAACATAAATTGAAACATGAAAAAAATTACAATAGTATAATGTAATGGCAAGCAATTGTCGGGTCGGGAGTGGTACATATATAGGTACATATTGGGTATATATATTATTGATATATCATTTATTAATTTTTTTCAAACATGAAAAATGGTTAATTTTATTTTACAATAAAACAAATCATAAAAGTACCGACATACATACATATGTAGATTAAGCTCATATTACATTATACCTGACTTACATTATATACATTCATACATGATATAAAAAAAATTACCTAAAACAAAAATTAGGATATATAGCATGCATTGCAGCACTAAATGACAAACAAAAATACTGCACCTACCTTAGTTTAGGACCTATTTCATAAAAATGGTATTTATTTATATTTACATTTTTTTTTATCAAATACATAACTAATTTTAATTTGATAAATAATCTTAGAAACCAGCCAAAATAATTTTAGAAACTAAACCTGAAGGCACACACAAACTTTTCATAAAACTTACGTGGAAGAAACAAAATATTGATAACCATAAAACAATTCCAGATTCCCAACTGGAGAAAAACCGCTCGAGATCAATAAAAATGGAAGTAAAAAAATTTTGAAGTGCTCTAGTCAAAAACTTTGTCTATACATACTAAACAATAAAAATGTTAATTTGAAAATAAAGATGAGAATAACTTGCTCTAAAGCAGCCATCGGCAACGTGCGGCCCATGGACTAAATGCGGCCCATTCGGTTTTTAAATGCAGCCCATTGTATTTTTATTTTTACTATTATTTTTATTCGTTCGCCACTAATAAAATTCTTAATTAAAGAACTCAACTCATATTAAATAAAAAACGATAATGAGTACTAAAAATTAGATGAAATAAGGAGCTATAGAAGAAGCAGTAAAAAATAACAAATAGTTTGTTTTATTTGGATAATTTTTAATTTAATTGAAAGTTAAATTACACATATTAAAACCTATACTAATTGAAGTCTAAAACAATGTGAAATTTATTAAGACACAAATAGTAAGATGTTATATTAAATGTTATAGTGCATGATCTATTCAAACACCATTTTCAGAAAAATGAAGATAAAAAATTACAGTAAATCTTTGCAATTGTGTCTTTTTATGTTTTTCACAGTATTTTATTTAGAATCACCTTTTTGGGAAGTACGGTGCTACACTGTAATACTGCATAAAGTAGAACGTGTAATGTTTGCAAAGTATTTATTTATTTATTAATTTTTTGCTATACAACTATTTAAATGTGGACTGTACGTAATGCACAAAAAGGTAATTCTATGCATAAGTTACTGTCAAGAATAAAAATATATAAAAGTTACTGTCAAGATGGCCTTCTTAAATAGCGTATCTCCACTTTACTTAAGTTATTACAAAATTATATATACAAAACAAATTTTATAAAATTTAATTATTTTATGAATACTGAAAGGAAAATTAAATTCCAAGCCTTGAGTGGAGTTCGAACTCAGAACCTTCTAATTAGTACTCAGATGAAACAACCACTATACATCATGTTATATGTGCGCACCACTACAACTTATACATCTCCACCTATAACCAACCTCAATAGATCATTAAGATAGATTGGTATGTAGATACGAGTGAGCTGCCAAAGTTGGTACCCTTTGACTAAAGAAGTTCATTGTGATACCATATAGAATACAAAGGAAGCAATAAACTTTATAATACCAAATAATACTCTTTAAACTAAAACAATAGTATTCGAGCTCATCACTCATCACTGATTTCATTATATTTTTTTATTTTTGTTATACGAACAATAATTTTTTCTTTTTCATATAAAATATATTTTACTAAACAGAATGCATTACAGAAAAATAATTAAAAACGATAATTAAAATTTAATTTTGAAGGAAATATGTATTATAATTTATGTTGCCTTGTAACATGATCTTCTATACAAGTACATACATATTACCAGTGTAGAATGTATAACAACCTTAACTTCACATAAAAAAAAATATTAAGGAATTTCAAGGAGTTCCTTTCCTATAACATTATTATAATATATATACAACAACTATCAGCATATGCATGTCCTTTTTATATGTTTATAAAAAAAGGAATACAACTAAAAAAAAAATGGGTATGTCTGATATACTTAGACTGTCTAGTAAATTTTTAAGTTTGAAATATTTAGTAATTAAAAATTAAACAATATTGATATTTTAATTATTTCATCCCGAGTAACACAATTCCAATTTTAAAACTCTCGTTTTATAGTGATGGTAGCTTAAAAAATACATTTTAAATTTCAACCAATGCCTAAATTCTTTGGGAGAGAAATGTCAACTATTGATGGTTCACAGTGCTGGATAGATAATTTCTAAGGAGGCATTAGTCTAAATAAGTAAACTGTTTCGAATTCAGTTGTGTTCCAATACTGTTAATTTCTAAGAAGGCTTTAATTCATTTTGCTGGTTTGTAATAAAATCAAAACAAATCCTAACAAATTATATTTATTTTTTGCCTACTAATTTTTAAAAAACCGAAAAATGGACCATAATTTGGAAGTATAACAAAAACTGTAATCTTATAATTTTATACTTTTCAAAATCTATTCTATACAAAATCTTGCTTTTTCAAAGTCATCCAAAGTTGTCCGGATCGGATTCAACACAAAATTTACTTCAATCAAATTTTATTTATGAACGAATTTTGAAAAAATGGATTATCAAAATTATTTTTAGAAGTTCCATATAACAGATATTTCAAACCCAACAGGTGTTTCAATTCCAATACAAGGTTCAATTCTATATCTGTAGTAAATTTAAAATTTGTGATGCGTCAATAAGATAAGGATAATGCTTTTATTATTCATCTATGTAGGTACATTGCTAAATTTCGGCTGGTTGAAATTTTTTAGAAGCATATTATTGGAGCTTCTACATTAAATTCTGACTGGTGAAGAAGTAATATCAAAATATTTTGTCAAATTCAACAAATTTAAAAATTCCAATGCTAACAGGTTATTTTCATTGATGACCTTATTATAATTTAACTTTTAATATTTATTATATAATTATTTACCTGTGATTTAAGTATTTAAATTGATTTCAGGTATTGTATTCAGGTTAAAAGTATTCAGGTATTCTTCTTTGATCAAGCTATTATAAGTTCCGAGCTATAGATCAACTTTCAGTACAAATACATATAGTTATTTAAAAATTTGGAAAACGGTAAAAGATTTGTTCAAATTTTCAGGTCTGTAACACAAATGTTTTTTCAAATATTTTAAAGGGCTGCTATAGGAATCAATTTGTATATATGGCAGCTTACCGAACCTGCTTTTTTATAGCATTATAAATTACCGAGTTAGTCCTCTTTTTTGATCATAAAAAAAATATTTTATGGGAGAACGAAAAAACGTAAAATGTAAATGTGTATTACAATCTCTATGTAAAAGCAGTTATGGTTCATCCCATAGACTTGGAATTATATAAAACAAAAATAAAGTTGCAACGGTACATAACCCTATATATTTAAATTTGTGGACGTGTATAGCGAACCAACAAGCAAACTTTTCCATTAGTTAAATACTTTTTATCAGCCAATTGCTCCCATACCTATTCTAAATAAAATTCAACCTAAAAAAACTTCTTTTTACCTCACTTTTTTTGTTATTGGCATCGTTAAATTGTATTTTTAAAGTAATATATCCTTTTTTGGCAAAATTCTATTACCATAGGCTTCCCTTCTTTACACCTAAAATTAAATACGTGACCGGTGCACTTAATAATTGTTTTTTTTTTTTCACACAACTAATCAAGAGGATCTATGGATCAATGGTTTTAGATTTTATTAATCGAAATATCAACTACTACAAAGAGTAGAAGCATTTCATCACATCGGTTAATCGATGAAGTTGCATCTGAAAGGAATATAAATTCGGAAAAAATTTCTTTAATTGTTATCATTACTCAGCCAAAGATAATGGTCAATGGATAAATGTTATATCCAATATCTTTGTCTCAGGACACTTAAATATGTGCATAATGTTTTTCTGAAATAAATATACATATATTATGAACATATTGTTGAAATTGTATACTTTCATATTTTAAATAATTATCTGCCATAAACATTGTTATATACGTATATCTAAAATGTAAATCTCAATTTTCTATCATATCAATTTCTTAAATATTGATTACTGACTCCAATGTTGTGCACAAAAACTAAAATTTTTTCACAATCTACTGTTTTTTAGTAAGCTATACAATCAATTTATCAAATTATTAATTGTTTTTATTTATTAAAAAATAAATATATAAAACCATTATCAAATGTGATAGTTTTTATTAAAATTTGGTTTTACCAAGTGTGAATTTGATTTGATTTTTATAACTCACGTCTATCGATAAAATCTAGATATATATAAGAGTTTTAAAACTTTTCAAATTCAAACTAGGAGTCTATATAAGGTAGTGTGCAATACTACTATACATATTGATGAGTGAGTTCCAGTTAGTGGTATTATTGAACGAAACAATCCTATAATTTTAAGATTTTATTGATTGTGAAAGCACCAAATTTTTTTTCCCTCTTAATACTTATGTCAGTACCTTTCTCATCATTTACATAAAGATTTTTTTTTTACCCTACTCATTGTTATAAATTATACTCTTGATTTATATAACGCTTTAGTTGTTTTGCTATTAATTTATTTTTATTAACTATCCGGCCCTGGTGGTTTGGTTTAATTCAATACAATAGTTTACCAAAACCATAATACATAAAATTTTGCTATTAATTTATTAATAATTTTTCTACCCTTTTTTTAATTTATTTATTTTGGTTTTTAATTTTATTATTTTCTACCCTATGCATCACTATATTATCATAAATGTTATAGAACACCGATGATGACAATATTTTATACATTTATTCAGTTTATTTACCTTTCGCTAAATCCATTTCATCCATATCAGCATTTTTTATATGACTTAATTTTTCACGAAATTTTTTCGCTAATTGTTTACGTTGATAATCAGCCTCAATTTCTTGTTTAGTTCTTGGTATCCGAAATCGAAAACAACAGCACATTATAATAACTTGTAAAATAATCGTCATAAGACACAAGAAAAAAATAAAAAAAAATAAATTAAAATTATATTAAATTATTTAATTTAAAATAATTTTTAATTAAGCACTTGTAAATTCTAATTTTATTAAACTGTTATAAGTTATATTTTAATTTTTATTGAAAAAAAAATTAGCAATTTTTTTTTTAACTTTATTTAGCATTAAAATCCTTTGGTTTATATTTAAAAAAAAATATTTAGTATTAATTATTTTCAAATTAATTAAAAAAAAATTATAATACCAAAGGTGGAGAGGCGGGGGTCAATACCATTTAAATTTTATAAAATAAATATTGTCAACTAACTTGAACTTAATAATGTGGCAAAACAAAATGACATAATATGCCATACACGAAAACCACCAATTGTTATCTCTTCGAGCCAAGCTGTTTCAGGATCAGCTTCATATGTATTTGGATAATCCTCGTCGTTTATCATTGATTCAATAGCTGACATTGCTGGTGGTATTCTAGTCATACTAATTAAATAAAATTAATTAAAATAATTCTTGTAATTGTTTTTTTTTTTATGTGGTAGGTACTACATACTAAATAGCGTGTTTGTATATATGCGTATCCCAAAAAATATTCAAATTTTTTGCGAAATATAATATTACAGGATTCAGGACGACATTCAACAGCAAAATTAGAAAATGAACTAACTTAACGGTATTTTTATTTAATAACTCAGTTATTCGATTTATATAAATACATATATATATATATACATTCAGATGGATTTGTATTAAATATCAATGTCCATAGGTATTCTTTCATTGTAATCCTTAAATTCTGTAATTATATATATATATATATGGATATAGAATATTTAGATATTTAAAGTGATAGTATAAGGTAGGATCTTAACATGTGGGTCGATTAGAAGTAGGTGTGACTCGTATTCATAACAATGATTTTTATTTTATTTTATTTTTTTTTGTTTTGTGTAAAATTTTGTAATAATGTGTTTCTCATGAAATTATATGGAAACGTTATTTTTTTAGAGTTAAGCTAGCGTTTCTCTTTTCTTTGTTTCTTTTTTTTTTATTTTGGGTAATCATTTTTAGAAGCCTAAAGGTGATGATTTTTTTCTAAATATAAAAAATAAAAACTTTTTTCTTAAATTGCGCGAAGGCAGTTAGGTTTGCTTTTCCCATTATTTTGGCCTAATATAAAAAAAAAACTATCAAAATAGAAACATGCTGCAAAGTGCCTCTGATGCCAATGTTTAGTTTAAAGAAATGACTTTTAAATTAAAACAACAACATTTTTAATACTTTATTGCGATGGATAATATAGGATAGCCTTCTAAACTGTAGTACAGGATCACTTTATACAAAATTATTATAGATTTATTTGAGTGGTGTAATAAGCCATTAAAGTATACTCAAACCGTAAGGAGTTTTACATTTTCAAAGAATTCTGATAAATCCTCGCGACGAATTATATTGCTCTCATATTTTAGTCCTTCTATACTTAGATATTATAAGTACCGCAAAATAAAAAACCAGCACGTTTTAAACACAGATCATGTAAGAGCTTAAAAGTCGAAGAAACTTAATATGATAAGAAAATATTCCTATTATTAATATAAGTCCAATATCGAGGTTGGTAGTCTATTTCATCAATATGAACAAACAAAAATGAGCCTCATCGTGAAGCACAATCTTGCGATAAAACAATTTCTAACTGCTTTATAGCCCAATCAACGAAAGAATGACACATATGATGCTCTCGTGGCTTTAATTCCTATACCAGCTGGATCATATAGGAATGTACGCTAAGATCTTAGCACAAAACTTTCCATATAGTGAACGGTAAGAGCCCTGATTCCTGCGATTGATAACGAACCGATAAATTAGGATCTTCTTCCACACTTTCATTGACAGCGGTGATATTCTCTTCAGTATTAGGCGCATTCCTTTGAAGGGTTTATGTTATTACGTAATTTAGAGAGTATATGTAATTATAGTATGAAATTTATCCATACTTCGACGGATGGCTTGTATAAAAATGTATTATTATGTGCGCCATAAAATCACAAAAGCATGTATAAGTTGTCTTTAATAATGGACCAGATTATATTTCATCCAATCATTAATTCCAGTCCTCAATTAAAATACTATATTTGTTGTGCTATCTTTGAACTACAATCATTTAATTGATATATTTCCAGATAAGGGTTAAGGGTTAAGGGATTCATATGGAAATAGGATGTTAGGGAAAATATATGTTGCCGACGAACTTCAACAGGTTATTTGTAAAAAATTGTAAATTGTAAAATGGAGCATTCATTCGTTCCACATTCTAACAGTTTTGACAATAAGTTTTCAGAACCCGTCTAGTTAAACTTCAACCCCTTTTTAATATAATTGCTCTTTCTGTAATTAAATTTTCTAAATTCAATTTAGTTGTAAGTAATAATCTGAAAGGAATTGATCTCAGTAAAATATATGAAATGAAATAAAATTAAATTACTTTCTGAAACCATATTCTAACCACATGGGGATTTCAGTCGTGTAGAAATGCGTTCTTAAAGCTTTCTTAGTGTAAAATATCACATTACTATTTTTAAACATTGAAAACCAAACTACTTTAACCTTTTTAATCAAATAAATTAAATTGACTGTCAAAATAACATCGTTAGAACCAGCAGGATTGATATTCGTTAAGAGGAGTTACCATTTACTATATCAAATTATAGTAATACGACAGGAAAACGGTTTACTAGATTGTCCCATAATACAAAATGGCAATTTAATAATAAAAAAAAACATTATATTTATATTAAGGCATAAGAATTATATTTGTATGTATGTATGTAAAAATAGGACTTGACTTAGACAACTTGAAATTTTCTTACATAAAAAACTCATGTTATTATAAACTTTTTTTTTTTTTTTGAATGATTGTATTTACAATTTAGTAGAAAATATGATAACTCCCAATAAATTAGAATAAAAATTAATAAACACAATCAAGCACAAGATATTCGGTTTATGCATCTGTGCTTATTTGATTATCAAACAGTCTTCTGTCTAACTAAATTGGGATTTAAGCCTATAGTATGGCTTAAGTTATTAAATAAAAATGTTTTAGATAGAGCGCAATATACACATATATATACAAATAATAATAGAGAAAAATACAGAAAAAATTAGTTGTTGTTAAGAAATTTTGAGTTTAGATCATAGAACCGTACATAAATGTCAAGTTAGTTGGTCTATTGAACAGTGTTGTAATGGTAAAAAAGCAAAATCTTGCGAATACTACCATAAAAATGTGAATAATATAATATGAAAATCAATAGAAGAACAAAAGTATTCATTCAAAAATTTCAAAACTGCAATGTTGACAAGTACAGAAATGAATTTCATTGTTTTTTTTCATTTCCTGTTTTTATAGGCTATAACAACATGGCTAGCGAATGAGAAAACCCAATGGTAAGGCATCCGTAATGATCTATTTATACTCTATCGTATTGCGTGAGTTTTGTCAAATAATTGACAAATATATCTGTTGCGGGTAGTTGTGAATACAGTGATGCTTAAGGCGACTAACTCTATTTGAAACCAACAAAAGTTTTCTAAGCTATATTTGGGTGAGAAACTAATCTTGTTTGATATTTGCAACTTGCACTTCGCATTTCCTTCTTAATGGTTTTAATCTGTAGGCCTCGCTATAAAATGTCGTTATTCACGAGCCATGATATTTCAGTTTTCCATGGACTATATCAATCAGCCAACCAGGACCAGCTAACCATATTTACATCCAGCTTTCAACTGAAATCGTTGTAGTATTTCAATATTCGAACTATTGGCCCGTATATGCTTTTTTAGGATAACTTTATAAATTAAAATTTTGTTGCTTAATGTCATAGGAAAAATTTTATCAAATCAGTTATAATAAAATTTACTTATTTTGAAACCCAGCTGTTTTCTTTTACTTTTATACTGTGAATATGATTCTGCCCAATAAGTCGCCAAAATACTTTACATCTTCTTTTTACGGAGCTACTTCTTTATTCAGCATGATAACCGGACAAGTTTCTCTCCTCACTGCAAATATTTTGCAAGATATCAGAAGAATATGCTGGTTCACATGTAATGCCATTATGGCCGTGTAATCAGAAAATGTAGCGGAGAGTATGTACTAACATTTCAATTGCGAAAATTTTATGATGAGAGTAACAGTAATAGATTTTGATCGAGCTTTGTTATATAGTTGGTACAAATTTTTTTCTTAATATTAAATAGAAGTGTCTTAATATTAAAGAGTCTTCACGCAAAAGTCAGGGCCGCAAGACCGTTAGATATTTTTGACAGAAATTGTTTTTGTTTCATGTATAAAAAATATGCAATGGAATTTTATATTAGACTAAAATATATATTGGCACTCAACTTTATTGCTTATTTTTTTAGTTTGTTTTTATTTCGTTTTGTATAGGGTTTTCCAATAAGAGTGATATGATTTATTTTTAAAACAAAACAAACTATTTGTTAAGGAAATTCAAATGTTTCTCATTTAATGTAAAGTACAATCGATACAAATTAATTCTGAATAAAACCTCATTCAAATGACGGCTTCTTCTGCAGGAACAAATTCGATGAACCCAATTTTCGAGCACTTTTTCCACTAAATCCAGTCGTATGTAATGAATAGCACGTTCAATATTGACTTGTAAAGCTTGAAGAGAGTCTGGTTTATTGCTAAAGACCAATGACTTCAAATAACCCCACAACAAATAGGCTAATGATGTTAAATCACAACTTCTTGGGGGCCATTCAATATCACAATTTCTTGAAATAATCGAATTTCCAAACTTTTCTCACAATAATTCAATTGTTGCACTTGCTGTGTGGTACGTAGTCCCGTCTTGTTGAAATCAAATGTTGTCAAGATCAACTTCTTCCAATTTCGGCCATAAAAAGTTGGTTATCATCGATATATACCGCTCTCCATTGACAGTAACGGTGTTACCAGCTTCATTTCGAAAGAAGTACGGACCTATGATTCCACCAGACCAAAAACCACACCAAACTGTCAGTTTAGGTCAATGTAATGGTTTTTGATGAATAATTTGTGGATTTTCTTCGCACCAGAATCGACAGTTTTGTTTATTTACCGCACCACACAGATGAAAGTGAGCCTCTTCGGAGAAGATGATTTGCTTAAAAAAATCGTTATCGTTTTCAAGTTGTTCCAAGGCAAAATCAGCAAATTCACGACATTTACGGTGAAATTGTAAACATTACTGCATTCAATGAAAAAAAATTACAGATTAATTAAAAAATATCGATGATATATTACAAATGGCCGAAACGTCACTTAAAAATCATATCATCCCTATTGGAAAACCCTTTATTTTTTTTGTTTTTATTATTTTTTTTTTTATATATTTTTACACGTAATTTAAATTTTCGAGTTTTATTTTCCTATGATCCTATACAGTACCCTATTTTACGTGAACAACCTGAGTATTTAATAAAAGCTTATCAAATATTTTTTTTTGTTATTTTTAATTTTTGGGAGCAATGAAATGGGAAATTTTTTCAGTATTAACTTTTTTCGCGAATTAATATTTTTTTTTTTGTTTTAAGAATTATTAAGAGAAAATGACGCACCCTGCTGTGATATACATATGCGTATTTTATATATATACACATGTACACTCATAAATACTGTACTATTTATATTATTACGTATATATATATATATATATCAATTATAAAATGAAGAAAAGTTAATTTTCATCCTGGTTCATTATAGTTAATTGGTTAGTGTCAATGGTAGAAGATATTAATATATATATATAGATATATATATATATACAGGATACGATTAGAAAGAAAAGAAAATAAAAATAAAAAAAATCATTAACAATTTCATAATTGTATATTTTTATTTTACAAAGGGATAATATTATAAAGATTAAAAAGGATAAAAATGAATTATGTATAACAGTTTTTATTTGAATTCTTATACACGGATTCAATAAAAATTAGTTTTGAATATTAGGTTATGAACATTTAAAGAAAACAGACTGTCATTAATAATATTGTTTAACTGTTTGCTGAATTTCAAATTGATATATATTTTATACATTCAATTTTAATTTAATGTTCATGAAATGAAATAATCAACAGACATCACATTTAATGTTTTAACATGTGGTTAATGTCTAGAAAATTAATTCGAATATATATTGAGTATTATTAATTCTAAATACAGTTTTTAATTCGGTTAAAAGTTTTTAATTATGGTTCGAAAAAGATTATTTGAATGAAAGACAGCATGATATAGTTCTATTAAATTGCAAAAATGTATTTCATTCACTAAAAATTAAATATAAATTAATAAGGGAGAAAATAATTTAAAAATTTACAAAAAATGTAAAATTAATGAAATTTTGAATATTTAAATTTACTTTTCTCCGTCCTATATCCCCACTATGAAGCGGTTACTGAACAATGATAGAGATGTGATATAAGTTTTTCATTAAATAGCATTGCTCGCATATAAATTTTGTAAAGATCTGCCACTTTAATTTATAATTTTTTTGGATTAACTGAATTTATTATTAAAATACAGTATTTTAGACTGAATGTGGGAGTAAAATACAAATTATAAAATTAAAATATAAATTTTAATATTAAAAGCAACCCTTATTACGTCTATGTTATTATCATTTTCAATAATTTATTATAGTTATATATACAGTTTTTCTAATTTTATTTTATTCCTACTTTTTTATTTTTGTTTTTTTGGTCAATGAATCCTTTATGATTTAAAAAAGTTAGTTTTTTTTTTAGATTTTCTCTATTTAACTTTCATTTTCTAATTTTGTTTTAAATTTAATTTCGTTGTTTTTTTTTGCCAATGATAGCGCTAATCATTCTCACTTGTAAACAAATATACCTGAAATTTAAATTTAATATATAAATTATTTATTTATTTTTTTATTGAATAGAGATAGACAATACAAACTGGCAAAAATCTGTCTTACAAACTACAATACAAAAAAAATTTACAATAAATTTTAACGTAAAATTAATTAACATATTTTTTAATTTGATTTAATTTTTTTTTGTTAGGGACAGCAATTGTGTGTTGAATACTCTTATGTTTGGAGCATATATATTTTGTATATTGTTGGTAAAGATTATTGAAAATTTTTAGATCATCAAAAATATAACATCTTTTTTACCCCTTTCAGTTCTCGGCTGGGGTAAAGCAAATAGAGTTGAGCTTAACACCTCCAAAACTCAAAGCTGTATTGCTGTTATGCAAAAACTGCTGTTACGACTAGAAAACTTGAATAATCTCGGAATGCGAGTAAATGAAAATAAAAATATGCTCTGGAATGACAATATTTTCAATATTGCGAAAAGCGCCTCAAAATGATTAAGTTTTTTTTAAGTCGGTGTAAAGATCTGCTTAATATTTATAAAGCCTATACATACGACCCAAGATGGAGTATAATTCGCATTTATGGGCGGGCGTCTCATAGTTTTCCCTAAGCCCCTAAGCTTTCTTGACAGAGTACAAAAACGCACTATTCGCCTCATAGATGATATAAATGTTTCATCAACATTTGCTCCACTTGGTTATCGTTGGAGCACTCTAACTCTATTTTATAGATATCTCGTGGGTAGTACATGCTCGGAAGAACTAAATCACTACTTCCGCATCTTTAGCAATGCCGTGAAGGAACTTACGAGGCTACAAATACCCAGCCCTACACTGTGAAAATACCAAGATGGTTCTAGACTGTTTATGGAAGTTCGTTCGTAGTCAGAACTTCTAGAATGTGGATTGGCATTCCACTACAAGCATTCCCAATAAGGGGTAGTTTTTATTTGTTTAATTTACAAAAATTTAAAGTGAACATCAATAACGGTAGTCGGTAAATCATACAGTGTAGTTTATGTAGAACCATTGTAGCTATGTTAACAAGGGTGCTAACTGAATTAATAATGTATTTGCCACATTAATAGTATTTTTTGGATTAACTGAATTTATTATTGATTACAGTATTTTAGATTGAATGTTGGAATAAAAATCAACTACTTGTTTTCTTAGCTAGAACACCTTTCCATTAATGCATCACCTAATGAGATCTATCGATGAATGTTTTTTTAAAGTAGTTTTTCATCAAACTAAGCCTAATGAAAAGAAATTCGGATTTTATTTAATTATATAAATAAATAATGGATCAATAAAAACTAATCTGATCTATAAAAACTAATCTGATTACAACTAAAATATTACTATGTATATTCCCTTCTGTAAATACATAATGTATTTTGTGGTTCATGCAATGGGAAACATCTAATCAGAATTAATTAATATGCTTTAACAATAGGTATACGCTGAAATGGCAAACAAAATTTAATTTACACTGACCTACCAAAGTATTTTATATGAATTTAGTTTTGAAACAAATTTATGATCTGAAAATATGAAAAGCTTTGGTAAATATATATCTATGAACCAATTTTCATAAATAAATAAAATGTATATACATACATATATATATATATATATGTTTAAAAATTGAGTTATCAATATCTTGAGTTAGAAAAGAGAAAAAAACTTGATAGAAATAATTTGCATTCTTGTTGATTTTTATCAGAAAACTTTTCGGCTTCGAATTAATACAGTTTTTTAACATAATGGAAAATAACAAAAGAAGTAATAATCAGAACGAACAATTTCTGGTAACGTCCAAATTAGGTAAAAAATTAAGATAGTTATAATAAATAAAAGAACGGAAATTTTCAGCAAAGCTCAGACTTTGAAAAATTGCAATTTTGCATATATGTACTCTAAATATAAGCTACATACTATTAAATAAGGCAAGTTGAATTTGACAGAAACCAATAAAAAAATATGTGAGATATTTATTAAATCAGCATAAAATTTTCAGTTTTTCTCTAAAATGCTAAATTTCAATGTTATTAATTAACCACGAGTATTTCACCTTTAAAATATAAAACAATTTTATTTTGTTTTCATGTTATATAAATTTAATTAACGTTATTATTATGTTTCAATTATGAATTTTTAATTCATTTAAACCGGAAATATAAAAGTATACCGTTTAAATTTTCATTAGAAAAAAAAATTTAGTACAATTTTTTTTTGATTGAAACCAAATGAAATTGAAATGAAATTCTCAATAAATATTCTACTACAATTTTACATTTTAATATGAATCACAAAATAATATTTTCAGTTGTATTTGTGCGCGAAAAAAACACAGAGTGCAAAGTAGAGGAATTTTGTCGCAATTCGATAGTAAAAAAAAAAAAAATTAAATAAAAAATTATACTGCATTTTCATTACAATTAATTTTAAAAAATAAATTTAAAAGTGTGTTCATCGCAAAAATATAACTAAACAAAAATGATAAAAAGTTCATGATAGTTTTTGGAATTAAAATATTTTTAAATAAATAAATTTAAACATTTTCTTATAATAATATCTAGGCAGAGTAAAGAAAAGCAAAAAAAAAAAAATAACAAGTAAAGCAAAAAAAAAAATCCTGATCAAAATTCGATATATATATATGTAGGGAAGCATAAGGAATATATATATATGTATATATATATTTATTTTATTACCTACACTACAAACACGAAAAAAAAAGTATTCTCTTTCTCTCATCGTTGTAGAGAGTTTAGTTTCCAAGTGTAAAAAATTATTTTTTTATTTTCGTAGGCTGAAAAAGATCGTTGTCCAAGAAAAGGAAACCATCCAAAAAAAACCTTTTCAAAAATTATATAGGTCGGCTATTTGTTCGGTTTTTAAAAGGATATAATAATAAAAATTAAAAATAGAGTAACAAAATAATAATAACGTATATATATATATATATATATATAGATATGTGCATATGCACTCGTATATATGTATATTTAATTAAGAATATATATGTATCAAAATGTAGAGTGTGTGAAAACTATTGAAAAGGAGTATCCTTTCGTTTCTGTTTTTTTTATTCATAAATTTTAATATAAAAAAAAAAAAAATGAAAACATCCAAATGAGAAAAAAACAGGATAGCAGCAGTAACAGAAAAATATATGAATGAATACATGCGCGGTAATTTTATTTTTATAATAACTGTGTGTATGACATGTTTGTAGTGAATTGTCATTTTTATTAAAATAATAAGAAAAATATGCATGCATATAAATATAAAAGTTATATTTATATATTATATTTGTATAAATAAATATATATATATATTTATATCCATATATAATTTGACTTAAAAATAAATAAATAGACAGGTCTTATTAGTACTAATTTAGTACTTAGTGACAGTTTCGTAATTCTTTTAATTGAGTAAAAACATGAAATGTATATATACAATTATAAAATGTATTAATTTCTCCCACGTATAATATAAAAGGATTTTTATTTTTAATAAAAATCAATTTTATTTTATAAATAAAAACTATATATACAGATACAAAATATGTATATTATTTTAAAATTTTAGAGACATGCAGTTATATGTTATTTTGTATTTTGTTTATTTAAAAAATTTATGTTATTAGTTACATATTGGAAAAAATATAATAAACTAATATACCATAGTAACTCTACCTCATCTAACTTAAAAAATATTAAACACGTTAAATAGAACTAAAAAGTAAAATGGTAAATTGAAATTTTAAAATTAGTACTGATCATAGAAGTGATAATAATAAGAAAATATGAAAGACTTGCCGTTTAAGTTTATTTTTAATATGTAGTTTAGCTATTAAGTTTTCGGAATTCAAAATTTAAAATCCTAGACTAAACCAAAATTAAATTTAAAAATTTAGTTTAATAATTTTACTAAAACAAAACAAAAATTCTTATTTTTATAACATATATATCCTGCATATTTTAAAATAAGAAGTTGTAAAATTAAATATTGAAATACCAACTAAAAAATTTTTTATATTCAATTTATTTTCTAAATTTGATTGAGTTTAATTTTTATTTAATTGTATATTGAAATAGATTCTGAAATATTAAATTGAAAAGAGACGGCAATTCTATATTTAGCACAGTTTTTGTATTTTACATTTTCTATTCATAAACAAATGACAGCTGTCTAATAATATATATATACACAATATATAAAAAATTTGTTCTCTTTTGAGCTCAAAAAACTTACGTTTTGTTTTTTTATTTTATATTGAGGGGTAATACATTTTTTTAACTGGTTTTCTACTAAAAATTTAGTCCGAACTCCGAAGGTAAAAGAATGCACACACAAATATATATATCAACAATATATTTACAATCAAAATTCATATATCCATAAAATAATTTTCTGTAGGTGTAGAAAATTTCTCATATGATATAATTTTGTGGTATGATATGACACTTCTAAAAAAAATGTAGTACTAAAATATTTTAAAAGAGAAAGAAAAAAAAAAGAATCTAATCAAGATTTTTTTCCAATTTTGTGTTTTATTTTAAATCTATTTGGTGCTGTGGCAAAATGATAAATATAAAAAAAATTTGATATTAAATAACAATTGTGATTAAAATAAATAAAAAATTATTAAATTTAAAGACATCAATTCATAAAAAAAAAATCATTAATGTAAATAGTATGCAATATTAATATGTACCTACATCTAAATGAACTAATATGTAAATTATACGTATGTACTTATATACTTAGTTATTTCTACAAAATTTTATATTTGAAAAAAAAAAATAAGTTCAAAATTATTAATTTTAATTTGTTGTAGGTATTGAAATTAAAAAAAAAATTATTTGAAAAATACAAGAAGAAAACAAATTTAAATTCTTATTAGAAAATTTTTACAATTTTTTTTTGTGAATAAAATTTTGAAAATTTTTGCTTTCTTTTTACTTAGTAGAAAATTTTAGTGATTTTTTTTTTGTCTTTTTAAATAAAAATTAATAAAATGATATTTCTAAAACAAAAATATTAAAATTAAATTAAAAAAAGAAAAAAAAACAATAAAAAGTAAGAAAAAATATAAATTTTGAAAGAAAAATAATATATAAAAAATTAATATTTGTGCAAACATATTGCCGCAGTCAAATGACATTCAATTTGACAGCTGCTGTAATGTCAATAATTAGATAGAAGAAGTAGAAGATTTGTATATATATATTTTTGTATTTGTGAAAAATTGAAATAAATGTATAGAGTAAATTCATCGTAGTCGTTGTTGCCGTCGTCAACGACGTATTCTATTCTGTAGTTATTCGTCCTCATTTTCGGTAATCGGTATTCGGTAGTAGTTTTTTTTTTTATTTTTTTTTGTATAAAAAAAAGATACGAAAATTTACCTTTTTTTTGTATTATTTCTAACAAAATATCAGAATTACTACAGTTTTGATTTCTTTAATAGAAATATTGTTACTTTGTTTGTATGTTTATAAAAAAATAATAATAAAACAATAAAGTTAAAAAAATTTTATAAGTAATAGAAATGTCATAAAATATAAGGAAGTTTAAATTGTGTAATTTGGTTATTAGTAGATAAATTCAAAAAAAAAGTACTGTACATTATAAATATACATATTATATATATTAATATATATATATATATATATATATAAATACAAATATATGTATATATATATATAAAAATAAAATTTAGTATGACTTAAAAAGAAACATTTAAATTAGTATACATATATATATAAATATACACTTTAAAACATATTAAAGATGGGTATTAAAATATATTACAAAAAGTGCTTTTCATCCAGTTCCTATTCCTAATAAAAAAAAGCAAATAATGTCAAAAAAATATTTTTTTCAGAGGAGGTAGTTAAATAGCTAATATACAACACTAGTTAATGTGAAGATTTAAAAAAAAAAAAAAAAATTTTTATAATGTTTAAAATATAGAACGTTTATTTAGTTAATATAAATACATATCTGCTACATACATCTTTTTCAAGTTTAATATAAAATTTAAAATTTCAAAACTCCTACATGCAATCATGCATGATGTTCTAAACGTAAACGTCAGAAAAATAGAAAAATAATTGATTTTTTATTGATAAAAATTTTGAAAATTTTGCATTCTTCATTGACTTTATTTGTTTGAATTTACTTATATACATATATATATATATACATATTTTATTAAATTCTATTGAAAAGTGCATTCAAAATTTTGTTTTCTAAAGTTTTATAAAATGTTTATTTATATATATGTACAAATGTAGATATATATGTATATATATGTAAATAGTTCCTTCTATAGATTTAATTTTTGTATGCATTCATACAATGTACAAACATCTGTACTATGAATAATATGTGTAACATTTTATATATAAATAATATTAAAATAAAAATTAACAAAATTTAAGGTAACAAAAAAATGTATATATATATATATATATACACATTTTGTACATATATATTTATATATATTTATGCACGTGCAAATATATATATATAAGGTGTACCTTAATGTTTACCAATGTAGGGTTGTCTTACAAAACAAAAAATAATATAATATAATAATTTGTTATAAGAAATAAAAAAAAACTATTTATATATGTATATATATATATATATATATATATATATATTCCAAAGCATATTATTAGGATTGATTAAAAACTCTTTCAAGTGTGTAAGGAAGCTTTAAAGAGGAGAAAAACAAAAAAATAAAATAATATACAAAAATTTATATCCTTTTGTTGTGTCCTTGTAGGTAAAATGTATATTTATGCCTATGTAATAACACATTATATCGCCTATATATATATATATATATATATATTTATAATATATAGATATATATTTATATACTATTATAGTTTTCATTCAATCAATTTTTTTCTTAAAAAAAATAATAAAATAAATAAAAAGAAAAAGAATCCCACGAAACTAAATTTTCAATTTCAATTTTTTTTTTTTCTGAAATTTAACCTATTTTAAAGAATTGCTACTTCTATATGTGGAGATATATATATATATTATAAATATTTATATATATATTTATATAAAAATGTATCTACATATATAATGTTATGTATATTCTTGCATTTAGATTTCCTATATAAATATATTTTTATTTAGATATGTATATACATATAGATATGCATATATGAATATGCATAAAATTAGATGTCTTTAAGTTTTCAAATACATATAAGTAATAGAGATTTTTTTTTTTTAAATAAAATTTTCTTCTACATTTCTACATACACATGAAAACTATATATGTATATAAGTAAAAATTTCTTTTTAAAATAAAATAGAAACAAAATTAAAAATTAAATTAATAAAACGTTAAATTTTTGTTTAAATTAAATATAACTAGTTATAGTTATATAGATTTTGTTTTAATATTGAATTTTGAAGTGATATTAATTAAAAATAAATAAACTGTTAAATAAAAGCAATTTACAATTATTATAGGAAACTATAAAACAATGTATTTTTAATATTATTTATTATATAATTTTAGAAAATTAGTTATAAATAACTATCATGAAATTGCTTTTTATTGATATGTAATAATATTAATACATTTAACTAATATTATTAAAACGTTATCAATAAAATATTTTAATTGTTCATTTGTTTAGAGATTATAACTATATAATTAACTAGGTATGTACAAAATATATATATTTATGTAAGCCATTATGTACCTACAATTTACTTATTTTGTATACTTAACTAAAAGTTTGAATAAATCGTTCGATTGTGAGTATAAGAGTGTTGAAAAACAAATTACAATCATCTACCTAAGTGTAGAAGCAAAGAACATAATATTATAAGTAGTTAGTTACTAGTTATATCTATATGTCTTTTGGTAGAAGCCTATAAGTATATGTATATATATTCTACCTATTTTAATTTATTTATTTTTAATTAACTTTATAAACTTCTGGTTTAAACTGTACGCTATTTTTACTCTCTGAATCCTGTATGTTAATGTTATTTTCAATTCATTGATTTGATGCAGATAAATAAACTATTTCAATATTATTTTGTTATTCGTTTTCTTTGGCACTATATTTCGAGATAACTAACTGTTGTAATCTTCTTTAAAAGTGTTATGTTCGACGCTTATTTTGTGGTTGACCATTTTCTCGTCTTTTTTAGTTAAGAGGACTTCTAAACTTGCAACTTTTACCTGTACAAATAATTGTTGTTGATAATAATTACAAATTCTGGGTATGTTTCACTATGCTTCACTATCTTGGTCAATTTTGGTTATTACACCATCATTAGAAGACTGATTGTTTTTGTTTATCGTTTTTACGACTGTGATGAGATAAAGCAAGAAATGATGAAACAGTTTCTTATGTATGTCACTGCCCTGTCTTGATGCTCCTAATCTAAATCACGAGGTTATTCATTATTTTGACTATAGTTATATAAAAAAAACTAGAACAGAAAAATAACTATTTTTGCGTTCAATATTGATGGATATGTTATATGCTATCCTTTAGTTTCTATTTATGATTACACAAAAAAGTAAAAAGTTATTTTATTTTTAATACTTAAGTATATAACTAAAACCTTATTTTGCAAGCTGATCTACGATTTTTATTTTTTTGAAACCTAAAAATTATTTACCTAATTTGCTTTTTGTCATATGTTTTTGTAGATTGTAGGTCATATTACTGAGATAATGTATTTAAAATGCATCAAATCATATGTGAATTTTACAATTTAAATTCTATTTTTTTCATAATTTTCAATTTTGTATAGTTAAGTAGTTAAGGTCAACATAATTTGATTATTTAATTTTTGTTGTCATACTTAAGTATACACCTAATGACCTAAGAATATATTTTTCATTTCTAAATTACTCTATTGAAGTGGAGTGAATGTAAAATTTTATAAAAATTAAGATCATTTAATCCTCTTCAACAAAACAAAACATTATAAATTGCGTGGCAACAACAATTTAAAATTTCTCTCTGAATAGTTATATCAGATTTCGTTAGTAAAACCTTTGCATAAGCATAATCTTGTTATCGAAACAAAATATTTAATAATAGAAAAAAAACTAATAAATAAGCTGACGGTTAATAAAATTGTTTACATTAACAAAAAACTAAGTAAACAATTTTATTTATACTTTAAAAATTAAAGCTCATAAATTGTTTAATATGTTAGTATTTTATGTATACAAAAATGTAAACCATTCAAAATTCGAAAGATTAAATTTTCAATTTTAAATTATTCAAAACGAAATTCATATTCAGTTTTAATTCAAAAATCAAATGACCTGTTGAAAATTTAATCAAACTTAACAAATAATAATATTTAAGTTACAAAAATGTAGTGTTGCCAGATTAAAAATTTTTCCTTCAGATTAAAAAAAAATTTTTTTTCATTATAAATTGTGAAATCTAGTTTTGATATTCTAGATTATATTGATATTATACTTAATTTAGTGTACTGTTATACATATATTAGTGAAATCATTCTTTGTTTGCTACATAGTTACGCCAAAAAATTGATTTAAATTTTTAGTTATTTTAGAGGTTGTCGGGAATGTCGATTCGAAAGTTACTTTCCCCAAATGGTTATTTCATTTGTCATTATCGTAATTTATCATTTATAGCATTCGAATCAGTATCTTCGAAAACCTTACCAAATTAAAAAAGAAAAGAACAAATCTTTTTGGCGTAACTATTGAGTAAACGAAAAATGGAGTAACTAAATGGTGGAAAGAACAAAATGTGTTTTGTCATGTAATGATTATCGCCGTATGCGGCCCATACTTGAAGCAATCGGTTGCAGCAGCACGTTGCTTAATTGACATTATGCAACAAGTTAAGCAACCGTTACTGCAACTCCATTTTTTGATAAAATTTATAGAAAAAATAAGCTTTAAAATTAAAAGTTACAGAGAATTAAATATTAGATTATAAATATTACTTACTACTTAATTTATTATTACTTCATTATTTATTTTTAAACGTACCTTCAAAATTTGCTGTACAAATACAATTTTTTTTAAAAATGCATTAAGATGTGTACAACTCAAAGTATAAAATTCAACTGAAAAATTAATACTGATGATTTTAAGCAACTGTATACCATACACGAAACGTTATAGTTATCGTTCTAAAGGAATGTATAAATAGCCTATATTCATCATTATGTACAATCTTTAATAGGTCACTAAAGGAAAGTCTATTTTTAGATGATTGGAAACTATCTAATATCATCTCATTATTCAAGCTTAGATCGAAATTGGTTATCGAAAACTATAGGCTTATTACTAAGTTGTCAGTTATCTCTAAGCTTTTCGAATCTATTTAAATTAATTAAAGGTAGTATATCTGATAATCAGAATTGCTTCATGGAGGGTAGATTCACAACAACCAATTTATCATTTTTTTTGCATGCTATTTTTAATTCAGTCGAAAATGGTCACCAAGTCGATGTCATTTTTACTGACATTTCTAAAGCCTTTGACAAGGCTGAGCATATTAAACTTATCTTAAAATTGGAAACTTTGGTATTCCTTGGTATCATGTTAAAATGGATTCGTTCGTATTTATCTGATAGAAAACTCACAGTATCAATATCGAATATTGAATCCTATCCATTTGTTGCCACTTCTGGTTTCCCACAGTGTACTAATATATGGGCCCATCGTTATTTTTAATATAATTAAGTATATGAACGATGTTAATTCTGAAATTTTGAATCCTATCTTATCTTTTGTTGATGATTCTAAAATTTTTGCAATCATTAAATCGTCGTATCAATGAAGTGACATTGATAATTTTAATAATTGTAAAGCTATGACATTTTGTAAAAAGAGCAGCGTTATTAAATTTAACTACTTATAAAATAATTCTCTACTAGAATGTGTAGATCAAATTAGGGACTTAAGAGTTATCTTAGATAATAAATTAACACTCAATCTTCATATAGATTTTATCATCTCAAAAGCTTTTTCTATGCTTGGTTTCATCAAGCGAAATTCTCAACAATTTGCCTACATTTACACATTTAAAGCGTTATCTAGTTCTTTAGTTCGACCTCATCTTGAATTAGCTTCGTCTATTTGGATGCCTTTTTATGCTAAGCATATTAAAAGAATTGAATACGTTCAAAAAAATATGATTAACTTTTATTTTCGCAGATATAATTGGTGAACCTCACGTTACTGACTATATGTATCAAAATGTAACCTTATTAAGATTGAAATTTAATTTGGAACCTCACGTTGCTGACTATATGTATCAAAATGTAACCTTATTAGGATTAATTAATACTCTTGAAACTAGGCGTAATGTTATCTTATGACATTTAAGTATCAGCCAAAATAAATTGTTCATATTTCTTAAATTTATTTAATATTTATGATCCAATCCGTAACTTTGGGTGTTTTCATAAATGCTGCAAACTGACAATAAGTTTACCACCAATTGGCTTGCTTTGCAATAATGAAAACAAACTGTACCTATATTACCTAACTATATCTATATACATTAATTACCGATATTCTATATTTATGCATCATACTAAAAACTTATTTTGTCAAGTTGACGCACAGTAGACTTTGAATTTGCATTTATTACAGCGTTTAGAAACTCTGACAAGTGTTTTCATAAATTCAGAATATGCAGATTGACTGCAGGCTTGCATTTATGAAAACAAGGTTTAGAGCTACAAGATTTTTGTATCTTAATGCACATGATAGAACTAATTATGGGTTTTCGGAAAATATAGTTAATGCTCAACGTTTTTTCATAATCGTTCTCTAATTGATTTTAATTATAGTAAGTAGTTAGGTTAAATTTTAAGAGAAAAATCATAAATTTTTTGCAATAAATCTTTATAGTTATATTTCTTTTTAATAATTTAGTAAGTATGTAAGAGTGGTAAACAAAATCTGTAAGGGCTTGATGCCAGTAGATTGTAAATGAATAAATAAATAAATTAGTAACAAAAAGTTTAACCGAGGAAAATTATTGTGCTGTTAATTCAATGCAAAATTTCAGAAAAATATTTATAAAACTCACCTGTATCTGACGACAATATGTTTTAAAGTTATAATAATTACGAGCACCTATATATAATAACTAATAATTAAATAGTAGAAAATGTTTTCCGTAATTTTCACGCTTTTTAATTAAATTTTATAAGTTAAGTGGAATAGATTTTTTTTTTATTTAAGTACTTGAAAATACGAATATTATATTAAAAAGTAGTGTAAAGTAAACACTACATATTTATCAAATACTATATACTTATTACTCGTATAACTTATAAATACTCAAATAATAAATATTTAAAAGTTAAAAGAACATTATTAAAAATTATTTTTTGAAATCATATAACTATACTTGATCATTGTTTATTCGTTCTGTAATTTAAGAGAAATCAATGAAAATTATGTTTTAATAATAAAGTTGTTGCAGTTTTGGTATAATACTTACCAGTTTTAATTTTAATTAAGATAATGTTATTGATTATAAACATTTCAATATATAAGTATATATGTACATGATTCTAGATAAAATAAAATAATGTACATATACGTACAAAAGGTCCATAATATATTTTAACTATTTTTTTTTAAATAAAAATTACTTATATTTTAACTTTATATATTATATATAAGTACTTACTAAAGAAATAAATGGAATCTAACTGTGAAGAAATATTATTTTCAATTCTATACGTTTCTATAGTCCATTTTTACATATTGCACCTTATATAATTTCTCTTTCTTTGTTAATTGAAATTTTTAAATTATTTGAATAAAATTAATGTTTGGTTTCGCTAAGTCAAGATTTACTGATTATTTTTATAATACGTTTTTGAACCTATATAATTGAAAATCAATTGGAAATTTTGAGCAAGTTAACAAAACTGTTGGATATAGATTCAAATAAGTCGAACCTATTAAAATATCTATTACTAAAATCATCCATCCTATGCCGGACAATGATGATTATTTTACTAAAATCAAGTTTCATTTGTTGACAAACAAAAAAATCAAGTTTCATTTGTTGACAAACAAAAAAATGCTTGAATAAATATTCCAAAAGAAATTAAATTCGACTTCAATTAACCCATTTCAATGTCTTTAAAAGCCAAGTTCATTTTGTATTGAATATTCACATTTCATAAAATTGTTAAACAAAGTTTATTACTCAATGCTCTACATCTATTTGGTTACTGGGTTACAAAATTCAAAAATAATTCAAATAAACAATAAATTAAAAAAATTGGTCAAGTTGTAGAATGTAGACCATAATGCGATAAGCTTTGTGGTAAACTATAACCATGCGACGAAGACGTAACTAAATGGTATAAAGCAGAGGAATAATTACATTTTAAACAGGTTTGATTCAACTAAAAAAAATAATTTAGATTCAATACATATACACTTTAAAATATATATATATACTTATATATATGTACTTGTATATTAAATTTTTTTTTTTAAAATCTGTGGATTAATATTCAACAGGTCAATTAACTAACATTTTTTTTAAAATTCAGCTATTTTTAAAAATCTTAAATCAATATTTAGTTACTTACTTACATTTTGATTTTCTACTTCTTAAAATTATAGTTTAAATTTTTTCAGGCCTGGTTATGACAATTTATTCGAAGTTAGAACATCTGGAATGTAGAATCGCATTTCCTATTTATAAGGAAGGGACATTTCTTATATGTATTATATTCTTCTTCCCAAGAGGGGACAGCTTTTATATGTGTTTGACTTACAAAAATTCAAAGTGAATATTATAACAACTTAGTTTTTTTTTTATTTCGAGTTCAAATGCCTTATGAGATTGTAGGCTTTATAGGCTTTATAGTTTGGAACTCCCCTAATAAGCTTTCTCCCACTTTTTTCCCTTTTTTCAAATAACTAACCATAACTAACTAGTTATTCCTTCAACTTTTCGGAAAGGTTTGTTTAACCTAAGTTTTGACTATTAATATAAAAAAAGCCATGTTGAACTAAGTAAAGTTATATTATAAAAGGTTTGTTCAGTAAAAATTCTGATTATTTAAATGATTTTTCTCTCTTACCATGCTTTAGATAATTTTAGTTTTATTATTTGAATTAAATTATTTAATAGCTTAAATTCTCGATTTAAGCCCTATGCTCCCAAGAGAATTAAGGAAAAAAATAATTATCGATTTGCTGTAGTGAGTAAATTTTAAATATACTTACTAAGGATATTATGTTATTTTTTTCACAATGACTAGGTTTATTCATTTTCGTTTGTATGATGAGTAGTTAGGTTTCGATTGAAGTTTTGGTTTAAAATTACGGAATATCTTACTTTATTATCTCTGGCTTAAAGTTTTTCTCCTAATTAGCATTTGCAGTTTCAGTTTGAATGATTCATCATTATCAATATCTTGTAATCCACCCATAAGTGGGAATCAAATTTTAAATGATTAAAAACTGTTAATAACTTAATTAAGAGCAGTCACCACGTGACGTAGAGCAATTATTTGATCAGTAATTACAATACTACAACTCTGGACTAGTAACGAATTAGATTCTACTTTGTTACTCTGCACCTAGATTTCTGGAATATTTATACATAACTAGTTATATATAATAATTTTAAATAACCTAAGTTGTCAAATCACCTTATATATAATTTGAAGAGTTTTGATGTTTTTCTAAATTTCAACTACAATTTTTTTATTGAAACATCCTTGCATTAGAACACGCCTCAATAATATTAAAATTAATAATATTACTTAACTATAATTCATAATATAAGCGTCTATATACTTATTTACCTCTAATACATACTTATCATTTAAAAAAAAAAAAAAAAAAAAACAATACAAATAAAAACACCTACAAAATATATAATTATCAGATTTTTTTTTTAAAGTAATGTAGTACTTATACAAAGTAACTACTTAATTTACTAACGATATATTATCCAAATATTAATTTAAATAATATGTATTTAAGTATATAATTAATATGTACTTTAAATTTGATTGAAAATATTTAGAAATCTAAATTCAATTTATAAAATAAAGAAAATAAAAAACAAAAACAAATCATTAAAAAACATTTTTTTTTTTTTTTAATAAGTAATAATATAACAGTTATAATCCTATGATTTT
Organism: Argyra leucocephala; assembly: GCA_963942445.1. Classification (NCBI taxonomy): domain Eukaryota; kingdom Metazoa; phylum Arthropoda; class Insecta; order Diptera; family Dolichopodidae; genus Argyra; species Argyra leucocephala. Next base: position 38,388,490 of record OZ012680.1, read on the forward strand.
TCGAACTTTTAAAAATTAATTCTGATAGTTTTTGATTAATATTTTGTATCAGCCTATCAGCCTAAACTTTATGATTTATAAAATAGACAAGGTCATATTATATTCATATCTTACATCTAAGTGTATCATATTCATATGTGTATGTGTATGTATGCATTTGTGTATTTTATAAAAAAAAGGTGCTATAAAAAAATTTCAAATGGAAAAAAAATCAATTTTTTATTTTAATTTATTTAACAATTTCACTTCATAGACGCCAATAGTATTTGAAATTTTATACTAAAGCAATTCTCTCTCATTTGGTTTTGATCCTAATTTTGAAACTCATTTTTTGACTTTACATTTTTTTTTCTTCTAATGATTTAGTTAATTGTATGTATATAACTATATGTAGTTGTTGTAGATATACTTGAGCTCAAAATAAAGACATTAGGCAAATTTTGTTATACTTACATTACATCACTAATAGATAAAGAGCACAAGGCACAAGCACAAAATGATTTAATTTAACGAATTGAGATAGTGATAAAATAATATAGACTATAACAGTATAACAATATTGACTGTTTTTGTGAAAAGTGAGATTTTTCGAATATATAAATAGTTCCCTTGACGTCGCAAATGTCTCAACACATAATTGAATTGATCACAGTGTTAATAAAAACTGTCTGTTCATTTTGCTTGATCACAAATGAATCTGAGCAGAGTATGTACAGATAAGCTCGGAGCGCTCAGATTTAATAAAAAAACACGATTTTAGTAAACTGTCATTTTTATTTTGTTTTTCAAATTGTCAATAATCAAATTTAAACTTCAAATTTTGAAATTTACAAAAGTTTAAGATTTACAAACAAAATGTTTCAGTTTGTAACAGTAATTAGAGAAGCTTTTAATTTGTTTTTCGATGAAAGTTATTTAGAAGATGACATATCTGAAAATAATGGGAATATGCGAATAATAAAAAATCCGAAAATAAGGATTATGCCGAAAATAAGGATTATGCCGAAAATATTATGCCAAGGTTTTACAATAACACTTAGAAATCGCACTTTAGAATGAATATAGAGGTTTTCGAAATTCTTTGTAACGAAATACATTTAATTTCTTCTCAACATCATGCTGTCGGACGAAATGCCATTGATATACCAAAGCAATTGATGATTACGTTATGGTATCTAGGAAACCAAGAATGTATAGGTTTTTATGCATTAAATTCGTGTTAACTAAGCAAGTTGTCATATTCAATTTAGATCAATTGCTGATAGATTTGGGTGTCAATTTCCACTGTGTGGAAAATAATAGCATCAGTTACTCATATTAAATTAAATCGGCAAAATAAGGATATTAAATGGACCACGCCTGAATCTGTCCAAAAGACTTCTCAATATTATACCAACAAATATCGGTTACAAGGATTTTGAATCGATTTGTTGATATATAAGGCTTTATTTGCCTCACTTATTTTCTTTGCAATTTCAATGCCAACTTTTTTGTAGACTACGTTTTTGACTCCTTTCTCTATTCTAGAAAAAATTTTCTTTATTAAATCTATTAAGTGGAGCGTTGAATTCCTACTCCACTTAAACACTAAAATTTAATAATCAAAAAATATATTTTAAAAAAGTATAAACTAAAACATATTTATTTTTGATTGAATATTAATTACTTACCATAACAGTTTATATCGTCGTCCATTATTTCTTAACATGTACAAATCACTGTTTTTATATCACATTGATATTTATTTTAAATTTTAATATGGTTTACTTTTTTAATATCGTACAGTAGCATCGTCTATTTTGTTTTAAAATAAAAATCACTTTTTGACATTTAATATTCAATCGTTCTACGTGCTCTGTTAATTTAAATCGAGCACATAGAGTACGCTCTGAGCGCCCTTTGAACTCATAAAAAAAAACAAATTTCAAGCGCTGAGCAAAAAAAAATCACGAATCTTTTTTTGACAGTTCGCTCTCTGCTTTGAACTAAAAAACCCCAAATGTCTCAAAAAGCTCTCATTACACAATGTTGCCAACTTATTTTACGGATAAAATTGATAACAAAAATTTAAAAAATCTATTTATATATATACATATCTATATTATATATACATTTATAATAATATTTTGATAATTTTTTAAAAATTTGACAATTGAATTATTTTTTTTTCTTATTCTAGGCACATATAGGTACGTGCAATGTCGTTTTCTGATTTTCTGAGTATTCCATTTTCAAATTTCTTCTTCCGATTTGTTTCGATATGACTTCCTCTTCAAGATGTCAGTATCTGGAACATTTTATAAGAAATATAAAAGAAATAATTCGGTATTCTATATGACACAAAAGGGTTTCTAATTAATTAGTTACATATTATTTAAATAGTAAATTAAAATTAATAATTTAAATTCAATATTTTTTAGTTTCAACTCCAATTAAATCAAACACACTTTTTTCTTATGTTTAGCAAGAGCTTTTGCTAACTTTTTTTTTATTTAAATTAAATATACTTTCCCTATTTCAATTAAATATTAAATTAATTATTAATTATTTCTTTTAAATATATTTTTTAATTATTGTACAATCAAAAACGTAACATTTCATTCCTGTTTTACAACTCCAATCGAAAAAGAAGCTTACTGAACTAACCATAAACACGACTAAAATATACATGACATTTCAATATAAATTTAGACATTTATAACTGTCAAACAAAATACATTTCATACATGTAACTCAGTTTACTCAGTAGTTTGATAGTTAAAAAAATATCCAAAAATATATTATGTATGTGTATATATTCTGTTATGTTAAATATTAGGAAAGACAATATAATTTTTCTATTAAGTACGTATATTGAAGAAGAATTAAAATAAAATTTATTATTTTAATTGAATTATAAATCTAAAATCGACCTAAATAATCAATTAAGTAAATATAAGTATATAAATCTTCATCTCTAAATTGTAGAAACATCAAGATGGTTTAAAACTAAGTATAAAAGAATGTTTATAATTCGAACGTCTAGGATATTTAATCATATGTTTCATTACGACCATTCCGGAAGGGGGAATAATTTTTATGTGTTTGAGTTATAAAAATTTGAACCAAATACTAATAAAATTTGTCTTATTTTTATTCTTTCCCTGTCTTTTTGCGAAAACTACCTCTTTATTTATGTCTGTAACCAAGAACATATAAATATTAAAGTTTATTGATATAAAAATAATATACTGGATTAATCCGATCATGTACGCAGAAGTTTCGAAACATTATGCGTATGCTTATTTAAATAATTTCAAGTATCTTAATAACTCAAATAAGTACAAAAAATATATAAATCAGAAACAAGAGTTTTACATATTGGTTCCCTACTTCTTTCCTGCTTCTTTAAAATAACCATAAATGGTCTTTATATAACAACCTCAAATTTACTACAATTGCATATTTGTGTATGAGTGATTGAGTGAAGTACATTTAAACATAATATGAGTTAAAAAATGTTCGTTAGAGTGGATCATTGTACATATTGTGGAAGATAAAAAAAAAAACGTGTACATGGGGATGGGAGTGCGTATATGTAAGCGGGTGTAAGCGTATAACGGGGTATTTTTTCTACCATCAATCTTGATACTTATGACTTAATTTACTTAATTGTATAGATACGATTTAAATAATTGAAATAACTACAATAATTCGATTAAAAAATTTTAGATAAATGGTTATTAAAAAAATTTTTTGGACTTATTTCATTTGACTTTATTTAATAGTACCAGTAATAATATATATATATATATAATATATAAAATATATATAAACACATATGGCAAAAATATTTATAAATACAGAGAAAAACAAAAAAAAAAACAATAAGGAAAATAAAAGTTATCAAGTAATTTAAAAATTGTGACTTAAGGACTCGTGTTATTTGTTGTTGTTTTTGTTGTTGTTTTTATTCTAGTTCTTCTAGGAAGGATATATTTAATTTTTGTTTGTGGAAATTATATATATCTATAGGGACATACATTAATATGTAATTGTATCATAAATAATAATATGTGGGTGTATGAAATGTTTTGTATTTGAATCGATTTCGTCGTTTCAATGCCTTTCTTATTTTTATTATTTTTTTTTTTTATTTATTTATTTTTTTATTCTGCATAAAAACAATATCAATGACTCTGTACTCGTATATTATGACGTTTTCTTAATTTTTTGTTTCATTGTTTTTTTTTTTTTAGTTTTTATATTTAATCGATTTTATATATATATAAAGTCGTAAAATAAAAAAAAAATAATAAATAAATAAATCATATAAGTACATCTTAATAATTTTTATTCAACTGGCAAGTTCGATTTTTTCTTGTTTTTTCTTTTTAAATAAATTTTAAAGATTATTTATAATAATTTAAGAATACATATAACTATGTATGTGTATTTATTTCATAAATAAAACTGTCTTATACGAGTATATATATATATATTCTGGTATAAACTAATAAAATAAAATGAGCTGTCATAAAATACGTAATTTTAAAAATCGATAATTAAGTACATAATAACTAATTCATTTTTGTATCATTGAATCAATTTGATTGGTTTATTTCGTCTTCATATATATTATTATATATATATAAAATTAAGATTTAGCCTTCCCTGTGGTCCTACTTTGTTTTTCTGTATACCTGGAGCTACCCTTTAATTCTTATTCTTCTCTGAGTAATAATAATGCATGATGATGCTATTAAAGTATGTATTTTAATATCATTCGTCCTAGTCATGTATTATTTTTATATAACTTCCGTTTCAGTTTTCCGTTTACTTTCATTCTTCTTTGTATTAAATTTTATTACATTTGTTTAATTAACAATTAAATCGAAATTTGTATTAAAAATTTAATTTATTTGGGTCGAATTCAATGCTTTGTGATGTTTTTTTAATATTCGTGATGTTTTTCAAGTCGCAAATATTTCAAATTTCCGTTAACAATATTCCAGCAAGATTCATTATATACTTTTGTGTTTTATCTTATAATATAATCTAGATGCTTAACATCCACCACTAGTTTGATTTTCTACTTTTTGAGCTAGTTTTCGATATTATTCTCAACTTAATCTATTTCATTTTAGATAATTAGGTAGTTAAGTAGTTTTTCAAGTCTGAACCGTACCTTTCATTAAAAAAATTTTGCCAACGCCAGATATGGAAAGCAAGAAACATCAATGCAAGTTCCTTTCAGGAAGCAAGGAACATCAACAACATCACAATATATAGGTTTCGAAGTAGTTCGAGTAGTCCAGACTGAACATCCAAACTGAACCACCAAGCTTATAAAAGAGATTAAGGGCATAAGAAAGTTAAAACGGAACAGAGCTGCAGGTATAGATGCTACAGGCAGATCCGGAATTAGCCGCTGAATTATCACGAAATCCTGGGAGAAAGAAAGACTACCTGAAAAAAGGACCTGATTGTGAAACTTCCTAATAAAAGGAGACCTAAAAAGCCGCAATAACTGATAGAGAGGTATAACACTGCTCAACATCATATTGTAAGTATTAGCAACCATACTGAATCGGAGAATACAACCTAAAATAGAACAAAATAGAAGAGACGAACAGGCAGAATTTCGTCCAAAAAGAAGTTGTACAGATTACACCAACACACTACTGATGCAGAACACTGAAGATGCAGAATTATCCATCTTCACTGCGGACAAATAAGCGAGACGTTCACCACAAATTCTGGAGTGAAACAAGTGCCCTCTATCACCACTTCTATACACGCTTGTAATAGATGAGATAATGAAAGAAACGGGTTCTTCCGGAAGAGGTGTAAGGTGGGATCTCTCAGGGACACTTGTCTGCTAGCGCAAATATTCTGCAACATTCCACATAAAGAAAGATCTACTTCAGCAAGCAGTGCATAGAGTCGGGCTAGAAATTAGTATTACGCGTCGAACTGCGACTTCTGAGGTAGCTAGATAAAATATTGTGGCTTAAAGAAAATTTCAGTTTATAATTAAGTATATAATTTTAAAATAATATTTTATATTGGATCTCGAGAGATATGAGGTTAGCAATAAAATATGTTTGTTAATATGTGTTTTTCCGAATTTGCTATTTTCTCTCGAAACTTAGTCTAATTCATAAAAGCTAAAAAAAAATTTTATCTTATACGTATATTCCATATTAAAGAATTAAAGTTTTCAAAATCGAACTTATGTTCTATATTTTACTTCCTATTGTATGTAAGTAAACAATGACAAATATGACAATGCACTGGCCACAAACCTCGTAAACTTAATTGTCTAAAGATTTTATAAAATCTGATGATTTTTTTTGTTTATGTTTATTAAAATAATACCTAATTATATACCTATATACATGTAAATGCATAAGTATACATATATATATATCTATATATATTATATGCATATGTATATATATATATATATAATACTAAATATTTGAATATATACATACACTTGTTTTTTTTTTTATTTACTTATTTTTTTTTTTTTCAGGAATTAACGTAGTTACCAGGTCGTTACTAAAATCACAATAATTTAAAAACATAAAATAATAAAATACATAATAATAATTAAAGAAAAAATCAAAATATATATAAAAGAAATATTTTAACAAACAGAAAATACATAATTTGCAAAAAAAAAAAATATAATTAAAATTTCAATTTTAATCCATAATTTATGAAATACAAAAAAAAAATAGTAAAAATGAAATATAAAAGAAATTTTCTGCTTTGCTAATGTTAAAAATGAACTTTTACAATATTAATATAATTTTAATAATATCTAAAATAAATATTATTTAATTTTGTTATTTTTTTTTATTTAATTTTGTTTTTGTTTTTCCTCAATTTAAAAAAGAAAATATTGTTTTATTTTTTGTTTTTTTTTTTTGTTTATATATATATACTAAATTCCTATAATTTAAAAGTTTAAATAAAAAAAAATACATAAAAAGAAAATCGAATCGCATAATATTCCTCGTTCGGAATTTCTTCAATATAATAATTAAAATATAATAATTAAAATAAATGTAAAATTTAAATTTAACAAAAAAAAATATATATATATATACATACCAGTATATGTATATAATAATATTTAATATATAAATAAATAATAATTACAGTGTGTGTGTAAAATAAATAATTTAATAAATTTAATAATAATTAAATAAAAAAAGCTTAGATAAATTAATAATAATAAAAAAAAATATATTGAAAAAAAATTATACAGCAAGAAATTATAATAAAAAAATAATAATAATAATAAGAAAAAGAAATTATTTTTTAATTTGAACATTGCAAAAGTTCTAAGAAAAGTCCTTCAAAACGGCCAAACTAGCTGAAAAATTAAAAAAGACCATCAATAAAACTGGTGGCATATATGAAAAGGATATTGTGGCAGCAACAACTACGGCCAGCAATAGTAGTTCAGCGGATACAATGGCTTCATCGAATCGTGGTATACAAATTGGTTCGGCATGGTTTCAACGTAAAATTAATTTGCGCCCACAACATCGGGGCGTACATTTAGTTACAGAAGAAATACTTCGACAAATGCCTGAATTAGGACAATTTTCAGTTGGCCTATGTCATGTTCAAAGTGAGTTTTTTTTTTAATATTATTTTACTCTTAATTATATTTCCAAAATTGTTTTCATTTACATTTAATATAATATATAATATATTTATAATTATAATGTGTACTAATGTACTAGTTACACTCTAAGGTTATAAAATTGTCAAGTTTATTTGAAATGGAATTCAAGTTTTCAAAAACTGTTGCTACTACATCAATCAACCTACCAAAGTACAAAATATTTTATAGTAAAATTACCCAATAAGTAAATATACAATTAGTCGACCTCCAGAGTGCATAATACGTTGCAATGGATTTATGTAACCATAAGTATGCACCATTTAAATAATGAAAGATTTGTGAAGTTTCTTTATACATATTTCTGTTTTTACTGGTATCGAACTTTGAATGTTCACAATCGATCTTTGCATCGATTTTGCATCGATTTCATTGTTATTAATTACTGCCCTGAATGTACCTCTGTTTGGCATCGTTTTGATCAGTTCGCCGGTTCTAATTTTTCCATAATTCACTATCGAATATTTTGATATGTGATATTTGTTTCTTACCAAAATATACCTACCTCTTCATTCTTTGCATACATCCTCATACCAATTGAATCTTCATATTACGTACGTCTAATTTCGACTGACTCTACTATTTTTCTTCTTTTAATTGTTGTTAATAGTTTACGATCGTTATTTAGCCTTCTCAAAAATTTGTGAGTTGAAACTCTTATTCATCCAAAAAGTTTTGAGGATTCGTCTATATAGTCCCATTTCAAATATGTACTTGCAACTTCTTTCAGTATCTGCTGCTTCATTTTGTATCATTCAAATTTCTTTTATGTTGTTAATTATGTTTATTAATTCAAATTTCATTCCTGGTATACTTATTGTTATTAAAAAAAAAAACTGATATACTTATTAGTTGAGTCTCAACAGTTATATCAGTTCAATCTCATATGAATGAAACTTCTTTGTCTCAAGTTTCTGTATTTCAGTATACTTATATGTATTTTTGATGTTTTGCAACTAAATGCCGCGTCATGGATTTATAAAATTAAAATTAGTTTATCAAAGACAAGATTTTTGTCATAATGACGATCTGTTTTGTGACTGTTTATGAAAAGTACTTAAATGTGTGTATGACTATGCATATATATATATATAGAATAATAATATAAGTATGTACATACATATATTCCGGAAGGCAGTAAATCAATAATAATTGAATTTTTATTGACTTTAAAATATAAATAAAAGAGATTATCATATTTCATTTTGATATGTCATATTCTGTGTTATATACATATACATGTATGATGTACATATACTAGATACTCGTATTTTATAATAAAAAATTATAAGAGGAACATAGCCTATTTCCTTTCAATTTATTTATCAAGAAAACAAAAAAAAAAAATAAACAAAGTACTTGGCATACAATATTTGACCTCTTTTCATTCACATATTATTTATTTAAGTATTCTATTTATTCATTTTGTTTTTTTTTTTTTCACTTTAATTTAACCCAATTATGAATTTTTTTTTTAACCTATAGTAATGTTTTTTTTTTTTTTTTTTTTATAAAGCAAAACCAGAAATGGTATTAAAATTATTCTTAAAAAAAAAAAAAAAAATATTCGATGTACATATTAAAATTACAGTGTTAATTTGCGGTTTACCTACTACAATTTAATATTTGTATTTATTAAATTGAATTGAATATTTTTATGAAATTAAAAATATACATATATGTATATATATATATATACGTTGTATGTATATTGATAGTATCACATTTTCATTGACTGTATATAAGTATGTATATGAATCATTCAATTCCTATATAAAGTATATTTTATATAAAATATTTAAGTACAAATATTATATAATTTCCTGCAATCTGCCATTATCGATCAATTTGACTCAACCACCTAAATATCAAAACGGATTTTTGACCAAATATTTATAACTAATATACTTAAGTATAGTTATGAAGTAATTTGTTTAAATATGAAAATAAAATTTTGTTAAACCCAAATAGCTTAGCCACGGATTTGATAAAAATTTGTCCACCCAAATAAGTTTAGCCACAGATTTGTGGGTGACTCTTTTGATGGTTAAAATCAGATTAATAATTTTTTTTTTTACATTTTCTAGTGTTTGTAGAGTCAGTCTAGCTAGACGTTATAATTATCCAATATGAATGACAGTAGTATTACCAAAAATCGGTAAATTAGAACCTAACGAATTGTTTTTTTTATCTGTCAGCCTACCTGGTGCTGACTGTTCGATTTAATTTATATGAAATTTTTAGGATAATTTGAAGAATGTAATTTTCTTAGTTTTATTTAATTTTATGTGTTTAATCTCTTAAGTTATTTCGTTATCGTCCTTATTCATTAGCCATATTTTTTTTTAGTGGTAAAGAATGCGCAATTGACTTTGTTGCAAATATATTTAGAGATACTGGGGCATGTAATGGAAAACTTGAAAACACAAACATTTATCGTACTGTTAATAGACACTCTTTTTTGATATGATTGACTCCTACACTTGAAAGAAAAAGTATTTCATGTGGAAGCATAAATACCGTGACATTGTAAGTATCTTTAAAAAAAACTTCAATCTGATAAGTTGTAAAAAAAATTAAGTTGTCAATGTTATCCGTAAAATAAGTTGGTAACATTGTGTAATGAAAGCTTTCTGAGACATTGTGTTTTAATTCACTTGTGAAGTTTTTATTAACGCTGTACAACATTAGTTTTTTAAAAATTGTTGTAAACCGAAGTACCTGTCAAACCGGTTGCGGAGACATCGTCAACAACAATTGTCATCATGGAGTCAATATCTCAAGCTTTTGTGAGTTTTTGTAGACATTTAAGATCATGTGGACGTTGTATTCAACTTTGTGTTGAGACATTTACAATGTCAAGGATATTTTAACGTCTGAAACATCAAAAAAATTTAATGAAAAATGGAGCGTATAGAAGCACTCTAACGCTTAAAATCCAAGAAAAAATATTTAAAGAAATCAAAATTTTTACGTATGTGACAGAATTTGCATACTTTTAGGGTAAAAATTAAATATGGATATACTCAACGTTTTCCACTATACAAAGAGTGAAGATGATAATGCTTGTCAAGTTATTGTTAAATTTTTTAGTTTCTCTAAGTATTTAATTTCTAAATTGTATTACTAAAATATGTTTTGGGGGTAGGGTTACATATAATCGTTGTCATCTATTTTTGTTTTATCATTTTAAAAATACTTATGCATACATTAAATTTTGCTTGTTTTATTGTTAGTTATACCGAATTAGTTTAGTGTAGTAAATGACATTTAAATTAAGTTTAAATTAAAATTAGTTATCTCAGCTGAGAATATTGATTTTATAAATTATATAAATTTCCTTTTCTGTCAAAAAAAACTTACTTTTACTATTTTTCTATTAAACAAATATAATTACAAAATGCGTATAAAAGCTATTAACTAAAAGTAATTAATATTATTAAAATTTGTTAATTAGAAGTACAAATTTAAGTAGACATTTTTAAACCAGTTTACTTTTGTATAGTTAGAAATCTTTTTTATTGTTTTTATTTTTATTATTCAATACGTTAACACATTAGTCGCAAAATTTCAAATGAACCAAATATATATGATTACAAGTTACTATTTTAATATCAATTTAGCTAAGGTATTATCCTTTTTATTATAAGTAACTATATTATATTTCTTTATTTTTGTGTTTAACTATTATATACAAAATGTTTAGATCAGTGTAAAACCAACAGATTAAAAGTACACCTAGGGCTATTGAGATATTTGCCATACATTCTTATACTCATTTTTACTTGTAGCTTTTGTATATATATACATATATACATACATATTTTATTAACCAAAACTTTATTTATTTTCTTGTTTTTTCATTTGATGTAAAAAAACATTGTTTTTGTTTATTAAAATATTATTTTATTCTATTTTTTTATTATTTTTCTCACTTTTGACAATTTCAACTGGGTGCATATTTTCATCATCACATATATGTCACACTTTACATTTTATTATTGTTGTTATTATGTTCTCACAGCAAAACAAAACAAAAACAAAAATTGATAACACGAACACATCTGCATTATGTCCGCCATATTTAACGAGTAAAATTAAATAAAAACAACAAAACCAACAAAAACAGAAAATACAAAATTTTTAATAACAGCAACAATAACAGTAATAAAAATAAAATATACTTACCTAAACCTAGTATAAACTTAAAAACCGAAAAAAAATAAAACAGAACAGAAAAATGAAATAGAAATAAAGAAATTCTATTTTTCGTAAGGACAATAAAAAAAAAATAAGGAAACGAAATGTATAATACGAGAAAGGATTAAATTTTAATAAAAAATAAAATAAAAAAAAAAAGAACTTAATACAAATTTTTGGAGCAAACGAAAAGAAGAAAAATTTTCTTTAAAGTATATATTTTCACAATATTTCTCTTCCTATTTATGTAATTTCACCGTCATAATATAATATGGAGTTGGTACACTACATACTTATTGACAAGTGTGTAAACGAATACGAAATAAACGAATTATAGAACAAAAGATAAAAAAAAAAACTAAAACAAATACCATATTAAAGTGTACATATTCGAGGAAGTACACTCCTGAAAAATAAAACAACTAAAAAGAAACAAAAATCCCGTTATAATCATAAAACAGTAAATAAAATAATATCCCGATTCCCGATTATCCTATATTTTGCATTATTAAATATTTTCCTTTTTTCTGTACTATTTTTTTTACAAATATAATGTATATATATCTTTTTTATTTCTCTACACTTTCTCTCTCTCTCTTCTATTTTTATATTCTCTCATATTTTTGATTGTTTTTGTTCTGCTGATTTTGTATTTTGTTTTGTTTTTGTTTTGATATTAATTTTCTTTTTTGTCTTTATTTTGTAATTATTTAATCATGATTTTGGCTTATAAAAGTACCTCGTAGTGTACCTCGTAAAAGTACCTATAAGTGTACCTCGACGAATTCTTTCGGTATTATTATGATGGTATGTGAAATCTACAATAAATATATATATATATCTATACAAATTTTATAAAAAATCGAAATTTCGAAAGATTTCGTGCTGTCATTTTACAAATTTTGACAATTAATAGTACTAGACTAGACCAAAGTTTTACTACATTTTCAATATAAAAAAGTAAGTACTAAAATTGTAAGTAAATCATAGGAAAATGGAAAAATTAAAATTACGGTATTTTCTTCCGTATCTATTTCAGATATTCTATTGAAAATTTAATATGAAAAATTTTGTTCTTCTCTCATCATTTTCTTGTGTTAAATTTTCTGTCAATTGTTTTTTTTTTACTCTATTTCTCTGTAGTTTTCGCATATTTTTTGTGAAAATTTTTGTTTTTTGCTTTATTTTTGTTGTTTTGTAAATCATGCAAAAATATCCTTATTATAAAATTATTATATATTATTTTGATATTGGTTTATGCTTTGTTAAGGATTTTTTATTGACATAATTTTTAGTTTTTAATTTTTCAATGAATATGTACTTAAATGTATTATCGGAATTATTAAAAGTATTTTTTAGGTTATTTCTTTTATTGTTGTTTTTTTTTCTGTTTAATTTAAAAGGATATTTATTTTGCTTTTTATTTATTTTTTAAGTAGGTACACAAGAACTTTTAAAGTTTTGTACAGATGAAAATAAAAGGTGCAATAAAACAAGTTTAAGTTTTTTATTAATTATTTAGAGATTATAATAAATTTTAATTATTGTATCCTGGGATCTTTATTTACTTATAGGTTAGGTATATACATTTATGTAATTTACCTATATGAAAATGAGTATTCAAATTTGTTATAGGTATATATATTTAGTGTATATATGTAAATTTGGGAGTAAATTACTCAATAAAGGGGAAAATTATTTGGTGTTATGAATGAATATCACTAAAAATATACATATTTATTATGCATATTGAGTAGATAACAACTATATAAGTAGATATATTGAATATGTATGAAAGTATATCTTTTTTTTGGACTATCAGGATTACCTTAATAATTTGTAGAATGATGTTTTTGGCGAATTGTAAATATTTGATTGATGATTAATATTACAAAGCAACTCGTAAAATAAAATAAGAATATTTTTGTTTTGTTTTTGTATTTTTTTTTTTGTTTTTTTTTTATACCTATTTTGCTGATAAAATTTGTAAGCTTTATAGATTTTTTTTTTTAAATTACATACATTTATACCTATATTCTTCATACCTTAGGTACTTGTATTATATTAGTTAGTTATTTTGTTGTTATTATTAAAATGAGTAACATATAATTTATTTATTGTTAATATGATTATATAATATTTATGATAATCAATACTAACTATTTAACTATTTATAGTCAATTTATTATTAAGGTCGTTTAATAACCTTCAATAAATAAAATAAATCGAATAGAAAATATTTCAAGTGTGAATCTTTTTATTTATGTACAAAAAATATTTTTTAGTTTTTTAAAGGGTGATCATAGATTGTTTTTCTTTTATTTTTTTTTTTTTTATGCCCTCCAATTTAAAAATTTTGTTTCTTAAGAGAATTTGTTTTTGTTTTTTGTGAAATTATTAAGGAATTGTTAATGAAAAAAAAATGTATGACCTCGGTAGTTCAGTAGGTTAACTGGCTTACTTTAAAAATATAAAATTTTGTATAACTACTGGAATAAGTTTTTTTAATTGTCTCTTTGAAGGAGAAAATTTAATAAAAAAAAAAAAGAGAAAGACTGTGAAAGGTTCAACACAACCTAATGGAAATTAAAATTTTTTTTCACTAAAGATACTTCAAACTCTATTCTCTATTAAAACTATTTCTTGCTTATTTTTACAGTTCAGAAGTACAATTGTTATAGATTTAGTCAATTGTTGTTTTTTATGAATTGTATGAACATTTTTTTATTCTATCCATTTCTAGATTTTTTGTTATGCAGAAGTAAATAAACTAACATTTTTGTCCTTGTATGGCTGGTATTTTCATTAGCAACTATTGTTATTTTACTGTGAAGTGTAGTTGCATGTTGTTTTGTTTGACTGACTGTTCTTTGTGCTCCCACTTCAATGTTATCACTTATAATTTTTTTTATCTATATTTATCTATTATTTCATAGTTTAGGAATAGAGTATTCTAAACAGGGTTATTAAAAATAACAGGTGATAAATAATTTAATTGTTGTAAAATTTTCTTGCACTAGAAAATTGTTTTCAATTTGGTTGCAAATATCAATATTTCGAAAGCAACATACATATCGTCAGGGCTAGAAATTCTAGTTATGTTTCACTAAATGTAGCTCATGTCTTGGTCGATTTCGATTGCTACATCATCATTAGAAAACTGATCATCAGATCAAGAGATCAAAGAAAATAAACTAAACTTGGTGTAACATATCTAGAGATTCTAATTTTTATTAATTAAAAATTAATATTATTTTTAGTATTAAATGTTCATAACATGATCACATATGTATTGAGTTGTGATATAAAATTTCTTTCTGAAACACAACTAACTATTCCGAATTACAATAACTAAAAAAACATTATTAAATTTTCTAAAGGATTTTTGTAAATGTAATATTTAAAATATTTTTTTCCTGTATTAAAAGTAGGGAAAAGCAAGCTGTAAATAATCATCCAAACACTTATATATAAAACTCCAATTTTCTTATATAAATATATGTAAGAAAGAGGATATGTGCGTAACATATTCACTTCAGAAAAGAGGTTAATTCTTAAAAACATTTTTAATTTTGATTTAAAAACCCAGCCATAGAAAAGTAAAACATGAGAAAAAAAAATAAACGTTTTATCGCGCAAATAACTTAATGAAATCATAAAAACAAAAATTTGTTTTTTAGAAAATTATATATATATATAAAAAAAAATGTGTCCAAATATAATACAAAAAGCAATTTTAAACCACTTCACTTTATGCAAATTACACTTACAAATTAACCACTTCATATTATATTCAATTCCAAATATACATTTAAGTGTATATAAAATTTGGTACAGGTATTTTGTATATCGGTACATATATATAAATATTTATGAGTATATGTACATAATATGACATATCCACAAGCTGTTATAATTTACGCATTGTTAACTTAATTTGTTTTTATTTTTTATTTTTTATGAAAATGCACCAACAACACCACACAAGCATTTTAACCACAAACAAAAATTCTTGTAAGCATATCCATATACATGTACCCATGTATAAACATTTATAAAAAAAAAAAAAATAATTTAAGAAAACTTTTGTGCAAAAAAAAAAAAAAACAATTTTTAACTACAAAACTACCTAAATACTACATAGTTAGACAACTAATAAAAGAGTGAAAGAGAAGGAGAGAGGAAGAGAACAAAAAAAAAAGACCTGTTTTTATACCGTTAACCTATATTCTAAATCCACTTTGGTATGTTATATGTTGTACTATGGGTACTTAACTTATGCTACTCTTACATATTCTCACCTATGTTTATAGTAATTTCTCTGAAAAACTAAAAAGGATACTCGAAGGCATAAAAAAAAAACAAAAAAAATTTGAGAAAAAACTAAAAAAAAAATTTCCAACTTAAATGTATGACTGCAGGTAACAAATTGTGCTATTGAACTCATTTTATATATATTATTTTCTATTTGAATTTTGAATTTTTCTCTCGCTGATGTTGTCTATTTTATCCTAATTCACTGTTGTGTTATTTTCTTCAAAAACAAAAATCATTTTCAATTTTTCATTATATTTATTTATTTATTAAATTTTTTTTTTCATTTATACATATAAGTAAGTACATGCATATATATATATATATATGTATATGTATGTATATATATATATATACAATTTACATTAAGGCTTATACACTGTTACCTATATATCCCTAAAATTTATTTTTGTTCGTTTTAAATGCAAACCAATAAATTCAAGTTGATTATGTTACACTGTGCTCTTATACATATTTGTAAAATGTATATAACTATGTGCTTAAATGTAAATATATAATAATATAATATATTTTATATATACATACATATAAACTAGTCCTTGTACATTAAAACATTCTATTACACAAACTACAAAATACAAATAACAATAAAAAGTAAAAACAAAAAGAAAAATTCTCAAAAATAAACAAAAAATCAAATAAAAAGAAAAATTGTAGAATAAAATAACGGTAAAAAAATAACAATATTTTCCGATTTTCCAATTGATATATTATTTGTGTATTTATATGTATATATGGATGTGTGTGTTGTGTAAACAATATATTTTATTTCCAAATATATGTTTTTGGGTTAGATATTAAATTTTATGAAAAAATAAAATAAAATAAAAACAAAAACAAAAAAAAAAATTTTTTACAGCTTAATTTTTATGTTCAAAAATTGTTTGTAATTGAAGTCAGTCTTCTTGAAATATACACTAACTATATATTTATGTATATAGATATATATTTTAAATCGAGTCCTTTTCAGCAGTGTCTCATAACTTGTGTTTGGCCACAAGAACAATATTCAATTATATTAAATGAATATCTCTTAATCATAAAATCAAAAAAAAAAAATGCTCTTAAATTTTGTATCAAAATACCCCTTACGCCATTTAAGTATAAGTTTTTCAGTGTGACATTTTTATTTAAAAATGTTTTATTGTAAATGACTGTCTCTTGATTTTTTCTCCAAAAAATTTTTGGAAAATTTTTCGCCAAATTTTGTTATTTTACCATTACATTGGAATAATTTTGATTTTAAGACTATTGAGTGTTTCTGGTTTATTGGAATTAACCAATCATTTATTCTTTTCACATAAGTAAATAGGAAAAAGTTCAATGTAGATTATCGCATGATCTTGCTGGCCAAAATCGGTATATTTGGAGAACAGAACACGGTCACTAAACTTTACTCTCAATAAATTGATTGTCATATCCAATGTATGGCATGTTGCACCATCTAGTTGAAATCACTTATCTTTCAAGTCATCAATATACATCATCCACAAAAATAAAGCAGTAAACACATTTTTCTGTCTCCATTGACAGTAACTGTAATGTCGTTTTCATTTTTAAAAAAATACGGTCCAATCATTTCTCCAGGACATAAGTCACATATGTACATTTTTGTAGATGTAAATATTTCCCAAATAACAGTTGAATTTTCTTTAACTAATAAATTAATTTTTATTTTTAAAATATATTATCAATATTTCGGAATCAATTTACCTCCTTCATTAGTGTTTGCGATTAATTAGTAGTAAACATGTTTCATGAACAGTATGTAGGGTTTCCTTACTGCAAATACGACTAATTTGTTTATTTTTTTTAACCAGAAATGAAATATTTAACTTAGAAATAACATTCAACGGGAAACAAAGTCCGAATAGATTAATTTTTGTAATACGCTGTGAAAATGTGAAGTTTTTTATTGAGATTTGTCGAAACAATACTGAACTAAAATGTAAATTTTGTAAAGATGCTGAAAAAAATGGCGCTATGATGTTTAAAAATATATAGTACTAATTTGATCACCATTTACTTTGCGGAAATAGAAAATAAAATACTAAAAATATTGCATTTATTAAATTGGATTTAGCAGAAGGCATTAAAAACGCGAAAGGAAGTTTTTGAAATAAAATTTTACTATCACAGTTAGCTTAGCGGTTTTGAACGTAAATTATTAACAACAAGTTTAACAACGCTTTAAAAATCAACATCTATGAAAATAAGTATGTTTTTATTTAAGTTTTCTATAACGTTCTTTTAACATTTTTGTATTCATTTATATTTGCCGATATATACATAACTAATTTAATATTTTTTTTTTTTTTGTAAAAGATGGCAAAAAATCGCTTTATTCTTAATTTTAAATTAGAGTTTTATTTATACTTAATATAAATAATTATCAACATTTAGTGTTGTCAAGATATGTAAAACGATACAACAACAAAAAAGGTTACATAGCACTGCTTTTAAGGGATAATATATCTTGAAATTATGTTTGCTTAAAATTTAAGTTTAGAAATAAAAGAAAACATAAATTTTAAATAGGAGTTTCTTTTTTTTTTTTTTTGAACTTTTAACATTAAATGTTTTTTGGATGCATTGATCATCAATATGGAAAAATATTTCATAAAAAAATGAAAAATTTATGTATAAATTTTGGAACACAATGATATAAGGAAAAAAATGTGTTGATGAAGTAAATGTAACGTGAAGTATGTGGTATTGTTATTTTTGTTGTTTTTTTTTATTTTTTTTTGTTTTGTAAGAATCTCGTATATAGGATTAATACTAAGAATGGACTAAAGAAATATACGAATATTATAATTGCATATTATTGACATACATAAAATTTGAAAATATCAAGGATTTTTTTGTTTAATCTATTAACATTATTGTAAATTATATAAAAAATATCTAATTTTAAATTAAAGTAATTAAGTATAACTAATTAATTTAAATGGGTTTTAGATGTTATCGACTTAAGTTGACATAATTAAATAAATAAATAATAGAAAAATAGAATAGTTTATATATTTATTTGTTGGTACTCTCATATTTGTATAACGTATATATTTGTATTAGATATTTCAGTTATTATAACAGAGTTATTAAATTAAACAAAATAGTTGTAACTAATAATAAATAACTCAAATGAATAAAATATATTGAAATGCCGGTCTTAATTTTCAATCTTGTCCATTCCCAAAATGTAAATGCCAATATTTTTCCAAATATGTAAATGCCAATATTTCAAAGTACGGAAAAAACTATTAAGTATTTCAAGATTAATTACCATCATTATCAGTAAGTTATTACGTCTTGTTATCATTTTCAATTTCTACCACTACAACGATGTAAATACGTCGTTAAATTCACAAAATGTCTTCATGTATGTAAAAAAATATCTTTTACTGATCCATCTACTAACAGAGAAATATAAATAAGAAATTTTAAAAAATACTCGTTTGAAAGCACAATTTTATTGAAAATTCGCTAAAGTTTGAAAAAAGAGCAAGGTATGATTGAAAACGAACGACAAACGTTTGTTAAATAAAAGTAACCTTGTTTTCATAAATGCAAACCTGCAGTCAATCTGCATATTCTGAATTTATGAACACACTTGTCAGATTTTCTGAATGCTGTTCATAAATGCAGACTCAAAGTCTACTGGGCATCAACTTGGCGGAATAAATTTTGAGTATACATAAGTTTTGAGTATTTTAGTTTTTGTTTTGTTATTTAAAAAAAAATGTTATTTTCAAAATGTCAGTATTAATGAAAGGAACTTTGCAGAATTGTCAAGTAAAGGTAAAATATAGGTAGAATTTGTATTCATTATTGCAAAGTACGCTAACTGGTGGCAGACTTGTCAGATTGCAGCATTTTTGAATATATCCTAAGTCTCTCGAGATTTTGTGTTTACTTTCTATGCAATTAACATAAAGGTGGGTTTGCTCTTTGTTTGTTAATTTTTCATCTTAAGTTCAGTTTAAAAAGGTGTTATACTTGTTATTTATACATTTCATGTATTGTGTTATTACAAGTTTTTGGTAAAAATTGTTGAAAAATTAATTATTATGTTTGAATATAAAACTTAACCTACTTTAATCTAACTTAATCTACAAAAACTATCTGTTGGTTTTGTCTTTTCACAATAAGAGATTTGTAACGTTTTGTAAATGTATATTTGAAAAGAATCCACATGTCTTATTTCATTGAGTTACACTGTTAATATTGCCTGGGGTAAATTCTATTTTTTTATTTGTTACCCGTTTATTATAATGAAATAATATGGGGACGAAATTTGGGCTTTGGATATAACCTTTACTATCTAGATAAATATTCGGGTACTATAAAACCCGTTTGTAATGTGCTTTCAATGTATTCCTCGTTATGGTGAAATACATCTGATATTAAACAATTTTCTGAGGTTTGTTGAGCTCTATTGAAATGATTCCTGATAAATTTTATAATAAAATTGTCGATCCTATTTATTTTAGATTCATTATATAATTATTTTTATTAATAATAATAGATATACCCAAAAACAGGAAAAAAAATGTGAAAGGAAAATGTTTGAACTGAAATTGCATACTTTAAGGGTGAAATATAATTTTTCATGCATTTTTCATCATAAATGTTGACAAGGTGAAGATAATAAATTCTATCGTTCGTGATACGTTTTCCGTTCGATTTCCATCAATAAGCTCTTTATAAGTACCTAGATCAATTAATATTTTTTTTTAAATATGCCAATCATTGTTACAAAACGGTCAATCATTAATTTTTAAGATACTTTGGTTAATATTTGATCTGATTTGAATTTTCCGTAAGTGTATAGTAAAATAACTTTGCGAGTATTATGATATAAAAATAATGAATTATATTGTCACATATTGGCCTTTTTTTGAAGTAATTTAAATGAACAATAGCAATTATAAGGATGCTTTCAAACTATGCAAGAAATTATTTCTACGTAAGCTAAACACTTGCAATATCAAGAATTTAATTGGGACAATTAACTTTCTAATGATAAAAAAACTGTAATTTCACAATTAGTTATAGAAATAGACCAAATAAAAGACTGTATAGTTAGTTACTATATTCAAATTTGTGTATAAGTAGATTATTGCTTTTACTTATTTACTTCACATCTGTTGTTAAAGTGAAATATAATTCACCAATATTGTTGTTTATTGGTGAATTTCACGAATTAAATTTGAAAATTTTTGAAATCACATGAAATACAAAATCAATGATTTCACCGAATGAAAATAAAATTTCATTCCGAATCCATTCCGAGTGAATTACAGAATATGATTGAATATTTTATTATTTATTTCGGTAAAATTTAATTATAATTAAATTAAAATAATGTAATTGTAATTAAAAATATATCCTAATTATTGTAATTTAAACAAATTTTTAAAAAAAAGCTTGTAGTTGTCTTATTTTTTAACATAAAGGTAAATACTCTTTAAGGGGGCGGCAATAAGTACATTTTTACGTTATGTAGTTTTAACTCCAATTTAAATTGACGTGTAAATTTCGATATTTCAATCTAAGTACTTACAGAAAAATTTAAAATTTATATTAAGTATACTCATTTATTAAAAGTACCATAGATTTATATTATAATTATGTCTAAGATTTTATATCAACGTCATGATTTCTATTACAGTTCTATAAGTGTAACTATAGTGTATAACAAATGCAATATTAGATTTATTTTTAAATGTAAGTACTTATTTTATAATTTCAATTATTGCTTTTGAGATTTTTCCTGATAATAACTAACTACATACATATTTGCTTATTCATCTTCATTTTATTCTTCATATTTATTTTATTATAGCCCCCACTTGAATTATTTAGATTCTATATATATATATATAGTTTTGATTATTTGATCAGAATATTTAATAATATTCATATAATGAGAAAAATTGTTGTTTCTCTTAAGTACTTTTTCTTAAGCGATTGTGATGTGATTTGCCACGTTTTACTACTGATTTTACATATAAGACATAATATAAATGATATTTATGAATTGTTCTCTATTTAATAATATGCTGTTCTTGATTGTTCTTGCATCATTGAAATTGTTATTAATAATATTTATTTCAACTACTTATTTTATTTCTAATTATGTATTATACTTCCTATATATATATTTATATGTACCGAAGAAAATTGTAGACGTCTTCTGTTGGATTGTCCACTTGTAATTAATTGTAATCACTTATGCATGACCATCTTATTGTCTTTGTCCTCTTGGTGTTAATTTTTTGCTAAAAAAAAAATTGCTTTTATACAACAAGTACGTACATACTTTAAAATCTTTAATATTTTTCTTGCATACTGTGCAAAATTGTACAGGACAATAAATGAATAATGTCTGATGAATATTAGTCAAGGCTATCTAGATTTCTGGTTAGACATGAAATGTGATTCTTTTATTATCTGCGATGATCTTTTTTTTATATTTTATATAACTATAGTACATATTAAAATATTTATTTAAATTTTTAGTTTAATTCTGAATTTCAAATAATAATAAAAAATTAGGGTACCTATAGTTTATGTATATGAATCAATAGAAAAAAAATCATACATATTCGAATAATTCTTAATAAAAAAAAACTTACTTGAAAATTGTTTATTCTATGGAAAAACGTATTACAATTAGTTATAGATCAAAAAAAAAAAAATATTTGCAAAATAATCCCGAAGTAATAGTTACTAATATTTTTTGATTTAATAATGGACAAAATAATTACAAGGATAAATATCCATCCCATGGAAATATCAAATTAAAAATAAACATGTTAACGACGTGGTACTACTTACACAAAACGAAGATTAAATACAAATATTATTGTTTAAAGTTCTAAAATTATATAACGTGGAGATATCCATAACAAAAGCAAAATTTATTACTGTCTTCAGAGACCGTATTGGCGTAAACTATCCCTGACAATCAAATTATTGGATATTACTAGCTCCCGAAATAATAAAAGTGAACAAACAGAACACTCTCAAGACTAGATGTTATATAGAAAAATAAATATATGCTTAAATACATGTTCTATGATCTTTACAATGTTATTATATTATATATAGACTAGGGGCCCCTGTTGAGTAATTATATTTCAAGTTGAAGTCAAATTTAAAGTTTTAAAAAAAAAACAGTAATTTACGTACTGACATAGACTTCGCACGATATAGCAGAAATCACTCGTGTTTAATAAAAAGTTTTGTGGTTAGTAAGTTTTATTTTTTATTTAGGACACATAAATACACGTCTCTCATATACTGCTTCGTTTCCGATATATTCCCTATAGTAAGTGGCATTTAGTGTATAAAATTACTAAAAATAAAAAATTTTGTCATTAAAGAGGCATGTATATATATATACCTACATAATACATAATTTCAATAAAAACTATATTATTACTACAAATATCCAAAATTTAGAGACAGTTACTTAAAAAGATAAAAAGGAAGAATTCAAGTGATTTGTTTTTTTGTTGTTTTTATATTTGTTATTTTAGATGAATTTGTTTTTTTGTTTTTTTTTTTGGCATATGTACATAGATTCATTTGCAAGTAAATATATAAATTATAATAACTGATTTGTTTGGTTTTGTTTATTATTTTAATAAGATTTCACATATGCATAATGTATTTGCTGAATAATAAAATCTTATGAGAACAAAATTTTCAACTGTGTGCGCATTTTTTTTTTATACAATCTTATATATTGGAGAATCGAAATAAAATAAAAAGGTGTCTACTGCGCAGGTCCTTAAATGCTTGTCAATTATAATTATAGAAAGCTACTTTGACTCTATTATGTAAAGATGAAATTGCCCGTCATATGATTTTTTTTTGTTTTTGTTTTTTATTTTAATAAGAACTCACGAATAATGTATTTGGAGAATAATAAAACCATATGATTAAAAAATTTTCAACTGTGTGAGCATTATTGTTTTATATACAACTATTATATTAGAAGTTCAATAAGGATAATTATATATACTCTAACTCTACTATATAAAAATGAATTTGCTAGTCATATGAACAATTCAACTGATTTTTTTTGTTTTTGCTTTTTTATATTTTTATTTGAAATGAATTTATTTCTTTGTTTTTATTTGGCATATGTACATAGATTCATTTGCAAGTACATAATATAAATTATAATAACTGATTTGTTTGCTTTTGTTTATTACTTTCATAAGATCTCACTTATGCATAATGTATTTGCTGAATAATAAAATCATATGGTTACAAAGTTTTCAACTGTGTGCGCATTTTTGTTTTATATACAATCTTATATATTATATATATTAGAAGTTCATTAAGGAGTAGGAGAATCGAAATAAAATAAAAAGGTGTCTACTGCGCAGGACCTTAAATGCTTGTCAATTATAATTATAGATAATAGAATATAGAATATAGAAATAAGTAAACCATATTAAATCCATATTAAAATACTCCATCGGAACCAGTACCCACTCTGGTAAACTATCTCAAACAGAACAAACATTTCATACTACAGAAATGTGAATCGTAAGTCAAATCTGCGGATGCATGCTTATTATGGAAAAAAAACGAAACAGCAATATTAACTAAAAATATATAAGATACGATAGAGTGTACCACATACACGAAAATGGATGAAGATCAGTTAGGTAAAATGGCTATGAGAAAGAACACCTAAAAGATGATACAAGGAATGCATCGACGTTAGCATCACAAAATTAAAAAAACAGGTAACATTGTCTAGTACAAGTAAAAGAAAAACGAAAAAGAAAAATATTAAAAAACCAAATGTTTTTGTTCGTTGTTAACCATAGATCCTAATACAATATTAACAATCAATTATCAATCTCTCTATTTGACCTTTTGTTTAAGCATTTTTGGCATTTTTATTTTCCTTAATTAATGAAATTTGTTCAGACATTTTTTTTCAACTATTTTTATTTTTCTACCATAATTCTTGGGGATGTTTTCCAATTGAATGACAGATCAAATCCAAATTGCGTTTTTTTACCGTTTGAGTAATAGTTTTCTAATGCCAATTTATTGTTTTTATTTCTTTTAATTTGTTTTATTTCCTTGTTATTTGTTATTTGACACGTGAATTTTTCGTTCATCGTAAATTATTTTCATTAAAACAACAAAAAAAAAACCAAAATAATAAATAAAAACTACTCATATATAAACCGATTGCAATCATCATTAAAAATCCTTAAAGCGGTCACAGCTGATCCACTTGAAGATTTTAACAATTCTCACTTTCTCTATGTATTCAGTATTAATTTATATACATATACTGAACCTCTACGGGAAACTTGTGTGTTTATATACATTAAAAATATATATATATCCATGTATATATTATAATTTTATGTATATTTACAATATGAATAGATGTCAAAAATTATATAAGTTTTTTTGTATAAATATTTACGGATATGTACCTATCTATTATTATATAGTTATTCTGTAAAATTATGTTGTGAAAGTAAAGAAAGGATAAAACATAGTTAGTTATATAAAAAAAACAAAAAAAAAACAAACAAAAATGGCGATAAAGCAGGACAACAACAATTCAATCGTGTAACAGAAAGGAATACAAATAAAATGAAATAAAATAAAATAAAAATATTATACTGTACTTTAAAGTAAAATATATACATTATAATATATATATTTATGACTATGAATGTATGAATGTAATATAATATGATGATGAATATTTTCTTTGAAAAACTTTATAGAATAATAATAATAATAATAATAATATGTGCTATTCTATATAATAGTATTAGAGTGTCGTAATATAGGTACATATATAATATAATAATTATTTAAATTTTTCCTATATACTTTTTCATTTATTTGTTGAAATGTAGTATATGTACATATATATATATAAAATAATTCGTGTATGATTTTTGCTTTTTTTTTCTTTTTTCGTTTTAATTTTTTTTTTTTAGTTTACGATGACCTAAATTTTGTTTGTTTCATTTCATTGCTTATTTTTGTTTTGTATATTTTTATTATTATTTTTTTTTTATTATTTGTTTTTATTTTACTTTCTTGTGTTTGTAAGGGGAAAAGAGGTCCTTGTCGAAATAGTAGTGAATTTTAAAATACTTGTCTAAGGACAATTTTTAGGTTTATACATATTAGAATATAATGCATATATGCATATATATATACAGTTTATATATATATATATATATATATACATATTTACTTATAAGTTTATTTAAGTTAAAAATTGGAGTAAAAGAAAGCTGAATTACGGCTACCTTAATGTTGATTTGAGATGACCTTAATAACAAAAAACAAAAGATAATAATAACAAAAATAAAAACAAAATCAACCGAATGCATTACGGTGTAAATCTAAAATCTATACGATATATTCAGTTTTATAACTAAAAACCTATTTTTTGTTTTTGTACAGGTGAATTTAC
The DNA here is from genome assembly GCA_963942445.1 of Argyra leucocephala. Lineage (NCBI taxonomy): Eukaryota > Metazoa > Arthropoda > Insecta > Diptera > Dolichopodidae > Argyra > Argyra leucocephala. Next base: position 38,415,195 of record OZ012680.1, read on the forward strand.
TTATATTATTCTTAAAAATACAACCGATATATTTTATTATTTTTTTTTTTAAATTGATTTTTAATACTAACAAAACTTGTTCTTAAAAATTAAATAAAATAAAATAATATTCAAATCAAAAAATTTAAACTAAAAATCGTGAGTTTTACTAATTGGTTTCAAAATCTTTCCAAATTCTTTTAATTGGCTTTAAAATAAATTTTCAACTATAGTTACTTAAAACAATAAATTTCTACAATCTAACTGTATATATGAACTTGTTATATATACTTAATAAAAAAATAAGCATAGATAGTTAATATTCATAAAAAAACAAAAATACGGTAAAAATTTTGGATATATCAACTAAATCTGATTAGATTAGTTATTGAATATGGCTATGTAGTTTATATAGTTACGTTATAGATTAAAGAATCCCGGATAACGAATGTGTATATTAATTGTATGAACTGTTATACTGTATAACTATTATAATATATTAACTGATATATATATATATGAATTAACTGAACATTAAAACCATATCCGAAAAATAATTTTTTTTTTTTACAAGAATTAGTGACAATAAGAATAATAAGACAGTTACGAAAGACGCATAAGTTTAAAGGTTGGAATTCATGTGGAATTCTATATCGCTAAAACAATTCCTGAAACAATTTCCTGATCCTGTTAACAATGTTCGTCCATTCAACACTACTTATATATTGTAGTATTTACCTACTCAACTTCTGATTTTGAACTTGGACTGATTTTTTGACTTATATCCAGATGGTACAAAAATGAGTTATAAGAATCACAAGATAATATTTTAATATTTTACTAAATAAATAGAATTAATATGATGAAAAAATTTATACTTATGTAAGTATATTAGTTTTTCTTCATTATATTTATTTAACAGAATTAAAATATAATTTTGTATCAGCTTTATATACCGGGTGTTCCATGCGCATCAGCTTTTTAAGAGGGAAAGAAGCCGTTATTTTAAAATTAATTAAAAATTTTATTAACTAAATTGAGGGTGCTCTATCGATTAGTGATATTTTCAACTTCCGGGAAGAAAGGGAAATCAGTTTTTTAAGACCAAAAATCGACCCGGTATATATATAAGTATATACTTAACCTGAAAATTTTAACCAAATACGCAGTTTGAAAGCTTTAGAGCTTGAGTTGACATTTAGTGTAAAAAATGCACGAAGTTTTGTTTAATCTTTAAGAGTGAATTCAAAAAATAAAACATTTAAAAGTGTAAATAAATAAAAAAAAATAATTTTATATTGTATGTCATTTTTAAATTTATAGAAAGTTTTACAAAAATTTAGGCGTCAACATTTATGTCACCAAAAAAACATATATGTAAAATTCAAACTACTTTCAAGCTGACAGTCATTCAAGCTGGTTAATCGCTTAAAATTTCAAGAAGAATTCAAGCCAAGTACTCTCAAGTATAGTACAAGCTATCATATGTAATAGTTCAATTATTTCATTTGGTTAGCAACAAAAATTTTTCCAGTGAACAAAATTCTATTTATTTTTTATTTCGTAATTTCACATAATACTATTATTAGTTTTTTTTTATATTTTTGCAATAAACCGGAAGCTTAATATCTCTATACTGTATAAAAACCAAACAAAATTTTCAGCTTGACATTTCAAGAAAATAAACTTTTTCTTTCAAGAAAATAAACCTAATGAATGTGTAGATAAGAATATTATAACTATAACTACTTATAAGTACTAATAAGCTAAATAAAATATTTCCGTTAAAACATTTGAATAAAGTTTAAAAATGGTTTAACTTTTTACTTTAATAGATCTAAAATCTAAATGCTATTTGTCACCTGGCAAACATTATGTAGTGGTATTGTTGATAGTTCTCTTCTTATTTTATAGATATTTCATAGACTTGTGTCGATGTTCGGTTAAAAATTTTTGATAATATCTCACGTAATTAGTCTTTAAAACAGTTATAGGATGTCGATTGAACGCATTTCTATATGGTTCAAATGTAGTGATATCCTAGATGATAAATAAGTATATAGCTGGTTATGAAAATAGACGCTTATTATTAGAACGTCACGAATATGGTATATTATATATTATACAATTATATTATGTATTCTTTGAAGTGAGAAAAATGAGGAGCCCTTACTTAACAACTTTATATGTTCAAAATGAACGTTAACATTGTGTATTGTACGTAATTCCTTATTATCCTTTCTTCCTTATGAAAACCAAAAAAAAAAAAAAAACAGAAAAGAGTTATTGGTAATATAATAAGTTATTTAAATTAGTATAATATTAATCATTATGGTATATATTGTGGTCATTACCAAATCAATGAATGTAGTTTCAAAATTTATTTTAATGTAAAATTTAAGCTCAGATCTCATATAAAATATACTTATACTTAATATAGTATCGTGGTAGACTAGTAGAGCTTATAAGTATACTGCATGTTAAGTTTTCTGCGTATAAAAATCATTGTTTTTAACATAGCAATTAAGTATTTTTTTATTTACCTAGTAAGTAAATAAAATAACCTAGCAACTAAGATTTTTTAGTTATTCTCACGGTAAAGTTTACTTACCTAAGCTTTTTTTGTATTTAATAAAAAATAGTTCATATTAATAAAATAGCAATAAAATAATAATATATCGAATTGCGTCTGGAATGTTCAACACGAGTAAATTATTTTATTGATAAATGCAAGCTTGCAACATTTTCTTATGCGTTCCCGTGAGAATAATTCTAAGTAAATTTTAGCCTAATTTATTAAAATAATTTTAGTATATTTAAGAAATCAGTTGTAATATTAAATTATCAATCATTAATAAATACCATCTTGTAGTTATTAAACCATAAATGAAAACCCTAATTTATGACATTGCAGAAAACATTTTTTTTTGTTTTGACAGAGTTTTTAAAATTTGAATTTTGTACATTTGCAGTTTTGTGTTATACACAGCAATACAACTGATTATCAATCATGCGCTAACTATTTACTATAATTTTGCAATTTCCTGCTAAGTTAGAAATGTTTGTGAATTAACTTCATTTGCAACATTTTGTATCTGAACAAAATACTTGTCAATATAGGCAATATTGCCAATATTGTTTGTTTATGAAAACCACTAAATAGTATATCAGTTGGCAGTAATATTGTATGACATTTCCTTCCAAACTTTCTTTTAAAATGCATTAAAAATTTAAAGAGTCTAATGAAAATAAAACAATTTATGAAAATTAAACATTTTTCCTACACTAATTTTCATAAATTCACACAGGATTTTTTATTTTTAATCTTTTTAATTGACAATTTAAAAATTAAATTTATTTAAGAATGAGAAAATAAAAACAACAAAAATCAATCTTTAGGGTACAGTCATCATGTATATATATAACTATACATGATAATCAAATGAAAATGTGTTCTTAAACACAAAATTTTATATAATTCAATATTTGTTTTTCATTCAATGTGATGGTCAGTTAATTGAATTTTGTCCTAAATAGAAGAATCTAATATTATATATTATAAAGTATATATATATATATATTTATATATATACAAAATACATGTGTAGATGATTATGATTTTTTAATTGAAACAGGACAATATGTTGACAATCTTGTCCTCATATGATATACATACCCATAAAATTGTTATGACTTGTGAATGCAATTCATCAGATTATATTTAAATAGGTTAGATACAATATACACGTATCTATTTTGCACATATATATATAACTATATATATGTATGAATGTTTTTTGTTGATGAATGTGATTATTTTGTTAAACCATCCATATACACTATATATATATACATAAAATATAGTTGAATAAATATTTTTATTGCTCATTTAACGTTAGATGTCAGCAATGCTTTTCTTTTTTCAACTTTATAAAATGAAATCTCAAATGAAATTACCAATAAAAAAAAAAATAAGAAACAAGTTCTTTGTCTTTGTTTTTTTTTTTTTAAATAATGTTTAGATTATCAAATATATACAGGGGAATTTGTTTATTGGTATAATGATAAAGTAGAGATTTAATTCTTAAATATTCGTTTAAATATAGCTAGGTTAGCTTTAAAGTTTGACACATCATTAAGAATTGTTGATTAGTTTTTAGATACAATAACAAAAATTTATCGAGTTGAATTGAAAAAAAAATGTAAATACATGTTTAATGCATTTAAAATTCAATATAAGGATACTTGCAAATTTAACCAGATGTGAGAGAATTAATTTAAAATCAAACAATTTTATTTTAACAGTTTGAACATTTTTAATAATGTTCCAGTATTCAAAAATATGAAGGATATAAGAATTGTAAACTGTAAGCTTTATTAAGCTTGAGTTTCAGTCTCTATTATGATATTAGTTCGTCCTGCTCCATTAGCTTAGGAATATTATGCCTTCGACAGACATGTAATATCAATACTATAATATCAATATTGTAATGTTCGAGATATTACCCCTTGACAGACATAAGCGTAGTATTAACATAGTATTCGTTATGACATGTAAGATGGAGGATAAAATTTTTCTTTTTTAACAAAAACTATCATTTTTTTTAAATTGTATTTAAAATTTGCCTTTTCTTTAAATTAAATTTCATATTTGCCTCCATTTTTTTGACAATGAAAAATTTTGTTTAATTTTGAAAATGTGTCAAATCAACTATTTTTTAGTATTTAATTATTTATTTGACCATAAACTACGATGATGTACATCATTGCCGCATTGATCCGTAATATTATGCCTTTGTTTGATAATAACGTTTATATTGCAATTACATGATATTAGGTGACACACATATAGGAATATCACGATATCAGCAATATTACAATATCGATTTTACATGTCTGTCAATAGCATTAGCAATGCTATAATTGTCAAAAAACTTTTGCATGTGCTCATACTGCTCGTTACTATAAATGTCAAAATGTATTTATTATTAAAAGAAATTTTAGATTTAAGGTGCTAGGGTGTCGATTAACAACACTTTAGTTGAGTTGTCTCTTACACAACTCAACCTCCAATAGACAACAAAACCGAATTTTGCTATTCTAAATAACAACTTTTAGTTATTGTAAAGACATGCTTTCAACAGCAACACTTTCAGCTGTTAATAGTGTTGCCATTACCGAGTTATAATTTTAATAGTAAAAATGTCAAATTAAAAATGTTTGCAGGTCTAGTATGATTTTTTGTAGAGTAATATGATGATGGGGAGATCGTAAATTTATCTCTTTTTCCTTATTTTCAAAAATTGGTTATTAAAGTAAATATTTTTAATTTTTATAAAACCACCACTTTTTTACTCAAAAAATACTTAATAGTATATATATACATAATTCACAGTATATATAAACACACCAGTTGTAACGTTCTAGTTGTCTCAAACAACTTAAACATAAATTATTGTCAATCATAACAGCTATATTTGTACACAGGATAGGTAGGTAGGTAGGTAGAAGTGACCAATATTTGTACACAACTCAACTTAAAAATAAGTTTGTGTTATTTTGACAGATAGTGATTAGGTTGTGTTGTAAATCAAAGAATTACAACAAAGTTGTTAATTACAACCTTTTTTTTTGTAGGTGGTGTTGTGAACCAGAATAGCAACCTTAAACAATGTTGCTCTTGTAACTTTTCCATATCGATTCTGTTAAATCTTATATATCTTAAATATTTCCTGACAATAGTAGTAGTTTTCCGTATTTAATGACTTGATAAGCCAGAAATTTGATAAATAAATGCTTGAAAAAACATTTTAGTAAAATTTGTGTAAGAACTTGCAGTACCGTACTTAATTAAGCACGAACAGATTATTATTTATTATTATTATTTTATTATGCCTTACTTTCATTTTACAATTTTCCTTACTTCTAATTTAATAATTAAGAACTTATACTAATGTATTTACATTGTATTTACATTAGTATAAGCTCGAACAGATAATTCTACTTAACTGTTAAAACATAAAAGAAAAATAATTCAGCTAGCTATACATATAACTAAGCTAAAGGTGTGTTGCTACTTTAACTAGCACTGCTAAAAAATATCGTATTTATCCCACAATGTCAATTTAGTTTTGCATTGCTAATTTAGCATCGGCATAAACGCAGCAAAATGCGTATCACTCCTTCAATTTACTCAGTTCAAGATTTGAATTCTGCAACTGGTAATACTTACCTATTTTATTTACAGAAAAATATCAGCGCCGTTTCCGTCCATTGTTTACTGGTCATTTTCTACCTTGAGTTCTTCTCTTTAGATTAGATTAGGTAATTTCGAGAGGGAATCTGACCCCTGTATCATTGCAGACGTGTTTCACTGTGATAGTTAATGTTACTTATCATATGAGTTCTTAAGGATACCTGATTTTGTGATCTCATTCAGAATATTTCTTAATGGTATCCTGGAGTTCTTCTCTTTAGTACACATTACGATACCTAATGTAATTTGTATACGTTTTGCAACCATTTAAATTATATATACAACTCATATGAATGCATTGTTCATTTGCCATCTTGTTGCATATGGCCAAATCTAAAATTTTAATTAACAATAAATTAAAATTTAAGATAATATTTTAATAATCATTAACTACTACAAGATAGATGTTCTACAATAATTTTTCAAAACTGAAATAATTTTTTTTTTACAAGAATCCTCTTTAAAAAAAAATTAAAATTTTTGTGTTGTTCACGCAAAATTAAAATTCATTTTGAAAATTAAAAAAAAAAAAAAAAACTTTAATAAAGTTTTATTCATTGAAATGTACATATTTTTTTTTTCTTTTGTTTTTGCTTTTCAATTCATTTATTCTATAAATATATTAAAGAAAACGCCATCTGGCCACCTCAATTTTTTCATTTTTTTGTTTTTTAAGAAATATTTTCTTACATTTTTTTTTTTTTTTATTTATTAATGAAAAGGAAAATTTAAAAGAAAAATAAAAACAACAAAACAGAAAAAAAGAAAATTTGATAATAATATTTAAAAAGTAGAATGCAAAATATATAAATTTTAAATTAATTTCTTTTTATAATTATACACCTAAGTATATACATATATTTATACATATTATAATATATATATATATATATATATATATATATATTAAAAAGGAGTTCATCATAAGTACAGAGTCTATAAAAAATTATGAATTGCATTATTTAACAAAAGTAATTGAGAATAAAATATAATAAAAACAAAAAAGAAAATGAAAACTTTTTAACAGTTCTATACAAAAGTATGTGGTTTTTACAACAAAATTAGCAAAAGCAAAAAAAAAACATTCTAAATTTGATTTTTCGTAAAAAAAATAATATTTTGTAGGTTATATGATAAGTTTTTAAAGTTCCAGAAATTAAGTTTGTATGTTCATAATTAATTAGGGAAAATTTTGATAAATAACTTCAAGATAACAATTTCCTTACATAAATTGCTATTAACAACTACTTAATTGTTGTTGAAATTTCAACAATTATACAAATTTTACGCTGACGCTAAAGAATAAGTTTTTTTTTTTTAAAAACTGTTCTGAGTAGTAATTTGCAAAGAATATCATGACGATTATTTACAATTCATTTTTCAACAATTGAACATGAAACATTAAATATAAATATTAAGAAAAATATATAAAATCAAAATTTAATTTGTAGATTGAAATAAATTTCAAATAAAATAATTTTTTCTGTCAATAGAATTTCAATATAGAGAATATCAAAAGTAAGACATATTAGCCTTTATATGTTTTTATTGCATCTTGTAAATTAAGATAACAAAAAAAAAATTTGTTTTACGGAATATTGTTGAAATAATATATTAAAATAAAAAGGGAGAGAAGTATTAGAGAGATAACGTCAAAGTTCATGTTTATAAATACATACGTACTTATATCATAATAAATATATAATATTGGTATAATCTTGATTCGTATTTTGATTCAATTATTTAGATCACATCGATTTACAATTAGAAACTACCATTATAAGTTACTAATTTTTATTTTTTTAAAACAGAATATTACTTTTACATCAGTCTTTCAATATAAAGATTATTAATCAATTTAACATATATATCTGTCTAAAAGACAATGTATCATAATCATATACATAATTACATAATAATATAAAATAATATAAACATTTAACATTGTTTTGATATAAACAAGAAAATTGGATCCTGAAATATAATCTGGTGATTATTTTCAAACTTAAATTTAATAGTAATGGTAATAGTTATGTAATAACAATACTTAATTATTTATTTTGAAAAGAGCATAAGCTTGCAACTAGATACAATTTTTACTATTTGTACAGTATTATTGCAACTAATAATCTTCAATAAATTCCAGATAATATTTAAATACAAGAGATATTACAGTATTTTAAAAAAATTCTGTTAAAATTAAATTCATATGTAATATCCTATTCACACTACGCTCTATAACATGTTATCATCGATTAATTATAGTTATATATATATATATTTTCCGGGAAAACCCGAAAAATTAAAGGATTGGATTTGAAAATTATTTCGATTTTTTATGTTACTTATTGTTATTTTTTTAACAACTCTAGCAGAAATAATGTTTTATTTATATCTTAAACAAAAAAGGATATAACTAAATATAAATAAAATTTTAATTTTTCTATTATACTTAAGGAAACAGCTAAAAAATATTTTTTTAAAAAATAATATCAGCATTTAACGTAAATGTACCAATTTCCGCCCCCTTAAGGAAAAATTAGTTTAAGTTGACAAAATAAGCAAAATATAAACTTTTTCTAATTTTTTTTTTTCAAATTACAATTTTTAGTATTTTTTAATTAAAAAAAAAATATTTTCATCTAATTATAATTTATTTTTTTCTAAATAAAAAATAAAATATTATAACTGCCAAAAATAGTTTGATTGTACGTATTTCCGCTCGACAATTTCAATCTGAACTAATTCCGCCCTTATATGAACTCAATTTCGCTTTTTGAACCTATTTGCGATTCGCAGTACCTATTTACGATTTTATTCAAAAAAGCTATTTAAAATAATTATTAAGAGTAAAATTAATAATTAATTTTTTAAATAATTAACTAGTACTTCCTTAAATTATAAAAAATATTTATTATATATATAATAAAAAAATATTAGTAAGTAATTTGAAAAAAAAAAAAAATAAATAGTTATAATGTAAGTAAAATTATTTGTTACACATAAAAATATACATTTATTTCAATATGAAAATTAAAAAAATTAAACAATGCAAGGATTCAGTATTTCAAAAAAAAAAAAAAATAATTCAATAACTATAACATAATTAACTTAAATATTATAACAATGCATATTATTTAAAATAAATAAATAGAAATACAAAATATTTCATATACATACAAAGTAAAAATCACATAATTTACTACTTCTTAGTTTTGGAAGTTTTTATTTGTATGATTTGAGGTACATTATATTGTCCTCTGCTGTTCTTCCTTTTGTAATTAAATACTTAACTGGTTTGCCTCAATTCCTTAATATTAAAAATAAATATATATAAATTAAAAAATTCTTAAATCAAATTTTTCAGAAAACAATAACAATATCAAATCAAATATTTTTTTTTTTATATAAAATCGTGTCTGAAAAAAAAAACAACTTCTGTGCAATTGCAAAAGGGATACACTAGTAATTAATTAGCATAACTTTAATCATTTTTAAAATATGTTAATTGTTATTTATATTTAATTAAAACTATAATAATAGTAAAATTAACACCCACTCTGACAGTTATTTTTCTATTCTGATTTAAATTGACAGCGTGACAAAAAAGTTGTCAGTTCTACCAACATAAAGATATTTTCTATTGTCCGTTTTACAGTGTTTCACGTTAATACATTTAGGTGGACTGGTTTTTTATCGTTTCAGCGATTCGTCTAAGAGAATATGACGATATAGCTATGTATGTCAATCTCCAACACATAATTTTATTATTGTTTTAATATTTTGTAATGCAATTTCATTCTGTAGATTATTCGATACTTATAAGTACTTACTTTCATTAGTAATAGAATGATTTTTTATTATTTTTTTATATTTACTTAAATAATGAAATTTTTCCAAACTTAAGTAAAGTTATTCAATCTTTAATGTATAAAATGAAAAACAAAACAAAAAAATTATTAAAATATTTTCATATTTCAGTATAACTATATAGTTTATCTGATTGACAAAATATTTGTCCTAAATCTCCAATAATGAAATTACCTTAATATTGAAATATAATGTTCATTATCATTTATTATGTTCTATGCGAATTATGTACCTCTATTAACTCCTCGTTTATGAATCTAGTTTCAAAATAGATCATAAGAACTGATTTTAATATGTACTTACATTACAATAAAATGTAAATTTGATTGTTTTTGACAGTTAAAAAAACAGAGTAAAGTGGTATTATGAAACTAATTTTTTGTTTTACAATTTTGTTAGCATTTTTTTGTTGAAGTTTGTTTCAAAATATCATTTTGCGAATTATCAACCAAAAATTACACATCCTGGAAATATAAGCAAACTAAAATGGTAAAATTTTCTTTAAATTTATATAGTTAATAAAATTTTTGTATAGACAGAATTTAAAATGAAATCAGTTAAATTTTATTCAATAATATTTTAATAAGAATATCAGATCTCTCTATATAGTTAGAGTGAAAGGATGGTAGAAAAAATAAATCTAACGATGTGGCAAGCATCTCTTCCAGATAAAATTTGTCTCTTCTGTCAGACGATAGGTGGCACCACAAGTGACACTAAATAGAATAGTCAACAACAGTGAACATAAATAAAAATAATTTACTTTGTGAAACTAATAATGATTGAAAACTTAAGTACAGTCTTAATATATATTTATCGTTACTGTTATAAGTTTTATAACAAAATTCTTACTAAATATTCTTAATCAAAATTTGTTTCTTTCATTTAAAATATAGTTATTTCCAAATTTTTATCTTTTTCTGTTAATTTTAATAGTTGTGGAATAATTTTTATTTTCGCTATTACCGATACCATCAGTTAACTACTATTTTCAATTAAAATTAGCTCTTATGAACAATTTTTTTTTTCTTTTTGATTGAAATCAATTTCTAATTGTGAAGCTATAAACATATTTTGCACAAAATTAATTTTAAGTATCTATTTTCATACAAAGCGCAGGTCAACTCTACCAAACAAAAGCTAGATTGTCCTCCAAATTTATCAGAATAGAATACTGATTTTTGGCAAACTATATAACCTATTAAAATAATTGTACCCTCATTTTGAGGACTAACTCCTAATTAACTTATTAATTCAGTTGTTGCTCTATATAAATATGTCAAGTAGTTTCGAATATATAACTTGCCCAATGCAACTTTCAAACCTAAGTCCCTTCTTGTCCTATCAGTCAAAAACACAAAAAAGCAATTTTTATTTTCATCCGAAAAAAAATTATAATAAGTTTTGAATTGTCAAAAAAAAAATTAAATATAAAATATTTTTGAATATAACTGTATATAGTTAGTTAGTTTTTTTTATTTCTAATAGCTTAGTTTTTTGTCGAGAGGCAGGGAGGGGAATACATATAAGTATATATATAATATTTATTATTTATATATGTATATAATATATAAAAATATATTCATCAGTATCATAATCATCATTATTAAATCATTTTATCTGATGTGATGGGCACGCGGGTATATAAAATAGGCAAGAGGTAGAAGGATGGGTGGAATATATTAAATTAATCATACTTGTTCAATAGATTTTAAATTAAGTCAAGATTTATTTTCATGATGTGTTCTGCCCACTTCTTTTATATAACTTAAAAATATTCATATACATTACAATCTACATATTATCTAAGCATATTCGATATATGAAAGTATACATACATTTGTTTTTGTTTTTTTAAATTTTTCTCTATACACAGTTTGTCACAATCGAATAAAAAGAGGAAATAAAATGAAAAAAGGATATTTTTATTCTCTTTCCGTTTTCACTTTATTTGTTTATTTTTTTATCTTTTTTTATAGGTTTTATAATAACTATGTAATAATATATAAATACTATATATATATACATATATATGTATTTACTATTTAGTGAAAAACCTGGTAACGAGAGAAATTTTTTCTTGGCAAGGAATCAAAACTATTAAAGATCCATAAGTCGTCAAATAATCAATTATAATGTAAGCGGTTTTGTCCTTATAACGTGTTACATGAAGTTTTATAACATAGGTATATATACATTGATATATAAGTCCATAAAAAAGCAAAATAAAAATAAAGTAATAATAATGACAGAAAATAACAATAAAAATTATATGTAAAAAAAAAAAATAGATAAAGTGACGAAACAAAAATGTAGGTATATTAAATTATCACTTCAAGTTTTTTTTTTTTTAAAATAGAAACTGCTTAATTCAAAAAGTGATGCATGCAATGTTCTTGTCTAAATAACTAAATTCTTATAATTATTTGACACCTTTATTACAGTAATGAATGCGTATTATTATGTATTATATATATATATTAAATATAAGAGAAAAAGATCTAAAAATAAATTTTCAATTACTTGAAAATTGGAAATTTTTAAGTAGAATGTTTAACTATAGGTTGTGGTAGGTACCTAATTTAGTCATAAAAAGAATGAGAAAAAAAGATAAATTAAGATCAGATAAAAATAGTATAGAACATGCCTAAGTGGGATTTATAATAATAATAATAAATTCTGGGTTGGTAACTATAGGTATATCGAAACATTTATTAATTACTTTGTAATTATAAACGATTTTAATCGCCATAGGGAAACTAACCATTAGAGTTTATTGTATTTCTATAAATATCATATCATATGAATATAGTTCGTCTAAGAGAATCGATATTAAAAAGTCTAAATCTAATATTGAAGATAACTTAAATATTCATATATTACAATTCACTTAATAATACACACTTATGTGACATGATGATTTTCACTTAACCTGAGACGATAATTTGATATTCTTTAATACGCACGTAATACAACTAGTCAACTACTAAATACAAATTGTGCACTGTTGAATATCTTTTGACAGGAAAAAAACTGTATTTGATCTATTGTTTGGTTTTTGTATATGTAACTATATATTATACATGTATGTATAGTTAACTACTTCCTCAAAATAACGGAAAATAAGATTTGCAAAGAAATTACTTATCATTGTATTTTTAGTGCAGTCAAAAATGATAAGTTCTGAAAATGTAAGCGTTTGCCCGCATTCCCCATTTTTATATTTTTTGCGTTCTATTCTCGAAAAAATGTTGAACAGAAAAAAAATTGTGTTCGTTTCTACAAAAAAAAAATCCTTTAAATGTAACGTTTTCTGACTTTAGATTTTCGACGTTTCTGCATGTTTGAGCTGTACAATCAGACAACATAATAAAAAAATTAAAAAAAAAAAAACAAAGAAAATATCAAATGTCAATATTTCAAGTAGACAAGTGATGACAAGCAAAACCTAAATAAAACTGAAAAATAATGCAGTAATAATTTCTGGCATAAATTTCATTAAATCACAGCTTTTGAAGACTTCTTCATTTTCATATGATGAAGAGATTTTTATTTATAAAAACTAAATAAAAATGCAGTGTAGGAAACATGAGCAAAAATGTACAATTTTTTCTGTTCGTTTGTGAAATGAAAAGAGTACAGAATTCTGAAGCAAAACTGTGAAAATGTTACATTTAAAAAAGCAGAATTTTTTTCGAGAAACAAATTTACTATAAGTCGTAGGATAGTTAGGGCAGAAATAAAGAAAAACTATGCAAATTATTAATTAGAAAACAGATTCCAAAATGAATTGATTTAGCCAAGAACTGAGGATGTTAAAAACACTTTTTGGATTTGGTTTTTAGAAAGTCTTATATATTTTTTAAATTATTCAATAACTCAAAGAGTTGGATTGAAGAACAATCAAAATATTTTTAATCATAACTATGGCCATATAAAATTGGCGAAATTGGATAAGTAACGAAATATGTATTTTATGTGTGAAAACTTTTGTTAGTATCCAAATAAAATAATATATTATATATTAATAATATATATAATAAATAATATAAGTAATAGTATATATTTTTAAAAACATTTACTGAAAATTTCTTGTCCCACTAACTAATCATTAAAAAAAAATAAATAAAACTTTAAACCGCACTCGGATTAAACTTATATGTGTGTTATTAATTCCCATCAATTATTTTAAATTAAATTAGATATGATTAAGGAGGTGATTGTTCATTAATTTTATTTATATTAAAAATAAATAAATTAATCATTCAATCAATCAAGCAATCATCAATATAAATATGTGTATGTATGTATATTTACAAATCCATACAAACATTTTGTATTTTTAGAATATATGCACGTACATATATTATTAAGTATATATAAAACTGTTGTTTGTACGATTTCATTGTTTTTTATTGATTTTCTCATATTATTATGTGTTCATAACTCTGATGAAGTTTACAACCATTAAACCTTTAATGAAACAAAATAAAAAGAATTAACAACTTCTTAAAATATTATAGAAAAATAAAAAAAATAAAAACAGAACAAAACTAAAAAATATAACAACGTCTAGTTAGTTAGATATGTTTATTATATAAGTATAGTTAATTTTCGAAGTAAATTAACCGCTTTTAAGAAATATAGGTATTTAAAAAAAAAGCGACCACTTACAGAAAATTAAAACAGAAAATAGAAAACTTAGTGATTGCGTGTGGAATAGTACAAAAAAAAAATATATATATATATATATATACAAAAAAATAATAATAATTGTTATAATTATAGAAAATGTCATTTACCTTAAAGATAAAAATTGTTTTTTTTTTAAGCGGCAAAAGAATTCTACTTTGTGAATTTAATTTTTTTGTTCACAATAATAATAATAAGAATTTTGATTTGAATTTTTTTTTTTTAACTAGGTTCTATGTAAGTAATAGTTCTAACAACGAAAAAAAATATTTAGGGTGTTTCTTATATTCCAAAAGATCACTAAAAAGCGGAATGTTACATATCTCTTTTCGATTTTCAAAATTAATTTTTTTTTAACTTAAATGTATAAAATATTTTCATATAAAGCTTAAGCAGCTTATGCAATTGATACTTCCTGACAATTTAGTTAATTTTTAAAAAGTTTAAAAATAAAAATTTAAGATTGGTAATAGTTTTAAGTTGAGTCATAAGAAATGTAAACTTATTAAAATAATTGATTCATTCAAAAACTTCTCTGTCCTAAATGATAACCACTGAATACTACTATTCCATACGCAATGCAAACATATGAGGTCTTTTCATAAACACAATACACATACTGAAAAAACAAAATACAGCAGAAAAATTTTTTTTTTTGACATTTATTAAGATTTGAATTTTCCACATTTCCAGTTTTGGGTTATAAATAAGAACCGCAAACCAACTGATAATCATCGCTATTTACTATAATTATGCAGTTTTCCTGCTAAGTTAAAAATGTTTACGAACAGACTTCATTTGCAACATTTTGTTTATGAATAAAATACTTGTCTTGTCAACATAGATAATATTACCAATATTTATTGGTTATTTATGAAAACCACTAACATCTACAAAATAAAATAAAAAATATTATTGTCATTCAATTATTACCTGTTCAGAATATCTGAGCAAAAATATATCCAACAACAAAATTTGTACGATTAAACTGCAAATAAAAATCTACTTACCTAAAAATTTTGCAGTAACAGATAGATTTTTTTTTGGTTTGGTCAGACAATTTGATTTTTGTGTTTGTTCCATATCGGTCAACGATAAAAATCTGTCAAAAAAATATACAAGAGACGAAAATCTGCCGATAAGTAAAAAATAGCACTCAGAAAATCATCGATAAGTATCGTGCAAATTAAGCTTACTACTTTTAACGGTTATTATTTTAAAATGAGGTTTAAAAAGTTTAGTAAAATTTAATGTTACATAAATTTATTTAAAACGTATATCTATATATTGTGTAAGTTGCTGCAGAAGAGGTATAATGGTTCAAATATGTATTCTGAAACAAATTTTCACCCATTTTTTCGATTGTTTCGAATCCTAACACTTGCCATTTATACTTTATTCCACATAAATGTATTTATTTAGAAAATTTAATATTTTTTAATTTTAGTTTGCGCTTTACAAATTTTTTTTTTTTAAAATTTGATAATGATAAAATATAAAAACGGACATAATTCGTTAGAACTTTCTCAGCGATCAAAAATCACAATTTTATCGGCTAATTTATCTAATATTTAATACACTGAACGATTTTAATTTATCTGTCAGATTTTTCTAACTATTATTTAGTGTTAAAACGAAAAGATATCGTAATGATTTTTAGTGCATTTTTACCGGTTGTCATATCGATCATTCGGCTATTGTGTTTCGATCGGCTATTGAGTTTCAAGTTGATCGATTTATTTGCGAGTTAACAGAAACTGAACGAATTATTTTAAAAGATTTTATCTGTCAGATTGATCTTTTAATTATTGTTAAAATTGTCAAAATATAAAGATATCAAAAAGATTTATCAGATTTATCTGTCGTCTTTTTATTATTGTTTATTGATTATCAATTTATAGTCGATTATTTGTTTAATTTTTTTTAAACTATTATTTGTTTTGTTGTTTCATTTAGTTATAAATGGCAAGTACCACAATTGTTGTTGTAATGTGCGTCAATTTGAACAATAATAGCTGATACATCATGACATTATTATTATTCGCAGTCGCAGACAATTAATTCAAAATAGACGCGAAATAAAACGCTAAAGATACTAAATTTAGGGTAGTGGCACATTAAAAAAGTGTTTAGAATGCAGAACGCGAAATAAAACGTGTTTTAAATTATATTTAGGTTTGTTTAAACTTTTACGAAATATATACGGTAATTGTATATCGTAAATATTCACATTTATATGCACTGTATACTTTTCAATTAAGTTAGGTATACAAAAAAAATGTTGAACATTGTTTGCGTACAAAAAATGTAAGTATTTTTTTTTTTACAAAAAAAAATCTCCAAATATACAACAATTTTGATATTGAAAATTTTGAAAATACAATTTTTACAGAAATTTTGGTTGTTGTTGTTTTTGAAATTTTTTAAAATAATGAAAAAAAAAATTCAAACTATTCACAACTATTTTAGTTTGTGTGGTCACATAATTGTTTTAGTTACACGCAATTTTTTATATTAAGTAACGGTATGTTGACGGAAGTCTTCAAAAAGAAGAACGCAATATTGCATGTAGAATTCGTATTCACTAAAACTATCCTTCATTTTGTTAGTTGTCATTTGTTTTTTTATTTATACACACAACTGATCTTATTTTCATATTAAATATTTGATTTCTGATTTATCTCTGTATGAGAGATATTTCAATGAATATAAGTAATTATTTAGCTTCTATTTTGTAAATCTTCAACATTTTATAGTTATTTAAATCACTTTCTATAAAAATCATTTTGTTTTATATCCTCTAACACTTCTGTCAACTCAAATAATTGAGTTCGTGAGGCAGGTAATTCAGTATTTCACACAAATAAGGATAAGTAAGGTGTTAGTTAGTTACAATTTCTTGAAATGACAAATTTACTATGGTGGGATATGTATTACATTGTTGCTACATTTTTAATCATAAAACTGGTTATTAATTTTTTTTATTTGCTTTAGAATTTCAAATACAGACGATAAGAATTCTAAAAATAGAATTTTATATCACATTCACAACGTGTATTCTGAAAATGAGAAATATTATTTTAGCAAACACATATTATGTATTATGTACATTATGTTACGTACAGTTCAATCAATGCAGTTTTACAAAAATTCAACTGAAAACTGTCTTTTGTAGTTTTTATAAAAACTTGTTTTCTAGCGTTAAAGTAAAATTCTGTATGATAAGCATATTAGTAAAATTAAAAGGAAAATATTCGACTAATTTCACTATTATGTCTTTTGTAAATCTTCTTTCTTATAACAGTATCAAATTTAATTTTTCTTTCCATTTAATTAACGAAATTACAATAATATTTTCCATAGTTAAAGCTTAAGTGTTTTTAGCATGTAGAAATTGTAAGAAAATTAAGAAAAAAGAATAGGTTAAAAACAATTTTAAATTTTTTAGCTTACCACTATAAGCTTGGAATGGTGAAAATAAGTTTTTTATTCAATAGTAATAGAAAAAATTATATATTTCATTTTAAAAATATATCTGCTCAAAAATAAGATCATTCGATTTTAAATATTCTCATAAGGTTTATAGAAATAAACCAGTTGAAATAGGCTACTTACTCTCTGAATAAAAATGCCTGTATAGTAGTTAGTAAACTGTATTGGTTCAACCATGGTACATATTTGTATTAGGGTTAAGTTGATAGAGTTTTGATAGTATATGTGTAAACTATGCTTATATGAGTATAACTATTCTATAAATTTTTTCAGATAAATCGAATACAATAGCAACGTGTATTGTTATGCTTTCCATACACTATACAACTTGGTTGTAAACTGTGTGTTTTCGTTATCGTCAAATGACAATCAATAGCAAAAGTTTTTACATTTATATTGCACATAACTAACATCATGATTTTTTGATTGCAAATAATGAAATTTTGTTGCGAAGATCAGTGCAACTGTGCAATTTCAAAATTGTTGCTGCTTTAAAATAATTTTAAAACAAAATATCAAAGTTTTTAATACATTTTGTTGTAAAGTTAATATGCAATGTTCAGATATTTATTTTTGTCGTTTTCATTTTATTGAATTTAGTAGTTTTAATTTTATTATATATTGTATTTGAAAAAATAGAGTATTTATTAAATAGAAGTCGTTTTACTACATCTTCCATTTTGAATTCAATTTTTTTGATGTTTTATTATGTCAAGAAGTTATGCTCTAACTATAATGACATAGAAGTACTTATATGACATGTCATGACATATTTGAATTCCGTATATCGAAAATGCATCCACAATCGCCATATATGGCTATTAGGTTGAATTTGACATTTACATAATATGTAGTTCTATAATGTATGTCATAATTAGTTAGCGCATTATGTTTCAACATATACCTAATATAACTATATAAGTATATTATATACTTATATATATTTTTGTTCAATTTTTCCTCCAAGAATTTTAACAGATATCAAAATTTAATATTTAATAATATTTAAGTATGTCCTTATAATACAATTTTTAAGTTTTTATCTATATTTATTTTAATTTAGAAACAGTACTAACATCTTCAGTAATACAAAAAAATAACAACAAAATTCAAAATGTAAAGTATAAAATGACGAACGTAAAAAAAGAATAAAAAATTGAAACATTCTTTGACATATAGAAAGTTGAATATTTTTAGGGTCTGTCCCGAATGCCGACTTTTTCAAGTCCTTTTTTAGTTATTTTTTGTATCCAACACCGACTATACATGTAATAAATTAAAATAAATATTCTGGAAAAGGCAGATAGATATTCACTTTTTGGGTCCAACAACGGCTATACATACAATAAATTAATATAACTATTCTTGGTGTATATAAATACACTTAAAGCGAGATTTTTTTTAAGAAAAGCTGGTTTTTTAATAAGAGCGGGATTTTAAAAAGCGGGATTTGGAAAATTCGGCATTCATCCCGCACCGATATTTTTAAATGTATACACGGAAAGTACATATATAATTTAAAATGAATTAAAACATTTGCAATTGTTTGAATTTTGTTTTAGGAATGTTTTCTAACAGAACAGATTTTTTTATAAACAACCCGTCTTCAAAAACGTTTTTTTTTTAAATATATTTTCGTTACGTATTATTTAAACAAAAATACAAACAAAAACACAACAAATACCTTAATGGCTGCCTTAACTTACATTTTAATATGGCTGTCGATCAATAAAATACAATTGCTAAAAACAAACGATTGCAATCGGCTCTAAGCGATTTAATTGACATTTATGATACCGGCGAGTTGTCATTTTGATAATTAAACTTCATTTGCGTTGATTAAATAAGGCATTTATCTCAAAAGAAATTTATACAAAAATAATAAATATAGAATTTAGACAAAAATAAATAACGATTGTAAAATCATTAAAAATTTGGTTGTAAATGTGTATATATATGTATGCAACAATTGTACAACATGCTGTCAATTTGGTTATCAACCAAGTTGTACAGTGTATGGACAGCATTAGATATAAACGTGGATTTTCCATAACATTCATTCTATATAGGTACTCTCAAGTCTCAATTATCAAAAAATTATTCTCCACATTTACTGCTAAAATATTTCATAATATAGAATTTAATAAAAACGAAAATGAAAAACACGGAAAACTTGTTTAAAACTTGTTTGTTTATCTTCCATTTCTTGAAATATTTTATACATTATCTCTAGTTCGTTCAACTTAGTCATTGAAGAAATTTTTAAATTTAGATTATTATTTTTTATTATTAGAAATTCAAAATTATTCGATCATATAGAGAGAGAGAGAGAGAGAGAGAGAGAGACGTTAAAATATAGCCAAGCCACGCACATTTTATCTTCCATTTTAATTTCAAATTAAATTATAAATATAGATTTCATAGTGTTGATTTCAACAGAAGTAATAATGAATTCGTTTAGTAAAAACGTGGTTTTAAAAATTCTACGCCATTTTTTTTTTTTAAGTATTGAAGCTAATAAAAAGTAAAAAGGTTTCTTATTAATTATAAATTTTATAATGTGGCATAGACAATTAGTTAATTATTATTCAAAAATAATGTTTATTTTGAAATTTGATTATGTTATTTTAAAATTATTTGATAAAAAATGAAAATTTCATAAAATCATTTCTGAGTACATATAAGTATATGTATATGGGTTTATAAAATATAATGCGGTCACCAGAACTGTCAACTTTCTAAAGTAAGTATAGTTATAGAATATTTTTTTTTTATTTTGTATAACTATTTATAATTTTTAACATCTTATTTTAATTCTTTTATATTTTTATTTTTATGCGGTTGCTATTGTTGTTATGTTGTGTTGTGTGCGTTTCTTTTTAAACGATATTTCAATGTTTTAATTTTCTCTTATTCGTTCTTTTTAGTTCATAACTTTTTGTATTTCCATATTTTCGTTTAATTTTATTTTTTTAGCTTTTTAAAAAATTAAATGTAATTATAGAATTTATTTTTCGTTTGCAACACATAACTACAATATTTAAATAATAAATTTCTATTTCAACTCATATATTGTGTATTTTTAGTAAAGATTTGTACATATTTTATTTAGATTTATTTAATTTGGAAATTAAATTGATCGGATTTGTTTTAGGTAATATTTTAATAGTATTTTAATCGAAATTATATTTGTCTTCCTTAAAAATGTTATTTTATATTTAGGAAGCAACATAACTCTTAAACATTCAAAATGAAAAAGTATGTATGATCCTGTATAAAGTAAACAGTAAATAGAAAGTATTATGATCCTAAGTGGAAAGCAAAAAAAAACTTGATCCAAATTGTGATCCAAAATATAGTTTTACAGTTCGAATACCGCATAATTTGATTATTCAGTGCATAATAATAATTTTTATCTCTCTTTGAAAATAATTTTTAACTTTCATTGTAACGTTAAATTTATTGGGGTCAATCATGAAAGTCTACTGGATTTTCACTTTTTTTTCAATTTCAGAAAAAAGTCAATTTTTGCTATCATGAACCTCTACCGGGTTGTTATAAGTCAACTAGATTGACAATTTCAAGTCAACCACAATTGCGCTATTGACTTTGAAGAATTAAGAATATGTTTATTGTAATTCTATAAAATTTATTGCTTAATTAGATAAATAATTAAACATTTTTATGAAAATTTTTCGCAATAAAAGGCAGCTGAAAAAACTGGGTAAAACTTATTATTTAAATATCCAAAATTTAACAAAAATTTTGAAAAAAAAGTATAATATTAAAATTGAAAGAAAAATTATTTCGATTAGTTATTGTAAATAAAATATCAATCAAATCATCATTTATAATATTCAAATACACCTAATTCAATCTAATCATATGTTTTTGACACCAAACATTTTATTCAGTAGACTTTCGTCATCGCGTGACTTATTTTTGTTTATCAAATTTTACATAACTATCGCTCTTCCGACTGAAAGATTTCACATTATCTTATATTGTCATCAATCATCATGATCATTTTATATTTATTAAATAAGCTTATATATGTTATTCTTAAAATTATGCATTGAAAGCGTAATAGGGTTTTGAACGCGTTGTTGGAAATTTCAGTTTTTTTTTACTAATTTTTATTAAATACTGAAATTTTATATAATTTCATGATTCATTTATTTTAAATCAATCAATATTGTAAGAGTATGTGTGGCTATTGAGATAACTAATTCTAATTGTGAAATATTCGTAGATGTTAGTCAATTTGAATAAGAATTGATTAATTTGAAATTTCTCCGGTTTGTGTCCTGGAGATTAGTTAACGAAATGTTTTTAATTGGTGACAGCTTAATTCTAATTGAAAACTTATAAATTAAAAATAAAATGAATTTACATACATAATGTATATTTTTATTTTATTCATGATTTTGTATTGTTTATTGTCAATTCAAATTGTCAAAGAATTATTGATTTGGTATCAATAGGGAATTAGAATTAGAGTTAGTGTTTGGTACATTTCCTAACTATACAAATATACAAATACCATAATTAAAACTACAAAACTATCTATTTTATCACAAATTATATAAATTATATATATGGTGAAACTGATTTTGTTCTCTCTTAGGACATTTTCAAGGAATGATGGATGAATAATAGCTGTTTGAGTGAAGAATATTGAGTGAAGATGTTTTAGACGGCTGTTTAAAATTTTAAAATTAACCAGAATAAGTTTAACCAAAAACGATCTATTCATTATCAACTATATAATTTTCATTTATTTAATTCAATAGTTCTACAACATTCCTTTCGATTCCTCCAGTTGACACGAACAATTATTTTTCTTCAATTTATTAATATTTTTTTTTTGGTCATTTATCGACCAAATAAAGAGTCGAAATTTTCTTTTATCCTTTTATTTATTATTTATTTTTTTTTGTTATTTGGATATGCAGTTATAATGAATGAATTGTATATAAATGTATAAGTGTATCTGTAGTATACCTATGTTAGAGTACATCAAAATAAATAAAAGAGGCAAAAAAGAAAGCAAATAAAAAACAGTTCTGCCACTAAAAAAAAAATTTAAATATCAAAATAAAGAAATCCGCAATATAAATGAGGTTGTTTATAAGTCACAAAAATTAAACAATATATATTTAAAAAAAAAAAAAATAACAATAATAATGAATTATACATAAAATATAATGACGTGGTCAAATAAAATATACAAGATCAGTTATCAGAGTGATAATTTATGTCCCTAAAGTTTAATTAACATTTCATTGTTTCATTTTTTTTTTTTTGTATGGCAAACTATTAATCAATATTTAATCAGCTTCAATTGTATGAATAGAAACATAAATAATAACATTGTAAGTATTAATTAATAATTAAGATTTAAAGAAGATAAACATTAAAGAAATTTAATTTTTATATTTTGTATAAGTATTTACTAAAATTGAGTTTTCTAAAATTTTATTAAAATCTGTTATGGTTCTATTAAGATTAATTAAAATGAGAAATTTTAGGTCAGTATTTGATTCCTAATATTTTTGTGAGCTTCTTAATAAATTTACTGTCGAATCTTAGTGATAAAAAACTCTTAAGTAGTTAGTTAGTTTTCAAATATCGTTTTTTTTTATGTACATTTTATGATTTATTATGGTGTTTTTGAAAATGAAAAAAAAGGGTTGCTTTTAACTGCTCGTAATATAATTTATTTAATAACCGTCATAAAAAAAAAACAGGGGTTTCAATTCAATTAAATGAAAAATATCATTACATTACAACATTTAATTGAACTAATTTGTATATGTACCTAAACCATTTATTGTTGATACATTGGTGCATTTAAAAATTTAGTTTAATTTTATTTTTAAAATTGTATTTAATTTTTGAAAATAATCAACTTAATATTCATATAAAAAATACATTATTATGTTATTAATACTGTAAATTTAATTTTAATTGTAAGTGTTGATAATTGATTAACGCACCATTTATAATAGATTTTGGATTTACTTTATCTAATAAACATCTTATAATAAGCTTGATGTTGAAATTTAAGTAGTTAAAATTATCCTTGCATATTAGGTATGTTTCATTAAGCTTAAATAATATATTGAACAATTTCGATTCGTTAAACTATCATCAGATGCTGAACTGTGTTCGATTGTTTTGAAATTATCCAAACGTCTTCTGATGATGGTGTACCAACCAACAGGAATCGACCAAGATATTAGTTTATGAAACATATAACTATATATAAGTATACCTTATTTTATATTTATTATTTAAAAATGTTTCAAGTATAGAGCCTACAGAATAAGTATATTAGATATAGTATATATACAATATGTAATGAGACTGTTGTGTTGACCACAGTGTAGGTATGTTACATTACAAACAAAGTAAAATAAATAGTAAAGCAAATTAAGTAAATAGTAAGTGTAGTGTTTTACTCTTACATAGAGAGGGATTGAATTTCAAAATGCAGTATAGAAAGTTTTAGTGCAATTTAAATGTAGTTAATTCTACTATCGTAGAACTCATCAGTAGGTAAGTGTTGGAAGAGTTTTAAACCGCATAAACAATTGGTAAAACAAAAACTGGATATTAAAATTATAATAAAAAATATATTTAATTTGTATATTAATAAAATAATTTCTCACTTCACAAGGGTTTTCCTTTTTTATTTTTTAATAAATAAAATGAATATTCAATATAAGTATCAATATAGATAAAAGCCGATACATTTATCAAAAAATGAATTTTTCAATAATTTCAAATTTTGATAAATGCTATACATTATTTTACGATTTTACTGCATTATTGAAGTGATGGAGAATTGACTACTGTTTTCATTTATTACCATATATAGGATTCCAACCTTAATCTACGTCAGTTGATGCATAACAACATAACATCATTTATTATGTAATTTAGTTGTAATTTTCAATTTCATTAAATATAAAAAATTAAGCATTATTGGAACCAGTAACCAGAATTTGTGCTCGAATTGAGTATATTAAAATATGGTCTAGTTAAAACATTTGTTACATATACTAAATGTATTTTTAGTCATATTCCATTTTTATATAAATCTTCTACACGTACTTATACTAAAATAATAAACAAAAATATATATAAAAATAATGTATGGTGTCGCAAGCACCGATCAAGGAAGCAAGTTGCTTCCGAAATATCGATATTTGCATTAAAAAAATTAAAAAAATACAATTAAAAAAATCACCAGAGAAAAGTCAAGTTCGAATTTATATTTTTAACAAAATCAGATGATAAATGTTATTATTAAAATCATTTCAATTATAGTATCACAGACATTATAATTAATAAATCAATTTGTTAGAAGAAGAATAAGTTAACTATTTTGTATTTACATATCAATATCATAGTGTGATACATAGTTTATTTATGAAACATTAATGATATACAATAATGGAATTTCGTTTAATAAATTATTTTTTAATTATGTTTTTAAAGGCTGTGTTAAATAAATGCTACCTTTCCTTGTTAGTTAGTCGGAAGTTTAAAGAATAATCAGAAATATTTTAGTGAAATAAAATTCGATTTTTATTTAATAACTAACTCATTTTAGCTTTAAAAGCAAAAAGTATATCATCACAACATCACGAAGTAAGTTTCTTTGGCAATTAAATAAAAATGTTCATTTATATGCTAGATATGTATTTAGGAATATTCTCAAAAAATTAAAAAAAATATTTAAATTTTTGAAATTAGCACAATCTTTCAACATATATATATATATATATATAATGTACAAATAATTTGTATTTGAAATCAAAATCTGACACAATGTTTTTTCAATAAAAAATTCCTTTGTGGGTAAATAAATTAAATTGAAAACAAAAAAAATATTTTTCAATAATTTAAAACCACTAATTATCACTTAAATGTAGATTTTAGAAAAAAATAAATAAATTCAACAAAATTCATTAAAATTTATACCTATAACAACATAAAATAAATAAAATAATTAAGAATCAATAAAATTGACCGAGTCTGTTGAAGTATTAATATTTTTGTATGTATATCACCACTTGTATCTGCATTATAGCAAAATACAAAAAAAAAATATAATAATAATAATCAGTATGTAGTTAAAAAAAAATTTAACCACCTTGTAATATAACATAGTTACATGTTAATAAACGATATGTGTTCCAAAAATTAGCTTTTCTTCTTTGAAATTTCCTTTCGTTTTTTTTTTCTTTTTTTTTACCTTCCTTTTTTAATGTTTATTATTCTTTTCCTTTTTCTTTCCCTTGAACAAAATCTTAGGCTATCAGTTCACAAAACGAAAAAAAAAAAAAAAAAAAAAAAAAATCATAAAAAGGATGTCAGATGTAATAGGTAACAAATATAACTTTACAAAGAACCAAAGGAAAAAAAACCAAAAAACAAAACACAACAATAACAATACCATCAACATAAAATATTTATAAGAGAAAATAACAACATTTCAGTTAAAAAAAATAATAATAATAATAATAATTAGGATTGCAAATTTTATGCAAATCAAACGCAAAAAAGAATGAAGCACAACAAAAAATTAACAAAAAAAAAAACCAAGTTATAAATTTTATCATGCCATGCTATTTTCTTTTTCATGTATGTTATATGGATGGTGGGGCTTAGTTTGTACAATTCTATAAATTTTGCTTTCTTAAACCAATATAAAACAGTGTTTCTCAACTTTTAGTTTGTTATTAATTTTTTGATTTTTTTTATATTAGTTATATGTACTTATATATATTTATTAGTGAAAATTAGAAGAAATTCTTCAAAGCATTAAAATTATAATAATTTGTCACATTTTTATCACCTTTTGTCATTGAAATTTATTATAATTCGAGTAACATAGTTAAGTTAGCAATGAAAAATTTAAAAGTATTAGTCCTACCAAATGAAGAAATTAAGTTTGATCCCGAAATATCGATACTTATTTGCAGATAAAAAATTTATTTATTAGTTAAAGAAAATTCGATTAAATTAAATCACTAAAAACAATTTGATTATCAAAAATAGTTATACGGTCCTATCCCAATCAAGCGATACCTAAGTTTACTAAAAGGTTACATCTTAACGCTTGGCTGTTTATAAAAATAAAAAAATAAAATTGTTTAAATGACATAAAAAAAATTAACGAAACATCAAAGTTATAAAGTTTATTATTTTATAAATAATTATGTTTAACGACCACATTTCAAAAATACCAAAAAAATTTAAAAACTCCAAAAGTAACAAAGGGTTTAAAATAGACTCCCATTCGTGAATGTTCGTCAATTCAATAATCCTTATTTATCCCAAGGCATGAAACACTGCTAAATATTGAAACCTTCTCAACATTTAGTTTTAAATAAAATATATGTTATTTACATATCTATTTTTTAAATTGTATTCGTGTCTAGTATCATATTCCAAATTACAATTTCGCAAATAGCAAATTAAATTTTATTGTACTGTAGAAACAAATTCAAAACAATATGAAAATTAGTTCAAGTAGTCAAAACATTTTTTTCAAGTAAATAATTTTACTTTGAACGGTTATTATGGTTCCTTCTAGACCATCTCAAATTGGATTCCGGAAAATCGCTCTAATTTTTATTATGTTTTTTACTTTCTTTTTAAAAATGTCGAAATCTTTTTCACTTGAATTTTGAATATTATAATTTATTACTTTTTTTGGTTGTAAGTTATTAATTTTGATTTGTTAACGGATCCTGAAAAATTCAGGGAATAGAATAATTTTTATTTCGGAATCCCGCGATTTTAATTTTACGGGAAATGAGAAGCCCTTGTTTATATTGTATATGTTAATTATTGTAGGAATTCTATTGTATGTGTTGGATTTGTATTAAATTTCCATTTAACACACATTATGGCTATGAAACTGAACAATTAAATATTTAAAAAAATTTAAAAATTAATTTATTCAATCATCATATAAATAAAATTACTTCTGTCTATCGTTATCAAATAATTTTTAACCTTTTAAAGTCTTAATTCTAATTGTTTACTAATTCAAATTGAGAATTACTGATGTAGCATATAATAATAATTATATATTAACATTTCATATTACATTACCCATAATATATAAAAGAAAATTTGTAAACTAAAAAAGCATAAAAAAAGGAAATGTTTTTTTTCTTGTGTTAGTTTTTATTGTAATTTTTAAGTAAAACAACAACACGAAAAAAAAATAAAAACAAAAAAAAACGCAAATTAATTCATTGAATTTAATTCGTGTCTGGGGTGAAATTATCAAAACGAAAATATTTTTATTCATATAGAAAAACACACATGCAAAGTATATGTATATATAATAAACTATATATGCATACATATTTTTCCTACCCTTGTGTGTGAATATGTGATACTGATTAACATTAGTATTGGTGTATTTATACATGTAAACATATCCGATAAGGATATATGATATTGTATGCATACATACTTATATCTTAACTATTTAATGAAAAATCTTACATTTCGATGGCATAAAGAGAACATCATTCTTTTTTACAATTTTAGAGCATATTAATTTTATTTTTATATAAACTTTTTTTTGTTTTTTAAAATTTTTTTTCAAATCATAACTAACATTAATTTATTACCACTTTAATATAACTGCTAATGGAGGCACAATATTTGTGGGGACATTGGCACTTTGGGATCAACCCTTACTCAAAGTCTAATTTAATCTACTTAAGTTAAAATAATTAAAACGAACCCAATAAAATATCATATTTTTTATTCACAATATTTTAACTAAAACTGATCTAGATTCATTGTCCTTGGCTTCATTCAACTTTGGGTTAAATTTGATGGTTCAATTATTTTATATACGGTCAGTACGAAATATTTTATATAATTAACGTGGATTCGTTCTCATTAAATTAAATATGTTATGTATGTGTTGCAAGAAAATGTTATCAAAAGTGCTATGATCATCATCATTATATTTAATTTGTAGATTGAAAAAGTTACAAATATATCTCAATCATTTGACAACTGATTTTCAATGATATATATTTAACATGAGACGTAGCGAAACTTAATATCTTTCAACTAGAAATTTCAATTTCACTCCATTAAAGAATACACATACATCTTAACATACAAATATTTTAATTCTGCAAATTGCCACAACTCACCAATTTACAGAGTTTTTTTTATTTCTCGCCAGAATTAAATTTAAATTTAATTTTTTACATATGCGGTTCTTGTCTAAGATAAATCCATAAAAAAAAAAATTTAATATACTTAGAAGTACTAAGAGTAAATTGAAATGATAGAAAAAAATTGATAGTAAAATTGAGTACGATTTTTTATCAAACTTCCTCGAATTTTGAGGAGTGGCTAAATACTATAATATAGAATAAATTTCTGTGTAAGTAAATAAGAGATTTGCAGAAATTATGTAATTAGTTACATTTTTCCATTTGATCAATAAGTATTAACTATTCTACATAATATATATTTAACTAACTATATATATAACAGTTATAAAATCGAAATGAGCTACAATTCTTAATATAAAATCATTTTGCAAATTATTTGAAAAATATTTTTAAAAAAAAATAATGAAACTGCGAACAAAAATCTAAAAACAATAAGCCCTCATAATAATCATCCTTGTATACATCCTGTGATACATGTATTCTCCAAACCTTTTATATATTTAATTGAATTCAAAGCAATTTAGTTTATCACTTATTTTTGGGATAAAAACAAAAACAAGGAAACAAGAATAAAAAAAATTAATCATAGAGAATATTTGCAGTTCAATTTTAATATCTCTGCACGAGTTTGTTTTTTATTTTATTGCTTAAAGAATCATATATTTTGTTGAGTTCTGTAATTATTATGCTTTTTATAATAATTAATATGACATATACATATAAACATATATGTAATATGTATATACAACGGTCGTTCGCAAGAATATGTCTTAGTTTAAAAAAACAATCTGTTGCAGCCACGTTTGGACACAGTGACCCCTTTTACTTTTCCTTCACAATATTAACTGGATAATTAACTGAGCAAATCCGTAGCTGTGCATCATATCC
The DNA here is from genome assembly GCA_963942445.1 of Argyra leucocephala. NCBI lineage: Eukaryota > Metazoa > Arthropoda > Insecta > Diptera > Dolichopodidae > Argyra > Argyra leucocephala. The sequence continues at coordinate 38,445,603 of OZ012680.1, forward strand.
TCAAAGTGAACTTTGAGATCTCTGTTAGATTTTCAAACCATCTAAGTCTAGTTTCTGCTATATTTGTGCGGTATGCTTAATGTCTTCTTGAGTCTCTAAAGCTTCGCAGATTCAACAGTATTTTTATTGACAAGTTCAAATCGAATTGCGTGTTTGTTAAGTAGACAGTGGTCCTGTCAATATACGTATTAGCTGAACCGATTTACTGGGTTTTCCTGTGGAAATTTCCGACCATTATGCTCGCAAAGGTTTACAGGACCTAATGTTATATATTTTATAAAGTATGCTGGTAAAGCCTAGTAGGATATAAACATTTTTAGAATGTACCTAATATTATGCCAGTCACAGTTCACTTGTTTTCTGGTTATCAGTTTTTCAATAAACCTCTCTTGAATTCGGTGGACTGCGATCGATCGAACATCTTCTGTAACGAGTCAATCCGGTACTTCAACATCTTCTATATTAGAATGTCGAAGAACCCAACCAAGAGTTTTATACTGTATATATACTTTTATACTGTTTTATACTGTCAACTTTTGATTGGTTAAATTTTTGACAGTTTTGTACGTCATTCTGCAGATTTTTAATTGAAAACTCAGCTTTTATAGGTTTTTTATAAAGCTTTTGTATTTTTTTTCTTACTAAATAAAAAAAAAAGTTTACATGTTTCTTGAAAGCATCTTAAATTAAAAGCCTGAATTTTATTTTTTCGATAATCAATATATTTTGTAATTTTCACATCCCTGGTAATTTACATTTATAAACGAAAAAATAAAGAAAATAAACTGAAAATTTTTCTTCTAAATAATTTTGCTAAGTTTTAAATTGAAATTTGGAAAAAAATCTAAATAATGTCATTTTCATTACAAAATTGCTGTCTCATATGTTCAAATGTTTTGAAATAATACATTCAAGCGTAAAAAAAACACTACAGAGACATCAAAATTAAACAGTATTTTTATAGTGTTAACGGTATTTTATTTAACCTGTTTTCTAAATCTTTCATTATTTTTTTTTAAATAATAAATTAATCATCTTTTCCTTTGAACATTTTTATAATTATATTTTAAGTATTGTTTTAACATATTCTTGACATTATAACTCAATGTTGTAGCATAAATATGTTATCCTTTATGTGTCTCTAGCTATTTTTTTAAGATTTGTTTTTTTTTTTTGTTTAATTTGTTTAATTTTTTATCTGTTAGATTATATAAAAGTTTTTTTTTTAAGTGCATTTGTACTAATTCGAATGCAATTATAAATGATATAACTCAACAGTTAGTGGTGAGTTCGACTAAACGTCAAACACTAAATAATTCAAGTCATGACCCATGTTATCATTGGGTTCGTTCAGTAGCATTAACCGGTAGATCTGGAATCCATTTTGGATCCATGTACCATATATCTGGCCACTGAAAGCATTTCACCACAAAAATTTACCGCAATACTAGCGCCATCACCGGAAAATATAATGAGTACTTGTAAAAATAAATTAAATTTGAATGGAATAATATTTTTATTATCATACATATAATTTATTTTTTATAACTCTTAATTTAAGTTTTATGTACATAAATCTTCCTTAAGAATTTAAATTTTCACACTAAATCAAAAAATAAAGTGGCCTCGGTAGTCAGATCCATGAAATGTATCTAGAATTTTTTCAGATCCATTTTCATTAACCGCGATACATTAACCGGTACATTTACCACACCGTTCAGTAAACAGATCCATGGATCAGTGGATTTCAGATCCAATGGTTAATTTCACTGAACGCTACCATTAAGTATGTATTAAATTGTTATGAGTACTTACATCATGTATGTATCAATAATTTTAGTATTTAAACTTTTTTTCTTAGCCAAATAAAAAAAAATATCTACTTATAGCAGGTCGGAAATATCAAATTGATGAAGTAAAATTCATTCATTTCGTAAATTCGACAACGTAAAATATCTAAATAATTATTTACTTATATGTGCAAAATATTTAAAATAAAAATATATTAGCAGTGCGGTTGCCTAGGTAGTTCAACACTACTATACATTACAGATGAGTTCCAGTAGTATTAGTAAACTCCTCCTTCCATCTAAAAATAAGTACTTATATATATTCGTCAAAAGGAAATTTGTCTTTTATTTAATACAAAATTAAATAGTTACATAACTAAAAGCAAGTCCGATTATCAAAAAAACAATAACTGTACGTTATTTATGGAAATAGTGATTACATACAAATTTTATTAGAATGCTTTGATAACATAGTAGGTATATATATAGTACAATGAATAATTTCCAGTTTGCTATACAAAATTACTGTTTTACATTTCGATTATTTCCAACTTACATACTTATATTTACAACATGTTTTTCTAATAATAACTAGTATATATTACTTTAGCATCATATGTTATTGCTAATTTATACGATTATGCTATTGAAATTTTAAAATATGTATGCATTTTTAATTAATATTCTATACATATAATATTTACATTTACATAATTTTACATATATTCATATGTATTATGATGTACATATTTAAATACATATTACATATATTATATCTCCAGAGGATTATTAATTTATTTAGTCCATTGTACTAGTTGAACCAGTAATAATATTTAATTACTCTTCAGTGTTAAATAATTTATGCATAGTTTATTCCCAATTAGCGAATTTTAATCACTTTTAAAAATGTAAAACAATTCATTATAGTTATTCTTACATACGTAAGTATATATATATATATATATTATCAAAAAGTATAAAATACCAAAGTTTTATTAATTTTTTGTAGTGAAAAAAAAAGAAAAAAATAACTAATACATCGTTACTTATCATGTTGTTTAGATTACAAATTTTAAGTATTTATAATAATAAAAAATTTTAATTACTTTTGCACCATGCAGGCTTCCGGGATTGATTTATAATTCTATTTTAATCAATCTTTATCGATTTTAGGTGACTTATATGACTTAATTCAAACTTAAGTTAAACTTCGATTTCAACAACTTTTAACGAAGGTTTGGTCTGTCCCAAAATCTTGTACAATCAACTCTTTATTTATCAGTTCTGTATAATCTCAGTCAACTCTACATAATTCTCTTCACTGAAACATATCATATTCTTTTGATAAATATACGAACGTATCATTTCTAACTTAGCGAACTCTTTTTTGATTTTATTTTATTTTTTTAATACAACTAAACTATCCACTTTCGTAAAATAATACCTTAGTGGTAAAAACACCCTGTACGTTATAAATTAAATTTAAAATATACCTTTTGACTATGCTGACTTTTTTTTAAATTTTATTTTCTCCACTAATGCTTCAAAGCTCATCCGGCTCATTTCCAATTCGAGTAAATGTTTAAACGACTGTCGGTTGATATCAATGTTTTATATATATGTAACTATATGTTAATAGCTGAACTGAACGAATTTAAAACTATAGTTAGTTAATGTTTTAATAAATTAAATAAACTTAACTATTTGGAATTCTATTTACGGTAGACATAATGACAGTAGTAAACACCTTTAAGATATCGAATTGTTTGATTATATTTTTATTAAAAATCACCCTCAAAATGTTATGAAAAACTTGTGAATAATATTTAAAAAAAAAAAAAACTTATAATATAAACTACTAACATAAAATGTATATTTAAATAAACTTATTGCGGGAAGCAAAAAATTAGTGACTTAATTGACTTAATCAATCGAACAGATTGACTCTAATAGGTAATGAATGGGCATCAAAAAGACACAATTAAGTGCTAATTAGTTTTTCAGATGCAACTGGAATGGTCTATTTTACCTTCCTACCTATTCTACAGTAAAAATAATTGGGAAATTTGGACTTAGACAGTTAATACTTATATATATACATACCTTTTTATTTATATTCTAAACTGTATTTTTTTTTAAATCTATAATTTTCGATTGACTTAAATTAATTCTTTTTTCTCTTTTTACTTTTTATAGTTTTACACACATCAGCGAGTTTAGCGTTAAATGAAAGTTGGGATCCAGACGTAAGGTAAATACAAGAACATAAATATACATATTTTTATTTATTTTATTAGCTATAACATAAACTTTCATAGTTATTCAAAAAAAAAAAAAAAAAAACTTTGAAAACAATGAAATTTTAATTTAATAAACTAAAATATTTTTTATGAATTAATTTTATTTATGCTTAAATTTTTTATCCATATACCTACATAACATTAACGTAACTATACATTCTAAATTATATACTTAGTTTTATATAAAATTCAAGTAAAATTTAAATTAAATGGCCTTAATCGACAAGAGTTTATATTTGATATATTATATAAATTCTTTTTTTATATTAGGCTATAGAAAAGTAGATTCACATTTTGCCATATCATAATATCTTTCAATTTATTATGATATCTTCTATTTTTGTTGAATACAATTGAAATAATTTTAACTTCGATATATACATAAGTAATTCAACCAAGTTTTAATGATTGATAACTAGGAATTATGCAAGATAAGATGTATTTTAATAATTACATTTGTTACAAATTATTGATTTTATGTTAATTTAATTAATTAAAATTAATTTGTTTTGTATTACAAAAATTTTTCATAAGTATTTTATTAATTTTTGTTTTTGTTTTTAGGGATGATATGGAAATGATGTTAAATAAAATAGTTCCAGAAGGATTGCCTTATAGGCATTCGTGTGAAGGACCTGATGATATGGTATGTTTATATTATTAATTAATTCTATTGTATTTAATTAAATTTTTATTATTATTATTTTAGCCAGCACATGTGAAAGCATGTTTTTTAGGCAGCTCATTGACAATCCCAATAACAGATGGTAAATTATCATTAGGTACTTGGCAAGGTGTATGGTTATGTGAGCACCGTGATCATGCTGGTTCTAGAAAATTAGTAATAACATTATCTGGTTGTCCACGTGATTCGGCTCGTAGTCCCCTATCACCTGTATCACCAATTGCTTCTACATCCAGTTAGGGAAGGCCTCGCTCCGCTCGCGATTCTCGGTAATCGCGGGGGAGCGACAATAATGCAGAAATCATTTCGTCAACAACAACAACAGCCGCAACAAAATCAATAGTTTTATCATCTGGTGCTAAAGCTCATCATAATTATGTGACAGCAGCATTGACAGCAGCTGCAACAGCAATAACAACATCTTCTACAATAAAAAATGATCGTTTATTGTTAACAACATTAGCAGCTGCAGCAACAGCCGCTAATACTGGATCATCAATGTTTGTTACAACAGCAACAATTGAACCTCCATCATATATTCAAACACCTAGAATTGATGATCGTTTAAATTCAATTAGTGGTGTAATATGTGATGATGGCTCACCATCACCATCAACTTCAACAGCTTTAGCTAAATTTAATAAAATTATTGATGAAACAATGCCGACCACAAATTATTATAATTATTATAATAATTATAATAGTCCAACAACATCATCATTATCTTCAGCATTATTATCAAAACAAATATCATTAGCTGCTGGTCCGTCGTTAGTTAAAAGTAGTATTTGTACAGTACAGCCTCGTTTAAGCGTAACTACAACTACGACATCAAGTATAAATAAAAAATTAGCTAATGATGTTAAACAATTTGATAGAAAATTTAGCGGTAATATGGATAATTTATATAATAATACAGATAGTAATTTATCAATAAATTTAAATAAAACAATTTCAAACGATAATCAAACAAAACGAAATGATGTGCATTATTTGTTGAAACAATTAAATAGTTTTAGTGATATAGAAGAAATAGCAATTGTTGATATAAAAGATACTAGTATATCTAATACATCTATGTTGTCAAATACGTTGCCATTAACAACAGTAGCAAAACAAAAAACGCCATTGATATCATCTACATCATCATTATTATCAAAAACACCACCAGTGCAGGCGTTACCATCTTCATCCACTATAGTAACAACATCTAAATCAATTAAAAATACACCATCCACTTCATCTTTATCATCGATTTCATCATCATCGGTTTTATCACAACCGACTACAACAACAGTCAAGCCACAAAAATTACAAAAACCACAGTTGCAATCACAACCAACAACAACAACAGCAGCAAAATCAGAAGAAATTAAAACTACAATAACAACAACTACTACAACTAATAAAACTGATAAACAAAAATTTAAATATCCATCATATAGGCAAAAATCAACCATTAAATCCTGCCATAATTCTAATAAGCAAAAAACTGTTTTTGAAATCGAATTAAATTCAAGTAGCTCTTGTAAAGAACCTATAACTACTCTTACGACAACAACTACAACTACAACAACATGTGCAACTACTGATATAACAACACCAACATCCGTGCTATCACCAACAATAACTAATCAAAAGCAACAGACACAAATTACCACTGCCACAACATCACCACAATATGGGGGAGGTTCTGATAAACATAAATCAATGTATGGTCATCATCATAGTCATGAGTTTCGTTATACAACAACAAGCTGTTTTTCAAAGAAACAACCAAATCATCGTTCATCTGGTGGCTCTGGTGATAGTCCTACTGCAACAACAAAACCCCAACCGCCAGGAGCTGTAACTACAGTTGTATATAGTACAACAACACGAATGTCAGGTGATGTTATTCAAACTGAAATTTTAAGATCTTGCGATAGTCCAACAACTAGTAGTGGTAGTAGTAGTAACGCAACAACAGGAAGTAATAATAGTTTAAATAAACGTTCAAAATCTCATTTTAAAAATAGTGGAGGGGCAGGAATAACAACATCGATTTCAATTAGTAACAGTTATATGATACAAGATGAAACAACAAAAACATCATCATTTTTTAAATGTTGTTATACACCACTAGATAGGTGGCGTGAACGTCGTAATTCTAATACAGCTGCTGCTGCAGCTGCAGCTGCTGCCGCTGCATCTTCATCCACATCATCTAATACTACTAATAATAGTAATATAGTAATAGGTACAACATCAACCGCAACACCAACTGTTGTGAACACTGTGGTTAATTCTTCGAATTCTATAGTTGTTACAAGTCAAGGTAGTGTAACTACAATTTTAAGTGGAAATGGTTCTGTAGCTACAACAACTACTGTAGCTAGTAATAGTAATAATAATAATAGTAATAATGGAACGGGTAATAGTAGTAGTAATAGTAGTAATAATAGTAGCAATGCAACGGTAGCATCTGCTACTGGTAAAAACATTAGTAATTCATCTGTGCATGGGGATGCAGTTTGACAACATTAATATAATATTTAAGTAATAATATATATATAGGTTTTCGGTAATGTTTACTTTTTTGTTTTTTATTTTATTTTTTTTTAATAAAATTTAATTATAAGATTTTATATGAAAACAAAATGAAAAAAATTGACATTAAATTTAATTTTATAATTAAAATAATAAATAATTTTTTTTTTCTTTTTTATGAGTCAAATGAAACAGAATAGAATTAAGTAAATTAATTAAATTAAATGAAAATGAAATAATAAATGGTATGTAGGGAAACATAATACAAGTATAATATAATAAAACTATAATTGACACATAAAAACACAACAAAAGTGAAATGAAATTATAACGAATTATCAATATTAAATAATAATGTTAAATAAATAAAAAAAAAAACTATTAATATCTATATATATACAATGTATAAATATATATAACAATGTTAAAGTTTATAAAACTTAAAATTTATATTTCTTTAAACACTTTCTTTCTTAAAATAAATTAATATTAAAACATCAGAGCAGAGCATGTTTGTCGAATTGCTTTGACGATAATATTATTATGTTATAACAACACCAAAAATATATTTTTTTAAAAATGCCTAATGATTTGTTTTTTTTTTTTTTTGTACAATAATGTAGATAAATCCACAGATTTTTCCATATTGCGTAACAACATTATCGACTCGAATTTGAAATGAAAAATTCTTATTTATTAAACATACTAAACTATATTCTAATTTTATATGAAAAAAAAAAACAAAAAATATTTATTTCTATTTGAAATCAAAATTTAAAAGCAATCGCTTACCATCATAGTTTGGTAATAGAATGCAAAAATGAATATTTGAAAAACTAACTAATAACTAAACATATGAAATTATTTAAAATTAATAAATGGCAATGACATAAATGCACCTATTATCTGAATAAATTAAATATGTTGAAAACTTTTATGTTTATCAAAATTAATTTCGATATTTGAAATGTGATGTACATTCATCATTCGAAAAAAATTACCATTATTTTTTTTAAATGCAATAATTTGGAAATAAATATTAAAATAACAATAACAATTAATATTAAATTAAAAATTTATTCAATTTAACTATTCAAATAACAATCAAAATGTGATTGATTATTGATGGATTACATTTAATTTGCTCATACGCTTTAGGTTGCCTTATATATTTGTTGATGAATTGAATTAAGTTTAAAAAAATAAAATAAACAATATTCGCTCTGACTTTGTTGTTTCATCACTGTTTATTATTATTGTTTTATTTTATTTTATTCTTTCTATTTTTATTTACTTTTAATCACTTGAATTTAATTTTTTTTTTTAATATAAATTATGTTTTTCTTAGAATGAAAATTGTTAATTATTTTTAATAAAAAAAGTTTGGCTTTCACAATAAAGTATTTATGAAATATTCCATGGAAATAAAAAACAAAACAAAAATAAATAAATAAAAAATAAAAATATGAATTTAAATAAAAATAATAAAAAAAAATCAAAATTAAAAAAGCATTTTCTTTATTTGTTTCGTTATTTTTTTTAAATATTACATTTTCAGTTTTTAAAATATTCGCAATATATTTCTAGATACACATTTACACAAAAACATAAACACACACATAACCTTATAGTTTTCGACATTTTGTTTGGGTTATTTTAATATCTTGATAATTTGCTTTAAATTGTAAATAATGCGAACAAAATAAAATATATACATGTATATATATTATTTTGTACATATATATATAAATTAAATAAAATATATTAAATTGTAAGTATAAAAAAAAAAATTAAATATTGGAAGATACTGAAATCTTAAAATCAAAATAAAAATTCACATATAGTACATATTGAATTGAGCACCAAATATCTTAAATTAATAGCGAATATTCTAAAATTATGCAATAATTATGAAGTAATTTTATGAATATTATAATATTTCAATATTGAAAATAATAATTCAAAAGAATAATAATCATAATAATAATAAATACAAATATAATAATAATAATAAACTATATAAAGTTCCTAAGACAAAGTCAGTCCAATTTTAATTTAACAAGAAAATAATATAATTATTAATTACATATATCATTTATAATATGCAAATCACCTACATGCATATAATTATGAGAGTTATTTAATTTTTTTACTTGATTTTCAATAGAAGTATTTAAAAATTTAAATTTTTAGAATATTCGCAAAAAAATTATTTCTTAATAAATATATTTTGTTAAAAGAAATTATTTACAATAATTAATTCTATATTTTATAGTAACTATAATACTTGATTTTCGGAAGTAATCTAAAATAGAACCTATCTTAACATTTCATCAAATTTATTTGCGCCATATTTTAGTAAAGTATTTATGTTACCTATATAAATGGAAGTAATTATTACAGTTATACAGTTACTTCTAACCTATGTGATGTACTTACTACCTTTGAAATGTTTATAATTTCATAATTAGATATTGTTTAAAAAAAATTCAATTTAATTCACCTAGTTAAATTCACAATATATTTATACATTTTTTTTTATATTACATAATCAATAAACTATTTCAAATTATTATAAAATTCAGTAAAATTATTATCGGTATGAAAATTAGTTATATTTAAAACAAGAATATTACTAAAATATGATAGTTGATGTCAATTGTTATGTCACAATTTTTGTGTAATTTAGAATTTTAAATTAAAAATGTAATAACATAAAAAAATTCTTTAAATTTTTCGAAATTATTTGGTGCTCAGTTATTTATTGTTAACAATTATAAATCAACTTTTAATTTGTCATCATTATAATATATACATATTTATTAATATTAATAATTATGACAAATAAAAAATTTATTTTATACATTTTCTTTTTTATTTTAAAATTATTTAATTTTCTATATTACACCTTTTGTTTCATTAATTATTTAGGATTTTATATTATTTAAAAACTATTTAAATATTTTTTAATTTATTTTCTTTTTAAAATTATATCAAAATATATATATATATGTATAAAGTTATTGATAAACAACATAAATATGTCACAGTTAAAAAATAATTGTTAAATTAAAGTTATAATAGCATTAAAAAAGAATAAAAAATCGGTACCTAATTATAAAAAAGAAAAAAAAAATTTTTAATTAATTAATATATGTAGAATAATATAAAATACGTGAACGATAAACAAAAATATCCTTTTTTATTTATATTTTATTTTATTATACAGTTTAAATTGTTTTATAAAAAATATAATTATTGTAGATAAAATTTATAATTAACAATTTGTGCATATAATGACCAATACAAAAATTTACTACGCTTTAAGTAAATTCTAATTACTAATATTTTGTAAATTAATTTTCATATACATATATACATATACAAATACATATTGTTGAAATTGGAATTTATAGAATTTCCATTTAATTAATGAAATTACGAATTTCGTTAAATATAATTTTATTTGTATTAATTTTCAGCTCCCATAATACTTTATCTCATAATTTTAATTAAAACGGTTATCAAATCAAATTTCTTCTATATTGATTAATTTAATTATACACAAATAATTATAAAACTTAATTTTTTATTAATTTCAATTTCAACAATACTAAAACATATATTAAACATGTATATAATAGTTTCGTTTTTATTATATACATATGTTAAATATAGTTATGATTATATACATACTTCTATTATTATTATCATTATCATTATTATTTTAATTATTAGTATTATTATTATTATATAAAAAAAATATATTATTATTATTTATCATATCACTTGATAATAATAAATTATACAAAAAAAATTTTTTTTTATTTTTCCTTTATTAAGTTAAAATGCATAATTACAAAATAAGTTGTTAAAATATTGTTAATTATATGAAAAAAAAACAAACAAACAAAACCAAATGTTGTTTATATATTAAAAATACAAGTTATAACAAATTTGTTAGCCATTCGTTAAAAAGTAATAAAAAGAAAAAAAACAGAAAGTATATAAATTTAATATATACATTCATAAATATATCAAACTATTTCTGATTATATATTACAAATTCAGTAATATAATCAGTATAAAATTAGTTATATTTAAAAGAAGTACAGAAAAGTTTTTTTTATATTTTAAATTTGATTTAATTTTGAATAAATTCATGCCTAAATAATATGGAATAGGAAAAACAAAAGCAAGCAATAGATAATCTGTTTTATTAATTATAATTACAATTTATTAATTAAGTTGGCTGTTTTTAATCGAAAAATTATTTTTAATTTTGATTATTATTCGAATAACAATAATCAAAAAAATTAAGAAAACACTTACATACATATTTACCCTCCTAAAAGATTATAAAAAATAATCAATAATTGTGGGAACTTTTAGATAAAGCTCCCAATAAAGAAAAAAACAAAATAAGTTTAATTTTAAATTGGATTCGATTAAATTCAATTCAATGTTAGGACGGTTTTTTTATTTCAAATATTTTCAACTTTTTTCAACAAATTTTCGTAAACGTAGCCGTTGTATCGTCAACGTTTAAGAGGTCTATGATACTTTACTGAAAAAGAAATTGCGCAAACCAAAAAGTTGAATTTTCAGTTTGTTGAAAAAAATCCTGAATGATGTTGAAAACAAAAATTCTGAATTTATACCAAAATACATATAGATATCTCTTTCGAAATTTTTTTAAAAAAATGATTTATATAGAACAGTTTCTGAATAAATCACCTTTTCTACCCATTTGAAAAAAAATCGCAAAATCTACATCTTCGGTATAAATTCAAAATTTTATTTTTCAATATTTTGGTATATTCAGAATTTTTAAATGTCATAGATTCAAACATTTGTAGAAGCAAAAAACGACATAATAAATGTGTAGCACTCACTACATTATTATTACAATCTTATGTCTTCATTTGCGTAAATCATTAAAACCCTCTAGTACTGAATACTCAATAAAAAAGAAAAGTTCAAAATTCAAAGCCAGCTTTATGTTATTACTTTAAAATTTGTTGATTAAATAAAAAAAAAAATTGTTACTTTGTATAAATTAAAAAGTAATTGTTAGTATAAAAAAAATAGATCAAATTAAATTTTTGTTTTCTGAAATTTTCAAAAATCTAATGAATATTTTCTTTTAAAAAAGTTTTTTAAAGAACTTTCATTATAAAAATAATAGGATAATTTAAAAAAATTCATATTTCATAACTTGATTAATTGTGTTATGATTTACTTTAATTTTAAATAAATAAAAAAAAAAATAGAATATAAAAATTAAAACCTTTCATTTTGAAAGATTTTTGTAATAATGTGTATAAATGAAATTATTATAATTAAAAAAAAAAAATATTTTTAAAAATACAAAATACCTAGGTACATTTTTTGATATGTGATGATTCGTAAAATTTAATTAAATATTAATTTAAATTAAATATTAAACAAAAAAAAAACTTTATAAAATTAAAATAAAATTTTCATTATAAAAATTAACAATACATTCATTATGTAAAATTAATAACCTTAAAAATAATAACAATAATAAAAAAAATATTTCACTTAAATTTAATAAATCTGAAAAAAAAAAAATAAAACAAAAATTAAAATGTAAAAATATGAAAAATCAAATTTACGAAAATAAATTGCGATGAAATTTTTAGTAAATATTAATAAATTAATATTTAAAAAATAACAAAATATGTAAGGAAAAAACTGTCTACTTTGCACAAATTCAATAATAATAATATGGAATAATAATAATAAATATATATAATAAAACAAATAGAATAGAACTCAAAAATATTTAAATATTGTTTCTTATCGAAAAAAAACAAACAACCAGAACAAATCAATGATTACGTGACATACATTATTATGAAATAATATAGAACAAATTTATGTATATTACTATATGTACCATATATATACAAATAAACATACATAAATTTGACAAAATAAATTTAAAAAATATTAATATAATTGTATAAAAATTTCTTGTAGAATATAAGAGATAAATTTAATTAGGAAATTCAAATAAATAAATAAATTAAAAGTCAAATAAAAAAACAAAAAAAAAAAATATGTAAAATTTTTTTAAAATAAATCAATTACTTAAGTAAAAAACAAAATACTTAACCCTTAAATATTGCAGACAAAACTAAAAAAAAATGTTTTTTTTTATAACATTAAAATATTACAATCAGATCAGCTTAATATAATTAATTATATTTAAATACAATAACAATGACAAAAAAAAATATTATAATTTGAGAAATAGAAATGTATGTATATTTATTTAATATATTCAGTTTGAAACATTTATTTGTTATGCAAAATACATGTCCAATCAAAAGTACTTACATATATATGTATGTAAATAATCATTTAAAATGTAATCTAATAAATTTAATTTTAATATTTAATTTCTAATAGTTTATTCCATTACTAGCTCTCCTAATGACATGTTAGACTGATCTAAAAAAAAATATATGTTCATAATTCATATATATATAATATATACAATTGAATTGTCACTTAGTATAAAAATACAAGTGCTGAAAAGTAATTTGTACGTTTAGGTGAATTTATACCATCTTGTACTATACACTACAGTATATGAGCCGAAGTCGACTGTAAAATCACAATAAAAAATTGTATTACTTTTTTTTTGTACAGTACAAATAAAAAAAGTTGAGAATACTTTAACTTTTTTTGTACCGTAGTTAAAAGTTCTTAAGTGCAAAAAATATGAATATAGCTTTATTGTTGAAATAATAATTAAAATAATATAAATTCATTATTGCAAATCACTTTTGTGTTTAATTAAAATTGAATTTATGGTATTTAAAATTATATTTAGAATATAATTGTTACATATATGAATATTAATATCACCTATTTTTGTTTTTTATATATGCAAAATGAAATAAAACTATAACCACAATATTCAAGAGCACATTATTTTACTATTGCGAATAATGCGAAATTTTAATATTACATACAACTAAAATCAAACATAAGTTAATAAAAAATAATGATGTGCATAAATTGTATATATGTATCATTTTGATATGTACTTTTTAGTTTGAATGACCTTAGTTTATCAGTGAGACTTGATATAACGATCATTATTCTGAGAAGCAAATGATTTCTTCGCTACATATTATCAGTGTATCACATCACACCGTAAAACATTTACTATTCGAGGAAGCGAATAATATGATATTTTGTCAAATTTACATTGACGCTATCAAAAATCTTTATTTTGGCATTTTATTATTGTTCATCTCGTAAAATTTTTGTTGGTTTTCAGCTGGCTGGTCATATTCATTTCTAATTTTTTATTTATTTTTATATATCATGTATAATGAAAAATAACAGTATGAGTGAAAGAAAAATTTCAACTTAAAAATAAAAACAAAAAAAAATTGTAAGTTATTGTAACTTTTCTACAATTCAAAGTATAAAATAATAATATTTAATAAATTAATGTTCAATCAAAATATATAAAAACTTCACATTAATTTAATATGATTTTATATTAATTTTAAATTCATTCTTTCTTATTCGCTATATCTTTCAAAAAAAATTTCTTAAGAGATAAATTTAATATTTTTATGACAGATTGGCTGGGAACATAAAAAATTACTACTCAGAATACGAACAAAATCGAATATTTACACAAATACCAATAGATTAATTGTTATTTCGCTTCGCAGAATACCAATTATAAATTTTTTTCGTTACATATAACAAAATTCACTTCTCAGATTAGGGCTCAATATTTTTATTCCCAATCAAATTAAAAATATTGTTTTTATTTACGTACATAAATATATAGATTACATAATTTTTGATTATACTTAATTTTCAGATCAATTGTATTAGAAAGTTTATTTAATTGCACAAACTCCATTATAACAAAATTATTAAAATGTTTAAAAACAAAATACTTTAACAAAATGAAAGTCCCAGAAGTTGGATCATATTCAAGAAAAAAACAGATTCTAAAGAGTATTTAAAATTCATATATTATATTACATAATGTATATATATATATATATATATATGTTAATAATATATATATGAATATAAAAATTCTAAAGAATAATATTCAGAATTAATTAAAATAAAAATTTTTATTTAATATTTTTATGTGTACGTACAATATATGCATATATGTATATATTTATTTATATATATATATATATATATATATGAATATTCATGTACATTCGCATAACAAAAATAAAATACAACATAGGTACATAAAAAGAAAGCCCAGTAAATGTTTATTATTTAACTCTTTATTAATAAACTAAAATTAAAATTAAAGCAAATAATATTATTTAAAAATAAAAAAATAACATATGTATGTATGTAATGTTATATATAAAATGAGCTCTCACTGTCACATAAAATTATATACATTTATATTTTAATTAAAATTTAGTCAAAAAAAAACAATGTAAAGTAAAAATAAAAGAATTTCTAATATTACTCGTTATTAAATTAATTTTCTTCTCAGTTTAATTTTTTTCTTTAAAACACAAAAAAAAAAAGAGCCACATCAATTGTACTTTTTGAATAAATTACAACTAATTTAAAACAAAAAATAAATTTTTATTAATAAAGAAATTCAAAATTGAAAATTTTTAAAACACTTATTTAAAATACACAAAAAGTTAATTAAAAATAATTTAAATAAATATACACATACACATTGTTAAGAAAAAAAAAAACAATGTTTCAATTCGCACTATTATATAAAAATTAAGAAAACCTTAAAAACAATACATACATTCCTTTATCTAATTTATGACTTAATACAAATTTTTATATAATATATACATGGATATACATATATGCCAATATTTAACAAATAAATATTTAAATTAATTTAATTAAAAGCCTTTGAAGCTGATGGAAAAAATAATACGGTTAAACGTCAGTTTTATGACAAATAGAAAAAAAATAATAAAAAAAAATTAAATTTTTGAATTTTTTCTGTGGTTAATACCCTTATCATGATTCTCGAATCGAACGTATAAGTAGGCAAATTCGCCGTCATGCGATCATAATTAGCGAAGCGAATGAAATACGTTCGACAATTTGGCGAATGAAAAATTTAGGTGACAACCGTAAAACAAAAATAAAAAAAAAAATTTTTTTTTGTTAATATTTTAAAATAAATATCTTTAAATTTGTTTTTTTTGTTTATATTTCAAAATAAATATCTTTAAATTTGTTTATGAAATTTATTAGCACAAAAAAATACAGTTTCTTTCTTTTTATTTACTTTTCAATATTTAATTTTCGAGTGTTAAGTTAGCAACGACTTTTCCACAGCGAATGAATTTATTCGCGAATTATGATCACATTTACGCGAACGTTCGACTAGCATATTCGATTCGAGAATCAGGATAAGGGTATAAATCTAAGATTTATTAGATGTATTAAGATACACTAATAGCAGAAAAAAGTAAAGCAATTTCTATGCTATGACAAACAACTAACAACATAGAAAAAAATGCATTTTTAATACTTTTGTAGTATATTTTACTTTAAAATCACTTTTTTAATAAAGTTTGCTTTACGTTTTTAATTAAATTTAATTTAATTATTGTTCTAAATAATTGTTTATTAAAAATACAGCAACATAACCACAATTTAAATTATATAAACAAATATATAGTTATATATTATTTTTTTTCTGTTTTGTTTATTTTTTATATAAAACTTTACAAACCTAAATATCATAAAAACTTCAATACCCTAAAAATTTTTAAATTTCTTTAATTTTTAATTTTAAAATTTTTCAAATACGAACCAATTTTTAGGTTATAACAAGTTTAAGTATTATTATTTCGTCCAAAAGCTTTAAATTTTGCTTTTTTTTACTTGTTATTGTTTATTTAAAATAAGTTAAAATGTTAAATAAATATATATGTATATAAATGGTATGCTGATTTTCTAATAACTTAATCTGAAAATACAAGATGTATGTATAAAAAAATATAAACACAATTTAATAAATTTCTTGAACTAGAATAACAACGATGGAAAGTAAACAAACTCAATTCAATTCTGGTGTGGAAGAAGAGATTGTAAATACATAATTATTGTTTTTCTTTTTTCTTCATTTTTAATTTTAAATCTTCATTTTATAGAAGCTTTCACAATAAACAGCTTAAAAATTTGAAATAAATATATATATATGAATATATATTTATATATGTACACATATATATATATTTGAAAAAAAAAAACACTGCCTTAATAGAATTTTTAAAACGAAAAAATGATTTTTATGTTGTTTATTTAGTGAGCTTAATATACTAACAAAAATAAAAGGATAAATAAAATTACATAATATTTAAATCAAAAAAATGCTTTTTTTTTTTGTCAAATAATGTAGAAAATAATTTTCATATAAATAAAATTAAATCTTGTAAATACATTCATATACCGATATACTTATTATAATGTGAATCTTATAAATATAAATGTGTATATTGAAATTATGTAAATTAATTATTGTAACTTAATTTTATAACAAATTTATTTAATTTATACTATTTCTGTAAATATATGATATATATATTACATACGTATATACATATATGTATATTCGAAGTTTTTATTTTAGTTAGATATCTGTAAATTGTAATATATCTATCTTCCATATATATTTTAATTCAATTATTATTTCTTATTTCGGTTGTCTTCGGTATAAAACTGGATTAATTACAAGCACTGATGATCAAGGAAATTTATATTAGTGAAATAAAATCTAACTTTAATCATAAAATATAATGTAATGTCTATGTATATTAATTATCAATAATTGCTCTACTGTTGTCAATATGTATTTTGCCATTTTAGAGTTCGGTTCTATCAAATCAATCGGTTGTAAATCAAAATTAAAGAAAAAAAATTAATTCTAGTTAATTCTAACGCTTTTTATTACAAGGAAAAGAACCACAACTTTTCCTACGCAAACATATACATACATATATTAAATTAATATTCCATATTAAATTATTTTTAAACTAATAGGACCAACGCGTTGAATTGAGATTTTGTGATATCAGAATGGATTTCCTTGGTCTATGTATGTTGATTTAGGCACCCACTCGTATAATTAATTCACATACAGGGTTGTATTTATATGTACACATTATTTTATATTTATCACTCAAGCTGAATGCCTCTGATGCTAGTGCTTATAATTGGCCAGAATTGAAATTGTGGTCAATGAATATATTAATAAATAAATAAAATTTATATTTATCCTTACAGATTTTATTATTTCGTAAAATTTAAATTTATTTATTTCTGTGATTTTTTATATAACCGTACTTAATGATTTTTTCTGTTATTATATTATGAGTTGTATAATTTATCGAACTAGATTTTCATATTTATTTTCTTCAAATTTAAACTCACTGTCAAAATTTAAACCAATCATAGCAATTTTTTTTTACTTAAAGTAATCTAATCTTGGATAATTGCTTAAATATCATCATCTTAATTATCAAATATTTTCTTATAAAATTTATTCAAATATATTTTCAACAGTATTTTATTTTTTATTTAAACACACTCTTATTTTATAAATTTAAATTTTTTTTCTTGTAAATATTGTAATCAAATCTAGAATAATTAAAATATTATAATTTGTTTAAAAACAAATAAAATAACGTATTTAACGCTATTAATAATAACATGTATATTACAAAAAAAAAATAAAAATAAAAAAAAATTTAGCAACAACAAAACAATTATGCCGCCGTTTTTATTACAAACAACAAATTGAAATGCAATTTTAGAAAAGCAAATTTAATAAATATAGATAAAATACATTTATTATATATGTATGTATTTAATAAAAAATAAATAAACCCTTGTAAGAAATAAAATTAACAAAAAAAAAAAACATAGCACAAAACATTGAAAAACAAATCGTATATGAATAGATTTAGTAAAATACTAATTAAAAAAATAAATAAATTAATAAATAGTAAAAATACAGTATCAATAAAATTCATAACAATATGTATATATGTATATGATTCTATATATATATTTTTTGTTCGTTTTATTTAAGCATCACTAATTTTTTAATAATTGTGAATTTAGAAATAAAGAAATAAAGATTGGTTATATTTTGGCGTAAAATTCATACTATAGTATGTGGATTCAGTACCTTTAGCTCATAAAATTTCTAACAAAATCTATGACATTTCATTTTACGAATTTTTGGTATATTCGGATATGCAAAAGCATCAATCACACACTGCATTTAAAATTTTATAACGCAAAAAAAAGTTTTTCAAATTTAAATTTAATAAAATTGATTAGTAAATTTTTAAACTAATACAATCCTAAAATTATAATTTTCAAATGTATCAGGAAATCAGGTATTTTGTATCATAAAATTTTATTCAAATTTACCCTTTGTGTACAATGCACAAAATTATCACATCCATCCATATCCATATAACATCCAGCTTGGTTAACTGATATGATAATGTGTAATGTACTTAATGTTAACATATTTTTTTGTTTTTTTTTTTAAGGGCTATTATTTTAATGTCATTTTAATGTAATTATGGTAATTTTCATTCATATTCAAAATTTAATTTTTTTTCAATAAAAAATGATATCCATTGCAATAAACAAAATGTACTGCAAAATTTTGATTGTGCGGAAGATATTAGCACAAGTAATAATTATTAATTTTATAAAGTTGGCAATACATACTTTATGTTATATTATATACTCTGTGATAGTCAAAATTATTAAATATTTTTTTTGAAGTTTTAATAATTATTTATTTTTATTAAGGTAAACATAATTAATTTGTTAAATATATATTATATATTTGAATTAAGTGTAATAACAAGTGAGTAAAAATGCATAATCTTCACCACTTTTTGAAATGGCTATCACAATTACAATTAAATATTTCAAAGTTATTATTTGAATTTCTGTATATGAAAATTTTAAAAAAAAAATTAGAATTTGTAAATTAATACATATTGTGTAATTGAATAAAACATTTTTTTTTTTGCAAAAAAAAACAAAATTTTAAAAATATTAATAAAGTTTTAAATTCAAATTTCAAACATAAAAAAATCACTAAATCGCTTTAAATAAAATCATGGGAATAAAATGTTTTTCTACTATTATTATTTAGTGCATTATTCACATTTCGATCCATATATTCATACTATACAGTACTATAGTTATAATACAAGAAACTCAAAAAAAAAAGGAAAAAAAAACTAACTTAGATAAAAAATAACAGTTAAAACAATTATAAATTAAAATAATAAATAACCTGGATTGAAAAAATAAAAACAAAACAAAAACCAAAACGAATATAATTGAATAAACTTATAAATAAATATAAATAAAATTTATATTATAATTTGCATTTACTTAATATTTAATTTATTTTCTTTTTTTGTTGTTGTTTTTTTTTTCAAAAATTAAAGCAATATTTATCTTCTTAAAATTTGCTTTAAAAAAATTAAATTCAAATTTTTTTAGATATTAAAAAATAAATTCTCTTCCCCAAATATATAAAATAATATTTAAAATTAATTTGAATTAAAATTTTAAAAGCATTGACTAAGAAATAAATTAAATAAAATTATATATATATATATATATATATATATATATTGTTTTCTTTTTTTTGTAATTTTCCTATTAGTTTAAAGTCATTGTACTGTCAAAAATTTAATACATATATTTTTATTTGACTTCCTACCATTTTTTTTTCTTTTATACTTTGGTAATATATTTAATTTCAAATTATTTTTATATAAATAAAAAATATATTTAAATTATTTTATTTCAATTGTATAATTATAAGTATATACATTTACTTGTTTCATTATAAAATTTTAGCCTAAGGGTGTAGGTAGTGTGCCTAATGAAGCACTAATTCTAATTTTAATTTCCTATATACCAAACGGACAATTCTTTGACAATTTAAATTGCCAATAAATAATACAAAATTTTAAATTATAAATTAAAAATAAATATATTAATTTAAAAAGTATATATACACATTAATTTTATCTCTAATTTATATGTTTTTTTTCAATTGGAATTGAGTTGTCATCAATTAGAAACACTAGTTGGCAAAATCAAATACACAAACCAGGGAAATTTCAAATCAGTCAATTCAAATTCTAATTTTTATACGATTTATATGCCACTATTAGCATAAACAAATAATTACAACATTAGGTACACATAAATAAATTTTATTTAATTTATTTTTAATATTTTTTTTAAAATTTAGTTTTTATGTATGTATGTAAAATGTTTTTTAATTAAAGTTTTCTATTTAATAATTACCCTTTATTTTTTTACAATTTACAATTATATATACCTACTTTTTTTCCATTTTAATTTTTTCCATTTAATTATTTGAACTATTTTTTAATCAAACTTTTTATTTTTGAATCATTTAATTAAATATTATTTATAATTTAATAGACAGTGCAATGCAGCACTTATTACCTCATGCTATTAAATAAAAAATTTAAAATAATGATAGAAAATATTTAAAGAAAATATCCACAAATATATATATATATATATATTAACTCAGCCTCAAATATTTCAGCTTTTGAGTGCAGTAAGAAAAACCACCAAAAATAATAAATTGAAAAATATATAAATAAATAAATAAATAAAAAATTCGTTTTAATCAGAAATTTCTATACAAAAAAAAAGCAAAATAAATATAACTTTATATACATATGTATATACATATACAAATATATATCTATATATACATTATATATGATTTGCAAGATTTGGAAATTATTTATAATTATTAAAATATCTTTTATAAATATATATATATATATACCTATATACAGATAAATATATATATATATATATTTATTTTATTTTTTATTAATTATATTATTTTTTTAATGAAAAAACAAAAAAAAACAAAAAAGAATATAATCTGCTAGCATTAACATATTCCAATATTTTCGTCCACTAAAAAATAAGCTTAGTAAATATTTATAAAAGAATTTAAATAACACAGAAAACAAAAAAAAAAAAACAAAAAAAAAATATTAAAAATATTATTTCTTAAAATTTAAAACAATGAAATGGAAAAAAATATAAAAACAAAATACACTATTTTTCATATAAAAAGTTGCCAGAAAAAAAATAAACGATAAAAAAAAAGAAAAAAAAAATCACAAATTGTTGAAATGAAATAAAATTATTAAAATGAAAATAAAATAATATATAGATATTAGATTTTGTGTTTGGTTATAAGATATTTTTAATTATTTCGAATTTCATTATTATCGAATCATTATTTTCTATACTGTTTCTAAATATATATGATACTTCGGTAAATAAAATATTTTTAAACAATTCTTCATTCAATTTCAAACCGAACTGTCTTATATAAATAATTAACTGTAAATAATATAAATAAAGAAATATATTATTAAAAAAAAAACCTATTATGTAATTGAATGAAATATAAAATATTAAAAAAAAAAAATTAATAAAATAAAATAACTTTGCATAAGTTGATAACATACATACGCGATGATTAACATTTTTTAATCCTCAGAACCAATTTTCGTTCAAATAAAAAAATTTCATTAAACAATAAAAGTAAAATTAATAATGTAAAGTAAACGTAACTGTTAGTTTAACATGTTATTTTTTAAGTTTTCCTATATATGATTGATAACAGCAAAGGGCCCAAATTCGATTTCGTAAGCTAGGTGTTACACTAAACAATTGATGGTGTGTCATGTGATGATATAAAAATATCTCAAACGTATATTCTCATAATATAATGCTTCTTTTTCTTTGATAGTATTTGTGTCAAATTTACAAAGTAAAGTAATTTTTCCTACTGAAAACTCTTTTTGAGAAATAATTAGCGTTTCTTTACCAAGTACTGTGCTGAACTACTTTAACTCGCAAATTTTTACAAATTTCAGAAAGTTGTGCAAATTTCTGTTGATAATTAAAATTAAAAAAAAACTATGTATCACGTGATAATTAAAAATTGTATTGGTAAAAAAAAAACTATATATCATGTGATTTGATCTTCTGATCTTAAAACAATATACAATTACCACGAAAATCAAGATAGTTTGATTTAGCACATGCTTTACAATTTATTTAAGCACTTGACACAATAATAAACCTATGCAATTTTATTTTCTTTAATTCAATTTTTTTTTAATATTATTATTATAATAAATTTTTATGTAAATAAAATTGTATAATTTTTCAATCCAAATTTCGTAAAATTTATTTTTTAAAGTTTTATTAATTCTTTTTTTTTGTTTGTTAACTTTTAAATCCTTTTTATATAAATTATATAAAAAATAAAAAATTTTATACAACAATGAATATAAATATTATAATTTATATAAAAACAAATAATTAAACATAAAAAAATATATTTTATTAAATTTCAACAAAAGCAAAAAAAAAAAAAAACATGAAATGAAAAGATAAAGAATAAAATTTAAAATAATTAATTATGAAAATAAAAAAATGCCACTTGAAGAATTTTATTAAATGATTGAAACATTAAAAATAGAATATTTATTAAAAATAAAAACGAAAAAAAAAATACAAAAAAAAAATAAATAAATAAAAAAAAACCAAAAAACTGCTTCAAACAAACCATTAAAAGTTGATAAGTTATTATAAATAAAAATGATAGAATTGTGTAAAAAAAAATTTAGCATAAATTTAATATTAATAAATTAATAAATTAAAAAGAAAAAAAAAAGAAAAATATACTGTAGAAAAAAATATTTGCTTTGCAAAACTGAACAAAATATAATTATATAAAATATATATTTATATACATATATCACAACAATTAAATACACCTTCATTTATGTAAATACTTATTTTTTTTTTAATTACCTTTCTTATATACGTTTTCTTTTTTATTTCCTAAAAAAAAAAAAGAGAAATGCAAAAATATAGATACATATAGTTCTAATAAATTTATAAAAACTCAAAAAAACATACAAAAAATATATAAATAAATTAAAATGTGTATGTGAAATAACAACATTATAGTATAACAGACAACATAAAAAATAAAATACATGACAAAAAATAAATCCCAATTTTGTCCCAACAAATCCTAATAAATATATAAAAATAAAAAATAAAAAAATTTAAATAAAATGAAAATATCACAAATTAAGTGAAATGAAAAAAATTTCGACAAACAAAATTCAAATCCATATAATAAATAACAAACAAATAATAAAAATTAATTTTATTAAAAGCTTAATGTACGAAATAAAATTTATTGAAATCTACATCTTACATCCATATACACCACATATAAATAAATAACAAATATGTAATTAAAATTATTAGAAATTTCAAAATTTTTATTCAATTAATTAGAATTAGAAAATTATGAGATAAATATATAGATTAGTAGATAGCGAATGGTTTGTACTAAAACGAATTTGAGAATACTACAAACAATGATTGAAAATGTCGAAAGATTAAAAAATTGAAATTTTTTATTTTCTTTTTATATATTTTTTTTATTTTGATATTTCCAATAACTATAATTATAAACGGTTTTTTAGTAGTTGTGTAAAATAAATTCAAATTTCGTACATTAACCTATAAATTAAAAATGATCACTATCAAATTATATATATATATATATATATATATATATATAATACGTATATATACATATATATATAAAATAAAAACAATGATGACGAATAATCAAAGTGTAGATTTATTTTTAATCAAACTAAAATGAAACAAAAAAGGAAAATAAAAAAAAAAAAACAAAATGATAAGATAACTTTTAATAAAGCAAAATATAACAAAAAAACATTTAAATTTAAAACAACATTTTGCCACATTAACAAAAACCAAAATGAAAACAAAATCTTAAGGGATAAATTAAGAAAAAGGTTTAAAAGAAACGAACATTTTTTTTTTTTGTTTTCTATAGGAAAATTTAATTATTATAATTCATATATGAATATATATATATATATGTATATATATATATGAATATATATATGTATAAATAAAAGAAATATATAAAGTAAATTTAAATTAAAAAAAAAAAACAAAAAAACAATGGAGAAAAATTTAAAAAACTATGCACATATGAAAGATGGCACTATTTATACTTTTTATCTTACTTTGATAAAAATTAAAAATAAATTTAAAAAATAAATAAGAGTAATAAAAAATAACAAAAAAAAAATGAAACCGAACAGAATAATAAATAATAATAATAATAAAACAAGAAAAAAAAACAAATTATTAAGAAATTAAAATAGATAAAACAATAAAAAAATTAATAAAAAAATAAAAAAAATGAAAAAAAAAAAAATAAAAAAAAAACTATTGTAAAAGAATAATGAAATAGTTACAATAAAGAAAATGCTTAAGAAAAATCTTTAAAATTAAATAAACTGCAGTTTCTTTTAATAAATTCGTCTTTTTCTCTGTTTTCTCATATTTTTATTTATTTTCTTAGTCCTTCACTATGACATCAATATATTTACAAGTATATATTTTATCAATAAGTATATATTTCCTATAAAGTGAAAGAGAAGATGACTAGTGTTAAAGATACCCTAGCCTGGTGATGATACATTGGTATATATAGATGATGTGACATTGGTTCGGGAAAAAGTTTTACATAAGCATAACATACTGATACAAAATTAGCGACAGTGTTACAAAATAAAATCGCCTCTGTTCCCTGTTGTATTTAAATACGAACGAACCATAGATATATAATTAATTTTGCAATATAATTTATAGCTTGGTATTGCTTTCTCTCTTTCTCTCTCTCTCTTATCCCATTCATTATTTATTTATATGTAATTTTCAGCCAAATGTTAGAAAAAGAGACTTTTAGCGAATAGACTTTTTTTCTATATTAGACTTTCATAATTGAATTGACCTCTGGTGGAAGCACGGTTGGCGTTTCAAAAATTTTGGTTTCGAAATATGATTTTTTTTATTTTTATTTCTTAAATATTGTTTACTAGCGGACCCGGTGCGCTTTGCTACACCCAGTTTAAAAAAATTTCGTATTAAATGCAGCACAGTGATACCTGTAGAAGATAAAATTTATTCGTGAAATCAAAAATCGTGTAAATTAGTTCTAATGTTCTTTTATAAAACAAATAATAATACCTTTTTATTTTGAATTTTAAATTATTACAAAGTTTGAAATCATAAGATATATTACTATTCTATTGCAATGCTCTTTGGTAAACAATATTTTTTGTTTTTCCTTCGTGTTCAAATATAAATAATGCCGAAGGTTCACACGTGAACATTCTACATAAAACTGCCTATGTGAGAAACAGTAATTTTTAAGATTTAACCCACATACTTAGCAAATGCTAAACGAACTGGAAATTGAATACGGTTAAATTGAAATGACATATCTGATGGAATGATTAGTATTCGTGGAATTAATACAATTTCTTCTTTTATTTGGCAGTTAATATAGATGTTGCGATGATATTATTCATTAATTTTTTCACTACCAATCTTGTGCCATTACATAACAGTGATTGATTTAAATTGCGTAACATAATTATGGGCATATCAATTTTTAAATGCAGAATATGTGGTTCCTGGTAAATCGAGTGAAATTAAAAATTGGGTAATTTTTTAAACAACTTATTGTTATTGGTACACTTAATTTTGCTACCAAAATTTGTCAGCCATCAAAAAAGGAAGTTTTATTTTTTTAATTTTAAGTTATAATCTATGAGATTTATTGCATTTAACTAAATATTATTAAAGCCTTATTATTATCGTTATTAAATCTGTCAACAAATTTTTAAACAAAAATATAAAGACAGAAAAAAAAATAATATTTAGGTACCTACCTATTCATTTTCTATTTTTCAAGTAAAATACATGAACAATATCAAAAAAATATTATGATTTATGCATATGAATATAAAATAATAATTATTGTGTAGAAATTGCATGTATTTATGCGAAGTTTTAGTTTTAAAACTGGTTTCAATTAATCTATAATTTTATTTGACTAAACATTAAATTTAGCTGTTTTTTGATAATCAGATTTGTTTTTAGTGATATGTTTAGATTTATGGAATAAAAGTCGACAAATGATTAGTGAAAGGAAACTCGACTTTTATTCCATAAATTAAATTTAGCATAAATTAACTAGCTTTATGATAAATTATTATCAAAATGTATATTGGTTTAATGTAGTTATCCAATTAGAATAGTTCCTTTTGGATTTTGAATACATTAACATTTTTTAGGTTGTTAATAACTTTGAGAATTAAAATTTCCGCCTAAGCTTAGGCAATATTTTAAAAAGAAACATTTTCATTCTTATTTGAGTAATTACGTAATATTCTTCTAATATAAAATTACGCATATACATTGAACTCTGGTTCTAGGGCGGGTCCAAACTTCACATAAACCATTCTCATAAGCCATAAAGCTTATATATGAATGTTTGTCAAAATTGGTGCAGTAGTTCTTCCGGAAAATGGTTACAAACATACAGCTTTCTTTTATTATATATAAGATAAGATAAGATAAGATTATTTTTTAGATTCCTTTAATAAGTAGGGAAATAACAAAATATTGCAATTAATATTTTATTTGACGTACTAACATTTTTGAAACTATTATTTTTCAAATTCGTTTTTACATTATCAAAAAATGTGTACCTACCTAAATAACACGTACATTTAAACATAAAAAAAATTTCAGGGAAAAAAAATGTCTTCATATAGCGGCACGGTTTTTGTTTCGCTAAATTTTTTTAGCGTTTCATACCCATTTATCGTTTGAATTTTTATACTACCATTAAAATTTTGTTACCCTGTTAAAAGGTTTAAAAAATAAGTGCAAAAAAAAACCACACCCGGAGAATAAAAGTAAAATATTTAATTAAAGTTTTTCTCTTATTTTTAATAGTTCAGAAAAAAATTATAATTTTTCTATTACTAGTGATAACATTGATATATAACCCTGATGAATAACTCTTGAAAATTGTTTTTCTAAGAGAAAACATGCCTAAAATTATTGTAACTTGTTGTGTTTTACACAATGTAGCAAAACATGTTCAGAACAAGGAGCATCTTCTGATTAATGAAGCTTCCAAAATTGTGTATAATTCCCGAAGAAGCACACGTTCCTGAAAATTAACAAGAAAAAAATACAATTTATAAACACGCGTAAAGGAATAAAAAATGCAATAAACTGAACTGTTTTGTTTTGTAATAAATTATATTTAATGTTTAGTTTTAATATTCGATTTCGTTTTTTTTTTAATATTTCATTTTATTTCTTTAATGTTATTTTCTTTTTATATTAAATTATATAATTGCATCTGAAGTAATTTCTTTATTTTGCGCCCGTATTTTATTTTCTAACATTGTTATTTGTAATAAAAGTTTTTGTTTTTGTAATTGTTTTATTTCTTTTTCTTCTATATTAAGTTGTTTTTGTTGTTCTAATACTTCTTTCTTTAATTGAAACACTATGTCAACTAGACTTTTTGTAGAATCTTCAGGAGTTTCTGCAGCTTTAATTAAATTGTCTGATTCTTCAAAATGTTGGGCACTAATTGAATTGTTTGATTCTTCAACATGTTCAGCACTAATTGAATTATTTGATCCATCATCAATGCTCAAATCATTCTCAATCTTAATACTAATCTCATCAAAATTTTCATTATTGCCAGAAATGCTAGTTTGATATGGGTCTAAATTATTTTAATTTATTAAAAATTGTATGAATATTATAATTGCAGGTATATAAATTTGATATATTAAGGTCAGTAAGGATTAAGGAACTCGAATTAGTTAAACTAAATAAAAAAAAAAATGTAGATCCAATTGCAACCTGCCTAAATAAAAATGTTTGCTTCCATTTAAAATACATGTAAAATTACCTTCACTAAAATCAGAAATTATATATACTTCATATATACACATAGTTAGTTTGTATGTTAACTCGCAACGTTATATAAATTTACATAAATTTATCGAAAACTTTGTATGTTAACTTTTTTATTTGCATGCTCTTTACAAATTTTTGAGAAATTTAAGAGAATTTTGTGTTTAAAACGTGACGTCAGAGCTCTCTCTTAAATAAATTTTTGCAAACGAAATTTCTATTTTCAAAAATTTCTAAAAATTTACTGTCAATTTTTTGTTGTTGTTTTAAATGTCAATAGAATATTTTTCATATAAAAAGTAGTATACCTAAAACAAATAAAAAGATGTATACCTAACCTGAAAACTTATTTATATAACTTTTTACCGACAAAAAAAGCAAAACCACGAAAAATTATTTAATATAATTTTTTTCATCAAAAACATTCAATAATTTTACAAAAATATTCTGAAAATTAATAAATTAATTCAAATTTAAAAAAATCTCAAACCTAAAAATCAATTATTTTTGACATGTTGCAAATTTTGCGTATGGCTACTTTTGTTTGTAAAAGAGAACATTTTAACTGTTCTCGCAGAATTTTATGCTCACCAGCTCACGTGATTTTTCCTCTCATTTGCAAATTTTTGCAAATAAAAGTTAACATACAGACCTATTATTTTAGTGGAGGCTTTTTTACCAAAAGAAATTATTGCATATTGTCATTTACATTAATAGATGCTACAAATTATCAGAAATTTGTTATGAATTTAGAATTATATGTGTAATTATTCATCAAAAGTATTAACACATTTTTATGATATCAGCCATAGAACATTAGAAAAACTTTATAAAAAATAATTGAATACAAGCATTCATGCAAAAAATATAAAATGTTTTATTATTTCTTTACATTGTTTTTACCCATTGAGATAAAACATTCATAAAACATTTAAAAGATTTTCGTGTATCTCCAATATTTTTGACATTTTTTTTGTAATTAGCTAAAGTATTTATAAATAGGTACACATATATATATATATATATATATATATATATATATAAATATATTTAAACAAAAAAAGAGGTACATATATTTTGATTTTTTTTTACTTTTTTACAAAAGGGTTTGTATGTTTATTGCAAATGATACAAAAAATCACGTGTTCACAAAATTCTCTAAGAACTATGAAAATATTCTTATTTGCAAGCTAAAAAAGTAAACATTCACAAAATTTGCACAAATTTCTTTATGTCAAAAAGTGCCAGATTTTTAGGTTATAACTGTTATTTCTCAAATATAAATTTAGGAAATTATTTGCAGAAATAAATATAGTAAAAATAAGCTACCTCCCGGTTCAGAGCCAGCAAAATATTATAACTCTTAAAATTTTTAGGTAGAATCATAAAAATTAGATAAAATCATAAGTTAACATACAGTATAAACCTAATATAAAACATAAATAATAACTATTTCAATATTGACGTTAAATTATACATTTATACATCAATTTAAAATTTTTTAACTATTTATACATATATTTCATCTCTAGTGATATCTACAATTTATTGTTCTAGTAAGAGAAATGAAAAAAAAATTAGTTTAGCTAGCTCGAGCTCCGTACTGATCTTTACACAGAAATTGTATATTATTTCAAAATTGTTACCTGATATTTCATTCATAGTTGAACTATTTTCATGCTCCATCACCAATTTTACCTCAAGTGGTTTTAAAATAATTGATTCGTCTCCAGCTAATGTTTTATCCGTCATATTTTCAATTTTCCTTTTTACTGGAACCATATTTATATCAACATTGCGTTTTCTTCTAATTTTATTTCCAGTTGAAACAAGAGCGTCACTTGTGAGCGTCGTTGTGGCTATTGTGAATGAATGCATATTATTAAACCAAAGACCGTTAATATATAAAGATACACAAAAGTAGTTTGATCGTATAAAGATTAGAGTTGAGATGGAACATTTTTACGATCTTACTATTTCATTTTAAAATATAAACAAGCACACACCACCAAAGAAACAAGAATTAAAAAACAAACGCATATATATAATATATAATGCCAAACCAAAACTATTACCAAAATATAGTGAACTCTATATTATGCTGTGCAAATTATAAATATGAATCGGGTGTACACAGTATACATATATATATAGTTGTTATATGTATATCTAATTAGAATTTTATTTTCTGTACTTGCAAAAGTTTCGTTTTTATATTTTGGTTGAATTGAATGAAAAAGTGTGAATTGTTGAATGTAGGTATAGGTACATATAAAATAAGTGTGCTAATTTCACAAAATATATTGTCTAAATCGCCAACATTTTCAGTAGAATATAAATTTTTTAAAATGCTTATTATCTTATTGTTTTTGATGAATCTGACATTTTGATATAATACCTCGATATATAGCTATTTAATTTACTATAAAAAATTTATTGATACACTGCAGATCAAATTATATAATTTGTATTACATACATATTTATATTTATATAAATTACTATTTATTTCATAAAAGCAGATGGCAACTAATAAAATAATATTAATAAATAGTACCTACTACAATTTAAAACATTACTATTATTAAAATCATTCAGTCAAAATAACCTTAAATTTACTTATTCATTTATTCAATTTATGCAACTCTGATTAACATGCAACCTACATTCAACAATTCACACTTTTTTTTCAATTCAACCAAAATATAAAAAGGAAACTTTTGCAAGTACAGAAAATAAAATTCTAATTAGATATACATATAACAACTATATATATATGTATGTATACTGTGTACAGCCGATTCATATTTATAATTTGCACAGCATAATATAAGGTACTATATTTTGGTAATAGAGCATTGGTTTGGCATTTGTTTTTTTTTAAATTACATAAACAAGCACACGCCATTTAAGAAACAACTTAAATGGCGTGTGCTTGTTTATGTTTTAATATGAAATAGTAAGATCGTAAAAATGTTCCATCTCAACTCTAATCTTTATACGATCAAACTACTTTTGTGTATCTTTATATATTAACGGTCTTTGATTAAACAACATATAAGAACAAGAAATATCAAGTTTGTTCAGCAAATTTAGAACAGAATCGGACAGAACAGAACTGCTTTGAACAATGACAATTAAATGTCAAACACTTTAGATGCTTGTTCAGTAAACTGTTCTAGAACTCCTATAACGATCTAGAGGATTTTTTTTTATCTAAAAGTGTTCTGATCGGTGTTCATTAAATTGTGCAAAAAAGTACTAAATTGATATTTTTTATTCTGAATTCTTTTGAGAACAGTTTCGGACAACTTTTTTTTGTTGTTTTGCTTTAAATTTTGACAGTTAAACAAATAAATTTGAGAGTAAACAAAAATTAAAACAGTTTCGCACAATCTAATGAATCTAATGAAAAAGATCAATTAACGGAAAGTAATGAACCCAAAAACGTGTTCTTTTTTACTCTAAAACATTTTAGAACATTCTAGGACAGTTTACTGAACACAACAAATATTGAATATATTGCAGTTATTAAATTTGAAAAAATTATAATTTCATAACTATTTTCTAAATTTACATTATCACCTGTAGTTATATTTGTTGAAGGATCATCGAAAATAATTGGGACTGCACAAGGCAATAAACGCAATCTTTTAGAGTTGGAAAAATTAAAACTGGTCTTTGTAAAGTGCAGAGCACAGATCACACTGTGTTTGGCTGGTTCCCAATTTTTTCTTTGTAGAGCGTTTATCCACATTTTTCTTAAATGTCTATCAGTAGGAAATAAAAAAGTGGAAACGGTTTCTTTTTTGGAATTATAATGGGATTTACATCCAGGTACAACACATCTCTTACCCATAATTTCCAAAATCAATGAAAGTATTAAGTTTATTTATGTTAAATAAATGTTAAAATTAAAATCAACAATTTCGAAATATGTATGCCAAAATATTTTTGTCATGCAGTGTACATGTACCACATCAAAACACGTAACAAATTATTTCTAAGTAGCACAATTTTTTTTTTACTATTTTTCTTTAACCATTTATGTAATATCTTTTTATATAATTAAAGTACAAATTCTAAACTTTATTTTGGTATTAAATTTATATTTTTTTAATTATTTTAAATGCTCTAAAACTTTTTTTAAGCATAAAAATTTCTGCCAAATTTATAAAACTACTTTCAAGTCTCAAACTAATTGAAATGAAAAACAAAAAAAAAACTAAATTGAGAATTTAAGGCAAATATATAGGCAAATGCTCATACTCATGAATACTCATTTTTGTCCCTATTTATACAGGGTAGAATAGGAAAAATAAGGACCATTTTTTACGATTAAATAACTGAAAAATATAATTTTTTTCGAGTTTTGTTCTAAAAAGAAAATAAAATTTTGTATTTGTCAGATCGAATAGTAAAAAAAAAATATTATGTACTTAAATGTTTTATTATAGAAAAATTGATTTAAAAAAGACCTTGTTGTCATTTAAAAAAAAATATTTACGCCTTTCAAAAGAGAGTAAAACACATTAGAAATTATTTCTAATCAGCACAATTTGTTTTCACTATTTTTCTTTAACCAACAATTTTTTAAATTTTGAAATATATTTTATGTAATATCTTTTTATATAATTAAAGTACAAATTCTAAGCTTTATTTTGATATTAGATTTATATTTTTTTATTTATATTTAATGCTCTAAAACTTTGTTTAAACATAAAAATTTCTGCCAAATTTATAAAATTACTTTAGAGTGCGCTCAAATTGGTTGAAAGGAAAAACAAAAAAAAAAAGAACAAAATTGAAAATCTTAGGCAAATCGATACCCATAGGCAAATATCATTTTTCATTCTCATTTATTTGTGAGTATTGTTATATACTAACGAATCTTATCTTATTTTTGTCTCTTGTTTTCACGCATACAGTCTCTGTAAGGGAATGCCACGCAATACTTTGAATAAATGTAGCCTTATAGAAGTGCATATTTTTGTTAATATATTATATAGGGATGACAGAAGAATATCTATAGACCAGAATTAAAATATACACTCATGTATGGACTATGTATTTATTTGTTTGCACACAAACACATATTCAAATTTGCTGAAAGAAGTAAGAGATCGACGATATTAAGAATTTAACGTGCAAGAAAAAGAAAAAATATATTGAACAAAAGAGAGTAACAAAAGAAGTTGACTGGAATTAAAAAAAAAAGTTCATAATTTTGAAAAAAAATTGTTGATTAATTATAGATTTGGAAAAGTTTTTGGTAAAATATCTATTCCAAAAAAGAGTTTAAAAGCTTCAAACAAGACTGAAATAAATAAAACTAGAAATCTCAATAATTTATTATCACATATGCGTAACACTACACTACTCGAATGTTTGGATTTTGATTTTGTTTGTTCAATTTCTCTATTTGCTCCTTAAGATTTTCATTTATATTTTTTTGAATATATTAATCCACGAGTGCCCACAAATATATTACAATAATTTCCAACATGAAATTTCTTCATTTGTACAAGTTAAAAAAAAATGATAAGAAAGGTTTAGTATTACTGGTATTACCAAAGATAATTTATACAAAAAGATGTCCGAAGCAATGGGAATTTTTCATTCACAAAATGGTGTCTAATCGCAACTGATGGGTGTCTATGTCTAATCGCAGCTGATTGAGTAGCAGTGAGATAGCTTTGAAATTTTCTCTTTTCCAAATTTATTTAATTTTTAAAAAGCTCTACCCATTAATTTGGTACAGAAATATATGCACACTATTATAACATATTTTTCAAATGATTTCATGTTATTTTACAATTATATTCTTGTAGACTTTGGATTTTACTTTTTGGTTGTATCTCTTCTCTCCTGTTGCTTATTTCAGTATTTGTTTTTCTTTTAGCACTGCGTCAGAATTAGCTCCTCTAACACACGCAATTATTTCATTTAATGATAAAATGAGAAAAATTGTGGTAAATAAAAATAATATAGAAGAAGAATTTGTTTTTTTTTTTTTTATGAAAATAAATAAAAAACATCATGTATTTTCTGTAAGACTTTTAGTAGGGTGAGTTTACCAATATTAAATCATGTATTTTTGAAATAAAATAAAGAAATTATTTGCTTTCTAAATTATTGAAAAGTAATTTGATATACATATAAAGTTTATTGTTCTGTTTTAAATAAAAGGAAATTCGAAATTAGAAAATAATATATGTATGTGCTCAACCTAAATAAAGGCTTATGGCGTATAATTTCTTATATACGCCAGTATTTCGATACGATAAATAAATTGATACTTAGAAAAAATAATAATTGTATAATGGAATCATTTTGATTATGATTTTGCACTGCTTTCGTTAAAAATATATTTATTCAATATGTTTTTGAACCCAATGTACATATTACAAGTTTGTACATTAGCACTCTATATTTTCTATTGCTATTTCTTCAAAGTTAACGATTTTTATATTTATCGCTAGTTTTACTAGCTTACATTACGTGTACAATCACGTATTTCGGAATATTCAAAATATTTTGACAGAAAATAGACTGTTTTATTTAAGTTGAGTACTACATTTCAAAACCATTTTCGTTTTTTGTTAATTTAAATTAAAATATTTTACGTATCGCTACTGCAGTATAAATAAAAATAATATCTTATACAATTTTTATACAAAAACAAAAATGTTCTCAACTATTTCAAGCTAAAACAAAAACGTACCTATGCCAAAACAAAACCGAAAATTAAATGTAAATATTGTAAACAAAGCAAAGAATATGCTGCTTGCTACATATTTATTCAAAGTCATAACATTCGCTTACAGAGACTGTATGCGTGAAAAAAGAGACAAAAATAAGATAAATTCGTTAGTATATACCAATGCTTCCAAATAAATGAGAATGAAAAATGGTATTTGCCTTCACCTTTCAATTTTGGTCTTTTTTTTTTGTTTGTTTTCCTTTTCAATCAATTTGCGCGCACTGGGAAGTATATTTATAAATTTGGCAGAATTTTTTTTTGTTTAAACAAAATTTTAAAGCATTTAAAATAATTTAAAAAATATAAATTTAAAGTTTAGAATTTGTACTTTCATTATATGAAAAAATATTACATAATATATATTTTAAAATTTAAAAAATTGCTGGTTAAAGAAAAAAAGTGAAAAAAATTGTGCTGATTAGAAATAATTTGTCATATGTTTTGATGTAGTACATGTACACTGCATGATAATATTTTGACATACAAATTCTTAAACTGTACAATTTAATATTAATATTTATTCAACTTAAAGAAACTTAATACTTTCATTGATTTTTGAAATTGTGGGTAAAAAATGTGTTGTACTTGGGTGTAAGTCCCATTATAATTCCCAAAAATGGAAACCGTTTCCTCTTTTTTATTTCCTACTAATGAAAATTTAAAAAAAATTTGGATAGACGCTGTACAAAGAAAAAATTGGGAACCAACCAACAGTGCGATTTTTGCTGATAAAACTGACTATTTTATAGTTTTGAACCGTTTAAAAAATGAAGAAAATTTCGGTTGTGAATTTGAATACCGAATTAAAATTAATCATTATTTAAAAGTTACTTGCTTTTCGGGTTATTGTGAAGAACCAGCTGAAAAATTTGTAGGTATTTTGCCTAAAAATATGAAACTTTCTCTTTAGACCCAGCTTAGGAAGTAAATCATTTTTGACAGTATTAAGGAATTCAACCCTTCTTCTTCTGATTTCTTTCAAACAAAATTTGTTTTTTTTTTTATAAATATAAGAGTTGTGATGAAGTTTTTGAAAAGTATGAACATTTATATATTCTACTTAAACAAATTCAATTGTTGAATCAAAAAGTACCAAAATATAGTATCAACACTGTAATTATGTCATTTTTAATTTTTGCTCATTCCAGAGCATTATATTCTATTCTTCAAAAATTTATTTTGTTTCCGTCTGTCCGTAATTTACAGAGATTATCTTCTAAATTACATATAACTCCAAATTACAAAACTGAAAAAAAAATGACGAAAACGATTTGATTGCTTCTTCCAAATCCTTAACGGAACGAGAAAATTTTTTTTGCATTTTGATAAATGAAATTCATCTTGACCCAAATCTACAATATAAGGCAAATAATATTATGGAAATATCTGACAACAATCCAATTAAACCTGCCAAAACTATTATGGCTTTCATGATTAAATCAGTGTTTGGAAGTTTCAAAGAAACCATTCGTCTGATTCCTGTCGTCCATCCAACAGGGGAATACCTTTCACAACTTACCAAAGGTGTAATTGATATGGCTCAAAATAAACGCTTTTGTATTTTGGTAATAATAACCGACAATAATAGAATAAACGAAAATTTAATTAAAGTTTTTTTTGACATTTTAAGAAGCAATAATTATAATTATTTTCCAAATCCAAATGGAACTGTAAAAATATACTTACAATTTGATACTGCTCACCTTTATAAAAATATAAGAAATAACTTGCTACACCAAATAACATTATAAATTTTATAGATTTTAAAACTAAAGAAATTAAAAATGCTAAATTTTCTTATTTCACGAATCTATTTGAAGAAGAGCAAAATTTTCTTATAAAGAAAGCATTCAGACTGAAGCGAACCGAATTATGTTCACGATAAGGAGTATCTTCTGATTAATGAAGCTCCCAAAATTGTTTAAAATTCCCGCAGAAGCACACGTCCCTGAAAATTAACAAGAAAAAAATACAATTTATAAACACGCGTAAAGCAATAAAAAATGCAATAAACTGAACTGTTTTGTTTTGTAATAAATTATATTTAATGTTTTGTTTTTAATATTCGATTTCGTTTTTTTTTTTAATATTTCATTTTATTTCTTTAATGTTATTTTCTTTTTATATTAAATTATATAATTGCATCTTAAGTAATTTCTTTATTTTGCGAAGGTATTTTATTTTCTAACATTGTTATTTCTAATAAAAGTTTTTGTTTTTGTAATTGTTTTATTTCTTTTTCTTCTATATTAAGTTGTTTTTGTTGTTCTAATACTTCTTTCTTTAATTGAAACACTATGTCAACTAGACTTTTTGTAGAATCTTCAGGAGTTTCTGCAGCTTTAATTAAATTGTCTGATTCTTCAAAATGTTGGGCACTAATTGAATTGTTTGATTCTTCAACATGTTCAGCACTAATTGAATTGTTTGATCCATAATCAATGCTCAAATCATCCTCAATCTTAATAGTAATCTCATCAAAATTTCCATTATTGCCAGAAATGCTAGTTTGATATGTGTCTAAGATTGTATATTTTAAGTTTATTAAAAATTGTATGAATATTATAATTGCAGGTATATAAATTTAATATATTAAGGTCAGTAAGGATTAAGGAACTCGAATCAGTTAAACTAAATACATTATTTGTTTATATCCATAAAACATTTAAAAGATTTTCGTGTATCTCCAATATTTTTAAAAAATTTTTTGTAATTGGATAAAATATTATAAATAGGTACACATGTATGTATATAAATATATATATATTTAAAAAAAAAAGAGGTAGATATATTTTGATTTTTTTTTACTTTTGTACAATGTTTACTTTTATTGCAGATGATACGAAAAATCACGTGTTCATTCTCCAAGAATTAATGAAATATTCTCATTCGCAAGCATACATACAAGTAAACACACAAAATTTGCACAAAATTCTTTATGTCGAAAAGTGCCAGATTTTTAGGTTATGACTGGTAATAAGTATTTTTTTTTACGTAAGAAGTTGTTAATTAATTTTCTAATTTTTTTGTAAGAATTATAATTTTAAATTTTTAATTGTTATTTTTGTTGTGATTTTACTTTAAAACTTTGTTTCTGACGTTACTCTGGCTTAGTCTCTCTCTTTACTTCTAATGTTAACCTGGTTTTTATTGGCAAACACTTTAAGTGTGATAATATTTTGTTGGCTTTAAAGAGAGAGATAACATGAAATGACTTTACTTTATATGAGAACTCAATGCATACGACAGAAATAGTAAAATAATTTAGATAATTAATTTATAATTAAGAGAGAGTTCTGACGTCACGTTTTTATTTACTTTAAATTTTCTTAAATATTTCGTTAGTTTTTTTTTTTTTTACACTCTACAGTAACTTAGGTAGAATCACCTTTTCGTGCTTAATTAAGTACGGTACTACAATTTTACACTACAATATCTACAATAATTTGAGTATTTTATATTAACAAATTTGAGTATTTTATATTTTACATACAAATTACTTATTGCTTATCTACTCATTAAATGTGGAAAACTACTACTATTGTGAGGAACTAAGCCTTTTTAAATAGAATAGTTTCATTTTTATTTAATTTGTTACCAGATTATACTCTCAATTATTTTTTGCCATTTATTATATCCCAATGACAAAGGGTACTGGACCAGGTCAAAAAATCCATAAAGCATTTTTTTTGTTGTGCTTCATCGGGAATCGAACCTGGGACTTTTCGGTTGAAAGGCAGGCGCTCTACCTACTGCGCCACCCGGCGTAGTAGGCAGTATAGATCTAATATAAAACAAAAATAATAACTATTTCAATATTGACGTTAAATTATACATTTATATATCAATTTAACATTTTTTAACTATATATATACATATATTTGATCTCTAGTGATATCTACAATTTATTGTTCAAGTAAGAGAAATAAAAAAAATAGTTTAGCTAGCTCGAGCTCCGTACTGAAGTGGTAGCACGTAACTTGTGCACGTTCGTCAAAAAGACGTATTAGCACTTTTGGTAGCATGTAAGCAACGTTGACGTTGACTTGATTCCGAAAACGTAAAGTACACATTTTTTCGGTAGCGTGTAAGCAACGTCAAGTACATTTTTTTTAACGTGAACGTTGGTTTTTAAACGTCTGTAATTTTCTTATCGCGGACTAAAATTTATACGGAAAAGTTTAGTTTTTTTAATAATAAATACATACATATGTATATAAAATTTAAATATTTATAATAAAATTTGAAATTTTAATAACATTAAATTTTATAGTGTTTAATAATTATAGTAATACATAAGTTTTAATTTCTTTTGATAACATTTCATGATTTCATGATAACTGAAGTATTTTTGCTTGCAATTTTGATAGCATCTTATTCATGGAATAATTGAAGTATTTTTGTTTGCAATAAAAAAATTATTTTATTTCTGTGACAATTCAAGCATTTTTTTATATGATAATAAAATAATTTTGTTTTTAATTTTTTTTTTAATAATTGAGTGTTTTAATTTATTTAAATAAAAAACTATATTTATAATTTCATTGAAAATATCATATAAAATATCAACTGAATTGGTTTGTTTACATTTAATTTATTTATTTATTTTTATTTTAGTCTGTTCTAAGTTCTATATCTATTGAAACGGGCACATCATTTTATTATTTGTGCGATTTTTATATAACAATCTTGTTCTTTAAAACTGAAAATAATAAGGCGAATTACAAGAAATCAAAAAAAAAATTCTAAAAAATTCAAATTCATTTCTTTTTATTTCAAACCTCCATTAAAATTGAAAAACATACGTTTTTTAAGTTTAAATAAGTGAATTTGATTAATAATTTTCGAGCATTCGGATAAATCACACTTTTGTCATTTTTATAATGTCATTGCGCCTCGTCTATTCAACAAGTTGCCAGAAAATTATCGATGCGAAAGAGTTGAAGTCAGATTTCTTAAGAATATTAAATCATGGCTCTTATCTTTTGATAATCACTCTATTGAAAATCTTTTGAACCCATTAGTCTAACATTTTTTTTTTCTCTAACAGTTTTTTCTTTTTGTTTTTAATGTTTTTATACTTTTAAATTTCTATTATTCCAAAATTTTATATTTTTCTAAATATTTTGTTACTTTTTTAAACTTTTTATTTTTCATTTATTTATATAATTTCTCTTAGAATTTTGTTCTAATTTTTAGTTTTTAATAGGATAAGCATAATAATTATTTTATTATATTAATATTTATTCTATTTTATACTCAATTTCCCCATTAATAAATTGATTTGTTTTTTTATCTAAGAGTTCAATCGCCACTTATCGTTTGGATAACAGATTGAACCTAGCTATTGTTGATCATATGTATATCAATATCGCCATATGTATATCAATATCGCGTTTTGTTTTAATTTCATTTCCTGTTGAAACAAGAGCGTCACTTGTGAGCGTCGTTGTGGCTATTGTTAATGAATAAATATAATTAAAGAACATAATATATAACAACAAGAAGTATCAAGTTTGTTCAGTAGATTTAGAACAGAACTGCTTTGAACAATGACAATTAAATGCCAAACACTTTAGGTGTTTGTTCAGTAAACTGTTCTAGAACTCCTAGGACGATCTAGAGTAAAAAATAGCGCATTTTTGTGAACAGTAGTTTCCGTTAATTGGACTTTTTTTTATCTAAAAGTGTTCTAATCGGTGTTCAAAAAAAAATCTAAAAAATTCAGAACAAAAAAGATCAATTTAGAACAGTTACGCAAAATCTAATGAATCTAATGAAAAAGTTCAATTAACGGAAAGTAATGAGCCCAAAAACGTGTTCTTTTTTACTCAAAAACATTTTAGAACATTCTAAAACAGTTTACTGAACACAACAAATATTAAATATATTGCAGTTATTAAATTTGAAAAATTTATAATTTCATAGTTATTTTCTAAATTTACATTATCACCTGTAGTTATATTTGTTGGAAGACTATCGAAAATAATTGGTAATGCATAAGGCAATAAGCGCAATCTTTTAGAGTTGGAAAAATTAAAACTGGTTTTACTAAAGTGCATAGCACAAATCACACTGTGTTTGATTGGTTCCCAATTTTTTCTTTGTACATTGTTTATCCACATTTTTCTTAAATTTCTATCAGTAGGAAATAAAAAAATGGAAACGTTTTCTTTTTTGGAATTATAATGGCACTTACGCCCAAGTACAATACATTTGGAACCCATAATTTCCAAAATCAATGAAAGTATTAAGTTTATTTATGTTGAATAAATATTAAAATTAAAATCAACAATTTCGAAATATGTATGCCAAAATATTTTTGTCATGCAGTGTACATGTACCACATCAAAACACGTAACAAATTATTTCTAAGTAGCACAACTTTTGTCACTATTATTCTTTAACCATCAATTTTTGTAATTTTAAAATATATTTTATGTAATATCTTTTTATATAATTAAAGTACAAATTCTAAGCTTTATTTTGATATTAAATTTATATTTTTTTATTTATATTTAATGCTCTAAAACTTTGTTTAAACATAAAAATTTCTGCCAAATTTATAAAATTACTTTAGAGTGCGCTCAAATTAGTTGAAAGGAAAAACAAAAAAAAAAAGAACAAAATTGAAAATCTTAGGCAAATCCATACCCATAGGCAAATATCATTTTTCATTCTCATTTATTTGTGAGTATTGTTATATACTAATGAATTTTATCTTAATTTTGTCTCTTTTTTCACGCATCCAGTCTCTGTAAGCGAAAGTTATGACTTTGAATAAATGTAGCCTCAGACGTTACTCACTTCACTGCATTGTTATTAATATTGTTGATTGGGTTGAATTTGTACATACTACCAATCCTACCGGACGAAACCTTCGATAGCGTGTGCATAACAAGTCGTGAACAACACACATACACTATCGTAGATTCCGTACCGGACCAATCAAATACTATATTACTTTTTCTCTCTTTTTTCACACATCCAGTCTGTTAGGGGAATGTCTTATGCCACATGTGATATATAAACGAATTTTAATTCTATTAATAGGCGAATTCTTTGGTTTCAAACGCAAAACACAAACAATAAACATAATAATGTCTAAATTTTCATCGATTTTATTTGTTTGTTAACTAAACAATTAATGGGGAAAACATAATACATATTTGTATTTGATACAAATATGAGAAAATTATAAAAAATATATGTGCAGGTGACTTATATACGCAAGAAAGAGATAAAA
The DNA here is from genome assembly GCA_963942445.1 of Argyra leucocephala. Lineage (NCBI taxonomy): Eukaryota > Metazoa > Arthropoda > Insecta > Diptera > Dolichopodidae > Argyra > Argyra leucocephala. The sequence goes on from OZ012680.1 coordinate 38,488,914, forward strand.
ACCCCAAATAATAGATGTGACAAGAATACTTAAGATGAAATAAAAATAAAATGAAATATGACCGAAATATATAGTCGATTTAATAAAATTATTTATCAGCAAAATAGTTTTATTTTTATAATATCATCACATATTTTTTAAAAATAATATAAATTAAAATTGCTAAAGCATTATCTTCTATATATTAAAAAATAGTAATGACGAAGGAAACTTAAGTAAAATCATTGATTAATAATACTATAAAGATAGACATTTTCATACAACAGAAAATGTTCAACTCACTTTTTCCATATTTTCTTCATTATATATATTATCTGGAAGATAATCAATGTGTTGGTGCATTTTCTATATTCAATTTGAATTTTTAAATTTTTGAGCGTTTTATACGACTTTATTCTCTAAATAATTTGTATGTGTTTAGTTTCTCTATACTGTTCTTGAATATTATTGTTTTTAACTTTTTGTTATTTGAATTTGTATAGGTAATTTGAATTTTTTTTTAATTGATAGGTACAAAAATTTCAAATTGGATAGCATTTTTATCGAGTAGTCTTTTAAGAATATTTTTTTTTTATTTTTCTCTCAATATACATTGTAATAAAAGGATTTTTATAATTGTTGATATTGTGCATGTATATTATTTGTAATAATAAATTATAAAATTATAATATAATTTTATAATGTTTAGGAAACGAAAATATTTTTCTTGTTTTAATTGAATAATTTTCAAAAATAAAACAATTTCAAAAAATTCAAATAATAGTGAACATTCATCCACGTAATGATTTCTAATATATATTCATACATACATATACGTATGTATAAATTTACAAATAGAATCAAATTTTTGTTAAAGTTGTTTTAAATACAATTCTAAATTTTAAATTCAATTCAAATCGGTTTTTAGGTACATACGTACTTATGTATATACCTACGTTCAATTATTTCATCTATAATTTTTCATTATGAATAGCTATTTAAATTTCGTTTTAAAATTTTGTGTTTATTTTTTAAAAATAGTAGTATAATCCACATGTATGGCAGTTTGACACTTTTTATGTGCAAAATCTAGCAAAATATCTAATTGCTAATTCTTCAAAATTACTAAATGATTTACTATGTGATTGAACTGTATTTGAAGTTGAAGCTAAAACATTTTCCTTCTCATTTCTTCAGGACAATTTTCAATAATAAAATCTTCATGAGCCAAATCATTGGCATCAATGTCCAAATAATTGTTGTGATCTGTTTCACAATTTGAGGATGTATTTTCGTTATAAATACTCGCCTCGTCTTAGCAAAAATATTCCCAATTTGTTGTGCAGATGGATTTCTGGAATAATCACCAGCAGATCTTATATGAGAAAACATATTTTCTAACGGATCTTGGTTCAGTCTGCGCGTCATCAAGAAATTAATATTCTATCAATTTGATCTTTTGATAAAGATAATACAGCAGTTATTCTTTGGGCAATTCCATTAATGGAAACATTTTTTTTGGTACTTTTAATTTTTGAGTTTTTAAGATATTCTAGCCTTTCCTCTAAGAATAAAAACGGAGAATTTTTAACGGTTGTGAATTCAAAATTTTTAATTTTTTGTGTTAAAATTTGAAGAATTTGAATAATCAATTAACTAGTTAACTCTTAAAACAAAATCAACAGTCAGATTGGCTTTATTACTCAATAAATTAAAAAAAAATCGATCAGTGTTATTTATTGCTTTTATGGCTGCATATGTACTATGACTAAATAATTGAAAAGCTGATTTTACTGACATTTTTTCAAATGTGTTAGAATTAATATGGGTGCTACGAACTTTAGGTAAAATTGTGAAAGCTAATAATAACATTATTCCAGTTTTCAAAATCGGGTTTTATAAAAGAATTTCTGACAGATTTTATAAGATGCCATATCAAACTAAGCATAAATTTTATTTCCATTCCAATCATAAAAAAAGAGTCTACCTTATTGACACCAAGTAATTCATAAGTATTTCGATTTGTACTGCATTAGTCACAAGCAGGTGCAACAGTTTTAGAACCAATCTTTGTTAGCTCCTTAAGATATTTTAGTAGTAAATTGATAAAAAAATGAAAGGTTTTAAAGTTACTCTTTTCAAATTATTTTTTGATAAATTGTAACCCTATGCGTACTTATAACTTTCATATAAGCTTTGAGTCATAAAGAAATGTGCTTCTGTTGCTAGCTTTTGTTTTCTATCCCCATCTAAATCTTCCACACCATCTATACAATCCCTTTTTATACTGTAAGATGTTTCTTTTTCTTTATAAATTATTTCCTTTAGAAATTCATTTATATAAAAAATGATTTTGGTAACTGGTACATTTTATGAAATTATTAACTGAGATATAATTAAGAAAATTGTTTCCAAAGAGAAAAGTGCTCATCAAAAATATTGCCCAAAACTGGAAATACTTATATCAGTCCCAGTACTTTGCAAAAAATCTTAGCTGTTTTAGCTTTTCAATTATTTACATATGCAAATATGCAGCTACGAAAACAAAATAATTATAATTTTAATTTTTCCATATAATAATGAGTAATAAAGTAAACTTGCTGTTGTGAGTAATATGTACACTGCTGGTCTTTCTTTAAATTCTTCAAATATTTATACTAAAAATACGTACAAACAACTATTAAAAATTGTCCATATTTGTTCGTAGAGAAAATGTTAGATTATCTTAAAAAATTAAAAGCTCTAAACAAATCCACCTGCGCAATAAGATTTTTACAAATATATTACGAATTTGATTAATTTCATTTACAACAACAATATATTTTCAAAGCTGGAGTAAATCATGACAAGCCTTTGGATATTGATATTTAATGCTCTTGTTATGAAAATAATGACAAAGTAGAAAATTTTGAATTTGAAAAATACCATTGTAAAATTTTGCGTTGCAAGCTTTAATTATCTTAAAAATAAATTGTGTGCTTACTGCAACAAAAAAGCATATTAAATATACTTTTCAATTTACTCTACCGTTAAGATTTTTTATAAATTTTACAAAAATTAATGATGAGTTTTTCAAATATTGTTAAATTCTGTTATAATTTTAAAATCCATGCGTACATACATATCCACATATTGAAAAAATCAAAAAGAAAGCCTTTTAAAAATAAAAATTTGATTCTATTTGTAAATTTATACATACGTATATGTATGTATGAATATATATTAGAAATCATTACGTGGATGAATGTTCACTATTATTTGAATTTTTTGAAATTGTTTTATTTTTGAAAATTATTCAATTAAAACAAGAAAAATATTTTCGTTTCCTAAACATTATAAAATTATATTATAATTTTATAATTTATTATTACAAATAATATACATGCACAATATCAACAATTATAAAAATCCTTTTATTACAATGTATATTGAGAGAAAAATAAAAAAAAAATATTCTTAAAAGACTACTCGATAAAAATGCTATCCAATTTGAAATTTTTGTACCTATCAATTAAAAAAAAATTCAAATTACCTATACAAATTCAAATAACAAAAAGTTAAAAACAATAATATTCAAGAACAGTACAGAGAAACTAAACACATACAAATTATTTAGAGAATAAAGTCGTATAAAACGCTCAAAAATTTAAAAATTCAAATTGAATATAGAAAATGCACCAACACATTGATTATCTTCCAGATAATATATATAATGGAAAAAGTGAGCTGAACATTTTCTGTTGTATGAAAATGTCTATCTTTATAGTATTATTAATCAATGGTAAAATTTAATTTTTTATAAGCATAATCAAAGATAGAATCCTAAATTTTTATTCAGTAACTAAAAAAATATAATTGTATAGATTGCAATTGATTGAATGAACCTAAATGAGAAATTTGGTGGTAGTGCAACTTGTTGAAACGTGTGTGAGGTAGTCTGATGACAAATTGTACGACTAGTAGTATGACCAAGTTGGATCGTCTATGGACAGCTTTACCAAAGAATATCCATAATAAGAAGGTTCACTGGAATAAAATTTTATAATTTGTCAATGTGTTGGTCACCATTTTTCCAGTCGATTTCCAATATTGTAAGAAATAGATAGTCATAAGAATTTAATTTGTGAGAGAGAGATAAAAATTCAAAATACAAAGTGGAAAAAAAATGAACGAACAATTTTTTTGTATGAAAAAAATATTGTCTTTATTTTTAATTAGTTAGTTTAATTCCAAATTAAAATTTGTTTCAGCACCGCACACCAAACACTTACAAGATGATGTTTTCTCAATTTCGAAACATTTTTAAAAAATTGTGTATAGAATAGTTTTTATAAAAACTTTTTTTAAGCGTTAGAGTTGATTTATTTTTAAATATAACATACACTGCTTAATTTTCATATATAATCTGCATTTTTTTTTTTCTAAGTACTTTCTTATATACTAATTTTTTTTTAAAAATGCATATCAATAAAAAATATTATTTATTCAAATTTGATATGTTCATATTATTAATATTCAACTTTGTTACCTATTTATAAAATTAACAGGTACCTAAATGCATTATATTACTTATAATATAATATGTATTATTAGTTCATTGATGATTAAAATGCACAATTTAATTTTTCAGAAACTGAAAAGGCATCGGATTATTCATAAAAAAACAAACCGCTTGATATTCTTTTTAACTACCTATTTCAATACCTGAAAAACTATGTATATTGAAAATACATGAATGATAAAAAATATATTTCCCTTATAAGCCAATAAAATAAAATAATATGATATTTAAGAAATAACATATGTTTTTGAAACGAATATTATTTTATATAGGGATCTGTAAAAAATCAATCATTCAAAATTTATTTATTCTCATACCCTAATAAATTTAATACGTTTATTTTTAAAAAAATTCATACACAAAATTTCAGCCGACTGTACACATGAAAAATCTCTAGTGGGCTAAATAAATAAACAAAAATCTCCCGTGGGCTATTTAAAATTACATTGCAAAAATTAATTTTTTTTTATATGGTTTATATCGCACTCTTTCTTTCTCACAACTTCTTACATAAGAAAATATTTACAATAGTTCTTTGCTTCTTTAACTAATGGGTTTTTTTTTTGTAAATGTGTTTGTTAAAATATCATGACTTCCAGTGAACCTTCTTATTATAGATATTCTTTGGCTTTACAATTTTCTGAAATTTTTATCAAATATTCATAATTATTTCACAATCTTTGATTTTTTTGTTAGTGGGTATATATTGTGAGAGCAGTGAATTTATTCTCTATTGAGAAAAAAATCAGAAGAACAAAAAAACACATTCTATTCTAATGTGGGTAAACATACACAGACCCCATATGAAAAAAATTTGAAGCAAAATTTACATGAAGTAAGTCTCTTTGCATGCGCATTATGTTTTGTTTGATTGCATTTATTAACCTTATTTTTTTCTAAAAGTTTGCAATTATTCTTAATATTAAATTATATTGTTGCCTATAACAATCCCTAGCTTTTACTTGTTTTTTACAGTTCGACCAGATAAGGTCTAAAAACTCTTAAAAAGTCGTCTTTTCCTTTGTATTAGGCTAATATTTAAAATATTAAATTTTTTTTTAATAAAATCACATACCTAAATTAAGGTTTACATGAAGGTACAGCATGATTTAACAATTTCCTCCTCCCTACATAAATATAAATAACACCGACTTCATTAGTACCTATAAGATTTATAAAAGAAATGTTGTTTCACTTACCGATATCTCTTTCATTGAAATGATTTTGACAAATAATTTTCTTTTTCTTTGGGTCGGAATTCAAAATTCCACATCTTTTCATCCAAATTTGTCCAATTATTGTATCGTCCCGAGGAAAATTGAAAAATTTCAGGTTTGTATTTCGTTTTGAACTTCCACAATCAGGAACACAACACTTCACTCCTGATTTGTAACGATTTTGTACTTTCGTTCTATTTTCCATAATTTTTCTATTTTAAATAGTAACTATTTTAAAAAGCACCAGTTGAATAATTTGATTAAATGTATGTACATTATCTTGTGTATGGATATAATATAATTATATTATTTTTAAGATTATTAATTTAATAATTAATTAATTAATTTATATAAGAAGATATCAAAAAACCAAATAATTTTATTAATATTTTATCTATGTATGTACCTAATGTCAAAGAAGATAATCTATACAAGAAGACTTTTTATTGCAAATTTTGATTGAAAAATTTTGCATATGAGGGTCGTCCCAAATTACCCATTTATATATAATGTGTTTTTTTGTTCTTTTCTTTCTCAATAGAGAATAAATTCACTGCTCTCAAAATATACATATGCTAAAAAAAGAATCAAAGAATGTGAAATCCACACATATGCAAATTTGATAGAAATTTGAGAAAATTGTAAGAAATAGACAGCAATAGAATAGGTAATAAGAATTACATATGCAAGAAAGAGATAAAAATTCTAAATAACAGAGGTGACAAAAGTACTAAGATGAAATAAAAATAAAATGAAATGTGACTGAAATACGTTGATTTAATAAAATTATTTATCAGCAAAATAATTTAATTTTTATAATAAATAAACTAATATAAATATATATTATTGCATCATCTATAAACAAAATATATTTTAAAAATATACCTTTCATTGTCTTTAGGCAATTGATAACATTGCTTTTTATAAATTCGTATTTTTTCCTATGAGTAACTTTCTGGATTTTCTATAGTAAATAGTAAATTTCCTTCATTATGTTATCTTATATATTAATACGATATTACGAATAGTGTGCAAAATTGAATTTAAAGACATAAACCACAAAACAATAAAACCAAATAAAACCAAAAACAAATTAAAATTAACCTAAAAACAATTCACCTATTGAGCAATAGCATTGATTATATCTGATTATATGAATTAATTTAAAAAAAAAAACAAAGTAGCAAAGACAAAAACCGAATTATCAGAATATAATTATTATTATTATATTGATAAAATAGCTTTATTCAAATATTACGATATTACGATATTACAGCAAAAAAACTTACCGGTAAAACAAATAATAAATTTAGAAAATATATTTTTTACCTTATGTTCAGAAATTCCAATAAATGAAATTTATTTATTTTATTCACAAATAATTCAAAAGTATAAATTCAAATGCGCAGTAGCATTGAGTAAATATTATATTGTACATGGAGAATCATAAACCGAAATTTACGATCTTCTAAGAACAAGAAAAACAAAATAAGTTATGACATTATTATCAAGTTCCAATTCAATACACGGCAAATTTAGTAAACATAAAAATTAAAAAATCTTTAAAAAGAAAAATCACAGACTATCCTTACCTACATCAGAGACCCTATCAGGATAACAATAAAAACTGAAGAATAAGAAAAAGCATAATTACCTATTACCCCTAACTATAATAGTCATAAGGCGTCAATAAAAACTGAACAATAAGAGAAAAAGCATAATTACTGGCTTTACTCCTAACTATAATAGTCTTAAGGCGTCATATGGTGTCATATGATACTTCGTTAAATGGCCTATATGATTCGATGTGATTTAACAAAGTCGTAACGAATCATAACCTTTACTATAATGGTCATACCTAATCATACCAAAACGTCAAAATCAAAATTTAAAAGAAGTGAAATAAAAATATAAATTCTATAAATAAATGTTTTGTTTTTTTATTTTGAGTTTTGAAATAGTTAGGGCTATTATGATAATAAAAAAAAAGACAAAAAACGTATCTATGGCTATTTTAATGTGTTTTTAATGTGGGTGTGGTATTTTTTTTTTTTAAATGCATTTAATTTCATATCTATTCTGCCAGCGACATCTGTTCGCCACATTTTGTTCAAATGTACGTCTCTATTAATAGTATTTGTTAGGGAGCGATTAGACATCAAATTTTGTTTCATGAAGGTTTTGTTTTACTTATTTTTATTACATTTACAAATTTTATTGCAATTACATCAAATTTTATTTCAAAAGTTTTAATTACATATCTCAAAGATAAACAAATATAGATGCAAAGTATATATTTCTTCATGCAAAATCCACTTTTTAAACTTGCAAAATACGAAGATACGAATATGCGTTACGAGTACTAATAATAAATACTTATAAACAAATATAAATACTCAGTGTAATTTCAGAATATTTATGAAATTTAAATATTTAAATAGTAAATCAATTATTCAAGTATTATTTGTATTGATGAATAATAATGATATTTAATACACATTTTTTGTATTTTTTAATGTATATCTTTCAATATATTGGCATAACACAATTAGAAGTTTATAAATACCTTTTATCGCAAAATCACTTTTTCAACTTGCGAAATACAAAAATGCGTGTCGAGCACTATTATTTAAAAAAAAAAAATAATGATATTCTATAATAAAGTCGGATGTCAAACTTTAATGAACATCATTTATACGTTATAAACAAAATTCAAAAACGTATAAACGCAGCCTTATATCAAAGTTTTCTTCAAAACTATTAGCGGTCAAAATTAATTTATAGTAAATAAATAAATAGCTAAATAAAAATTTAAAAAAAAAATAGTTACAGATAGATCAAACAATATTGTAAATTACTAGCTATTCCCAGCGTAACATTCGCCGGTCTAGCATTAGCATTATAAATATTGATTTTCTTTATTTTCTTAAAAAAAATCAATGTTTTACAATTATAGTTTTAAGTTTTTCAATTTAACTTATTTATTATGTAATAAAAAAATATGTAAAACATTGATTTTTTTTAAGAAAATAAAGAAAATCAATAAATAAAATAAATTGTTTCATTTATAATGCTAATGCTAGACCGGCGAATGTTACGCCGGGAATAGCTAGTAATATATGGATGTTTGTGTGTAAAAAAGATAAAAGCATAATATGATATGATATGTTTTTCGTATCCACATAAATTCATACGTACAGTTAATAGCGCGTAATTTGTTTTTGTAATTAATAATGCTTTGATATTCTTGTTGGATGTTTAGATTTTTTTTTTTCAAATAAAATTAAAATTTTTTTAAAATTATTTTTTAATGCGTTGCAAAAAAATATTTCATAGGTACAAAAAGTAACTTAGATATGACAAAGAAAAAATATGTACCTATTAGAAGTTGTGGTTGTCAAATAAAAATTCTTAATATAAAAATTTCACAAATATATATATATATATATATATATATATATATATATATGTATATATTTTGTAATATAATAATAATATATGTATGTTATTATTTTAAATAAAAGCCGTATTGCAATTTAATAAAAAAAAACTAATAAACATTTTTGTACGGTTACATTTTTTTATGCATGTACATACAGAAAGTGAAGTTTTTGAAGATGTAGCACTATTCTGGACCTTCAAGATTTTATTAATTCAAGAAAAGCTTGACGAAACCTTGACGAAAATGAAATTCTTTATCAGAACAGTAACTAATCAAGACTGTGATGTGATATGTAGGCACATTTTGGAAACTTCAGTTAAAATTTTTTTTAATGACGTAAAAATTCAACAGAAAGTGTACGCTTTTTCGAGACTTTTTATTATTTTTTATTATTAGTTTTTGGTGTTACACTTAGAATTTTATGTTTCGTATTTAATTTTTTGACATTTTTGTTGAAATTTTTAATTAATTAATAAATTCTTACTCTAATCTAATATACAGTTTTATAAAATAACTTTCATCACGTTTATTACAGCAATTATAAATAAAATCATATTTTAAAGATTGAAATAACTTATATTCAAAATTTTTTTCTACATATATATAACATCAAATAAAGTTAAACCATGTTAAACATTTTTGTTCTAACTTATCTAATATTATCATAAAATCATTCGGCGGAATTTGTTTTTATTGATATTTTTTGATCAATAGATTTTAACCATTTTTTTCTACTACAAATATTACAAATATTTAATATTAAAATTACAAAATATTTAAATTTTATCTAGATTACTATTTTAAATAGAACACCATGAAATATCATTTTATAAAAATTAAATATATACGTCCAATACACAATCCTTCGGTGACTGATGAAATTTTAATACATTATTACTATCTGTCTTTTTCAAACTACACACTAGACATTTGTAATAATGATTACCCATTTCGTTGAAGTATTTTCTATCGTGTCGACTCGGTATCGAAGAAAACCGTTATATTTTAGTTTTGATTACAAATTTTTTTACTCTGGATTGGATGTCTCATGTTATATAGTCATTGGTTTTACACAAACACATTGTAGCGAAATATGTTCAGGAAAAGGAGTATCTTCTGGTTAATGAAGCTCCCAAAATTGTGTATAATTCCCGAAGAAGCACACGTTCCTGAAAATTCACAAGAAAAAAATACATAAAGCAATACAAAATGCAATAAACTGAACTGTTTTGTTTTGTAATAAATTATATTTAATGTTTAGTTTTAATATTCGATTTTGTTTTTTTTTTAATATTTCATTTTATTTCTTTAATGTTATTTTCTTTTTATTTTAAATTACATAATTGCATCTTAAGTAATTTCCTTATTTTGCGCACGTATTTTATTTTCTAACATTTTTATTTCTAATAAAAGTTTTTGTTTTTGTAATTGTTTTATTTCTTTTTCTTCTATGTTAAGTTGTTTTTGTTGTTCTAATACTTCTTTCTTTAATTGAAACACTATGTCAACTAGACTTTTCGTAGAATCTTCAGGAGTGTCTGCAGCTTTAATTAAATTGTCTGATTCTTCAACATGTTGAGCACTAATTGAATTGTTTGATTCTTCAACATGTTGAGCACTAATTGAATTGTTTGATTCTTCAACATGTTCAGCACTAATTGAATTATTTGATCCATAATCAATGCTCAAATCATCCTCAATCTTAATACTAATCTCATCAAAATTTTCACTATTGCCGGAAATGCTAGTTTGATATGTGTCTAAAATTGTATATTTTAAGTTTATTAAAAATTGTATGAATATTATAATTGCAGGTATATAAATTTAATATATTAAGGTCAGTAAGGATTAAGGAACTCGAATCAGTTAAACTAAATAAAAAAAAATTTTGACCCAATTGCAACCTGCCTAAATACAAATTTTTGTTTCCATTTTTAAAATAAATGTTGACTAAAATGCAAATATGAAATTGATTTTGTTTGGGAATTTAACAAACACTGTCGAAACAAAAAATGAGTCATTTTATGTGCCTTTTATACATATATGACACATTATTTTAGTCGAGACTTTTTTACCAAAAGAAATTATTGCATATTGTCATTTACATTAATAGATGCTACAAGTGATCACAAATTTATTATAAATTTAGAATTATATGTGTAATTATTCATCAAAAGTATTAACACATTTTTATTATATCAGCCATAGAACATTAGAAAAACTTTAACTTTATAAAAAATAATTGAATACAAGCATTCATGCAAAAAATATAAAATGTTTTATTATTTCTTTATATTGTTTTTACCCATTGAGATAAAACATTCATAAAACATTTAAAAGATTTTCGTGTATCTCCAATATTTTTGACATTTTTTTTGTAATTAGCTAAAGTATTTATAAATAGGTACAGATATATATATATATATATATATATATATATAAATATATTTAAACAAAAAAAGAAGTAGATATATTTTGATTTTTTTTTACTTTTTTACAAAAGGGTTTGTATGTTTATTGCAAATGATACAAAAAATCACGTGTTCACAAAATTTTCTAAGAACTATGAAAATATTCTTATTTGCAAGCTAAAAAAGTAAACATTCACAAAATTTGCACAAATTTCTTTATGTCAAAAAGTGCCAGATTTTTAGGTTATGACTGTTATTTCTCAAATATAAATTTAGGAAATTATTTGCAGAAATAAATATAGTAAAAATAAGCTACCTCCCGGTTCAGAGCCAGCAAAATATTATAACTCTTAAAATTTTTAGGTAGAATCATAAAAATTAGATAAAATCATAAGTTAACATACAGTATAAACCTAATATAAAACATAAATAATAACTATTTCAATATTGACGTTAAATTATACATTTATACATCAATTTAACATTTTTTAACTATTTATACATATATTTCATCTCTAGTGATATCTACAATTTATTGTTCTAGTAAGAGAAATGAAAAAAAAATTAGTTTAGCTAGCTCGAGCTCCGTACTGATCTTTACACAGAAATTGTATATTATTTCAAAATTGTTACCTGATATTTCATTCATAGTTGAACTATTTTCATGCTCCATCACCAATTTTACCTTAAGTGGTTTTAAAATAATTGATTCATCTTCAGTTAATGTTTTATCCGTCATATTTTCAATTTTTATTTTTACTGGAACCATATTTATATCAACATTGCGTTTTGTTTGAATTTCATCTCGTGTTGAAACAAGAGCGTCACTTGTGAGCGTCGTTGTGGCTATTGTTAATGAATACATATAATTAAACAACATATATAACAACAAGAAGTATCAAGTTTGTTCAGTAGATTTTGAACGGAATCGGACAGAACAGAACTGCTTTGAACAATGACAATTAAATGTCAAACACTTTAGATGTTTGTCCAGTAAACTGTTCTAGAACTCCTAGAACGATCTAGAGTAAAAAATAGCGCATTTTTGTGTTCAATAGTATCCGTTAACTAGACTTTTTTATCTAAAAGTGTTCTAATCGGCGTTCAAAAAAAATTCTAAAAAATTCAGAACAAAAAAGATCAATTTAGAACAGTTTCGCACAATCTAATGAATCTAATGAAAAAGTGCAATTAACGAAAAGTAATGAACACAAAAACGTGTTCTTTTTTACTCTAGAACGTTTTAGAACATTCTAGAACAGTTTACTGAACACAATAAAAAAAATATTAAATATATTGCAGTTATTAATTTTGAAAAAATTATAATTTCATAACTATTTTCTAAATTTACATTATCACCTGTAGTTATATTTGTTGGAAGACTATCGAAAATAATTGGTAATGCATAAGAGTTGGAAAAATTAAAACTGGTTTTACTAAAGTGCATAGCACAAACAAATCACACTGTGTTTGATTGATTCCCAATTTTTTCTTTGTAGAGCGTTTATCCACATTTTTCTTAAATTTCTATCAGTAGGAAATAATAAAAAACGTTTTCTTTTTTTGGAATTATAATGGAACTTACACCCAAGTACAACACATTTCGTACCCATAATTTCCAAAATCAATGAAAGTATTAAGTTTATTTAAGTTGAATTCAACAATTAAAAATTAAAATCAACAATTTAAAAATTTGTATGCCAAAATATTTTTGTCATGCAGTGTACATGTACCACATCAAAACACGTAACAAATTATTTCTAAGTAGCACAACTTTTGTCACTATTATTCTTTAACCATCAATTTTTGTAATTTTAAAATATATTTTATGTAATATTTTTTCATATAATGAAAGTACAAATTCTAAGCTTTATTTTGATATTAAATTTATATTTTTTTATTTATATTTAATGCACTAAAACTTTGTTTAAACATAAAAATTTCTGCCAAATTTATAAAATTACTTTAGAGTGCGCTCAAATTGGTTGAAAGGAAAAACAAAAAAAAAAAAGAGGAAAATTGAAAATCTTAGGCAAATATCACTTTTCATTCTCATTTATTTGTACATAACAATAACTAACGAATATTATCTTATTTTTGTCTCTTTTTCCACAGATGCAGTCTCTGGAAGGGAATGTCATGACCAAAGAATATCCATACAAACAAGAATATGCACTCATGTGTGAATTCATTTGTTTGCACGCAAATATGCAAATTTGCTAAAAATTGTAAGAAATGATAATAACAATTTAACGTGCAAGAAAAGGAAAAGTAAACAAAAAAGTTGGCTGAAATGATTTATTATAACAATATATTTCAGTCATATTTCATTTTATTTTTATTTCATCTTAGTACTTTTGTCACATCTGTTATTTCGAATTTTTATCTCTTTCTTGCATTTGTAATTCTTACTACCTATTCTATTGCTGTCTATTTCTTACAATTTTCTCAAATTTCTATCAAATTTGCATATGTGTGAATTTTACATTCTTTGATTCTTTTGTTAGTAGGGATGTGCATATGTATATTGTGAGAGCAGTGAATTTATTCTCTATTGAGAAAAAAATCAAAAGAACAAAAAAACACATTCTATTCTAATGTGGGTAAACATACACAGACCCCATATGAAAAAAATTTGAAGCAAAATTTACATAAAGTAAGTCTCTTTGCATGCGCATTATGTTTTGTTTGATTGCATTTATTAACCTTATTTTTTTCTAAAAGTTTGGAATTATTCTTAATATTAAATTATATTTTTGCCTATAAAAATCCCTAGCTTTTACTTGTTTTTTACAGTTCGACCAGATAAGGTCTAAAAAAAAAACTCTTAAAAAGTCGTCTTTTCCTTTGTATTAGGCTAATATTTAAAAAATTAAATTTTTGTTTAATAAAATCACATACCTAAATTAAGGTTGGGTACAGCATGATTTAACAATTTCCTCCTCCCTACATAAATATAAATAACACCGACTTCATTAGTACCTATAAGATTTATAAAAGAAATGTTGTTTCACTTACCGATATCTCTTTCATTGAAATGGTTTTGACAAATAACTCTCTTTTTCTTTGGGTCGGAATTCAAAATTCCACATCTTTCCATCCAAATTTGTCCAATTATTGTATCTTTCCGAGGAAAATTGAAAAATTTCAGGTTTGTATATCGTTTTGAATTTCCACAACCAGGAAAAGAACACTTCACTCCTGATCTGGAACGATTTGGTGCTTTCGTTCTATTTTCCATAATTTTTCTATTTTAAATAGTAGCTTTTTTCAAAAGCACCAATTGAATTATTAATAAAGATTATTAATTCAATAATTTAAGAACATATCAAAAAACCAAATAATTTTATTAATATTTTATCTATGAATGTACCAAGGAACATAATATACAAGAAAACTTATTTCTTGTAAATTTTGATTGAAAATTTTTTCATATGAGGGTTGTCTCAAATTACCCATTTAGAACGTGTTTTTTTGTTCTTTTGTTTCTCAATACTCAATAGAGGATAAATTCAATGCTCTCAAAATATACATATACTAACAAATGAATCAAAGAATGTGGAATTGTGAAACACATAAGAATAGGTAATAATAATTACATATGCAAGAAAGAGATAAAAATTCCAAATAACAGAGGTGACAAAAGTACTAAGATGAAATAAAAATAAAATGAAATACGTTGATTTAATAAAATTATTTATCAGCAAAATAATTTAATTTTTATAATAAATAAACTAATATAAATATATATTATTGCATCATCTATTAACAAAAAATATTTTAAAAATATACCTTTCATTATCTTTAGGCAATTGATAACATTGCTTTTTATAAACTACGTATTTTTTCCTATAAATAACTTTGTGGATTTTCTATGTTTTTTAATAGTAAGTAAATAGTAAATTTCCTTCATTATGTTATAATTTATGCATGTGTGTGTGTAAAAAAAGATGAAATTGATATTTGCTTAAGCTGGGACCTTCGATATTTTATGCTACAGCCAGACACACTATCGAAGATTTGGCTTATGCACATAATAAATCATATCTCATATGGAATTGTATAGTTAATTGAATTGAATTGAATAAAATTTATTTCGGGCCGGTGAACCTTATTAGGTTTTTCGGGCCATTTACTATTTTTTTTAAACAAATACATACTAAATTTAATCTTAAACATAAATTGCAGAAGCTATGAAATGTAATATAAAAGTAAAAATGAACATAACAAAAAATATACATACGTATAGTTGATAGCGTGTAATTTGATTTTGTTGTTGGATGTTTGGATTTTTTTGGATTTTTGTCGATTTAAAATTAAAAATAAAAAAAAATTTTAAATTATTTTTTGATGCGTTGCAAAAAAATATTTTATAGGTACCAAAGGTGTGAAAAAACTTTTTACTTAGTATGAAAAAAAAAAAATGTGTATTAGAATTTGTGGTTGTAAAGTAAAAATTCTTAAAATAGTAATATATGTACCTATGTATATTTTAAATAAAAGCCGAATTGCAATTTAATAAAAAAACTAATAAACATTTTTGTATGGTTACATTTTTTTATGTACATATGTACATACAGAAGCTGAAGTTTTTGAGGATGTAGCACTATTTATTCAGGACCTTCAAGAAGAACCTGACGAAACCGATCTGGTAGAATTGGTATCAGAAACTGTAAATGAAAGTTTTTATCAGAACAGTAACTGATCAAGACTTTTTATATAACAAAAATTAAACAACAAGAAAAAAGGCATTCGTCTAAGCATAATAATAACAAATATTTTATTTTCTTTGTACTACTCTGTGTTCAAAACTCTGTCTGTGTATCGCACAAGACATGGTGAACTGAACATTTGAAAAAATAAAAATTTAACTTTTTAAACTTTTATAATAGGTATATCGTATATGTACATAGGTATGTACATATATTGTAATATAAAAATGAAAATGAGAAGTTAAATAAAACAAAATTTTTTTTTTAATTTATTACATCATTACTATCTATAATAATATACAATATTATAATATTAAGAAAAAATTAAATAATTTATAAATTTATATTTTTTCAATTACTTCAATGTGTTTATTGTTTTGTGCAATACTTTGGTTACTGCCTACTGGTGAAAATTTTTGTTTAAATAAAAATAAAACTATTGTAACTACGGTAATGCATAATTTAGTTAGGTTACAGAGGTTACAGTATTTGTTGATTATGAATGTATTATCATATATAATATGTCCATATATAAACAATGGACGAGTTTATGTAAACCTATACAATTTTTAACAAATGCAAAAACAAACAAAATATCATTATTATATATATATATATATTTACTTATCGTATACCAAATTTATTATGAGAGAAATGGTACAGATTACAACTTACAACAGAACAGATGTTTGCATTTTGTTAAGTAAAGTACTGTACAAAAATTTTGCGTTCCCCCCATTATTCTTCTCTGATTTTGTTTGCGGTACCATTATTTATATGAAGCAAGGTGGCAAAAAATGTTTAAATTATTCATCGTATAATGGAACAATTATACGATGAATAATTCTGATCTTTTATTATTTCAATATTTTCGTTTTATACATTACTATTTTTTATATACTTATTAATAATATCAAATTATAATTACATTACAATAATATAAAATATTATTAACATTTTTGTCAGTAATAATTTGGAGTTACAAACATTATTTTTTATTAATTATATTAAACTATAGTAAACCTAAATATTTATTATATTGGTATACGATTATAACATAATACTGAGGACAACATCTATTTACAAATCACAGAATTTAAAGAATATGATAACGCTGTTTTAGTTAGGTCTCCTAAAAATCTTATGCATAGTTGATATAATTTAGAAAATAATATTGTTAAATATTTCAATAGAAATCAATATATTAATCAACAAATTTTTTTTAAAATTTAATTTCAGCCAACTTTTTTTGTTACTCTCTTTTGTTTACTATATTTTTTCTTTTTTTTGCACATTAAATTCTTATTATCAATACAATTTTACTTTCAGCAAATTTGGTTATAGGCTTGTGTGCAAGCATATTGTGTCTGTGTGTGAATCCAAACATATGAACGCATAATACAAATACATATTCTTTCACAGTTCGACCAGATAGGGTCTAAAAAGTCTTCTATCTTAGAAAAATTGTCTTTTCCTCACTACTTGACTAATATTTTATAAAGATTAAAAAAAAATTCAAAAAAATTACATACCTAATTTAACTGTGGGTACAGCATGATTTAACAATTTCTTCTTCCCTACATAAATATAAATAACACCGACTTCATTATTCCTACATATAAGATAGGTGGTTATGCTGAAGTTCGTCGGAATGTGAAATTCCGATAACATTCCACATTTGGTATGCTGAAGTTCGTCGGAACGGAAAATAATTTGAAAATTGTACGCCAGAATTTCTCATTCGGAAATATTAGAATGGTTCGGAAATGAATTATAAAGCATACAATTTTTGTATTTAGAATATTAGGAGAAGTAGAAAATGTAATAATAGAATAAAAGCGCTTCAAAAGAATAATATATTTTATTGTTTTTAATATTATAACATAATATGTATATATATTAAAAACGATACATATATATTTTACATTCTTTAGAGAATTTTAAATTTTCTCTGATGTAACAAAAAATTACTATTATTTTAATTTGTATATATATACATACTACATATATAATTAAGAAAGTTGTAACTTTTACTTTTAATTTATGCATGCATATTGTATATATACATTATGTCATATACATTATCTATTAAAAAAATTTTACAAAATAAATAAAAAAAAATTGAAAATAAAAATGTTTGAAATGAATATGAAAACAAAAAAAAAATCTTCCGAAACATATGATTTGTATTTCTGCACAGACTTTGCAGTCGAAGGGACTTCAGCATACCGATTTTTTCGTATTCGGATCGGAATTTTTTTTCGGAGAAATTCCGCTTCGGACTTCAGTATAACCACCTTATTAAAAAAATGTTGTTTCACTTACCGATATCTCTTTCATTGAAATGGTTTTGACAAATAACTCTCTTTTTCTTTGGGTCGGAATCCAAAATTCCACATTTTTCCAACCAAATTTTTCCAACTATTGTATCTGCTCCAGGAAATTTGAAAAATTTTAGGTTTGTATTACGTTTTGAATTGTTACAATGAGGAATGCAACACTTCACTCCAGATTTATGAAAATTTTTTGGTATCTTTTTATTAAAATTGTAACTTTCCATTATTTTATCTCCAACAAATATGTAGTTCAAATTCAAATCATCTTTTGTTATTTGTTTTGTTCACTACTTTACTCATAGAATCAACTCAATGCAAAATTATATTTAATGATTATACCTACTTACCAATACCAACCATTTTCATTTTATTTTAAATGGAATGTAATATACTAACGAATACTATTACATACTATCTTACTTCTCTCTTTTTTCACGTATCCATTCCAGTCTCCGTTACGGAATATCATCTTCTTCACTTCAGCAGATGCAAGTGAAGGCCACCTCACCGAAACCGACACACCAAAAGATATTTTCATATATGCATTGTGTAAACCACCACTGTCACCATTCACCACCTACATTATAAATAGCCAAAGCCAACGTTCAAACAAAAAAAAATCAAAATGGTACCACTATAGAGGAATTTACGTGCCTTATGGGAAATTAAAGTGGCATAAAGCACACAAAACTTAAAATAACACAGAGGGGGGTACTAAAATAAATTCCATCTTTTTTACATCATTTAGTAAAAAAAAAAATTTTAAATTTAATTTTTTTATTCTTAAAATGAATTTGAAGAAATATCTTCCATCCAAACCAAGTATTTTTCTGATTTTTTCAAACAGATTTCTCTCACACACATGCATATATATATATATATATTCACAGTATTTCATAGTTTATACATAGCCTGATATAGCTTTTTAAACATATCCATCCATATCCTTTTTTTTCAACAAAATTAAATTATGCACTTCTACAAATTTCATGTATTAGTAAAAAATATCATACATATATTAACTACATATAGGTTCCGATTAACTACATAATTGATTTACATACATCCACGTCATTCATATAATATAGAATGTTTACAATATGCTTTATTCATACATTTAGATTAGATTCCAAATTATTATAAGCAATAAAAAAAAAGAAGTCGAAATTCGTAAATGTCACCTACAGAATCTATATTAGGATATCATAAACATAATATCTATATGATAGATATTATGATTATTATATCCTTTGAAATAAAATTAAACCTCTACATATATGCATATTCTTGGTGATATACACAACATAATAATATGTTCATACAAAAAATACTTCATAAGCCTCATATGAAATTAAGCATAATTAAACAAATGAATAAATAACATATTATATTATATTTATGAAAATTTAACATTTCGCATACGAAAACTAGATGGCTAGGTAATCGCAATAAGGCTTGGTTTGGTAATTATTCAATACCACAGAATTTACCAAATGGTAAATTATTGGGGCAACGAATTAACCATTTCGAGAATCTTTTGTCATGTTCCCAACTTAATTTGAGTACTCTTTCATATTTTTTTTATTTCTAAAATAATTAACAAATTTCATGTTACTACTTAACTTCATGTTACTACATCAAATTGTATTAAAGTGTCAGAATTGACCATTGATAAAGTGCTCTCCGTATCGTTCTACGGAAATTTTTGAATGTCGAACAGCTGATCGTATAAAAAAAATTACATTGGTTTTAAATGGAAATTAACAAATGTATGCAAAAATACACGAGTAACAGATGATAGTTACATACAATAATAAAAATAAAACAATACTAATCCATACACATTCACATTATAGAAGTTATACGTAAGTATAACTTAAAAATCGTGAAGTAAAGTAAAAGTATCTAATTGATTTTTATTATTGTAATCATCATCTGTTACTCGTGTATTTTTGCATAAATTTGTTAATTTCCATTTAAAACCAATGTAATTTTTTTTATAGGATCAGCTGTTCGACATTCTACAACTTACATTTAGGGTTAAAAATTTCCGTAGAACGATACGGAGAGCACTTTATCAATGGTCAATTCAGGCACTTTAATACAATTTGATGTAGTAACATGAAGTTAAGTAGTAACATGAAATTTGTTAATTATTTTAGAAATAAAAAAAATATGAAAGAGTACTCAAATTAAGTTGGGAACATGACAAAAGATTCTCGAAATGGTTAATTCGTTGACCCAATAATTTACCATTTGGTAAGTTCTGTGGTATTGAATAATTACCAAACCAAGCCTTATTGCGATTACCTAGCCATCTAGTTTTCGTATGCGAAATGTTAAATTTTCATAAATATAATATAATATAACTTATTCATTTGTTTAATTATGCTTAATTTCATATGAGGCTTATGAAGTATTTTTTGTATGAACATATTATTATGTTGTGTATATCACCAAGAATATGCATATATGTAGAGGTTTAATTTTATTTCAAAGGATATAATAATCATAATATCTATCATATAGATATTATGATTATGATATCCTAATATAGATTCTGTAGGTGACATTTACGAATTTCGACTTCTTTTTTTTTATTGTTTATAATAATTTGGAATCTAATCTAAATGTATGAATAAAGCATATTGTAAACATTCTATATTATATGAATGACGTGGATGTATGTAAATCAATTATGTAGTTAATCGGAACCTATATGTAGTTAATATATGTATGATATTTTTTACTAATACATGAAATTTGTAGAAGTGCATAATTTAATTTTGTTGAAAAAAAAAGGATATGGATGGATATGTTTTTTTATTTACATTTTTTTATTCCGATTTTAGAGAAAAAAAAAATAATTAACGTTACAAAACCTTAATATACGTTTTAAAGCAACGTAATTCGTCTTTTCATTTCTGGCAAAATAAAGCAAACATTTTTTTTGGTTTTTTAGAAATTTAAATGAAAGTTAACCTGGTTTTTTTTGTTATTGTTAACTTCCATTTAAAATCAATGTAAACTTTTTTTATACAATCAGCGTTCCACATTCTACACCTAGTGTTGTTAAAATCCGCTGGTTGCGTAGTTCCGATAGTCAATTTCACTGTCATTCATTAAACTCTCTAATACACATGCACATAAATTTTGACTTTTGGTTTTGATTTGATAACATTTGAAATTAGAAATTTAGACTGGAAGGAATTATTGTTTATAGTAAGTAAATCTGAACACTAAATATATTTAATAATTTATAAATCAAAATTTTGACTAAAATTATTTTGAAAACTCTTAATTTAATTAACTAATTATTCTGATTTTAATATTCAAGATTTCAAAATTTTACATATAATAAAAAAAATTACGAATTTGTAATGCCTAAGAAACTAGTATCAGTTAAAAGAACAGATAAGGAACAATCTCATGAAATTAAAAAAATGGAAATTCAAACTGTGGATTTAGAAGATTTGGAATTCCAAAAAATTGAAGAAGTTTTTTTAGTAATTATTTTTTTTATTACGATTTAGTTATGTAGTAACATGAAGTTTGTTAATTATTTTAGAAATCAAAAAAATATGAAAGAGTATTCAAATTAAGTTGGGAACATGACAAAAGATTCTCGAAATGGTTAATTCGTAGCCCCAATAATTTACCATTTTGTCAGTTCTGTGGTATTGAATTAAAGGCAACTGGTGGAACAAAAGACTTAAAATATCATATGTCAACTAAAAAGCATACAAGAAATGCTAAAATGATAAATCAGCAGCTAGACAGCAAATTAGATGGTAATAATAGTCTCTGTTTATTTATGTTAAAGAAATTTACTTTCTTATACATATATCTATATATTCTTATTTTCTATTTTTGTTTTTTAGTTTTAAGTTGTAATGATGAAGAAATTGATATGTTACAAAAAGATGTTCTTTCTAAAAATTATTCAGTGCATTATGAATTTGAAACGGTATAATAATTATATCTTTGTGTAATATTAATTATTATTATTTATTTTTATTTTAAGGATGGAAAAGATACAAATATTGTAAATGAAAATACGGAATTAAAAATTGAAGATGATGCTAAGTCTGATGTTTCTGAAAAATCTTGTGTAATATGTGGGGATTCTTTATGTAATATGAAAAATAGTGAAAACACTGAAAAAGTTTTAGATACAATAAGAAAGTTTATCAATATAGAAGAAGGTAAGAAGTAATTTTATTTTGTTGAATATTTTCTTTAATTCTTATCTTTAACATTATTGTTTTTTTTTTTTTTAGAAAGAGCTAAAATTCAATTTGAAATGAAAGAACTTGTAGAAAAAATGGATAATAAAAAAGATTTAATGTCAAAAACTCCTTTAGAATCATTTGCTAATATATTAATTTCTGATATGAGTAAATTACCAGATTCTGTACAACGAAAGTTAAGAATGAATATAATGTTAGAAGTTGATACTGAATTGTTAAAAATTGAAACAAGTTAAAATATATAATTTATGTATAATATTTATAGTTGTAGTATTTTTCCCCTAATAAATAATTGTGCCACATAATGATAAATTAAATTGTAATTATATTTGAATGTAAAAAAGGTATATCCAGCTTATTAACTTTTTTTTATAATAATGGTACAGTAGAAACATTGATAGTACAGGAAATTAAGATCCTAATAACTTTTTTTACGGTATAAGATTGTTATTGTTACGGAAGTGATTGTTAACTTTGCTTCTATACCAGATTACAGAATATACATTTTTTGCCATGTTGTTTTTCGATTTACTTACTATGTGTGATTTACTTACTGTGGGCGCTATTATGATTCACAACACCTTTTAGTTGAGTTGTATACCTTACCTTACTACAATCAAATTTACATATTATAATTAGGTTGTGTTGTGAATCTCAAAATAAAGGATGAAAACTTTTTTTTTAGAGTAGTCTTTTATCAGAATAACACTCTTATATAGCACTAATTTCCTAAAACATATTATATATATGGATTATGGATATTTATTTAACAAATCACCTTAATAATACGGATATTACAAGAAATTGAAATCTGGACTAAAGATCGTACATATGAACAAAATTAACTTAGTATGTACAAATCAAAATAAGAACATCGAATAACATCATATTTCAATTCAATTTTAACAAAAATAATGGACATTAATCAAAGCAATGTAATAATATCAAGTCTTGAATCAAAGTCAAGCAAAAATTTTTAAAGTTAGCAAGAGCCCTAAATTTTACTAGATTAAACATGCAAATTTCGAAATATGCGCATATTGAAATTTAAATATTTTAATATGATTAATTTCATCTTAAAATAGCTAAAAACTTATTTGAAATTTTTGAAATGAAAAAAAAAAAATCAAAATAAATAAATAAAACGATTTAACCAAATTTTCTTTTTATTTTCAATTTTTCTTTTTAATTTTTGAAAAATAAAAGACGGTTTCATAAATTACAATTTCTTTTTTTTTTCTTTTATATCCACATTTTTTCAGAAATTTTACTATTGATACATTGTTCATTATTTTTCTTTTTTTACGAAATAAAAAAAAATATTTTTACTTTTTTTTTTAATTAGCTTTAGTTCTTTTCTTTTTATTTATTCATTTTAAAAAAGTACCTAAAATTTATAAATTTTTAAATAAAAAATGAAATAATAGATAATAATTATAATAGACGAAAATGCAATAATTTAACAAGTAAATATTTTTTTTTAATATACATAAATTTCGTTCTTGATTTATAATTTGTTAAAACACTACTTAATTATTTTGTAATTAATTAATTTATGTCTCATAATTTGTTTTTACGATTTTTGTTATTTCATTCGTGATTTATTCTCATGTACAAAAATTATTAATTCACTTTTTTTCTTTTTGGATATATTTACTTTTTTTTTTAAATTTTGATTCAATAGTATGTATTTAGTAGTTTAAAAGCTAATAAAATAAAAATCACGTTTAATATATTTTAAATTAAAACAAAAAAAGAAAATTATAGTTTAAAATACTTTGTTTTTTTATTTACTTATTCGAAAAAACTGTTTTTTTTTTTTGTATGTAAATTACTAAAGAGAATTTAATTCAAACTTAAAAAAACTAAAATACATTAAAGTTCCTTTTAATTTTAATAACTCATTGCTTAACAACCTTTAAATAATTTTGGAAATGATTACAATTATTAGTCATACAATATTACCATATATGTATAAACAATTTTGAAATTAGAAATTTTAAATTAAAATATCAATTTTCACCTCTAAAATCAAATATACATGCTTCACGATCTTATCGTAAATTGAAAATAAAGTTTAAATTATAAAAATTTCAAAATGTTTATTTTCCTAAGTTTTTGCTGATAAAAATGAGAAAAATAATTGTACATATATATATATGTATGTATATCTATTTTAAACTTTAGAACTTTCAAAACAATTTTAAACTTCATATAATTTATTAAGACCGTATGTATGTATGGTGCCTTAGTATTTTTTCTTTGTTTTTGATAAATTGCCATTAATTTTCTAATGTATAAGGTAATGAACATTTTGATAATAGACCGTTCATAAATTCGAATAAAAATTAGATTGATCTTACATTGAAAATCATTAATTCATGCAAAACTGATGAATGGAAATATATTTTATAAATAAAGTCGAATAGTCGTAAAAAAAAAACTAAAATAAAAAAACATTTTTTTTATAAAACCCAGATATTAAAAAAACAAAAAGGAATTTTTTTGGTGTCTCAATTTTTATCTCAAGTATATTGTTTTTTTTTTTTTTAATTTAAATTTTTATAATATTAAAAAATTTTTACTATTTTATAATTTCTTTTTTAAGATATTAATAATTAATTCTTTATTTTTTTATTTAAATTTTTTTTTTCATCAGTACGATAAATTGTTTTATATAAGTAATTTTGTTCTTTTTTTTTGTTTTTCTTTTTTTTAACTTTTATTTAATATAATATCTAGTATAACATTTTTTCTTTTCAAATTTTTGTAGTTGGTAAATTCACTTAAAATTTCAGTTTTTTTTTTGTTTCATTTTGCTTTTATTTATAATTGCAGTCGGGTAATAATTAATTTTAATAAATACTATTTTATATTTCATGTAAAATAAAATTATAAAATTCATAATTGTAATAATTATAAAATAGAATTGTTATTAGTAATTTTCTTTTTTTGAAGAAATAATATATAAAACATTATTTAACTTGGATCAACTTTTTTAATTTGTTTGTTTTTTCAATTGAATTTTGTGTGTTATTATTGTTCTAAATTGGGCATCAAATTAATTATTGGGTATTATATTTTTTTGTTTTACAGTTATTGAAAAATATATCGAATTAAATAAACAATTAAGTATAAAATAAAAAACTAAAAATCTTATTTAATAGACTTTTATAGTTCAAAAAAAATTTTTTTTTGCTTTCTGAAACTTTAAACTAAAAATTATATGTATATATATTTATATTTAAAAAAAAAATGTTTTTTTTTTGTTTAGAAATTTTGGTTAAAACTGAGAAAAAAAAACTATAATAAAATCATTCCCATTCAGTAGTACCAGGTGGTTTTGGTGTTAAATCATATAGAACTCTTGAAATGCCTTCTACCGCTGATATTTCTCGAATCATGTTTTCAAGAACCTTAAAAAAATAAATAATAAGATATGTATTAAATAAAAATTAGTTAATATAATTTAAATAAAATTTACATTCATTGGTAATTGATCTGAGCCTGGAATGACCGGCACTCCAGTCATAAAATCACTTGTTAAAAATGGCCTTAATACGATTGATCTCGCACATGATGGTAATCGATTTGCTGGATCTCTATCAAAATGAATTGGTATAAGAACAACTGGCATTTGGGCTATTTTTCTAACACATCCTGATTTTTGAAGGATCTAAAGAAAATAAATACAAATAAATTATGTATTTGATATATTACTTTGATATATAATGACATTTTACTTACTTCATTTGCAACATAATCAGCCTGCCTTAATTGTAATAGTGCTTGACGACAAATTCGTGTGTGTGTAATATCAAGAACTGGAAATTGTACATGACCACCAAATATATAACATACCCTATTAATATTGTGTAATATACGTGGTATTAATTTTGCCAAAAATATCAAATCATTCCAATTTGCTTCTGTTTCACTCGATAATCCTAAAACATAACTATATGTTCTTTGATCACCTAAAAGTAAAAAAAAAATAAAATAAAAGATTACAAAAAATTATGTAAACAAAATATAGAAATTTAAAATACTTTGCTAACCTTGTACACCAACACTGCGAATAGGTAATACAGTTGCTGTTATTTGTGAATTACTAGAGATTCTAAGTAATTCTTGCTGTTCTTCTTTAGTTGTTGACCCAGACACTCGATTTAATAAAGCATGATTCTTTTGTGATTTATTTTTATAATCTACTATAACTCGTGCTATTACCTATGATTAAAAAAATTTAACAATTGAATGTTAATTAATACAATAAAATAAAAAAACTAATTAATTTTTTACCTGTGTTTCAGAAAAGTCTTTTTCCATGTATTGGTTTTCAGCGCAAATTAGTCGAATAGCTAAGCCCGGACCAGGAAATGGATGTCTTTCAATTAGATGTGGTGGTAATTCTAAATCATAGCCTAATTCTCTAACTTCATCTTTATGGAAATCAGCCAATGGTTCTACGACTCGACCAGCATCCCTTAAGGCTCTACAATAAATACAAAAATGTCAAAAAATTTAATATTATCAAATTATTTTTCTTACCTAATCATATCAGTATCGTTATGATGGGTTTTAATAGCGTCTGCATTTGAACTAGCTAAATGCGATGCAGATTCAATTAAATCAGGTCGCAATGTACCTTGAGCTAAGAAAACTTCTTCTGGATTTAATTTTAATTCACTTAGTACTTCATTTGTAACTTTTATAAAAACATCCCCAATAATTTTTCGTTTTTCTTCAGGATTTTCTGCATAACATAGCATTGGTGTTTCTATGTTATATAATTGTCCAGGTTTCTTAACTGTTGTTGATCCTTTGAAAAACTGATAAAAAGCCTTTTTTACAATTAAATCAATACCGATTTCTTTAAGAGATTTTTCAACTTTTTCACTTTCATCTTTACGCATGAAACCTATAAAAAAAAATATTACAAAATAATATATTTTTGAACTAATTATTTATATTCTTACCATTATCTACATGAACAGCAATTAGCTGAGATGGATGTAATGCATGTCGTAATAATGCTGCACACACTGTTGAGTCAACACCACCACTAACTAATAACTAAAATTTATTAAAAAAATTTTTTTTTTAAATTATATATAAAAAATGAATAATATTATTTTTTAACTAACCAAAACTCGATTACTACCAACTTTCTCTTTAATATACTTAATGCATTCTTCTTTTCGATTATTCATTGTAAAATTTGGTGATAAACCACATATACCAAACAAAAAGTTAGAGAGCATTTGCTTTCCATTTACAGTCAAATCAACCTATTATAATAAAACTTTATTTATTAATATTCAACATTCTTCTTTTCAATATTCTAATTTGAATATGAATATATAATTAGGAATATAATTACTTCTGGATGAAATTGAACGCCGTAAATTCTCAATTGTTCATTATATAGGGCAGCAACAATATTATTTTGTGATTTGGCAGCTATTTTTAATTTTTCTCCAATTTTATCGATGCTATCTCCATGTGTTAATAAAACTGTTTGAAACTGTTGTAAACGACTAAAAAAAAAAAACAAATTAATATGAAAAATTAAGAACTCCTCTTTAAATTGAATTAAAATTTTGTTATTGTTGAGCCAAGTGTAGCCTAATAAAATAAACTTTAATTTATTAGATTGTTCAAAGCACATAAATTATTATATTCTAGGAGGGTTGTATCAAGGATTAATAAAATTTGTAATTCAATCCTCTTCTTTTCCTTCATATAAAAATAAAAATAATCCCAATAATAAGCATAATAGTTAGAATATTTTTTTTTTAAAAAAGGATTAAATAATTGCTTAATTATTCAATTACACATATTTATGTATGTGTTTATAATTCACACATATTTATGTATTGCAAAAATATAATTATAATTTTTAACATAGATATAAAAACTTACTGAAAAAGTGGACATGTAGGCACTACATCAATATTATGTTGACCGTCTTCACGGATATCTTTTTTATTAACAGTACCACCAAATTCTTTATTAATTAATTGCATTCCATAACATATACCTAAAATTATTATTTTTAAATTATTTGTTTTATAAATTATATTTAAATATAAAAACAAACCTAATATAGGAATTTTAGCTTTAAATATATCAGGATCATAAGCGGGTGCATCCTCTGCATAAACTGAATTTGGACCTCCTGAAATTATAATTCCCCGATAACCACTTTCTTTTAACGCTAAGGCAGATGTATCTAATGGTAATATGTCTGATTCAACTTTAAGCTCACGCACTCTTCTATCAATTATCTAAAATTAAATTCAAAACAAGTTTAATGGTATTAAATTTAATTAGAATACATTATTATTTAATCAATTTATAATTAGAAATATTTAATATCAAAATTTTATAATTTATGTACCTATTTTATAATATTTTTGTGATTTATCAAAAACAATGACATTTTTTACATATTGCAAAGATTTTTTAAATGACAAAGTTTTTTTTAGAAAATAAAATACTCGATAAAGGAAGAAACACAAAATAAATCTTTTCGAGAGTTTTAGTTTTTATTTTGTTACATATTTAAATGTACAAAACAGATGTTAATATGTAGAGAAAATAGTAAAGCATTTATTACCTTACAGCTTTAAGAACTAATCATCAAAATGATAAAATAAATGCAACAAAAAATAAAAAACAGAAAATAAAAAAAATCGATTAAATTTAAGTATGGTAATAGTAGAGATTTAAGTATTAAGTATGTATATATGCAATTTATTGTATGTTAAATATTTTTTTTTAGTTAATTATTCAACCAAATAAAATGAAAAAAATTGAAATTGCAAACAATAACATTGTATTGTGTGGGAAAGTAAAATTAATAACTAAATGCAAGTAAATAGAAATAAAAATATTCGAAAAATTATTTAACATAATTTGTATATTAAAACGTTCTGAAATGATGAATAAAAAATAAAACTAGTTTTTAAGAGTAATGAGATAAATATTTCTCGAGTCAAATAAAATTTTAATTTCGTTGTTGAACAAATTTTAGTAAATTAAACTATAAAATATTTAATAATCATTTAAAAATTATTAAACTAAATATTTAAATTATTTCGGTTATATTAATATCAATATTATTATGTATATTATATTAAATTGTAACTATTATTTTTTAAAAGTATAAAATTGTAATTTTTTTTTAAATAATTAATTAATTTCTTACTTTTCCATATTGAGCACCAGCATCCAATATAGCTATTTTATCATGATGAAGTCCATTTTCCGTAGGTGGTAAGATTTTGTTCGTAACTGATTGATTCATATCTTGTTCGTTGCAACACTAAAATAAAAATGATAAAATTTAATATTCAATTAAACTTACTCAAAATAAATTATTAAAAAAATAGTATTGTTTTTCTTTTTTCTTCTTATTTTACTAAAAATAAATCAGAACATATGGAATAAGAGTAAAAAAAAAGTCACAATTAAACCACAATTATTGCATAATTTTAAATACAATTCGCGTTATTAACTTTGTAAATTATTTAAGTAAGTATTTGAAATTTAAAACAAATAGGAAGGTAAAATGAATAACTTATTATAAGATTCGCCCTACTTACTTAATTGTTTTTAAAATTTTGTTATTGTATTACATATGATAGGTACAAGTAATAAAGTAGATACTTATTACAAAAAATAAAATTAATTTGTGTCAAAATGAATTTATTAAATCTTATTATAGATTAAAGCAAACATTCAATCATTGAAAATAATATATAATTTTAAAAATTAAATGCAAAAATATATCATTTCATTACAATTTTTTTCACCATATTCTGCCGTTTATCAATTTAAAAAATTTATAGTCAATTTGTGTGAGTGATAAGCAAAATTCTTAACTATTTTTAATCATTTATTTTATCCCAATGACAAAGGATACTGGAACAGGTCGAAAAACCCATAAAAACATTTTTAAAATGTAGGTACATTTGGACCATAGGGTATTTCATTGTGGTATTAAAGTTAAACTGTCTAAAATTTCGAATATTTTGAATTTTAATTTATTTAAAGCTTTTCTAATAGAATTGCCAAAGAATTTCAAAAAATTTAAATCAATAAAGATTTAAAACTAATATCTTAATTGATTTCAGTTATTATACCATCATCAGAAGACTGATATTTGAAATATTGCATTAGAGTCTTAAACCCCTTAACGTACACGTTTCTTTTTCCATGAAAATGTAGTTTAACGAATCTCGAAGGATTCTTGAAATAGTTTCGAGTTTTAACACAAAAAATAAAAAATTTGCTTATCAAATAAAAGACATTCTTCAAACGAAACACTAGACATTTTTTTTATATAAGTAGTTACATGTATATTTTGAATCGTACGAGTACGACATGCAATTGGTACAATTTGTATATTTTTATTATTAGATTTAATATAGATAATTTTATTTGTGATTTCAATGTTTTTATTTTCAAACATAAAACTCCAGTTTAAAAATTTTATTTCATATTAATTTTTATGTATAATTATAATTTTATAGAGTATACAAGAAAGAAAGTTTATAATTATCCAATATAATTATAAAACATCAAAGGATTATTGCAGACCGGCAGTCAGGCACCTCAAAACCAATACATAATAATTTAACCTGTGTATGACTAAAATTACTATTCTTTTTTTTTTGTGTATTTTTTGCCTTCATCAATAAATCTTATTTTTTTTTTTATGAAATGAAAATAGAGAAAAAAAAATTAAATCTATAC
This sequence comes from Argyra leucocephala, assembly GCA_963942445.1. NCBI lineage: Eukaryota > Metazoa > Arthropoda > Insecta > Diptera > Dolichopodidae > Argyra > Argyra leucocephala. The sequence goes on from OZ012680.1 coordinate 38,520,585, forward strand.
AAGAGGAAAAGGATATAAAAATAACATTTAATTTTTTTTTCTATAATTTTGTTTCAAATGTTTTTTTTTTTGTACATATTTAACTTATTCTTCTAACCTACTTACAATTATTAAAATATTTATACACAATAATGTATTTTATAATTATGTATGTACATATCTACTTAAAAAATTAATTTTTTATTCTAGGTTAAAGGATATTTAAAACAAAATCAAAACGAAAATCAATTAAATATCAATTTTATTAGATATATCGAAATGAATGCAAATGCAATGTACAAGTACAATTATTATGAATTAGCTAATGTTATGATTTAAAAAGAATCATCATTTAAAAAACACTAATAATTTTGAAAGGATATTAATTTAATTTCAATAAATATTGGATTTTTTTTTTAATAAAAAATTATTATTTTATACCTAGAAATTATTATTTCTTACATACTATAAATGTGTGTGGACTGTGGATTATTATAGAAAAAAAGTTGACTTGTATTGGAGTAATAAAGTTAGAAATTTGAGAATAAAAGGTAAATAGTGTAAATAAATGAATTTGTTTTTTACACTATTTTTTTTTTTTTTTTGCTTTTGACAGGTGGGTGTGACATTTCTATTTAAATTTCATTCATTTTAGAGAATCCATTTCCATTTTCTATATAATAAAAACACATAAGTAGGTATTTGGATTAGAAATAGATACATAATAATGTATATATTGTATATGGATAAATTTGTAATATACTATATACTTATTTCTATATTATTATTGTTTATATATATAAAAATGTAATGTGTGTAAGTGGAGACACAGTTTTTTCTAAAAGAAAAGAAACATCTGGGATATAAAAGTATTAACGTAATCATGACCTATATTTCAATTTTTCGTTTTCTTCTTATTTTTCTATTTAATTCAGAAAAATTATTTTAAAATGATAAAAACATAAAATTTATTTTATATAGGTACGTAGGTACAATACCTTGTATGCAAAATTCCTACATACTAATTGGACAACAAAATAAACAAATAAATTTCGCATAGCAGTATGCAAATACATATTATATTATTATATAGATAGACACACATATTGCATAATTTTCTATTATATAAAAATTATATAAAAATAATAAATTTTTTTTTCATAAATTTCAGAAATATGGAATATTATTAACTTATTTTGAAATAAATAACAATTTAAAAAAATATAAATAAATTTAAGTACAGTACATATGAAGCTACATATTTTCATAATTGGATCGAAAAATTAAATAATAAATGAATTTACTATGTTATGTACATAAATAGTTATATTATTGTGTACAACCTGTATAACACATTGTTGTAGACTATTGATATGTTGTGTAGGTAAATGAATTTAAATAAAATTAATGCATAATGTATGTAGGACGTAGGTGGATATTTTATATTATAAATAGTTCAGGACACATATGATTAATATTCATCATAGCAATTAAAAGTCGAATAATCTGTCGCAAAAGCAAGAAAGTACTTAAGTTGTTTCCAAAATATCGATATTTAAAAAATAAAAATTATTTTGAGAGTGAAACGAAATTCGACTTTCAATTACAAAATTAATATTTATCATAATATTTATCATAATATTAAAACAAAATCTGATTATGAAAAAATAATTATACATAGTTAGAAATTTAGTTAGTTAGTTGTACCTACAAGATGTTTTGTTTTAATGAATAAAAGTTAATTGAAAATAATTGATAATCATCTGATATAATTCACTAAGTACCTATGCAAAAACAACGAATGTATAAAATTAAAGTTTTTTAATGTTTCTTTGAATGTCAGAAAATAAAAATGTATCTACTCTTGTTATTTTGAGATAGAGACTTAACTGTTTCCTGTTTTTCGATCTTGTTTTATTAGAAATTGAAAAATTTGTTATTATACTTAATTAAGAAAATATACGACATTTTAAATTCATTGTTTTTGCATATTGGATATTAATAATTTAAACTATTATTTATACATAGAAGAACTATTAATATTATAGGAAATTATATATTAATAAAACTAATTTAATACGAACTAAAAAATTTAACATGAATTTAAAAATTGCAATATTTGTCGTTGTTGTATAATATTAAACTAACCGGTAGAAAGCGATATATGGTTCGCAGGAACATTCACAAAGAATTTACCTAATTTAAATTTATTAAAAATATTGACTATCTTTTTAATTAATAACATAAGTATATATACAAATTTTGTATTTAATTATTTATAAATTAATATATATCTTTTTTTTTTTTTAGTATATTAGAATAAAAAAATAATTCTAAAAGAAATTTTTTAAACTTAACAAATTAATTGCACAAAAACTGTTATTTTTCTTTTGTTTAATAGATATATTTTCTAAATATTTAAATAATTTATTTAAATAATTGCACTTATCGTTGTTAGTTAATTATTTTATTTATTAATCGTCGTCATTTGAATATACATTTATTTATATATTTTTTTTAATTTAATTAATTAATAACATATGTATGTATATGTATATTATATATTCCATCTATATCATTTTATTTCTTGATTTTGTTTTAATTAATTTAATTTGGCTCAAAGGAAAACATTTTATTTAATATAATAATGGTAATGATAATAATAAATGTTGTTGAAAGAAATTAAAAAATAATTGACACTAATATAGTTGACCATTATGTTGGCTCTTTTTAAATACTGACATTTTGTTGGTTTGTTTTATTAAATTCTTATTATTAATATTATTAACAGATGTTTGTTTTATATTTTGTAAATTTATTATACATAAATACGTTTTTTATTTTTTTAATTTTATAACTAATTCTTGTTTTTTTATTCAATTTTTGTTTTTTTGGCACTTATTAGACATTCTTTTTACTTTGAACTTTGTTAAAAAAATTTAATAGAATTTAAAAACAACAATAAAATAATATATAAAGAAAAACGAGATTTAAATCACGAAAACACGAAATTTTGATAAAAATAAATATAAACAATAAAAAAAAATAAAAGAAAATAATATAAAATCAGCAGCAGCAGAAGCAGTAACAGCAAATGTAGTAGCAATGGCAAAGATTAATTAATTTAAATGAATTTTTCAATAACATTTTAAGTATTGAAGTTTTTTTTTATTATAATTAGTTATTTCTTTTTTATTTTTGTACTTTAACTTTAGCAAAATTATTAATAAAAATTATCAGGATTTTATTTAAAAAAAAAAAAAAATTATTGAATTTTCACTTTGTTTTAAAATTTTTAACCAAAAACTGGAGCTATTTTATTTTGTTTTTTATTAGGGTTGTCTCTTTATAAATAATATTCGTTTTATGGAAAAAAAAAACATAAATACAGAGAAATTGAAAAATTTTCTTCTGGTTTTTTTTTTTGTAAAAAAAAAGCTTTATTTTTTATATTGCAAAGAAAAGCTACTACCGAAGTACACACTGTTCTTGTGTACTCTAAATTCAACTGAAGTAGAACTTTTCTTTGAAAAATAAAATAATCTTCTGGTAGTAGTGAAATACGAAAAGAAAGTATGTAATATGAAAAACAAAATAAAACAAAAAAAAATACATATTCGGTTCGGCTACTTTAAAAAAAATGTTTTTTTTTTTTGTTTTTTTAACTTTTTGCGAATGAAAATGAAAATACGAAAACAAAATCACATTAGATGTAGGTATATGTATATAACTAGGACCATTTTTCGAAAATAAATTTATGATAAAATATCGATATTAATGTATTTAACTACATAGTACCTAAAATTAACTTTTTTCAAATAATATCTATTAAATTAGGTAGGTAGTCATTACGTGTATTTGTCAGTTTACAATTAAATTAAATTTACAATTCAATTTGTTAGAACAAAAATTAGTGATTTTACAAATTGTAGGTTCCTACAGTAAGTTTATCTTTGTAGGTCATAGAATCTTAGTTAATATATTATTTAAAATGGTACGATTTGTAATCGTTGTACCTTAAATCTTAATACATATTCAGTTTTTTCATATTTAGTAAAGTGATAATTATCCTTACTGCCTCTAGTATATAAAAAGCATTCATAAAATACTTTTTTAAATGAAATAAATTTCTTACGACGAGCTTGTCTTCAATACAATGAAAAATAATTAGGATTACTTTAGAAGTGCTTATATTTTTTTTCTATTTTTAAAACAATGCTTTTTCTACACTACGTAGAGAATGGAATAATTATTGTTTTAAAAATTAAATTTTCACTTTTTTCCAAATGTAATTTAGAAGTAAGTAGTAAATTGAAATTTAGAATAATGATTAACAAGAGTATTTCTGGTAGATAATATCAATAAATAGTTATTTATTAATGCATAAATAAATAAATAAATAATAATATTTGAATACACATGTAAGTATCTAAGCTAATGTTTATAAGTTAATTGTTTATATGTAAATAAATTACTTATTATTTTTATGAAACAAAAAATCATAGTGTAAACTTTTCTGATTTTATGAAAACTTTAGTCATTTTTTTATCAAATTGAAAAAAAAAAATATTTATATGCGATTATGACAACCTCTAGAATTCATTTCAGTTGAGCAATATGGTTATAGTAATTATTTTATTTGACTGTTAATCAAAAGTAAATTAGATAGTTACAACTTAAATTCCGTTTCGGATCACAGACCTTGAATCCGAAATTGTACTAATTCAAATAAAAAGTGGAAATTGATTTTAAAGTCCGAATTACGATAGTTTAGTTGATTTTCATTTTAAAATTATCTAATGATCAAAAACATTGCAGTAAAATATACAATGTGCATAATGTATATGTAAAGTACGTAGGTATATTTCAAATGTAGAGAAATGCAAGATAATACAGAGCCACTAACAACGTTTATCAGCAACGAAAGTAACAACATATAGAAAAACACTTCGAAATATGGAGAAACATATTATAGCAAGAGAAAACCACATTATATAAGATAAAGATTTAATTCTTTTGTGATTAAAAACAAAGATCTGCTAGCTCTTCTCTATCTTAATTCAATACAGTTTTTTAATTATAAATGGTATAAGATTTCAAGTTGCCCATTCATTACTTTTCGAATAGTTTTTCATACATGTTTTTTTTAAAGATTGACATTTATTAAATTTTTGAACCATCTTATCTTACTATTTATTTTTTTCTCAAACCCTTGTATGCCAGTATTAAAGCTCGAACTGTCATATTAAATATAAACTGGTGATTTTAAAATTGTCAAATACATTATTTTTAAAAATAATTTATGTAAATTATTGGCAATTTATTCAAAAACTAATAACTATTTGCAATTTTAAAATGTAGTAATTTTAGTATGTATTTATTAATATTATTTATGAATAGGATTCTAATTAATATTAAAACTAAGGATAAAAAATTTTTTTTTACTACTTACTGCATTTCAATTAAATACCAAACAAATAACGATTATTCTATTTCAATATAATAAATAATTTATACATACATGATTATTATATAAAAATGAAAAATCATATGGAAATTGAAAAACTCTGAAATACATATGCACCTCTACCTAAAAACAAAATAAACAGTAGAATGAAAGAAAATATTGGAGAAAACTATTATTCTTAAAATTTCACAATGAAAATTATTTTGAAAAGTCATTATTGAAAGATTTTTTAAATTTTCTTTTATTTTCTTTTTTGCTCGTGTTTTTTAGTTCTTTTTTTTTTATTTAAATTTTTGATTATTCGATTCATCTCGTATTTTTTTTTTTTTTTAAATGACTTGAAGAATTTTCTTTTTAAGAATATTGGAATTAGCAAAATTAAAATTATTATAAAATAGAGACAGAAAAATAAATTCTCTTGAGAGTAAATGAATCTCTTTAACTCATTTAAATAAAATATTTTTCTTCAAAGAGATTGTTTTGTTATTAATTTTATTATGTTTTCACATAGCCAAAAAAAAGTAAAGGTCCTTCATTTTTAAAGGATACTTGTATTTTTAAATGTAAAGCTATATCCTTCATATTTGATAATGTTATTGTTATTTATTTATATTATGAGAAAATAAAACAAATCCTTATAAAAAGTTATAATTAAGTAGGTACACCTATCCTGAAAATTTAGAATCTTAATATTATTTATAATAGTTTGCAATAGTTAAAATTATTAAAATAAGAATTTCAAACTGGATAAAAGGAATTTTTAATCAAATATAATGTTATTTATATATTACACCTTCTCATTTAAAAATTTTAAATGCGAGTTTAGAATTAATTTTCACAATAATTATAGTTAAAATGGTTTTACCGATAAATGTTAACTTTATATTTTTTTATTAAAATAAATTTTTATTAAAATAAATTTTTTTTCATTTCGTAATGGAAAAAGATTTTTAGGAGCTAGTACATAAATGTGTTAAGTCCTAGAATAATAAAAAAAATTTTAATTATACAACATATAATATGTTTTTGTGTGTCTTATTGTATATTAATACGAAGGTAAACATTGGATTAAAATAAAATATTAATTAATAATTTTTGTTAAGAGTTTAATTCACGAGTCTATGTAAAAAATAATCGATTGTAGAAAAATAGTTATGGAATCAAAATGCAATTTTCAATACTTAGTTAATTAAACAAAAAAATGTCTTCTTTTCAAGACATTTAGTTACAAGAGCTAAAAGAAATTTAACCTATTATTGTTCTAACTTGACTAGAATAGATACCAACTTATATTTTTTTCTGTAATTTAATTATTTGTAGTACATATACTTAATACAACATAAAAATCATAATAAAAGGCACTTTAATTGCAACTACTGGAAAAAAAATAATGATGTAATGCAAAAAAAAAAATATATAATAATTGCTTTAATTAAATAAGATCAAATAGATTTATTGTTAAATACATTTTTTAAAACGCATAATCCTAATAACATCTAAAAATAGATAAAATATCAAAATTTGTAATTTTTCAAGGATAGTTAAAAATAAAAGTGCAAAATCCTCATAGAACATAGATCCATACATAGTTCACACCTCATTTGTTGCCGTCAAGATGTGTCAAAAATTAATCCTACACACTTTTTTTTTTCCTTTAATATACAAATACCCGAACGCATTTTAATATTCGATTCATTTTATTGTTTTTTCTACAATATATTAATGAAAAAACTAATTAACTTTGTATAAATAATATATGTAATAAAAATTATTTTTAGATTTAATATTTTGTATTTTCACAACGAATTCCAAAGCATGTGGTTTTGATGGCTGCTTTGCAACAACCATTCTATTATTTTTTCTTTTCGAGTTTATTCACAATAAAATTATAATTTTGCTTTTCCTACAATATTTATAACTTTTTTTAATTATTAATAAAAAAAATTTTTTTTAAACTTGTTTATGAAATTTTCTATAATCGTTTTATCCTGTATTTTGAATTTATTCTTATCTTTATATTGGCTACATAGTTTTTTTTTTTTACCTTCGTGACAAGAGAAAATTATCCAAAACTATTTTATATTCCGTTTTAATTCTTGAACGTTTTATTTATATAAAATTCAAATTTGGGAAGAACTAAAATTAAATATTATCAATAGATGCACTTAATAATTTTTAACAAATTATAAAATTCTTCCATTTAAATTATTCGCGAAATTAAAAATTTTTTCTTGTTTTCTTCGCACGCACACATTGATATTCGCCGACACCGACAGCCCTACAGTGTTCTTTAAAAAATATTGCCTTTTTTACCCAGTAAACAATAGACAATTGACAACTGGCACCTTTTAAATTAAGATATGCTTGTACAATTTTGTTAATAAAATTTTTCTTTTTTTAAATGTAATAAAATTAAATGTTTGCATTAAGTTTTAGAATACAATATTAGGCATATTTAGATTAATTTATATTTAAAAATTTTTATTTCGTAAGTAAATTTAAAAAAACAATCAAACTTTTTGAATTAGAAATGAAATAATTATGATACATAAGTTAAAAAATTGAAGAGTTTTTAAAAATTAACTAAAGAGAGCAGTATAAAATATGTTTGATATGTCTATTTTGATTAAAAAAATGTTGGTTTTTGTCTAGGATAAAAGAACAATTGGCGGGAGCTCAATTAATAACAAAATTAAAATGTTCAAAATATTTGAACAAAACAAATTACAGACGAGTGGATTAATATATTTTTATTTAATTATATTTTAAGAATACAAAGTTGATTTTATTATAGAAAAAGTGAATATTAAAAAGATAATAGAATGACCGAAACAAATATTGCAAATGATTTCTATAGTGATAATGATGATGAGTTAGAGCTTGCGATTGCTGAATTAACTGGAGAAGGAAATATTGTGAAAGCACCACAACTTCGAAATGATGAAACATTTGCAGAAATTTTTAGCGGAGATATTTCTTCTAAAAATGATGAAAAACCTGAATCACCTAAAAATTCGTCTATATTAGAAAAAGAATATGACTCTTCGGATGAAGAAGGTATAAAAAATTTTCTAGAACAAAAGTATAATCAGTATGGTAAGGATCTTAACAATAAAATAAAATTAAAAAAAGCTGAGTTCAGAGATGCCGCGATAACTAAAGAAGTTGATATTCATTTAAATAATTCAAAAAATTTATTAACAAAAAAAGGACAGAAAAGGGTCAGTAAGGCTGCAGGTTCTAATAAAATATCAAATGTGACAATTCCAATGGAGAAAAAAATTCCCATTACTGGATCATTCAAACCTTTGCAACAACTTCAGTCTAATGGGTCTGTAAAATCGGATCAGCAACACAAAACACAAGACTCACAACCAAAACTATCTGGATGGCTACAAAAAGTAGATAATAGTGTATATAAAGATCCTATTTTTGGAATGCGACTAATTAATCCTTTAGTTGGGAGCTCAGTGTTAGTTGAACGAATGCAAGGCAAAAAAGCTGTATCAATGGCCGGACTTCAGTATCACATTGATCATGCTGATTTATCCGAAGATTGGGTAGTTGCTGGAGCTATAATCAATAAAAGTCCAGTTAAAGAAACACAAAAAGGGGGTAGTTATTCCATTTGGAAAATAACTGATTTAAAAGGAGATGTAAAAATGGTGTCATTATTTTTATTTAAATCGGCATATTCAAATCTATGGAAAACTCCAGTTGGTAATGTTATTGCAGTACTAAACCCTCGTGTATTTGATAAAAAAGATGAAAGAAATGATATTGCTGCACTTTGTATCGATAAAGAAAATCAAGTTATGTTATTGGGAAAATCAAAAGATTTTGGGATTTGTAAAGCAAAAAAGAAGAATGGAGAAAATTGTACTGCTGTTATTAATTTAAGTAAGTATTTTTAATTTCTATAATATTTTTGTTTTAACTCAAAACTTTTATCATTTTAATTTTTAGGTGAATGCGATTTCTGCATTTATCATGTTAAACTAGAATTTAGTAAAATGTCCCAACGTTCCGAATTACAGTCGTCTACTGCTGGTCGTGGTCTTCAACAATTACGTAATAAGATTTTAGGAAAAAGTGAAATATTTTATGGAGGACAATCTTTTGTGGCTGTGCCAGCTAAGAAAAGTGCAAAGTTAATAGCGAAAGATCAAAAACGAATGATGAGTTTATCTGAGTATTATCACAATCCGAATGCATCTGATATTAATCACATATCAAATGTAAAGAAAAAAGAAATCTCAGATATACCATATGCCTCTAGAGGTGGTATAAAATCTAAATTAGCAGGAAATATTGAAATTAATACAAAACAAAGATTAAAAGACTTAGAAAGATTAAAGCTTTTAAAAGAAGAAGATGAAAAGCGACTTCAGATTTTAGATTCTGCTACCACTTCTTCGGTAGTAGTTAAATCAAAAGTACAATCTCCACCTACACCTAAAATTGCATCTGCATCAATTACAAATCAAATGTCACACTCTATCTTAAATAAGTCGGGTGGTCCTCAAATATCAAATTTATTTGATAAAACACCAACTTTAAAAAAAGATAACTTTTCATTGGACTTAAATTTTCATTCTCGTAAAATAGATCTAAACAAAATGAGAGCCATACAAGTTTTAAAGAATAAACCAATTGAAAAATCTAATCCAAATTTTGTTAAGCATCGTGGAACAGTAAATGGAAAAAAAAGGGCAATTGATGAACTGAATGAAATTCATAATGATCCTGAAGCAAAGCGTAAAAAATTAGAACAAGAAATTAAAGATAGAGAAGCTAAATCGCGCATTCAAAAAATTATGGCAGCTACGTCGTCGCATTCAAATTTAATAAATTTGCGTGAATTGGAAGAACAAGAAAAATATTTTAATAAATTAGAAAGAAAAGAACAAATGGAAGAAAAAATGTTGAATACTTATAAGATAGCATGTAAAGCTGTAATTTGCTTAAAATGTAAGTATACAGCATTTTCAGCCAGTGATAGATGCAAAGAAGAACATCATCCATTAAAAGTTATTGATGCAGAAAAACAATTTTTTGAATGTCAAGATTGTTCAAATCGTACAGTATCTTTAGATAAAATGCCAAAACAAACTTGTACAAATTGCAAAAGCTCACGATGGAAACGTGCTGCAATGATTAAAGAACGAAAATTAATTGATCCTGGAGCAGATTTATCGATTAGAGGTGACGAAGAACAATTTATAGGTAACTTAAGTTCTAAAGGAAATTTAAATTTATTGGTTTCATCTGAAGACTAAACATTTTAAAATAATTTTATATTTAGACTTTATTTGACCAAAAATCTATAATAATCATAATATGATATTTTATATGTATGTTATTTTTATTAACATTTAATAAAAACTATAAGTAACTGTTAATTGGTTTTTTTTTATTGATGTGATTCTCTCATAAAATTTTTTTATTAGCTTGATGATTTGATTTATGTTAATTTTACAATTTTGTATTGCAAACGTGCTCAAAATCTTTTGTTCTTTTTGTAGCAGATTTTTTTTTATTCTTTCATAAATTCATATGAGCTTACTTGGTAAATTTATTATTGTACTCGTAAACAAATCTGGAAAAACTCTCATGCAAATACAACGGAAATGCTGTCTAGTGACTTTTTGCAATGAACTACACTGTCAAGAAAATTATAGAGGATGCAAAACTGGGACGATGTGGAAATAGTTCTTTATGTGTTTTGTATTTGGTTCTATGTCCCTAAAGCAAGAATCTTGAAAAGTTACTATGTACTGGAAATGTTTTTCGAGTAACAAGCAAGAAATAGAAAAAGGACTAAAATATGTTCATCAGGGATGTTAGTTGGCGCGGCGATGGAGTCTGGTAGGAAGTGCAAAGTGCGAGGCATGTCTAACTTATCCAACACCAAACAACCAATCAATCAATAAAAATAAGACTACATTATTTTATTTTTAAGCAACATTTTGTTTTTGTTTATAACATTGCTAATTTTATATATTATGTAATATGAAATCTTAATTTAATTTTTATTATTTAAATTGATTTATTTTTTTTAACCTAAATTAGAATTATAAATTAAAAATAATTATTGAAAAATACATTTAATAACTTATTTTATTAAATTTACACATTTAATTATTTTTGGTTTATTTGTCTAAATAATTATTTCATTTAATTTATTATATTTAATTTATAATATTTAATTTATTAAAAACTAATACTATAGTACTTAATTATATTAATATAGTTAATAATTATTAATACATATATTAATGAATGATTTTCTAAATAATAAAAAAAAAAAAAAAAAATATTTTTGTAAGCATGTTATGTAAATTTTAATAATTTATATTTATAAAACTTTACTTTTGATTCTTTAACCCCTATTGAGGGAAATTATAATTAACTTTATGACTATATTTGTTAATTAACTTAAAACTAAAAATAAGATGGAATGTAATGACTGTGTATAAATAAAATCTAAATCAATTTATGTTGTTAATGTACTCATCTCTTGTTTATGAAAGATTTCCATTCTCGTAATTGTAAATCGAATTTTTTAATGTCCTACGGAATATATGCACCGCAATATACTAATTATTTATGTACATAGTTAGTATGATTGGTTTTAAATAAATTTACATTTTAATTAATAACAAAGAAAATATAAATAGAGCTATTCAGCTCTAAAATAAATATGTAAAACAAATTTTTATATCTAAATTACATAGATAATTTATTTTTAAAAATTTGAAGCTGATCGATGGTTTAATCTGCATCCGACTCCGGTATATTTTTTAAATTTTCAATGAAAATAATACTAAATTATGTAGAAGCAACTGGATTCTTTAGAATAATTTTTATTTTAAGCTGTAGAATAAAAACAGAATAAAATAAAAGCTGAAATGAAATAACGCCGTAATCGTAAATGAAATGACACCGTAAAATATTTTATATAAGGATATAAGGATGCAAAAAAATTAAATAATACCCAACAATTGGACGGGTTATTTAATTTTTTCAACGTATTATTTCATTATTTTGAACAATTATAATATTATTTACTTTTCTTATATTTGTTTTTTTTAGGCCTTGCTGTGTAGTGTTTGCATTTACCTGTTGTCTACAAAAACAGGCTTTCAATAAAAAAGTAGCAAGAATTTAGAGCAAAAAACAAAATGGCTTAATTATGAAAGAATGAATTATGATACAAAAGAAAAAAATTAAATTTATTAAAATAAGCGTTTTTTATTTTATGCTGTCAAAATACAAACATATTTTCTCTTTTTTTGATACATATTTTCCGTAAAACGAAATTTTTCTCTGCAATAAGAGTTCAATTTTTCAAATCCGTTAAAGCGAAATTTGCTATAAAGAGTTACCGTAAAGTATGTATACATTTTAAATTTTTTGAAAATATCCCACATTTTTGTGAAAATATCCTCAGTAAATGATATTTTCTGTTCCTGTCGTACGCATTGAGCTCTCATTGTCATTTCATGTTATCCACCTTTTTAGAGCAAATAAAATTTTTAAGATTTTAAATATTGGTTAAATAAAATCCACCTTTAAAGCAAGGGATGAGCATATTCTATTATCGAAAAATAATTAAAATTAAATTTTTTTCGCAAGTTTAAAAAGTTATTGAAAATTTTTGAATAAATGAAGAAAAAAAATGTAAAAATCATTCATGTGAGGAAATTTTTTTTTATGCATTTGTAAGGGTAAGTCCACATTACATGTTGTTGTGGTTGCATCTTCTTCCAGTTTGTTTTTCACCCTCTTTCCATTAAATTAAATGTGTGATTGCTTGTAAAGAAGGTAAAAGATAAAGTGGAAGAAGAAGCAACTTCACACAGCGTGTAATATGGTCCAAAAAAATTTATTAACGAATGTACAATTGCCACTTTAAGTGACGACTTTTATTATATATTTAATGCCCAATGGCAACCCCTAATTTTTGAATCCCTTCTATGGATATGGAAAAAAAATTAGTAACTCAAAAAGTTACTACAGCGATATCCATGTAGTTTAATTAAAGAGATCAAGATTTTTTTTAAATTAACTGTTTTCTATTAAGAATTAAGTAAAAAAAAAAATATTTAAAAATTTGTCGTAAGTGTTACAGAATTAAACAATCTTTATATTTGGTAATACATACTACATTATCTATTGATATTGGTCAAACTTATTTTTGCAACACCCCTTTTTAAATTTGTTTACTAAAAATTTCAGTTTTTTTTTACTATAATAAATACATTCATATTTTTTTTTACGTTTTTTAATTATATTTTTTTTTTGGCTTAGTTACTGATTGTATGACTATTTACAATTGGTTTTCTTATACAATAATAAAATATTTTTTTTTTATTTAAATAAATTATTAAATTTAAGGTTATGTTCAACATTTTGTCAAATTAAAGTTTCATTTTTTATTTTCCTCTGTTAAATTTTTTTTATTTTCATCTGTTTCTAATATTCCTTATATTAATTTAAATTGTATTTACATAAACAAAAATTAGCGAAAAAATTAAAATTAAATAATTTGTTTTCAAGATATTGGTGCACTCTCAATTTGTTTTCTTTTTTTAAATACCAAATCTTTATTTATGCAATTATTTAATCTAAGAAATAATTAAAAGATGTCCTTTATATCCTTAAATACAATTGACAATATTGGACGTAGAAAGACTGGCGAAGCGTAAAAAATTCTAAAATAATAACACGGAAGTGAGTGTTTCCTGTGCACTGTTAAGTACATCCGCAAGGTTAAACTTTCAGTTAATTGTAAATATCTATATACCGGGTGTTCCAGACCATGCATATAAGCTTTTTAAGAGGGGAAGGAGCCGTTATTTGAAAATTAAATACAAATTTTAATAAGTAAATCGAGGGTGCTCTGTCGAGTGGTAATATTTTAAGCTTCCGGGAAGGAAGGGAAATCGGTTTTTTCAGACCAGAAATCGCCGAAATTGGCCGAAATCGAAATTTTCAAATGGAAAAGGGTACTTTTTTTATATCAAAAAATAAGAAACTTTTGTGAAGTAAATTGTTTTTTTTTTTAGTTTAAACTTTGTAGGAAAAATGTGATAACATGAAAATCAAATTTATTTATAAAAGTGATTATTATTAATTTTAGTTTACCAAAGGAAAATATGGTGGTTTCTTGTTTTATTTTGATTAATTTTAAAGAGAAATACTGAGAAAACAAAAAAAAATCATTTAACATAAGTTTCTTATTTTTTGTCTTAGAATCAAAATTTGCAAAAAAAGGCTTCCCATTTGAAAATCTCGATTTTGGCCAATTTCGGCTAATTTTGAGCTTAAAAACCCCTTTTCCGGCCCGCCCAGGAAGTTGAAAATATCACCAATCGATAGAGCACTTTAGTTAATATTTTTTTTTTAATTTTAAAATAAGGGCCCCTTCCCCTCTTAAAAAGCTGATATGCATGCTCTGGGACACCCGGTATATTCACATATATTTTATTATTCACATTATTTCTATATGTATGTAAGTAACTGTTTAGTTTTTGCATATATTCGAATTAATTTATTTAACATAAATGCAAATGTTTTGACTAGTCAAATAATTGCTAAAATTAAAATTAATGTCAATATTTCTAAAAAAATATCTTTCAATTTAAGTTATTTTAATATTTTTTTAAACATTAACATTTTTTATTAGTCTTTTTGAAAATATATTTTCAATTTTAAATTTAAAATTTAGTAAAAATTATTTTAATTTTGTAACAATTAATTTTGAATTATTTTTTAAAAATTTTAATAACATTTTTTGCAAATCATACCTAATTAAATTGAATTATTCACAATGAAAATTTTTTCAGAATTATTAAATTGTACAATCATGGTGAATTTTATTCAAAATATCCCGTGATTACCTATATCAAATAGGCCCCATACACGATTAAATATGTTTAAAAACTTATTTCGAAACTAATTTCTCTCTTCGCCTAGTATGTGGCTTTTAATATAATAAACTTTTGATTAAACAAGTAGAGAAATTTTATTATTTTTATAGTTAAGTCAAGACAAAATATAATTTAATAAAAGTGGTGGGTAAAATTATCGCATTGATAATAATTGTAGAAATTAATAAAAAAAAAATGAAATTATTAAAAGATTGGTTACAAATATTATGAAAAATTTAAACTACTTCTAACAAAAAAACGCAAATAACTGATTTTATTTACATTTTGGTTTCGAAATTTCATAATACGCATTTAAACATATTCAGAAACTTATGACTCCGCTGATTAAAAATCAAAAGATTTTGATTTTGTTAATTGTTTAAGAAATGGTTTCGAAACAACTCCACACACGAATAAATTTCACAAGTTTCGAAACAAGTTTTTAAACAGATTTAAACGTGTATGGGGCCTATAATGTCTCGACCCACGTGAGGGTTAGAGTAGCTAACAAGGTATTAAGGTAAAGTTACTAGAATATATAAATTATTTTTGACTATCTGTGACGTAGGTTGACAATATTTACAAATGCCTAATATCGCTATATCAAATGTCAATATTGTTGCAATGCAAGTTTGATGTAATATCATGCAAGTAAATGGCATCTAACGTCACAGTTACTACAAATGTTTTTTTTGACAATTTATAGTACGTTTTCAAGCTCATGTTTAATGGCTAAACAACAAGCTCATAAGCCAGTCAAATGTCAAGTGTTCACAAGTTTTTTTGGAAAGGAACCAGTTGTTAATTTCACATATTTATTATTTATATAAAAAAATGTTTTTGTATTATATTTGAGTAGAACTTAAGCTATTATAATTGGCCATACAATAAATAAATAAAATATAAAATAATAATATCAGAATTAGTTTGTACCAGAGAAAAAAATTTAATATCTTTGAGTAAACTCTAGAATAGAGAATTTAAGCTATTATTAAAACAAATAACATGATTACAATTAATAATAGCAAATCATATAGTGTTAATCAATAAACTTGTTGTAGACTTTACACAAGATAAGACGACTTGAAAAAAGGTAAATGTCTGAATGTCTAAAATTTAATTAATTTAGTTCTATTTAAGTAAATTGAATTTTTACACTAGAACAAGTTTTTTTTTTGTTTTTTTTTTTTGACAAATGACAAAATGAATTTATGACAAAAAAATTAAGGGTTATGCAACAAATTTTTTAAAATCGACAAAACAATCGAAATTTCATGGATGGGTTACATGTTTTTGAAGCTGATTATGATATAAACATCTAGCTAGTTATTTATGATTTTCAGCAAATTTGTATGGGAAAACAACTACGTAATCAACTAGGTTATCGTAAACACCTTGTTTAACCATAAACATGAGCTTGAAAACGTACTATTACTTGTAATATTATCAGATCAACTGACAGTAATGACATTTTTGAATGTATAATGTATTGCAACTATTATGATAGTAACTTTTATCAGAAATTATAAATCTGATTTCTGCTGTCACGTTCCAACCCTTCTGGTAAATGGTAACTTTCAATTTCAATATAATTAATTACATATATTGTATTTTATAGTTTTTAAAAAAATTTAAATTAACTAATTCGTGTTTTTATTTGTTTTTTATATTGATAGTAGCAGAAATTGTTATAATATATGTACATATATATATATACAATTCCTGATAGTAGTTAGTAATTAAATACCAGAACGACAATATGCATTATTTTAGACAGACGGCAGTATTTGAAAAAAATGTATATGAATATATTAATTATTACAAATTAATTAAATTATTATTTTAATATCATGATTTTTTCTAAACATCTCATATAAATTGTACACACTTTAAATATAACAAAAACTTATCGTTCTTAAAACAAAAATTGTGAACGATCAGTAGTGAATCGTTTATAATCAATGTTTCTTGTTTTTAGTTTTACTATTATAATTATAAGTAACATAATATTATTAATATATATACAATACAATAATTTTAATGTAATTATTAATTTTTTTACAAATTTTAGGAACTTAAATACTATCAAAAATTATAATGAAAAAATTAAAAAATAAATTAATTATTATAAAATATAATAACAAAAAAAAAAAAAAAATTTTCTTTAGAAAGTACGATAACATTTACAAATTAATTTTATTCACATATTTAATAACAGTCGTAATATTTTAATATAAAATAAAAAAATAAAAAGAAAAATCTATATTTGAAGGTTTGTATAATCAAAAGTTTATATTTTATTAATTATTGTTAATTACTTTACTTCAATATTGACATTTTCATCTTGTAATATTATTATCGTTATACTATTAAATCAATATTGTTTTGTAATATATTTTGACATAACCATGTACAAAAACAAAAAAAACATTATATTTTGATATATTAGATTAGATTATGTAATTTTGGAACGGAATCTATCCCCTATATCACCGCAGCCGCAAATGGGCTTACTGTGATTACCCGTGTTTGTTAGTTCAGTCATTTTGATATAATCGGATGAAGCTGTCATTATACAAGATTTATTTAAATTGATGATGTGCTTACTGTTTATATGGATCACTCAATGACACTCAAATCTACTGGATTACTTGCATGATTTTTTGTTTTGGTGTACATATTATTTGAGAAAAAAATTAATAAATAAAAGCCCAACTACTTGTCTGATTGAAGATCAAATTAATTAAAAAAAACGACAAAATAATTTTTATACTAACCCTTTCGTGACCACTGATACACGTATGTACACGAATTATTGCAGGAAAATGTTATGAGAATAACGTAAATGTCGTTAAAGCCATATTTTTGTCTTCTTATTTATATCAATTTTGAAATTTATAGGTATTAAACAAAATTGTTTTAAAAGAAAGCAGTTATAAATAAAATAAATAATTTACAAAATTAAATACACAAATTAAATATACAAAAAGATTTAATTAAAAAAATTAATATTTTTAACACAACTTTTAACGAAAACAATTTTAGTACTGTATAAATAATAATAATAAGCACTAAAAACTTAAAGACTGATCCTTTTATCTGAACCGTCATAAAGAAAATATATAGAGTAATCACGCAGAACAAAAATTATGACTTTTTTTAGCTTGAAAAAAATATAGCAGTACGATGTAATTATGTTGGCATGTAGTTGTAGTTGTATTTACATTTTATTATCGAACCCGATACTGATCCCGATGAAAAACCCACCACTGAAGATTATAGAATATGAGATGAGTCAAAGGAGTCTCAATTTTCATTTTATCAATTGAAATTTATAATCATGTTTGTTTGATTCTGTTAAGTCTTAACATTATACTATTATTATATTGAATTGGCACACAAATTATAGTCGTACATTAAAACATAATAAATTGGAGAAATTTAAATGAAAATTTAAATATTTTGTAATAACTAAATAAATTGAATAAATTTAAATAAAAGAATGCAAAGTAGATTATAAAGTTAAAATATAAACATTTGATTTGAACCTCACTTTATATAAATACATATATACGTATTATATGTGTGTTAAAGAATGACGAGGAATAATAAAATAAATGACTGACATAAAGTAGTAATTTTTAAGACAAAAAATATCGTTTATAATTTTATAAGAAAAGTCCGCAATTGTGAAAAATCTTGTTAATTGTATTGCTTCAAAAATCACATTTTCTTTTTAAATTCAATGTAATATGAAATTATTGAATAGTTCAGTTATTCATTACTCAATATTCAAAGTATTTGAAATTCAAATAATTAAGTAATAGGAATATTGGTTAATTACGTATTGGAATGTGTTAGAGATTAGATGATATACGCAGTTTGGCCGTGGCAGTAGACATAGATTTCCCAAACATACCTAAACGTAAGAAATAATATGTTAATTTTGTCAGTTATATATTTTTGAACGAAAAAAGTGCATGTGAAAAAACTTGGAGTGAATTCAAGTTGCTTGACCAAAATCGAGTTCGATGCAGGAAGTTTGGTTGATGTTCTATGCACCCACGAAAAGCGAGAGTATGATGAAATTGCCAAAACCTGTACTATTTATGTTGGTCTATCTATCTAATTCAATTGTAGACGTAAGATTGTCAAAATATCAATAACTTTTAATATTGAGGAGATTACCTAAATAATTCATAGAACTTAAGGTAATAATTGAGGGGTTGAGTACGTAGTTCTTATATTCAGAAATCTTGGACTCAGAATTTTGTAAACTCAGAATCGAGGAAAATCTAAATTAAGTAAAAAAATACAGACTTTTGTTATACCGAATTTTGATACGATCCCAGAGGACTATACGTCTTTCTTCACGTACATTATCCAATCCTTCCTATTATACTTTATTCGAATCGACTGCAAATAATTAATTTTTTTTAATAGATAATCTCAAATCATAAAATAATTAATTAATTAATTTTATAATCTTTCTGTCAGTAATGCTTTTTCTATCATTCCTAATCATTTATAAAAATATTATTTTTTGTTTTTTTTTTTTTATTTCATTTAAAAGATCATATCTAAAAATAATTAATTTCGAGAAAAATTTTTTTAAACAACTGTTGTATCCTGTTCATTTAAATTTAATAAGCTTGAAAAACGAAATGTAATATTTTTAGACATTTTCTTTTCAAAATCATCACTATTCAAATTATCTGGTATTAAAGTTTTATTTGTCATATCCATATAGGAACGTCCACGTTTAACTGGAACTGAATAATGATTTGGTGGTACGGAAATTTGTTGATTAACATGTCCATTACATATTTTAATATTTAATGGAAAACGTAAATCATTTTCATATCGAAGTATTTGTTCAGTTGTTTTTGATTCAATTAATGGTCTTGGTATATCATAACCTAAATGTATTGAATTTGATATAATATCATTACTTAAGCATGTACTTAATGTATTATTTTCTTCATTTGAATTCTCATTTAGTTCATAGGTAATTTTTGGTGGTTTCCATAAATGTTCTAAACTATCTGGTTCACCAAAATCTTTTATATGTAATTCATTTGATTTATTTATTGTTGATGTGGTGGTAGTTTGATTAGTTGTTGTTGTAGTAGTAGTAGTTGTTGTTGTTGTTGTTATATTTTGTTGCATTGTTGGATCATCACAATATAAAGGATTTGAGACGGCTGATGTTGTTTCTAATTCTATATATTTGGCATTATTACCTAAAAGTTTCTCCCATTGTGATGATAAATATTTAAATGAAGGTCTTGCATTTGGATCATCAGCCCAACAAGATCTTAAGATTGTATAACTATTGATATGAGAAAAAATAAAAAAAATAATAATAATAATATAAAAATAATATATACATAATTTAAAATTTTGCTATTTGTTGATATTTTTTTTCCATATAATTTAATAACTTACATATCTTCAGAACAATTTTCTGGTCGTTCCATACGATAACCATTTTTCAATAGATGGTATAAATTTTGTGGTGGTATACCTGGATATGGTGAAGCACCTAATGTTATTAATTCCCAACATAATACTCCAAATGCCCATACATCGGATTTTGTTGTATAAACATGATCAGCCAATGATTCGGGAGCCATCCACTATTTAAAAAATTAAATTTAAAAATTAATTTAATTGATTTTATTATTTAATAGGATTTGGCTTTAGTATAATTTTTAATTATATTATTTAAAATATGAATGTGTATGGACTGATGGAGAAATTAAGTTGCTTCCGTAATATTTAAAATTTTGTGTACTCTCTAGAGATTTGTTTTGCAGCGGAAAAGCTTTTTCTATTTTATTGTGTTCCTTATCAATTACGAGTAGGATTCAAATTAAATTTGAATTAAATTAAAAATGAAATTAAAATTAATTTCTTATGAAATTTTAAATAAAATTTATTAAATAGGTAATGTTCTGAATATAATACTTAGGTACTCTAATTGGAAAATGGCAATATTCTGAAAAAATAATAAATCCAATTGGTATACCCAGGTACTCTAATTGGATTTTTACACCCGGGTGCACTATTCGGAAAGCAATATATATATAGATATGATCGTTACCTATAATACATAATATGATAGATTCTGCACAAGTAGTAATATTAAAATAAAACCAATTAACACAATTGGTTTGATAATAGATAACATGAAGATGATTTTAGTATTAAATAACATCCAATATCGAAATAGTTCGAAATTAATTTTCCAAAAATATAAAATCTAATTACCGTACCCGGGATTCTGTAAATGGAAAAATGTTTCGATTAGTTTATCCGGGGTACTTTATTGGGAGGGGTATCATATTCAGAACTTTACTGTACTAGTTTTTAAGTTCATAGTTTTTAAATTTTAAGATTTTAAGACTCGTTTTTAAATATTTTATTCTATATTGTATACAATTAAAAGACTAACTGTCTCATATATATGTATTTCAATAAAAATAAATAAATATTAATATTTCTAATCAAATAAAATTGTTGATAACAAGAAATTTTACTTTAATTTAACAGTAATATTACCTTTACAGGAACACGATCTCGACTACGTTTCAAATATGCATCATCTTCATAAACATCTCTTGTTAAACCAAAATCTGATATTTTACAAATTTTACCTTCAGCAAGTAGAACATTTCTAGCAGCTAGATCACGATGTACAAGCTTTAAATAAACAAATTTGACAATATAATAATAAAAAAAAAATAAAAACAAAAAATCATCATTCGAACCTTTATTTCTGTTAAATAAGCCATTCCTTTACACATTTGCCATGCAAATGATAAAATATCTTTAACAGTAATTGGTTCAACACCATCTGTAAAATCAACTCCAGAACATTCTATTTTACGACTTAATCTTAAATAACTTCTTAATGAACCATATTTTGCATATTCAATTATTAATAATGGTGATTCACCTTTTGTACATGCACCCAATAATTTAATAACATTTGGATGTGATACCTCTTGTAACAATTGAAATTCCGATAATAATGCTAAATATTCAGCTGAATTTGCACCAGTTTTTAACATTTTTACAGCAACTGTTGTAACACCAATTTTACCAGCAATATCAGTTGCATAACCACGTAAAACTTTACCAAATTCACCTTCACCCAACACAGTATCAAGGATAAGTAAATCACGTTTAAATTCCCATTTAGAATCCGACTAATAATTTGAAAAAAAAAAATACGAGATAATAAAACAGATAACAAAAAAAATTTATAATCAAATAATAATAACAAAAAAAAAAAATTATTTAAATAAAATATTTAATTACCGTTATATCGAGTTTCATATCATTATCCAAGGATACTAATGGTAAATCGACTGTACGATTTTCTCCATCATTTTTTTCATTTAATATTTTTCGCTTGGCTTGTTTTATATATTTACGTCGCGAAATGATTAAACATATTACAATTATAATTAATATTAAAGGACATCCAATAGCAAGGATCATACAAGATGGTCCACATTCAATTGTAGCGCCAGATAATAATGGTCTTGTTGCTGCTATAAAATATAATTATTGAAATGGAAAATAGAAAAAAAAGTTGATTATTAATAATTTAATGTTTTGTTATAGTTATTTTTTTTTATTCTGCTTACGTAATTCTTTTCAAATTATTTACAATTGAATTGAATGAAGGGCAGGATATAATAATAAAAAAAAAATAAATAAATAATGGAAAATCAAGTTTGTCAATACAATTTTATTATAATCCGTAAAAGGTGCGAATAAAAATATACTCCTCTATATTTTCTGTGCATTTTCATTTTTAATATTTTTAGCTTATCATAATATTTTTTGTTAAATTTTAGTAGCACCAAAACTATAGGATTTATAATACGCTAGGTAAAAGAGTTTACTAATTACTCCATCACATATCATACATATTAAACGCATATCGTAATGTTGATATCTTACGTGTTGAAGCAGTTTAATGTAAATTTTTACGCTTTGCATAACATACATGGTCTGACCCTCATCAAATTGCTCTTTCCGAAAATAGGTTGCTTTTGATAGGCCTGAAATCTTTCTAAAAACGTCGATTGTTTTGACAATGTCGATTGACATCACTAACTTATTGCTGGGAACATTCTCGTATCTAAAATTAGGCATTTAATAACTTTCAGAGAGAATCCGTGTAATTTACGTTCCGTTAACTTGTTTATTAAAATTGCTAACCATAGTACTGACTACGATAAATTTAAGCCTGTGTCTAGAATGTTTTGTTAATCTAACTCGAGAGCAGTTTGATACTAATTTTAGTAAAAGAAGCTTAAAAATAAAGCTGTATAACCAATAAATAGTTGTTGTGACTGATATTTATTATTTTCTATTTTCTTTTTGTATTAGGGTTTATTCTCTACTCTTTGGTATATTTATGAGATCTTAAAGATTTCTTCATTGTCACCAAACATTGGTTTTTTTTTGGGTTTTTTATAATACCAGCAGATGAAATGAAATAAAAATAATTCGAAGTTACTTAAAAGTTTATTTAAATTATTTTCTAACTTATTATCAAACATTATCCTAGAATGATCTTCATTTCATCTGGGGGTATCTTCTTCACTATACTCTCCCTCACCATCCTATATAAATTTATGCAAAATAAAACTTACCTTGTGTTACATTTTGATTTAATTGTGTTTTAATACGATCACGATCTTTTTTTTTACCATTATTTTTTGGTTTATCTTCTAATCCAAATGAACCACAATTACAACTTCCACCTTCATCACATATACAAGCACCAGATGCTGAGAATATTCCCATTTTATTTTTATTACTTGTATGTGGTCCAAATATTTTATTAGCTGGCATACAATCTTGTGGACACAAATATATATCAATTTGTTCTAATGGATCACATATATTATCAGGACAATATGTAGCATTGGGTGTACATGTTGCATAATTTGTACTAAATGTTGCATTTGGTAATCCTCTATATTCACATGATCCACCACCTGTACCAAGACCACAAAATCTAATACAATTTTTTTTTGTTTTTACTTGTGAACATGTATGTGTAACTCTTGATTCAGCTTCATACGAACATGTTGTATTTTCTGGTCGATCATATTCCAAATGTATACAAAGAACTTTTGTTTCATTTAACCAGGATATTTTTATGCTATATAGAGACAAAAAAAAAATTATTACAAAAATTGTTTTAGTTTTTTTGTTTTTGTTTTTTGGATTTAAATAGAAGAAAATTATCGAAAAAAGCTTTTACAACCGTAGAGGTTTGAATGCTAGGAATTTAACCTACTAATGATTTTATTATATTTATAAAATTAGTTGTTAAACCTATAACAAATTGGTTTATTTTATTGAATTCAATGTACTTATAGACCTTATCCAAATATCAAATATTTTTGTAAAATTTTCAAGTTGCTCAAGTTGTTGGTTTGACAAACATGTTTGAAGCAAATCGAATTTTTTAAATTTGGCTGTTATTATGGTATGAAGGTTTGATAAGTCGATGGTGGTCAAAAACAAATCAAAACAAGCCAAGGTAAAAATTTTAACTGAAATGAATGTATCAAATGTAGTTGTCAATCATGTTTGATATTGGGGTTTTTTTTTGGGTTATGTTTGATCTAAGAAAAGCTCATAATGTATAATCTGCTTTTCTACTCGAATATTCTTTATTAAAAAAATAATATTTTTTTCTCACTTAAAAATATTCCATACTTACTAATAAATTTGCTCAACGGCTGTTGTTAATGCTGTTGTATTTCGAACATAAATAATACCAGCAAATTTTGTTATTGCAAATGCATTTGTTGGATCATCAATAATATTAAATTTATGATCTGATCTTCTAATTAATTGTTTCATATTTGTTGGCTGAGCAATTCTTGATAAATTTCTTGATGTACGATATACAAATATATCTTTTGGATATTCAACTCTAATATAAGTTTTTATTATTGTACCATGATTATTTTCCATATCATCTGAACCATTTTGTTCATCGGTATTACGTAATAGCTTGCGATTTTTTCTAGCATTACCATAAGTTCTTGCTGTCATTGCTAATGCTTTTGGACCAGGAAAATCTGTTATTTTTTCCATATTACTACTAATACATATTGTTGCATTTATTGAACGTTTATCTTGACTATTCTCTGTATCCAAAGACATATCGTGTGCTTCAAAAATAAAACAAAATGGTGATGTACGAAGATTTCCTCGACTAATAAATTTAAATTCTGAAAAATTATTTAATTTAGAATATTAAAATTTTATTGAGTTAATTTATGGTGAAATTATCATTACAACTTACGACAACTAATAACAGTATTCTTAAGACCTGTATGATCGGTTTCATATGCATTACACATGGGTTTTAATATAGATGATGTTCCATTGTACACCTGGTATTTTATATGAGAATTTGCTCTTAAAGAATCTTTATCCCTAATTATTATAGGATGATCACCGATTATTTCATTCTAAAATAACACAAATTAATTTAAATTTTTATTTTATACATAATTCTGAAAATTCGTAAAAATAGGGAGTAATAACGTTGTGATGGGAAATATACATAAAATGTAGAAAATAATATATTTAAGCAAAACACTACATCAAATTTTTTTAGAACTGTACATTACCTAAACTTCCAGTAAAATACCAGTAAAATTTCAAAACTAATTAAAAAAGACAATAACTGAAGTCACTTTAGGCACTGCCGAAATTAGAATACCGGAAAATATTGTAGAATACACCCTTAGAGATCAAGTTCCAAACAGTCAAATTAAGCAAGCTTGAAATTTGATGTTGTCGATTGATAAACAGTAAGCGTAAGGCTTGGAATGACCATGTGTCCCGGAAAAATGATGACGTAATAATACCGTAAATCAGATATGTTAGAATAATTTTATTTTTATACCGGGTTCCAGAGCATGCGTATCAGATTTTTAAGAGGTCGTTATTTAAGTTAAGAGGTCGAAGGAGTCGTTATTTTAAAATTTAAAAAAAAATCTTGTTAAGTAAATCGAGGGTGCTCTATCAATTGGTGATATTTCAACTCAATTTACTTTACAAAAGTTTCTTATTTTTTGTCGTAGAATCCAAATTTAAAAAAAAAAATACCTCTTCCCATTTAAAAATCTTGATTTCGGCCAATTTCGGCAATTTTTGGGCTTGAAAAACTCTTTTCCAGTCTTTCCCAGAAGTTGAAAATATCACTTATTGATAGAGCACCCTAGATTTACATAATAACATTTTGTTAAAAATTTTAAAATAACGACTCCTTCCCCTCTTAAAAATCTGATACACATGCTCTGGAACACCCGGTATATAAACAGCGAAACATTAGTGACTAACAACTAATACTAACTTTAGTACTTACGTACCAGTTGGTTGCTTTAGAACAGGATAACAAGAAAGAAAAAAAATATTGAAAGAATTAGTAGGAATCTTGCAGAGTGAAGGTTTACTTTCCTTGAATTTCTGTAAGCTATACACTATATGGTTTTATGGTGTTGTTTGAATGTGAAAACACATCAGATAGAATATGATACCGAATTCATGAAGTCCGGACTATGAACAAACTTCCGTAATTTGTTTTATGCAATCTTGTAATTGGTTTGGATATGGCCCACTACATCACAAAAAGTTCAGCGTTAAAGCAGTGCCATAGCATCTAATCGGTTACATTAAAACCTGTGTTTTCTGATTTGGAAGTGTGGCAAATCGTATTGAAATCTAATCCAGGCATTTAGCTGTATTCAGTTCAAAAATTGTATTGTTTCGATTAAGGGTGGGTCAAAAAGAGAAAAAGTAATATTATAGTAATGAAGTAATGGGTTAATTTTATTTAATTTTCTAAATAACGGTGTATTTTTCATTTAAAACTATTTTTCCCTATCCTTACCTAACCTAGCTAATTTCAAATATTTCCGTGATGATGTAATACATATTCGATATTTAATAAAACATTTTAAATTTTTTTTTTATATTTTTGTGAATTTATTATCTTAATGATAATTTATTCAAATATGTATTTATTTTTTGTTTTTTTGTACATTTTAAATTTAACAACACAAATATTTGACATATTGACATTACTTTAAACCATATATTTTAATCAGTAAAATTTTATATTAAATTCTAATTTGTAAATCTACTGGGCTAATTAAATTAAATATTTTAAATTAATTTTAGAATTTATAAACAAATGTATGTACATATGTATGTAATTTACAAATTTATGTATATGTATAATTAAAATATAATATGCAAATTATATTATATAGTCTCTAAGGACATTCATCCTATCCCAACTTATTGTTTATGGTTGGATTGTGTTGTAAATGACCACTAGGTCATACAATTTAATGGTAATTACTCATGGTCACAAATTGCTGATAAATTTTCATGTTATTTGACACCATTAAAATGTATAAAAGGATATTTATGTGTGTGTGTGTGTACATATGTGTTTATTTTATTGTATTAAAATTAATTTAATTTCTTGAGCATGAAAGTGACAAAAAAAAAACAATACAAAAATAAAATAAAAAAAATTGAAATTTATGTCTCATCAATTATATAAAATTGTATTTGGCCTATAATTAAAGATATCCATTTTTTCGAAATTTACAGTTAGGTTAGATGTAGGTATTTAGTTAAATTTATGGATTTAAAATGGTGGTACAAATTCAAATGATTTGAAACGCTTAATGTAGAGTATCGGATTTAATTTTTATTTTCGTAATAATTGTACTGTAAAATAACAATGTAGTAAAAAAAATGTCATTGATACAACTGAATATCGAAAAAAAAATTATAAATATACTTTGCTGATGTGTAGTATGTACATATAACTTTGATTTGTATCGCAATGAAATCTAAAACTAATTTTCTAAAAATACTACTGATTCTATGGAGTGTTTTTTTGATACCAATGCTACTGCTGTGCCGCTATATGCGATTGTTTAGTGCTACATTATAGTATATAAAACGCTCATACGGAATCAGAACGGTTTCTGAGATATATTGGTTTTAAAGAAAATGTTGAGCTGTAACGATGAAAAAATAATTTTTTTTTCCAGATTTTTTTTTTCAAGATTTTTTCCTTTCAAACGAAATTTTTTAAATATTTTTTTCTTATTCACATTTTTTTTTTCAAATTTTTTCGCCCATATTAAATCCGTTGGATCCGTTAAAAACTATAGAATATAACTTGTAGCAACACAGATACAAAACAACGACAACCCAGGATAGATTTTCTTGAAGATTGCGAACTACGAGAGCTGATGAATAAGCAATAAAGTAAGGGGAGAAGAAAAACATTTTTAGAGTAGGGTAAATTCGGGCATTAGACTTAATGCTAGTTCTATTTATCAAAATTACAATAAATATTTTATTAAACAGCAGCACAATTTCAGCACATTATTTTTATTTTTATTTTCTAAGCCTATATATATATATATATGATTAAATAATTACAATATATATTTATCGTTTCTAGATCATCTCTAAGTAACTTAATTTCTTAATTAAAAAAATAAAAAATCTAGTCTAGAAGGAGTGTTCTAAAAAAATCTTAAACTAGATCATACAAAAATAAAAGTGAACTTAAACAAATTAGTTAGACTTAATCTCTACTTATATTTTCTAATTATATATTAAATTCATTAAAATTTCTATATATACATTACTGTGCAAAAAAATTTGGACAGTTTGATTTTTTAACATTTTTTTATCTTATAAGCAGGTATTTTTTTTTAACTTCACCAATTTGTAGTTGTTTTGTGGATATCCGCCTGTAATTATGCAACTATAAATTACTTATTTTTGGGAAATTATTAGTTATCTTATAAATTGTAATTAAAGAAGGATGTAGATCAATTTGAAAAAAAGTAAAATAATGTCGAAATTAATTGATAGTGAAAAAGCGTTGTAATCACTTTAAGGAAGGAATGGGGTGTCAAGATAATATGACATTGGTCAGAAAATAAGACATGGGAAATCAAGTGTTGCTTATATCATTCAAAAATTTGAAAGTACCAGGTAATTCAGAATGGTCTGAAGGATATGGTAGACCGTGAAACACTTCAGTGGTTGTAGCCGAATTACTAGTACTTTACTCCAAACGATAAGATTTAGGACATCCACAAAATTGAAATTACATCTAGTTGTTCGAAGAAGATTAGGATAGAAGCAGTTTTTATCGATCGCTACAAAAGCTATTTTAAAGGTAGGATTTAAAAGCTTCTCTCCTTCATTTGAACTGTGAACACTCGAATTGTACGTTTTAAAGTTTTTTTTTTTATTCAAGGAGTATTACCCTACAAAACCGAAAGTTTAACAGTTGGAGCCGCTTTAGCACGGGTGGGTGATTTAGGTGAGCTGGTATTTTTTAGCTCATAGATTTCATGAAGAGTCACTTAAAACTATCAGTCTTCATTTTTTATAATTATTTGCTGAAACTGGAAGCTTTATAACACCAGCGAATAATGCGAAAAAGATAAAAAATAATTTTTATATATCTATTTAAAAGTTTTGAATAAAATTAGGATTAAACATATTATCAAAATATTATTATTATGTTCGCTCCTTGCAGGTGAAAGCTATGGACTTAAGCGATGACGACATACATATACTGTATATAGCCTAAAGCTTAATTTTATTGAAAATATTAGTCGTATCCGGAAAAATAACATTTTACTTCGAAATTTTGGTCGATTTTTATAATTCACAGATGTACTATTGACATCTTCTAATAAGTTATAAAATCAGTGAAAATGAAAATAGGAGTTGTATAGGTAGTCTAACTCTATAAATACCTACTGATGAGTTCTAATAGTGTTATGATTAACGAAACAATTTCCTGGTCATTATTAATGGCGGTCATACAAAATATTAAATATTAGGCTTAGACTAGTCGCGGATATGCAATTTTTAATTTTGCAACGGTTTGATTGCACGTTTGTGGTTCCATGAGTTTATATGAAAGCACGCAAGGAGTTGAGAATAGCTGTATTAATATTTGAGAATAGTATATGTATACAGTAGTGTGCAATACAATTCGGACAGCGCGCACACCTGCAACTGATTTTATGTGCCTATGTTTTTTATTGTTTATATGAAAGCTCGCACACAAATAAAATTATTTGCAGGTGTGCGCGCTCTGTCCGAATTTTATTGAATACTACTGTATACATACTATGTATTTTCAAATACTTATACAGAGTACAATACAGAAAAAATTGCCATTTATTTTTAAAATAATTGCTTTAAAATGGTAAAAATTTATAAAATTACTCTTAACATAACTTAAATTTAACTCCCATAATGGAAAATAAAATATAAAAATTTCTCTTTTAAGGAGACTAACTATTAACGCATTAAAATATTTACTTTCACAGTTTACAAAGAAAAACAGCAAAAGGATAATAAAAGGATAATGTGTAATATGAAATGAACTAGTTTTTAATTTTTATTGTGTTTTTTTTTTTTTTTTTTTGTATAAGGATGTCAATTTAATTATATATATATATATATATATATAATGGTATACATTAAATATTTAAATATAAACTTAAATGTGAATGAACTAGGTGTTTACAATATTTTTAAATGTTGCGTATGGAAATTATGTTAGGTTTTAACCATCTTTTAAAATTAAATGTTTAGTTATAAAAAGGATGATCCTCTTATTATGGAGGTGCAGTTTACAATTTTTATTATAAATATTTATAAATTTTTTTTTTATTATTTCTTTTATATAATATAATTAGGGTCAAAATAGAAAAAAAATAATTATTTAATTTAAGTACACTTATATATAGTTTGAGAGATACTACATTTTCAAAAGTGATAAATTATAAATAAAAAATTTCATTTCATATTTAAGTAGGTTAATTTCAATTTATTACCCAAACTCTTAACTAGTATTAATTGGTTATACAAATGCAAATTATTTTTTTTTAAAATGAAAAGTTAATTCTTATTTAAATTGATTATTTTGATGCAACAAATAAGATTTTATATGCGGCGTTATATGTATTTGTATATTTTTTAAGTTAATTGATAAATTCTTACACTTCTTGAAATTTTAGATTTAGTTTTTAATATGGTGGTGTCTTATAATGCGTGCTGTTTTTTAGCCTAGATAGAATTTACGAAAATCAAAAATTGTAAAATGAGTTGTCATGCTGCATTAACTTTTTTTTGACATTTATTATTAATATACTCTGGAAAATCACTATGAATAGATTCATATTTGAAGAACGTTACTAAATTATTCGAATTTACTTCAAAAATCAGTCGTCGATTCGTTCAGCTCTGCTATACTGCATTTACATGAATAAAAATATTTAGAATGAAATAGAAATATTAGGGTAGAAATTAATGAAATTCAATTTGGTATACAAAATTTGCTTTATAAAGTAGGATCGAAAATGCCGTATCAAGTTTGAATTTAGTATGTTCCATAACGTATATATGCAATGTAAATATTTTCAAAATGCTTGCAAACTGCCTCAATTAAACAGAAAAAAGTTGAATTTAAATATTTTGGAAGTTATTTCGTTGTATATGGTACATGCTGGATGGCGCAACAGGTAGAGCGTATGAAACGACGAACGAAAAAAAATGCTCAACCTAAATAAGAGCGGACGACGTATGGCTTATAGAATTTACATGCGTTTGTGTGTATTATATGTATAGAGATTTTCTTAATTTGTTTATGTGTTTATATGTCAATATTTATGCGTCATACGTCGTACGCTCTCATTTAGGTTGAGCAGTTTGTCATTGGGATAAAAGAAATGATACACCCACATTTTTTAAGACTTTTCATACGAATACAATCACTGACCGGACGCTTTGTTATTCTGCAAGACGCTGAAACGATACTTTTAATTTGACACGATGACAAATGTCAAATGCGTCTTGTGTGGTATTTCTGGAAGACTTTTCCTACGAAGCGATAGCCATTTTAACTTACTACAAGCTTCAAGATTAGTCAAGCGATAAGGTTGAAGTTTAAGGCATTCGTAATAATTAAGCTTGTTTATTTTTAATATAAAAAATGGATAGAGTAGAAAAGTAAGTATAAATAAAAACTTTTATTTATGTTTACACTTATTTTGCAGATGTAGCAAAAAATAATTTTTTTTAATTAAAATTTATTCAAAATAATTTTCTTCTTACTTTAATTTTTACAAAAATATTT
This sequence comes from Argyra leucocephala, assembly GCA_963942445.1. Lineage (NCBI taxonomy): Eukaryota > Metazoa > Arthropoda > Insecta > Diptera > Dolichopodidae > Argyra > Argyra leucocephala. The sequence goes on from OZ012680.1 coordinate 38,553,220, forward strand.
GTTTACAATTCTTCCTTTATATTTTGAAACGGATACAAACTAAAATACGTAAACCAACACAAATTTTTAGGAATGACCTTTGACACAAAACTAACATGGGAGGACGACTGAAAATTCTTAAAATGCTCAGCAACACAACTTACGGGTCGGACCGAAAGATGTTGCTGAGAATTCTTCATACAATTGTACTACCAGTACTGGATTATGGAGCACAAATTTACGGTTCAGCGACTAAATCCTACTAATTTTGTAAGACTTAGACAGGCTCTGGAAGAATTAGACATCACACCAGATAAATTTATTGATAAAACAATAATACACAAAACCCCGCCATGGGTGCTTAGACTACCACGCGTTGATACAGATCTTAACACACACAAAAAAAACGAAACAAATAACACGCAATACCAACAACTATTCAAAAACAAATTAAATACTACCTATAAAGACTACATACCGATATACACAGATGGATCGAAACAAAATAACATAGCAGGATGCGCATTTAAATGTATGCAACACGAAAAAAAATACAGACTTAACTGAGTATGTCAGCCGAAGTTATGAGAAGGTTCATAATTTGCACCGACTCCCTTAGTAGTCTACAGGCTCTCTCACCTGCTACCTCAAAACACCCGGCAGTTATTGCAATACAAGATCAGCTGCAGCTATGTAAAAATCATATAGCATTTCTATGGACTCCGGGATATGCCAATATTACCGGTAACGAAGAAGCAGATAGACTGGCAAAAGAAGCACTTTTAGACCACTTTCCGAACAACAAAGCCGGTACTACAGGGATTATAAAGAGATATGTGATCGAACTTTATGGGACATACACAACACAAGTTGCCCCCCTCACCGACAAACTAAGGCACATTAAAAGAAATGTATCCAGATGGAATAGTTTAGACCAGGCCAGTAGGAAAATCGCTGTTGTTCTGACTAGACTCCGAATAGGACACACATGATACACCCACAGCTATCTCTTTGATGGACCCCAAAATGTGTTCCAGATACCCCAATCAATATACAGCACATATTTGAGGCTTGCCCTTTATACATTGATGTAAAAGCCAGGCTTAAAATCACGGGACTTGATATACTCACACAGGATACTACAGAAGCAACAACTAATATCATGGCATTTCTTAGAGAAACTGACCTTTTCAATAAAATATAAAAAATTCAATAAAAACCTATAAAAAAAAAAAACTAATTTTTCTAATATAATATAAACTAGGCTAAAATCAAAATTATAAACTTAAAGAGGAAAAAAAAATAATTTGAAATTAAAAAACAAAAAAAAAGAAACAAAAAAAAAGTAAATCAAAAATCTAAATTTAAAACAACATTATGTAAAAAAAAATAATAATGAAATAAACTAAAGATAATTATGTGAAAAACTTTAAAGAATGAGGGCTTGACAAAACCCACGTGGTTGATAAGCCCATAATAAAGATCTTATAAATAAATAAATAAATATTTTGAAAAGACACTAATAAAACTACAAGACAAACTTCAAATTTAGTTGTAAAAATAAATTTTTTTTTTGAAAGCAACAAGTGCTACCAACATAACGAAATGTTTCACAAGTCTTCCAGAATTACAAATTTATTTTGACGTGTCATCGTGTCAGTGATGAGCCTTCAACAATATGACTGATAGTTGAGAGTTTTGATTATCACTAAAAATAAAATGAAACTATGCTATTATAAAGAAGAAGATAATACCAAAAATTTTCTAAAGAAAAAGCTTTTGCATGTAATTGTTTATTCCAAATCTCTGTGTAAAAACAGTTACCCATTTATCCCATAGACTTGGAATTATATAAAAAAAAACAATTATAGAAAATATAAAATTCCAGTTAAAACTATAATACTGTATTTTCGATATGTAACGAGTAGTTAATTCAATCAACAGTTTCTTTGTTAACTCTATAATAACCATGCAGTTTCAAATCTTCTCATCACTGTCACATTACAAATATCATACAAATTACTAGACTTAATATTGTGTAAAAAATTGTAACACAAATATTCCTGTTCCCATAAAAATAATCTTGTTTTATTAAAAAAATTTAAGCACATTTGCTAGTATATGCTGAGGTCTCCTGCACCATCACTCTCTTGTCAAAAAAACCTCTCTTCCAGGGGCTATATCATATGCCGTATGTATTGATAAACAAACAAACATAGAATGTCATTATATAAAATGATAAATAATTTTGTATTTAATGAGTTCTAATTTTATCACGACATTACGCCGGTATCGTGATTATTGAACAAAACTTCAGTTGAATTCAATCTCTATTAAAAAACAAAAAGAAAAAATTGAGTATCTAGTCTAAAAAATTTTTCATATATTAAATTTGTATCTATTTTTTCTTTCTTATAATTTTCTATTATAATACATAACCCATATATGACTATATAAGTTGTATTATATAATTGTATTTTCTATTAAATCTATAATAAATCGTTAAGAAATCCCATTATCGAAAATATTAGACACCATCACCACCTTTCATCAATTGTTTTAATGTCTAAATAAAATTCTCTTAACAATTTCCTTTTAAAAATTTCAATTTTGTCTTTTTGATAAATATCTACAAAATATGTTGAGTAAAACATTTTTTTGATTTTAATAAAAAGAAAAATATTAAAAAAAAAAAGAAAATTCTTTTGATTTTTTTCTGATAAAATATAAAAGAAAATTTTTTCTAAATTCACCACACCATTTTTTTTTAATATAAGACAGTCATCTTCAACTAAAAAGTTAAAAAGTTGTGCATAAAGTTTTAGAGGACTTGAAGACAGGTAGGTAAGTACCAGTGGCTGCTTAAGCCAATTTATTGTGATACAACAGGATTTCGGCTTTATTATCGAAACCAATTTGAGAGAAAAACCAACCAAAATTATGGATTTGTTTTTGGTGTCACCTGCAAGATCACCCAAGGAGGGCAGCAGGGCAGGTGCAAAGAAGGTCTAATATTATTTCGCCATCTTCTTCTACATTACAGGAATAATTTGAGTGGAGTCCTTCTTGCATTCTTGTCTATAAGACAGTGATGGACCTAAAATTAAATTCTAATTTCTATAAAAAAAATAACTTTCTGAAATAGATATCCCAGCTTAGTCGTAATTTTAACATTTAGTTTTGCTCAAAATTCTTAAAAATAATATTGTAATTCTTATTTGGAAATAAAGTTTTGTAATTATATTAAAATAGTTCATTCTCATTCATACTTGAAAAAAAAAGAAATACAATATTTTGTTTATTTCTTGGGGGTACCGGAAAGCGCAATTGACAGAAATTAAAATGTCCCTTTGAATTTTGTAATCCCCAGACATCTTCATAACATCATCAACAGTTAATTTGTTCAAAATTTTATGTAAATTGGACCCGATAATAAATATTAACTAAACTGGTATGTAAATTGGTAAAAAATAAATTGTTTTCCGTATCTGTGGATAAGTAGAGGTAGGTGGAAGTGACCATTTCATTTGTTTCTGGAAAACTAATTATCACTTAATTGTGCTTGCTTTTTGATGCTACGACTCGATTGATTTATTTGTTATTGTTAGTTGTTTTAGAAAAACTCAGTACTAGAACCACCCTATGCGATCGCAAAGGTCGATCAGATACCCAATAGCAATAAATTTTATAGTATAAGGGAAAGTCTCATATAAAATCCGGATTTTGGCTCCAGCTAACGCTGTGCAGTTGCAAAGCAAGTGCTTAAGAGTTTTTTTTTCGTTTTTTTTTGCAACATGGCAACGTTGCTTCCTATACTCTGTATGTGTACTATCAGTGAAATATGCTATGACTAGATTTTGAAAATTATTGTATTATCTTACAAATTACATTTACTCCTGATTCCGATAAATTCATAATGTTGAAAGACAAGTGTAAATGTAGTTGTACACAAATTTACTACTGGAACTAGTGGAAGTAAAAATATTTCTAGCTTAGCAAGCTTATTTTATTTTATATAAACAGTACCCCGTTTCAGTAGTAATATTTTGTATTGAGTGACAGGAGTTGTTAAAATAAAAAAAAATCATTCGTGAAGAGGGAGAGGAATATTTTCAGTATTTTATAAGGTATGCAACCCAATATAAAGAATAGAACTGAATCGCATATATATAGTTAGAACCAAAATATGACTTTATTTTGCTACAAAAATAAAACCTCTAATTTTTTTGAAATATTTTAATTTTAAGAAATACGGCTTCCAAAAATTATGGAAGTAATATATAAGTTTGAAAACTACTGATATGAATTATAAAATAAATAATATGCTGAATAGTGTATAGGAATTTTCATTGCCAATCCTTACAAATACGAAAATATGTTTTCCTGGATTCCATATTGAAAAATAAACGATTACAAAATAAAGTTCGACAGACTAATAAAAAAAAAAACAAAAATAATAATAAAAAATATTTTTTTATTGAATGTTCACATGCAATCATTGTCTAGTAAGGAAAAGTAATAATCTTTATAGAGTCCTGAAGGAATATGAATAGAAAAAAACAAAATAAAAACAAAAACATAACCAATATATGAATTAAAGTAGAAAATATAAAATCACCTTAAAGGGGTATGAATTTTCACATATTATATACACGACAATAATATAATAAATAAAATCGACATGTTAAATAATTTCTAATATCCTGATTCCTTATTATTGTTTTTCTTTTTCTTTTTTTTAACGATATAAATGAAGTTATTTGATAGAATCTTGTGATAATATATATAATATAGATATAAATATGTTTATAAAAATGTATAAGATACATCAAAACATTCCAGAACACATTTTCTAGAAAATAACGGAAATCTCAAAGTAAATGAAAGAAAATATTTTGATTCCTTTCAGTTTTTTTCTTATTATTATTATTGTTTTTTTTTTTTTAGTTTTTGTCTGAACGCACATTTTATGTCTGCGGTCACTTGCAGTGAACTTAAAAGAAAAAGAAAGAAACAAAGGATAAAGTTTAATAAACGGAAAATTATATTTCTAAGTAGTGGTAGTAAACATTTTTTTTAATTGTTGAGTGCCGCTTTTATAAATGTTAAATCAAAATCACTGATTTAATTATTGTGAAAAAGTGAAGATGAAAAAATAACTTATTAAGAAGTACGAACTGCTTCAATTGATTATTGACGGAATTGATAATCGAAAATAAGCGGAATAACAAATAATAAAAATACAACTGAATCTGAACGGACGCAAAGAAAAAACTGAAAAATTGATCAACACAGCCAGATGACGTTAGAAATTTTGCAGAATAGTTCAAAATATTTAATGAAATGTTCATTAAAAAAAAAACACACACAATTCAAAATTTTAAAATCGTTTAGCTTCTTCGTTTAGTTCAAAAAGCAGCAGAAGACAATAATTCAAAAGTACGATAGATATTAAAGTCGTTTCTACTCTTACGAAAACTATCCCATATGGTATTAGTTTCTTTAATGTGCCAATTTGGTTATAATTTTTTATAGGTAGACATTTGACTGTCCCTTCCGTGGCCTAATCGGATGGAGCACAGAAATGTGTTTCAATTATGATGTAGTAGTCACGGATTCGATTCCCGTGGAGGTATAAAAAAAAATATAACTAAAAAAAAAATAGCAAAATTTATAAAATATAAAATTTATAATCAATCAAATATAAAAATAGTTAATATAATCAATACTTTATAAACAAAAAATATTCCCTATATCAATATCTATATCAATTCTCATATATCTCATACAACACAATAAAAAAATATTGACAAACACAAATGCCCATGTTTATACGAGGCAGAAATCTACCTTTATATTCATACAAAAAAAAAACTGGTAGATTTCCGCCATTGTTGCTGTCAAGTTATTGAAATGTCAAAATGGCCGGAATTAAAATTATTGGCAAATAAATAAATAAATAAATTTTTATTATTATTCTAGTGTCAATCCAACATTATTATTATTTGTATAAATTATATTTTTTATTTTATTAATATTCGATCCGAAAATTACGTTGTCAACAACAATTTCCTTGTTTTTTGTGAATAAAAAATAAAAATATTTTGACACTGACATATTCCCAGAAAAAAAATTTAAACGTCAAAAATCTACGCTCTTGTTTTTGCAAAGCCAATATTAAAACTATCTTAATTAATTAGTCATTCATTCAACAAAACCACTCAGCTATTGTTGCACTCATCAATTTTTGTACTCCATTAAGTTTCTTGTCAATTAATTGATTTAAATGGTTTGAATTCTTCATTAATTTATTTATCAGGGACTAAAAATTTAAGAAATTCTATAAATTTATGATCGGGAATGTGCATTTTAAAGTTAATGTATAGAAGTGCTACCATACAATTTATTAGATTGTTATTTGAATAAATGCTATTGAGCCATATTTTTTGTGTAAAACTTACATCGATTTCGATGTTGAATGTCTCACAAGTGTTATGCTTTTTGTTAATTACAACACTTTAAATATATTAGATAAAAACAGGGAGGTTTTGCATCAATATATTCACGATCCATCACTGACTGAAATCAACTTAAGTACTAGGTTTTTTCAATTTTATTTCAATAGAGTGAACTGAAAAGATCGAGACAGTTCACTCTATTGGGTTGTTGGGATGCATCAAAACAAACCAAAAATTCAAACTTTTATTATTATTTTAGTATATAAGTAATGTATTAAGTTATAATTTTTCAAAAAGAATAATTTTTGTAGATCATACAGCATAAGCTAAGATCTAAGTTGAACTGATTTATTCATTATTGTAATTGTTTGTTATAAGCTACATATATATTTTTTTTGTTGAATTAATAAAGAAAAAAAAAATTGTATGTGAAGGGAAGTATATGCTCCACTCTTTAGAAAATAATAACGCTTTACAATTTATTCTCTCATAAAGCTTTGATTTTTTTGAACTATTGAGATTTTAATATACTTGAAATATTTTTCTTCTCCATAGTGCATGCAACGACAGTCTCGTCCTTCAAAATTATTCTACAGATAATTCAATCTTCAGCACATCTCCTTCAATTACTTAAACTAATTTTGTGGATTACACAACCCTACTTTTGGTCTCTCTATTTGACGCTATATCCACGGGGCAGATGCCAATTACCTTTCCCTATTCGCTCTGACAACATGTTTCAGTGATCTGAGTCGTTCAAATTTTTTCTATGATACTATACTCGAAATATAGGAAATAAAATAATTATTGACATTATTAAAGTTTGTATGTTCGTAACTAAATTAATATTTCTAAATTTTAACAAAATATTTGCAATTAATGAGTGCAAAAATTGATGTGATGAACATTAGACGACTGGTTATGTTGAGTGGTTAGTTGTATAATTTGTTATTATTAAAAATAAAATAGATTTTTAAATGATATTTTGTTATTCAGAAATTTAATAATATTTGATCAACCTTCTAACCAAAGAGAACAATGATAATGGTTGATAATGCGAAGGGTAAGAATAATAAGTAGCAATTTTAAGAAACCATCATAGTTAATTTTTTCTTATATTATGTATTTAGTTCTGATCTTGTATATAAATATGTATTTTTTTTTTATATAATTCCAAGTATATGGGATAACTGCTTTTACACAGAGATTGGAATACACAATCACATACAATAGCTTTATACTTTTATTTATGGTATATCTACTAATTTAAATGTGGAAAACTATATCTACTGTAGAGTACTTCGCCTTCATAATAGCATAGTTTCATTTTATTTTTAGTGATTACCAAAACTCTCAAATAGGCAAGCAACTATAAAACAAGTTGTTTTCACAAAATTTTTAAAGTTTCATTCAATGCTATCGGACTTTGTCAAAACTCTGTCTAATAGCATTTGTATTATTGCTATCATTTATATTAATTTTGAAAACAAAAAAACAAATAAACGTTTTGTAATTTATAACGAAGTAATATTTCGTTATAAATTATAAAATGTTTATTTTCGGGCCCAGCTAAATAAATACACGACTTTGTCAGAGATATGAAATTTTGTTTAATTAAAAAATGTTCGCAATTACTGATTGCATTTCTTTATATGTTTTATAATATAAAATTCGTGTGCTTTCAGGGTAGTTTTATTAATGAGCAGTAAACATGCAAAAGGTTGAACCGATAAATTTCTAACAAAAACTTTTAATTAGTTTTTTTTTTTTTTTTTTTTTTATTTAAAGAAAATTTCAGTTTTAAAGTTTCAGTTTTTCTTTATTGATTTAAGTAAATAAAGTTTAAATTTTTTTAGAATGGCGAGACAATTTTTGGATTAGTACGTTTACTTTTGGTTTACTTTAAGCAAAAAAAAAAACAAACAACTTTTTTTTTGTTTTAATTAAATTTCGATGCTGTTGCATTAAATTCCAATAATTTCCAATAATTCCAATAATTTATTTAATTCCAGCCATTTGTATTGAATATTAGTTTTATAGTCTTATTTTATAATTTTATAGTTATATCATTATTATAGTAATGAAATACTGTTATTTATTATTATTTATTATTTATAAGGTTTAAGTCAGAGAGAAGAAGAGCTTGATCAGATACCTTTTACTATTTTTATTTTAATTTGATGTGATTACCGAATGTAGCACCAAATAAGCAACTCGGTGACTACTCCCACCATTCACTGCCTGCACCATCTATATTTATAAAATTATATAATTAAACTTACCTCATTAAAATGTGGATTTGGTATTGTAAAATTATAATGGGTTTTATTCTCTTGAAACCATATACCATTATCATTTCGATCTAATACATTTATTTGAATATTTTTTTCATAAATTTGTGGCACACTATTCGTACTTGTTTGTATTGAACATTTTACTATTAAATCAATTGAATGTCCAGGACTATTACTATCATGATCTAATTTCATTTTTGTTATAAAATTTCCATCATTCAATTCAATAAATTGATTTTTTCTTAATAATGAATATGTAATACGATCCTGTGAACAAATGTATTGTAAACCAAAAGAACCAATTTCACCAATAACAATACGATTTATTTTTGAATTCTCAGCAATTGAATATGTAATATTGTCCCAGAAACAGATTTTTTCTAATTCATGTGTACAGAAATCTTTTGGTTTTGTATATAATTCAATTTCTAATGTCATATGTGCCATATGAAATGCATTCAATTTCGGATTATATGCTGTTATTGTAAATTTTTGTATTGATGTTGAATTTGTTTGTTGTTGATTTAAATTGAAATTACGAAAATTATCACCCAAGTATACTTCACCAGTATTATGATTAATTTTTAAATAGTCTTTTGTTATTATGGAATCTTCAAATTTATATAAATACTCATTGGCTGGATTATTACGATTTAATGATATCACTTGAAATTTTCCAATTGGAACTTTTGTTAATGATTTAAGTGCTCTTTCAGTCTTCGGTATTGTTAGCTTAACTGATGTTAAAGGGAAAAATATTTCATAACCTATGAATGAAAATTAAAAAAAAATAATTAATTAATTTTTTTGAAAGTACTTTAAAATAAGAAAATATTTTTATAACTTTTTGTAAAAATGTTTTTTTTTTTTTTTGCTTATTAAAATTTAATATTTTTTGTAAATTTTTGAAAGAGATCATGAGACAGGGTGTGTAGCCATAATTTAAATTGTTTTACTAATATGTTAACAAATTGTTATAATTAATAGAAATTGCATAAAGCAATGTCAAATTTTTTTTAGAACAAACAAACGTTAATATAGAGCCCAATATAAAATATGAAGAAATTAAAATTGCCAATCTTCCTTAAATTTAATTTAATTTAATTACTTCAATTGATGAACTTACCCGGATCCGTACGACTGAAAAGATTTTTCCGAATAGTAGAGCAATAATTTTGGCATATGTAAAAAGGCTATTTAGTGATATAATTCTACCACAAATTAATAATATTGTATAAAATATTAATATTATTAATTTGTGTTTTAGAGAATATGATTTATGTGGGCATTAGATATTTAATTCTATGATACCACAATAGATCTCTATGGTATAAGCGTCATCATTATACTATTTATCTAACTATTCAATTATTTTAATTAATTTACTTTCTTGGTATATCATCGACTGATATGGTGTAGTGAGTATATATCATTTGACATATTAATCAGAAGGACTTGAGTTCGAATTGCCTGTTTAAGGCATGGTTGTTGTTAAAATAACAAAAAAAAGTGTTTCGATTATTTTTTGGAATTAATTAGAAATTTGATTATCACTAAAATAAAGTGGAACTATGCTATTATTAAGGCGAAATTACTTTACAATAGATTTTTTATTCAAATTCGTTCAATAGGTTTTCCACATTTAAATTAGTAGACAAGTATCATAAAAATTCTAAAGAAAAGTTATGATATTTAATTATGTACGCTAAATATCTGTCTAAAAGCAGTTAGGACATTCATTTGATAGACCTGGAATTGTAAATAAATATATATATATATATATATACTAACAAAATTTATTACCTTTGTTTTTTTAAAACCCTCTATTTTTAGTTAATCTTAATAAAAGAAATAAAAAAAATTAGATAACAAAATCAAATTTCAAATTTTAATTGTATATTTTTTTTGTTTCTTACTAAGGCTATAGATTTAATCGGCTATTGAATTATATTAAAATTGGCTTGTTGATTAGATTAGAATTGGTTAGTTTTGTGATATCTATCAGGATTTCATTTAATTAATTTACAGGATTTAATTTATAAAAATTATAATTATGCTAGAAATATACGTGAGAAATAACCCTCCATGATTCACTTGGCATTCATTTCATATCGTCTTACCAACAAATATTTCATCGTTTGTTGATGAGAGACTAGAGAGTATATAAAATGTATGCTAAGGTAAAGCTATCATCATGAATACTCATGGAAAAAGGCTCAATATAAACAAAACTAAAACAAACACCTGTACAGTATGAAAATATTTAGTTTGAACTATACCTATACGTTGGCAGTGGTAATATAGCAAAAAAGTAAGAGAAATATTAAATATAATGTTAGAAAAAAAAAAATTGCTAATGCTTATCTTTCAATTTTAATAAAACATTATTTGAAAAATTGTTTCTCAAGGACATAAATTGAATTTATAGTCTATTCAGGATATAAGTAAATTTTTGAGATTGAACCGATTTGATATAATCGTTTATTGAAATTCGTTCCACGACCAAATCGTGTGTAAATTGTAAATACCTAGTTTAATAAAATAGTTTGAAAGCATATGATTTGATAATTAGTTATTAAAAATAAAAGTACATAGTAGCTCTGTTAGAAGAAGTTCTGAATTGAATAAGTCCTGATTTAAAAATAGTTGATTTTTACATTAACATTATACTAAATTTACGTATAGAAATAAAATATTTATTCTTCTGCTGCTTTATGAAATAAATTATAGACATGTACGAATATATTATTTTCATATTGATGTAAGTAGGAATTTGTACCTACTTACTAGTATAATGTTATTAAAAAAAATATAATATGTATGTAGAGTTAGTTAGATATCTATTTATCTTTAAGTATTTCTAATTATTTATTAAATCCGAATTATATCAAAAAGTAGATTACGATTCTTTATTGTTATATAAAAATTACAACTAAATCAACTTTTAATAAATATTATTAGTACAAATCATATTAAGTTTTTTCTACTTCAGCTCCAGTTTTAACACTAACTAACTAATAATTCAAAAACATGATTACTAAATAAATACAAAAAAAATATAAAAAGTGTATTGTTCGCTTGAAAATGTATATGAACTTAAGGCTTATTCGTCTACTACTTGCTTAGACTTCTTCAGTGTTTTGTACTCGTTATAAACTTCAGTTTGGGTTTAAATAAAATTAATTAAAAAGGAATATTGAATACTTCAATAGGGATGTGAGACTGCAGAAGCATTTTAGGTTTTATTCTATCGTTTTTTTTAAAAATAAATTATAATATTCATTATATGAATTGTTTTAAAACCCTTATGAGTTTCAGTGGCCTAAGATAAACTTTTATTCAATTCAATTCGTCTGTGATTATAAATAAACTTTACAGATTGTACTACAGAAAAGAAGACAAATGAAAACGAAGCTACTTCAATAAAAATCATCAAATCAAGTAGAGAGTTATACTAGATTACAATAGTCAATGTAAAATTAAAAAAACTCAACTAACTGAAATCAATATTAAAGTCAATTTTACAAAATTAAAAAACTAGAATAGTCAATTTCTAATCTTAAAATAAAAAATTTAACATAGTATTCCTCTCTCTTTGTAATTACAGTGACTCCAATTGAAGTGATATTCGCAAGATAATCGCTTAATATTTTAGTACAATATTTACCTATGTCATAAAATGGGACAATGATCTTAAATACATGGTAGTAATTTTTATTTTGAATTTTTGTTAAAATAATTTAAAAAATAATCACAGTTTATAATCTCTGATCAATTTTGTAAGCATCCATTAAATCATAAAAACTAAACCCTTTTTATTACAAAAAAAAAAAAAAAAAAAAAAAACAATTTCTTTACAATTTATTTTGTTCAATCAAATTTATTACAACTATAACTATTCAAAAAATATATTCAAGGATATTTTTTTTTTATTTTTAAATTTAAATTTTATTTAAATGTCAGTATTTTATGATTCTATATATACTATGTATGATGTATATATATTTAAAAATGTGATTAGTGCTCTACAGAAACAAAAAAATAAAAATAAAAAAGAAGAAACTAATGCATGAGTAGTTTTAAAAAGTTTTATAGGTTCTATCTGTATCCTTTCCATTTATCTTCTTTAACTTCTGTATTATTTTGTTAAGAATTTATTTTTAAATTAACACAAACAAAAAAAAAAAAAACAAAAAGATATATTTTAGTAAAAATAAAAAATTTGGATCAACAATTTTTGTATTTCAAATTTCCCTTAAATTTTCTATTTGAAAGGATATAATTTAAAAAATCGTATCCTTTTTTTAAATATGTAGGTCAAGTGTGTTTTAGTGAGAATTATAGAAAGTATAAAATTATTTAAAAATAAATATCTAATTTTTTTTCTATTTGTAAATGAATTGATAAATAGAAAAAGTTGAAAGTTGAATATTTTATGATTTCAATACGGAAATAATAAATAAACAAAAAAAAAAAATCAAAGCCAGTTCCTTAATATTTTGTGGAAATTCTAACTATACAAAGTTTAAAATGCTTTCTTTTTCGAAATAAAAATTTCACATTTTGTAAATGTACATTTTGTAAATGTAAAATTTGTAGAAAGAGACTTTTAGAAAAAGAATTGTAATGGTAAGAACTGATTCTACTTAATAGTTAGTACAAGAGAAATTAAGCAATGTATTATTTAAATAATAAAATAATATTCCTTGTTTAAGCGGTCGGTATAATAAATTATTTTCTTGTACAGTACTTAAATAAGGATAATTGTTCAGTATACTTAACTAAGGGTAATTATTATTAAAAGAAAAAAAGTAGAGTTTGATTTTGTACTATAGGGTATTATTTTACAAGTACTATAGGTTATTATTTTTGCCAGCCATTCAGATTTAGGTTCAATAGTTCTGATATTTATCTATTGCATCTCTTATTTTTATAATAAATAAAAAAATTAGTGGCCTCGGTAACCGAGTGGTAAAGCACTCGAGTGTAATAATGTAACGACTGAAGGAGCACGGGTTCAAAGCCCGTGAGAACCGAAAAGTTTTTTAAATGGCGAAAATTATTGAAAAATGTAATTAAATACAACCACATCGGTTCAAATATAATTTAATAATTAATAAAGATATAATATAACTAATAAAAAAAAATAATATAAAATAGATAATATATAAAAATACATTCCAAATAATTAATATAATTTAATAAAAAGGCCCAAATTTCGAAAGGGTAAAGGACCTATAAAGTTAACCTAAAAATAAATAAAAAAAATGAAAAATATTAAATATTTGTCTTTATTTTATTTCTAATATAAATTTAAAGCTAAATTTTTTACATCAGTACATAAACTAATATCCTGTTCACACGACGCTCTATAACATGTTATCAACGATTAACTATAGAAAATTAGCTTTGAAAATTAGTTTGATTCTTTCGATTATAGTGTTTTGCTTAACAACTATAGCCGTAAAATAAAAATATTAGTGCTTGTCACGTCGATTTGAAAATTCGTGGTTACGTGGTATTTTCGAATTTTGACACTACAATTAATATTTTCTTTTGACAGTAATGAATATTGTTTTTCGTACCGACGTGACAACCGTTTTTTGGTATTTTGTGGTATTTTGCACATAATATATTTCAAAACAACTGTTATAATTCAAATTTTGTGGCAAAAAAAAATAAATTTAAAATATTAGAGGTGAATTTAATTAATTAAATTTAAAATAATAGCTCATTTGCCATTTAAAAAAAAAATTATTTCAAAAATTAAATAAATGTAAACAATAAATGTAAATATTACTTTGACATTAAATACCATACCACAAAAAACAAGCTCCGGAACATGTTTTCACATACGAAAAAAAATATTCATTACTGTCAAAAAAAACATCAATTAGTGTCAAAATACAAAAATACCACGAAACCACGAATTTTCATATCAACGTGACAAGCACTATTGTCAATGCCATATTGATGTAAAATAATTTGTTTATTTATCTTTTATTAACAAAAAAGTATAAAAAAAAAATTTTCAATTTTCATGTTTCTATCATGTATAAAGCAACAACAACAAAATTTCTAAAAAAAAATAAATTAGCTCCGAATTTAGTTTAAAAGTAAGATTTAAGAACGATCGTGGTTTTGAAAATGTATTAAATAGATTCGATAAATAAAAAAAAAGTAAAAATGGATTTTTGATTTAAATATTGCAAAATTAAATTATTAAATACAAAGCTGTCAGAAAATTAGAACTAATTAGAAATTTTTTCTTCCAGAATTTATCTTCAGAACAGACACGAGGGTGTGTCTGTTTTTTTTTTTAAATTTTGCACAAATTTGACAGTTCTTCTTTTATATGTAATTTATTGTAATTAGAGCTTGGCTTAGTATTTTTTTAATATTTTGTTTATTTATTTTTAATAATAAATATTTTTTAGGTATATTTTATTTATCCGTTTTAAATTTTATACAATTTTAAAATTTGTTTATTTATCTCAATTTTATATAATTTTTAATTTTAATTTTTTTCTGCGTTTAAATACTACAGAAAATTTGGTTGAAATTTTGACAACTTCGTATTGGATTCTGCACAATTTTAAATTGAAAATGCAATTAAACTATGCAAAATCTAAAAAAAATCTATTAAAATGTCGTCAAAACTGTGAAAAACAATCTAGTTTACATGAAATGCATTATCAAACTAGATTGTTTTTGACAGTTGTTGTTGTTTTGACAGGATTGAAAAATAAATTTAAATGAACTGTGTAATCAGAAATAATTTGCAAAAACTTAGAAAACTCATTCAAAATTATGTATTTTAATTAATATTTCTAAAACATATACATATACATATTTTAATCCAGTTAACATTTTAATCAAAATTTTCTAAACAAATTTTTCTTTTGAATAACAATTAGAAAATAAATTGTCCTTAAGTCCTTCATAACATACAAATTTGATAGAACATAACCTAGAATTAAAATTTAAAATTTTGTTGTTCTTATATACATATTACATATATATATATATATACATTAAATTATTTATTACATTTTATTAGACTTTTTCTAATTCTATTATTCTGTTTTCTATTGCCTCGCTAAGAACAAAAGTCTTTATTTTCTATTAAACCATCAGTTGTTCATACTATATTAGTATGCAATTATTAAACACTAAGGACATACATAATATCATGTATAACATGTATGTTTCTAGTATGTAAATAATTTGAAAAAAAAAAAAAAAATTTAATTATATTATTAAATGTAATTCACCCACCCTCGTTCGTCCTAATTATTATTATATGTCAAGAGAATTTATAATAACCATTAAAATGCACAAGGATTAACTTAAACATGATAATGATACACTTATAGTTACATATTTGTGTATTCATATGTACATATATATTGTTACACGTTCCTATAATGCTTGTACATAATGTAATATTATTTGTATTCCTTTTTGTTTTGTTTTATTTTTGTTTTCAATTCAAATTATTAGACATTTGATGTTTTTGTTTGACACGCGCTCAACCTTTGTTAAATTTTTGTAATTATTTTTGAGATCGACATGTGTGCGACCTATCTATATACCTTAATTTAATGCTACTTAACAAAATTTACTAATCCTTAAAATTATGAGAGGTTTGATGCATTAGGGATTTGATTTTGTTTTTGTTTTTTAATTTTTTTATTGAAATAAAATTATTAGCAAAAGTTATAAATTCATATAATATGTAAAATGTGTTAATTGAGTTAAAGTGGTTTAAGTTAATTAATTTGCAAATTAAATTGTCTAATATACTCGTATTATATTTATTCTAGGTACGACAGACGTTTTTTAGCAGACGAAATATTTTTTATGAGTAATACGAGTTCAGTGGCATTAGTAAAACACTGACACCGACAATGTTAGCAAGTAAAACAATAGGAACATGCTGTTAATTAAGAAATAGAAATTGTAAATAGTAGAGAGTATATAAGCATTGTTAGTAATTATAAAATTGTAAAATTAATTCGTTAAATACCAAAGGTGGGTTAAAGAGAAACAAAATTGTTATTAGTTTGTATCTGCTATACGTCGATTGTACAATTTAATTTTAAGATTTTAAACACATAATTAACGGAAAAAAACAAGTGACATAGAATAATATATCTGGGTGGTAGAGTCCTTTACATGCTTGTTTTAAGCATTTCCTGACCCAATTCTCTTAATGAAAATTCATTGAGTGTATGCTCGTCACAGTATTACATACTGAATACTTTAATTTATTAAAATCTTTCTATACTTTTAATAAGAAGAGATTTATTCTCCCAAGCACTGTGATGACCTTGTATACGACACTCCTAGTCATATGCTAAATAATAATAATAATGAGAATGCAGACTCCCCGCGTGCGCGGTACGGGAGGGGTAATTGGTCGTTGAGACATTATTATTATTATTAGAGTACTAGAACACCTGTCTTTCAACTGAAAAGATTGATTTCCGATACAAGCAAAATACTTTATAGTTTTTTCGACCCATTAATTTCGACCTATTTATTTTTAGTTATATAAAACTTGTTGCTGTGCTCCCAGTCAATCCATCATTTAAATACTAACCGCGACTGACGTTTGCTTAACTTTGGTGATCAGACGAGAACTGATATATACAACGCGTGTGGCAAATTTTTTCCAAAAACTTCTCATCAGAGCAGAATATTCGGTATATTTGACTCTATTAATTCATTATTTTCTGAATTAGGCATCAATATTTTATTAACTTTATTTTCTGTGTATTTAGATCCTACTAACAGTTCTATATTGGTTTCGTTATATCTCTCTCCGTTAAGCTTTATTCTTCTTTACACAGGTCTATCTATTGTAAATGTTTTAAAAGTTTTGTTCTGTAAATGTACGGTACTTTTTGAAACAAAATTAGACAATTGTTGTGTGAAACTTAAATCAGTTTGGCCTTTTTGAATTTAAATAATTATATACAAATTTAAACATTTTAATCGTAATTGGTCTTAAACTATATCCTTTGTACTACTGTATTGTAAAAAAGTTGACCCACCTTTAAACTCATTATCACAATAAAAAAAATTGAATAGGTAACTACTATCCATACAAAATTGATTTTATGTCGGATCTACTAAGATTTTGTTGAAAAAATGAGAAAAAAAATTAGAAATCATTATGCCAGTACTAAAACGGATTTAAAATTCAAACAAGGTATATGTGCAAACTTTTTTTGCAATAGAGTAGTATTGTTCGCGTCCGGTCAATAGGAATTGGATAATCGAATGATATTATCGATTTGTATAATCAAATCAAATAAGGAGGCCTTTTAAGCAATTAAAATTTTTGTTTTTGATAATCAGATTCGTTTTTAGTGATATATTTAGATTTATGGAATAAAAGTCGAGTTTCCTTTCACTAATCATTTGTATTTATTTTGCAAATATCGATATTTCGGAAGCAACTTACTTCCTTCATCAGTGCTTTGCGACTAGAGTCACAAATGAATACAAATGGTTAGCGAAAGGAAACTCGACTTTTATTCCATAAAATTAAAATTTGAATGGAGGAGCATTACATTAAAGTGATTGAAAGTTTTAATCTTAATATTGTGATTTACAAAGTCTATAATCGACAATTTCCAATGAAGCCAATTTCATTCAATTGCTAAAATTTCGATTGAGTACAGTTTGTACAAATCGTATTATCCTTTTACCAATGTTTTTATTTTTTTTTTTATATTATATTGAAAATAAGATAATGAGGAAAATTTTATTTTTATTGTTGATGACTCATAAATTCTCTTCATCATAAAGCTTTGACACCCGTCTTGCCGGTATATATGACTTGTATTTAACGATTATGGAAAATTTAAAAAAGAAAAACTAACAAAAACAAAAAGGATTCTGTGTAAATGTTTATTATGCCACATATACACATACATACATACAGATAGTATATTATATGTAAGAGAGGAGGAGATCAATTGTAGCGTGAATTATTTGTGAAGTACAAATATATATATAATGTTTATATATATATATATATATATTCAAATAGTCAGTGGTTTTTTTTCTGATACATTGAATCACTTAAAATTATTTAATTTTTTGTTTTGATTTAATTTTCAACAAATTTGTGGTCATTGTTTTTTTGTCTTTTTCTTTTTCATTTTGTTGTGTCTTTTTTACAGAGTTATCGGTCAGAATAGCTGAAAAATTTATTCCAATCTTCTCATTTCGTTTTTGAACTGGATATACTATGGTGGTGGGGTAGAGATGTTTGAATAGATGTATAGACAGATTATTTGTACAAGGTGAGTTTAAAATTTGAAAAATGTTGATTTGTTTAGTTTTGCTTGTTTTTTCTGATAATGAATATAAATTATGAAATCTTCAATGAAGAATTAAACAAAATTTGTTTGCAAATTCAAAAAACAAAAATCCAAATACATGAAAAGTTAGTCCAAATGCGTGGATACGTTATTGAATGTTTTTATTGTTCTGCTAGACTATTTTTCTGAAATAAAATCTGTAACATACAAAAATAATATAACGGCCAAAACTATTCTAGTAATTTAAATTAAATGTTATAAATCCAATATGAAAGTTGGATAGACACTTAATGTCTAAGCTCTGTAAAAATATAATAATATATAATCTATGTTCAAGAGAACAATAAATGCTAAAGAAATAAAGGTATAACTGCCAAAATCTCGAATTTGACAAAAAGTTGATTTTAGAATTAATTTCAAAATTAAAATTTCAACACTTTGCTTAAAGCAGATTTAGGGCGATAGGTTTTTTTTTTTTTTTCCTTCTACGGAGGTGACCCTAATATGTCAGAGCCGGCATGTAGGCTTTTTAGCCCTTTATGCCGTCCTCCATCCCTCAACTTAGTCGACCCTTTTGATAAATGCCAATAGGTTTGGGGGATCTATCCTGCAGAAGTTTTCTGAGGTTATGTAGTGCGTTTCCAGCAGCCTGAGTCTCAGCCTTGAAAGAGCTGAGCACTCTCCTACAACGTGTGTGGAGGTTTCTTCCTCTTCCAGACAGTGTTTACAGGTTAGGTCGTCACTTAGTGCTAGTCTACACATGTGTTTAATCATGTGGTTATGACCAGTAAGTATGCCCACCATCTTCCTACAGTCTCCTCTATTGAGAGTTAGCAGGAAGTTGGTTATTTTGGTGTTTATTATTGCTGCATATATTTTGGAGACCCTGTGGCCTTCCATACGTTTAAGTTAAAGTATTCCACAGAATATTTGCTTCCCTTTTCAGGGTGTTTTCTATTGATAGTTTAATATTACCAATAGATATACCAACTGTTGGTTCCGGGCCATAAATGTTTCCCGCCGATGATCTGGCTAGTTCGTCAGCCTTCTCATTTCCAGTCAGACCACTATGACTCGGTATCCAGATCAGTTGTACCTTGTTTCGGAGCCCTATGAGGTTTAGGGCTTCCGAACATTCTCCCACCAATCTAGATTTGATGATGTTACTTTCAAGAGCTTTTAAGGCAGCCTGACTGTCACTAAAGATTCTAATGACTTTGTTAGACCATCTTTGCTCTTTTATTATATTCACTGCTGCGTTTATGGCAAAGACTTCAGCCTGGAAGACTGTGCAGTGTTTGCCAAGAGGGAACTGGAGTTCAAGTTGCTCTTTTTCAAAGAACACTCCAGCTCCAGCGCCTAGAGCCGTAAGGGATCCGTCAGTGAAAATGTCCGAGGTATTTGAGCACCTGGCCTGCTCTTCTGAACCACGCCATGTCTCTCTTGTCGGGATTTCTACTTCATATCTCTTCTGCAAAGATACGTATGTAGTGATGTCATCTGTTGGCATGAAGAACTCTTTTTACTCCTCTTCTAAGTTCTTCCATAGCCTCTGATGTTTGTGCCTACATCCTCTAGTATTCCCTAGAGTTTGCAACCTTCTTGCAACTTTGAGGGCCTCCATTCTTACATAAAGATCCGGCGATAGGGCTTACTGTATTAAATGCTGTTTTGTTGAAATGTTCAAGTATCTGTGAGGGATTCTAACCCAATAAAACGCCTTTCGCATTGTTTCGATTACCAGTTAGTCGACCCACATGATACGTCCCTCCATATGTCCCGGATTCTCGAATATCGTTCAAGACAATTGATATTAAGTTAAAAAATTTTCTTACTTTTATTTCTCAAAATAATAAAATGTTATTATTGAATTTGTTAAGAGTATAAATTACTGTTTAAGAAGGCCTATGGGCTAGTTATTGATATTAATATTGTCATTTATCACATTTAATTAGTAGATATACCAGAGAGTTGATGGGTAAAAAATATTTTAAACCATTATACACGTTCCAATTTATATAATAAATTGCAGTATTCTAATAAATGTATGAAAAGGTAACTAATTTTACCTATAAGTTATTAACAATGGTTAAAACTAATCACGAACTTATCAATTATCAAGTAGCTCAATTATACCTAATTTCTTCCCTTTCTAGCAAAAATTGTTTAAGCGAACAAAATTTTGTTGCTTTATCATAACATATTAAGAGTCCATAATTTGTTTCAATTCAACAAGTCAGCATGTTTAACCGTAATAGATATTCTTTGGTGTCAACGCTATCAACTATCAGTTGTTGTTGTTACTAAATACTGATATTTTGTGAAAGTAGGATGTATATCGGATAAAGCAACGATTAAAATGTTTTTGTTGTTCTTTTTTGTTTTTACTCATTTTTATGAATTGACGAATAAAAACAAAAAGAAAACCAACAAAATTTTTGTTTTGTTACATTTGTCAATGCCTCTATAT
Organism: Argyra leucocephala; assembly: GCA_963942445.1. Lineage (NCBI taxonomy): Eukaryota > Metazoa > Arthropoda > Insecta > Diptera > Dolichopodidae > Argyra > Argyra leucocephala. The sequence goes on from OZ012680.1 coordinate 38,574,758, forward strand.
TTAAAAAGCCTCGAAACTAATTTTTGCTTCCTTAAAAAAAACCTTTTTATTTGCATGGGAAATTTTCGTAAATCTTCGTTTAATATATAAATAAAATCTTTTCTTTACAAAGCCAAAATTAGTTTATCGGGGCTTTTTAAGAGCCGTGGGATGACTTAAAAAAAAAAAACAAAACTGATTTGATTTCGAGAGAAATAATGCAAATCTACAAAAATTGAGAAATATATAAATAAAATCAAAAACATAAGTGAGTGAGTTGAGTATGCACTATGTTTTTTATTTGCAGAAATGGAGCCAGATTCGAAGTGTTTTTAACGTAAAATTAAAAACAAGAAGTTGTATGAAACTAATCGTCTGTATAATTATTTAGTTTGTGGCTCAACTCATTTTAATTTCATTTGATATTGCTTTCATACATGGTAAATCATTCCTAACCCTATGCGCTATTTTTCTAGGTTTATCATTAATATTAGTTGTAATATACATATTTAATTTTTCTATATTTTATCCAAAACTAAATGAAATTGTATAATTATTCAGTCTGTTGTTTTTATTGCATTACTTTATAACACCTTTCAATTATCATTCCAAATTACTCTCTACATAAAAATCTATTTATTATCTACCTTTTACATTCAACAATAATAATAATAATAAAACAAAAAATAATAATAAAATATTTTTTTTATTTTTATTTCCTTTTTTTTTGGGCTGACAATGAAAACATTTTCACAACACAAAAATAATATTAATAAAAAAAAAAAACAAAACAACAAGTATAAAAAAATAAAATAGAAGAAAATTCGGAAATTCCATTGAAAAATAAAATTTCAATGTCTATACGAATACAAAAAATGCTCACCTTCTCCTCTCAATACACTTCTCAATTTTAGTTTTACTGTATGTTTTACTGTTGTGTGTATCAGAAAAGTTGTGCAAAAAAAAATAAAAAAGAAAATAGTTGTTGTCGTCGCCAGAATCATTTCTCATTTGAAAATGAAAAATTTTCTTTTCCCTATGTTATAAACTACTATCTTATATATAAGTATATGTAATATAATGTATATATAAAGGATTATATTATATAGGTATATAAATTAAATACATTAAAATCATCTCAAAAGAATAACAGTCATTAGAAAAAAAGCAGAACAAAAATAATAATAATAATAACTGTTATAGGATATGAAAAGTGATTGCATGAAAAATTCTACATAAAAATGATTTAAATTTATATTTTCGTTAAGTAATTCGATATTCACAGTTTGTGTATATGTGTATTTGTGTAATTTTATTCAATTAAGATTTATTTAAAAAGAGAAATTTGTTTTATTTTGGTATTTCTAAATATTATAGGATTTTTTTTATCCTTTCTATGATGCTACAGTCTAATATTAGTCATTGGTCTACGCAAAAATTCGTTTTCTGCTTCTTCTAATAAAATGTATACCTTTGCCTGTATAGAAATAATTGAAAACTTTTTTTGACCTGTTAATCCTCAGATAGATAGATACATTTTTGTGATTACCCGTATCATTGCAATGATTCATTGGAATCCCTAAAGACGCTTGATTTATTGATTAGTTTCAGAACACTAGTATGTTGATTAGCTCCTACTGTTTATGAAATGTTATTTCTAAGATAGGGAAGCCTAGTATTAATGAGGTAGGCTCAGAGTAGTCTAAGAGTAGACATTAAAAGATTTTTCCTTTTTTTCACATATTCCGCACAGTTTTCGTTTATCGACCGTTGTTAATTCTAATTAGATGCTTCTCGACTGAATTATTTCTCTACCATTATGCGCACCAGAACTAAAATCTAGAAAAAAACTGCTTTTTTTTTTTTGAAGCATCTTGGCATGACAATTTATTGCCTGTCGATTACCAGGTATGTTGGCACAGTAATCTGCAGGTTTTAAAATTCGGGCTACATTTTGACTGCTTAAAAATGGAATCAAGACTGTAAAGACCACTATCGCTATGTTTTTAATCTTCTACTTAGGTATCATTCAACCTGATTACGTACTAAGATGCTAGTATAGCATCCTTACTGTCAAAAAAATGTCGATTTTACGATTTTTACAAATAATTTCTACTGTCTACTTGTAGGAGAGAATACACAAAGACCAGTTGCAGGTATTTCAGCGCTTGAAAAACTTGTTTTGTTTTGTAGGATGTGTAGATTTGAATGATAATGAGCTCTACGACCTTTTTACATACCTAAATTCTTAGTCTTGAACCGTCAGTATATCGTTAGCAAGAATTCAATTAAATTTAAATTCATAATAAAATTGATACCAGGCTTTGTTGAACTGTTATTATTATTGAATGAATTTGAAGTAACAAATTAAACACACTAATTTTACATTTACATTACTGTGTAACCACTACCAGTACCAAGATATTGTCATCTGGCTTTGTGTCAAATTTTTTGATACCACCATATATTTAAATGTGAGTTAACAGAATCAAAACATCAATGTTGTGGCATCATTTTAAAATTAGAAAATTTTCTATTTCGATGCAAATGCCTTACGACAGCTGATTGTGTTGTGACAGACGAATTACAATTTTTAACAAAAAGTAGATGTATTTGCTCTGTTTCAATGGCATCCCGATGCCGATGCCAGATGACAATACTTTGTTTTGGTTTACAACACCATTAAATTCAAATAATTTGATTTTAAATTTTTACATTCGAAATTTGCCCTGGTTTAAATAATATCAAAATAATAAATATTACAGAGAGACTACTGTATTGAATACTCTTCCTTAGTCAACTACATAAAAAGAGGATTAAAATTAAATATGATTAAATTATAAAATAATAATATAAATTGTATAGACATTTGTGAAATAAAATTTATTTTGAAACAATTTTAAAAAAGTTTTATTTTAAATTATAAAAGTGAAATTATGAAAATTAAAGGATTAAAAAGTTTTTTTCGAACACAACAATAAAATGTTAAAGTTTTTTTTTTATATAGGATAATAAAAAGGGTTTGAATTTGAGTTTGTTTCATTTTAAAGTTTTGTAACATTAAATTTTGTTTTTGTTTCAGTGAATTTATAAGATATGGTTTCTTTATGTTGTCTAAAATATCTGAATTAACTTAAAGTACTTTAGTATTATATTTTTTGCGGTTTCTTTTTAAGAGCATACCTAAAGAGAAGTAAAATAAAATGATTCGTAGGTGAGATATATGAAAATATCAAATAATCGACTTATAAGTTCGAATGAGTGTGTTCCAATGAGTTCGTATTAGTTCTATAATAATTAATTTATGAGTTCGAATAGCTCTAAAATGCTATACGAATACCAAAAATAGGATGTGTTTGATATTAGTGGAACTAAAATTATTGTAACTCAGCCTTCACAAGGTTCGTACTGGTGTATGTATCCGGTGACCATATTTTTTACCGAAAAAAAGGACATTTACAAATGTAATAGCAATTAAAAGAACTAAATTATAAGTTCAAAATTTAGTAAAGAAATAAAATGAAACCTTCTAGGCAATCACATAAAAAAATTAGGTACAAGTTAGTCTTTTTGACTAAATATATCTTTCAATACATATACATATTTGATAAAAATTTGTAATTATTTCTTTAAAATAAAATCGATTAGTACTACCAGCCAACTCTAGTCTGCCGAGACTTGTTTTAACCACCAATGGTAAAAATACTTCTAATTTGCGTTTTATTAATTTTGATTTTAAATCCTTTAAAATAACAGCAGCCTCAGGCATTGAAATATGTTGTGACGCTAGACGAAGAATATATTTATGGAAGAAAAAAGCTTGACATGGATCATAAAGTGTCGGGCACTTTGGTTGTAAGAGAAAATATTCTTTTAATGGCACGAACAATTTTAGAATTCGCTCTAGCGCTGGCATTATTGTCAACCAACGTGTTTTGCTGTGGCCCAATCGCTTTTTATATTCAACGTAAACATTGTTACAAATTTCCAAGCAAGTTGTTCTACTCTAATTGGGTATATGTAAAAAAAAGACTACATTTTTGCAATTATCACTTAAATATCAACTGTTAGCCAGCAGCAGTTTGAATGTCTTGAATACTTACCTTGGAGTTCTTTTACAACTAAAATGTTCACCCTAATTCCTTTATTTGGTCAAAAATATCGCACTAAAATTGGGAACGGTTTAATAGGTACGTGGTTGGAACAATCTGCAGATATTGTAATGCATCTGGCCTCAGATAAGTCAGTTCTTATTAACCCCAGGGAAATAGGTGTAAAAATCACATTTGGTTCGAACACACGAATACTTTTCATCAAAACACGATTTGATCAATTTTGAAGTACAATCGTTGGTTCGAAATGAATAATTGTGCCAAACCGAATGATATGCCCAAGTGCCTTGAACGACGGCCAACGGTCTTTTTCTTTATCATTAAATGTTACGTTCCTTAAAAAGTTTGTTAGTTGATGACTAGAACTACTAGCGAGTACTGTTTTGTCATGTTTTATAGATTCTAGATGATGTTTTACATTGTATGTCAAAAATATTTTACAATGTTCCAGATTCCGAATTGCAAAATATTGGTTTTTGAAACGCAGAAAAAAGTAAATCCAAAATTTTTTGAATGCTCGTAAAACTTTAACACGTTACCGCTATATAAATTTATTTATATTATAATTTAAAAAAAATATTATTATTAAATTTATTTACATATATTATTAAGTTTAATTTTACCTAATAACAAAATAATAAATTATTATAAAATAACTCAAAGAAAAAAATGGCGGAATCAGTGTAAGTACTGACAACTAAACTTAAGTACATATTTGAATAATGTAATGTTAAAAATTTTATTTTTTGGAAGAGAAAAAAAGTGGGCACAGCCACAACAAATTTATTAATTATTATAGTACGGTTGGAACTTGAACGGGGAACTTTGTATTTGTTTTACTAAATATTGTACTGCTTTTCAATTTTAAATTTCAGTTCGGTTTAAAGGCGGTTTAAAAACGTCTTTTTTTTACAATACGAAACTAGCCAATTATATTACAATTTCAGTGAGAAATTTGAATTCAAAAATTACTTTGCACAATATTATAAATTTTACAATACTACTCTATAACTGAAGGTACAACGATGGGCTCTTAGATTTTATTTTAACCTTCTCTTCTCTTTTTCATGCTATTCCTGACGTAGTGACACTTTTAATTTATAACGTCAGGTTTTTCGTGTGCTTTTTCCAGGTTGGTCTGTCTTGTGCCATTTATATTGACTGTGCGGCGGTTCTTCCGCACATTAAATATATTAAATTGAATGATAAATCAAATCAATCTTAATTCATTTTCAAAAAGAACCTTCTGTTTTTGATTATATTTATTTGAATTGAACAAAAATATCTTATTCTTGGTAGTATAAAACACAATAAAAATTCAAGTTGAAGATTCTTTATAACCAGTTTTGTTTCAATCTCATAACACAAATCAGTGAGATTTTTATTAATATGCACATAACTTCTAAAAATTTCTATTATTTTTTCTACATTAAGTCCTTGAGATTTTTATGAAGATGATTTGTTTTCTTCGCATCATAGAATTCATTTTTACAATTGTGATATTTTTGCTTAGATATTTGCTTGTATGTGTATTTAATAAATAATCGGTTTTTGGCAACAAAATATTTATTTTCCAGGAAATCATATAGAAATAGTGAAATACAAGGTTACAAATGCATATAAAATTTTTGACTGAAATATTTCCGAGAAAATTTATCCTTTAATGCCAAAAAGTTGAAAATTGCTAGTTTTCTATTTTCTTTTCTATGTATTAAGAAAATGTTTAGTGAAGCAAATTTCAAGTATCTACTACAGAAAATTGTTTTTTTATTTTTTATTTTGCTTATTTTCTTTTGAATAAAGTTTTCTTGTAAAATGTATCCTAGAATAGTAGTGAAAATAAAATTAATAAAAACAAAGAAAAAAATAATTGTTGCTTTTAAAAAAAAAGAGAAAATCTATTTAAAGGGATTTGAAAGAAATCGATTTAAAAGAAAAGTTTGTAAATTTATAAAGTAAAGAAAAAATTAAATATATTAAATTGAATATCAGTAGAAATGTTAGCTTAAGTTTATTAATTTTAAGCAATAATGTATGATATTAATTTAAATACATAAATAAGGATTCTAAATTATTTCATTAAATATTTAAATTTAGAAATATGATGTTGGTTTGGATGAGCAGACCAGACCGTAGCTGATGTATTTATTGATCATTTATCTATTTTTTATTTATTTATTTTGTAGACATTTCTTTTCATATACGTCTTTGCAAAAATATTATAATTTTCTAAATTGATCGACTTAGGATTCAAAACGAAATACTTTAGGATTCTAGTCGCTTGGTTATGGTTAGATTAAAAATTTTATTTAGATTATTATAAATGATTTTTCGTCAATTCTTCAGAAAATGGTTAGATTAAAAATTTTACTTGTATTATTATAAATGATTTTTCGGTAGAATTGACGAAAAATAATTTATAATAATATAAGTAAATTTTTTAATCTAACCATCAGCATACAATCGGTAAGAATCTTAATATTGTTTAGGCAAATGAATGTTTAGGCATTATAGGCAATGAACCTATACTGCACTACTTAAAAAAAAATTAAATTTATCAATGATAAACAGTACAAGTTCTATGAATTGGAAATTAAAGCAGTAGCTATATGGGTCTGGGATCAGGTAGTAAAGGGTTTTTTAATAGTTATGATACAATTTAAAATGGTTAAATTGACAACACTGCGTATTATTTTTTTACATTTATTATGTCATTTTTGTGTTCAGTAGGTTATGCCATTTAATCATGGAAAAATACACGCTAAACAACGTTTAGAAATTGTTGTTAAATTGTTGATGATGAAAATTTTTATCAAAAAATTTTTTTCATACTGATGAAGCTCATTTTTGTTTAAATGGTTATGTAAACAAACATCATCATCATCTTATAGCACTACAGCTCTATAATAGAAAGATGAATAGAAAGCCCGATAGCAGCCGTGGTAGAGCTGCTATCGGGTACTATCGGGCGGCTGCGTGCTGGTGGAGTGATTGGTTCATATTTCTTTGAGGAAAATGGTCAAAGAGTAACAGTCATTCGGAACGATGCAGAACAATGTTAAATGAATTTTGTAAGGAATAAACTGCAGGATATGTGGTTTTAACAAGACGACCGTTTAACAAGAATCGATTTATTGAAAACAAAATTTGGTGATGAAATTATCTAAAGAAATAGTTCAATTAATTATCCTCCCAGGTCGTGTGATTTCTTTCTGATATTTTCAGTGACAAGTTTATGCTGATTGTCAAGTTGAGCAATTAAAAATCAACATTGAACGAACTGTATTGATGAAATACAACAAAAATCAAATACTTCAAATAGGATTAGTAGGTACACATAACTAGGAAATTAAGGTTACGATGCATTTTAATAGATCACGATGCTGCAATCAGCCTTACTCTAGTTCTCATAGTCCTCTACTTCCTAGAAAAAATAAATGTATTCATGAATTTGACAAAAATAAAAATTAACATTTGAAATCAATCTGAAACTGAACTTTGAATGTAAAAAATAAAAGTAAGAAGAGAGTATACGTTAGCTCCATACCATTTAGAACTAATTAAGAGTTCTAAATTAGAATTAATTTTTGTCATTTTAAATAAAGATTTTACGTGCAAGTTATGCGATTAATACTCACCATGGAGAGGATATCATTTCACTTGCAAATTCTTGCTATGTCAATCAATCCTAAGCTGTATTAATTTCTATAATAAAACAAAAAATAACCAATTTACACGCTGGTTGGCATAGTAGGTATCCACTTTCCAAACGAAAGCTTCCAGATTCGATTCCCGCAGAAAGTAAAATGCTTTATGGATTTTTTGACTTTGTCCATAAAAGTCAATAATTGAGAGTCTACTTTGATAACAACTTCAAATAAAATGAAATTACGCTATTTAAGAAGACTTATTTTGTGACAGTTAGTAGTAATATATTTTTTACAGTATGGGTGCTCTAGGTGCAATATTTTTAAATATAATTAGTCTTTTAATAATGGTGTAATAACTTAAATCTATCAAGATATGAGATAAAATTAGTAAAACCTACCTATATAGTTTTTAATCTACTTAACATACCTAAATAGTTTTCAATATTTAACGAATTTCAGATTAACCAAAAAATACTCGAATACACGTACCCACTTTATTCAATAAAAATTGCAGTACGAAAAGGTCATAAAAAAAAAATTTGCAAACCCATTAATCCAACCACAACGAATTTTGCTAATCAATCAATTTCGCAAAAAAAAACGCAAAATTATAGTATTCGAACCACTTAATTGTCTACTAAAAAAATGCCACTTAAAAAAAGTTAAAAAAAAAAATTGTCTACTATATAATATCCCCAAAAAAGATACAGATTGTCATACATTTAGGTACTGTACTACGTAAGAGACTCTTAGTGTTCAAAATTTTATAACTTTAACAAAAAAAAAAATAATTGAACCTGGAATACAGTTTTGTTTTATTGTATTATTCGTCTCAAACGAAATTAGTTAGTTCATATTTACTTATAAAAAAAAAGTTTATTCGTCTGTCTGTTCACTGTACATGTCCACAGTTTTAAAGATAGAGTTTTGAAATTCTGACGTAGTACTTTATAATGGTGTCATGTGACATCAGGTCGGGTAGCTGTCTTATAAATCACTTCCTAGCACTCATTGTAATATTTCAAACACCAAACGGGTAAGAGACCTGAAAATTTGTACTTAAAAACTTTATTAAAAATAAACTGACACGTATTTTACCATTTTTTAAAATTAGGACTGGTTTGGGTAGTTGCCATATAATTAGGAATGTTTTAAAAATTAAGATGCCACAGATCTGATTTTCAGGTACTCTCTCAAAAATAAACAAATACGCGCCTTTTACCGTTTTTCCGAAATTTTGATTGGCTCAGAAAAATTTGTAATGAAAGTAATTTTTAAATATATTTGCCCGAAACTTACTTTAGTTTAGTGAAAGAAGAATTCTAAATTTGTTCGATATGACAAGGTTTTTGGAAATTTCTGCTTCACCAACCAGAACCAAAAGCAGCAGGTTCAGTTATGGTTCTACGAAAAACTATACATTACCAGATTAATAATAAAGTACAAATATATGTAAATGTTTTGCATCCTTATGATAATGAAGCACGTTTTAAAACAAATTCAAACCTACTACAGATTTTTAATTTCATTAATGTGTTTAAATATCTGCTATGGATTTTTTAGAATATTTTCCAGAAAAAGGTTTTTTAAATTTGGTTCATAAAAAAAACTTTATTGAAGTAAGTTTTATACGTTTTGGGCTGGCACCAGACATCTGTGGGTGACTTAGGCTAGACGCAGTTATACAATTTTTAATTTTGCCCCTGTTTGATTGCATATTTCGTTTTCATTAGCTTATATGAAAGCCCGCACACATAAAGCCAGTTGGCAGTGCTCACGCTCTCATATAAACTAATGGAACACAAATGTGCCATCAAACATTTTCAAAACTAAAAATTGCATGTCTTCGTCTGGCCTTAAAACACACCTATACAACTTAAAATACACCTACATTAAATCTATATACAAACATTTAAATCTATATACAAAAATTGAATCATCCTATGTGCATGTCATCAATATCTTACTGAACACCCAATCGAAATCATAAAAAAAATAAAATAATTATTAATGTTGAGGTTTTGTGATGATCTCAAAAGTGTTTACTTTTATGATTTTACGACCAAGCATGCAATTAATTGTTAACATTGATTTCATTTCAATAATTTTAACTCTGATTTATAATAAAAATAATAATAAAAACAAAAATATTTTGATTTCAAGGAAATAAAATTACGTCACTTAACGGAAACTTTTAAATTTTCAAAATACTTAAATTCAATAATAAAATTGTGCTACTTCTGATACGTCTTCATCATCAGACAATAAAAAAAATCAAACAAAAAAGGATCATAGAACTTTGTAAAAGCATCTCAATTTAAAATGAGTCATTTTATTTTCAAGTATGATGTTTTCATTTTGAAATTATTCAAAATGTTGATTTAAAAGTAGGAAATTCAAAATGTTAATAAGAAAATGGAATAAATTTTCTTAGGAGAAAAAAAAAATTAAAACAACAAAACTTAAAAGAAAAGTCCTTTTTTGCAAGTGATGAATAAGATATTTAAATATTACAAGAAAATAATTTTTTTTTTTGTTTCTTTTTCTATAAAATTAGAATCATCTTAGCTTTTTTTTGACTATTTTGGTTAGAATCAAAAATATTAATGATGTTAGATGATAAAATATTTATTTTTCTTTTGATATTCATTCTTCTCTTTGATGACACACATTTATTATGTATATGATAAATTTAGATGTTTCAAATGATTCAAGGACATATTGTTATTTTGTTTTTTTTACAAAAAAAGGAAAAATTCATTTTTTATATTTAACTTTGAAAAATAGCTAAGATCAACGTTATACAGTCTGCGAAAGTTATTTAGAGCCATTAATAAAAGTCTAGACTTTTTATTTAAATTGAAAGAGAAATAAAAAATGGCTCTAAATAAATGTCGCAGATTGTATGTCATAAAAAAATAATATCAATTTATTGCATACATTTTTTTTAAATAAACGAATGAAAATTTCAAAAAATGGAATGAAATATTGTTTAAATTTTGGTGCTTTAATTTTTAATTTAAAATTTTTATCTACTCATCATTTTCAAATTTGTATTTCTCACAATTTTTTTATTTTAAAAATAAAGTACCTATCTAAATTTTGACAATAATTCATTTAATTTTTTTTTTGTGATTCGTCTTTATTGTTCAATGAATATACACATCTGTTACAATTTCGTATTCCAATTTTATTGTATAAGATCGTTATAGACTTTCACGTTACTTTGTGTGGTCGCCACAACGGATTTATAGGAATGTAGCTTCCTTTTAAACTAAACTGAACTAAACTATAAATTGCGTCCACTAAAAGTCGTAACATTGTTTTAAATAGAGCTATGGTGTTTTGCTATTTTGATTATAATTTACTCATTTTGCAGTTGGCACTGCGAATCTTTTATTTTAATAGTTACAAGGCAAGAGAGCAATTCATTACAAAATTTTATTATATACCGGGTGTTCCAGAGCATGCGTATGGGATTTTTGAAAGGGGAAGGAGCCGTTAATGCTTTTACAAATAGAAACCGATATTTCTTTTTGCTTAAAATCTTTCTTGTATATGGAATTTTGCATACATAATTATGCTTTAAATACAATAGATAGATAGATAAAAGGTATAACCAAATTGGACAGTTACAAAAAAAATCGCCCTCGTGTATTTTTGTTGTCCTTATGAATGTAAAATACTGACATTTACCTTTTATATAATTGCTGGTATTGTTTGCTTTTATATAAAATAACTAATGCAAAACACAACCGTTACAATTATTGAACCTGTTTAAATTTTGATATACACATATTTTATATCAATTTTGCTGACAGCAAAATCTACATTTTAGTAAATTGTAATTTTTAGTTTTTTTTTTTAATTTTTAAGAAAATAAGAACATTCAATCATAATATTGCCTCTGGAATGTGGCGCAATCTTATTCCAAAATTAATGTTTTATAAAAATTTGTTTAATTAAAATAAATCTAAAGTTGATTAATGTTAACGGACAGTATAAATGCCATTTGACAGCCTCCTGAATCCTGTCACACCATAATAATATAAAAAAAATATAATTTATGTGCACATTCAAATCCAAGCTAACCCAATGAGGATCACGAGCTACACCTACAATGTACTAAATATAATGCATGTTCATACACAGGTATAGCAAAGTGGTAAAAATCTACCAAAACTTGATTTTTTTTGCTGGGAATATGTCAGATCTGCTAGACATGAGCATAGACAATTTTAGTTGTGTTCAGTAAACTGTTCTAGAACGTTAGTTATATCCATTAACTGTCTAATTTATAATTGTGTCATTAGGTGGGTTCAGTAGCATTAACCAGTAGATTTGGAATCCATTTCAGATCCATGTATCGGTCCACTGAACGCAATTCACCACAAAAATTTACCGCAATACTAACGTCATCACCGGATAATATAATAAGCACTTTTAAAAATGAATTAACATTTAATGAAAAAATAATTATTATCATACATATAATTTATTTTTTATAACTCTTAATTTAATTTTTATTTACATAAATCTTCCCCAAGAATTTCAATTTTCACACTAATTTAAAAAATAATGGATATTTAAATTTAACAACTTTCATAAAAAAAAATATACATTTAATTTTTCTTACAGTAGATGTCACAACACTCAACATAAAAATTGTTTTTGTTGTTTTTACATATAAAAAGTCAGATCCATGAAATGTATCTAGAATTTTTTCAGATCCATTTTCATTAACTGCGATACATTAACCGGTACATTTACCACACCGTTCAGTGAACATGTGGATTTCAGATCCATCGGTTAATTTCACAGAACGCTACCATTGTTAATGCTTTATTCTTACTGATTTTAGTTTTTAAATCAATCTAAAAATGTAGGTATGTCTCAGTGCAAGAAAATAGGTAGTTTTTTTTTCTACAAAATCATTTTTTATTCTAAAATCAATTAATTTAAAAATAATAAAAAAAATATTCTGTTAAAACTATCAGGTCAAATAAAAAAAAAAAAAATGGATTTACTTTATCAACCTTTATATAAGTACTTACATCACAAGACTGTTTAAAACAATTATTAATTATTTTACCTCACCCTCTCCTTATATTCATTCTATTTTCCTCACCTTAATTTGCATTCGGGTAAATAGAGATCCCTTCAATTCTTCATATTTTGTCATATTTAAAAAAATAATTTTTAAGATTAATTTACTTTTCCTTATTATAATTATTTTCTATAACATCTGGTCTATTAATTTCATTTTATTATTATTTTTATTTTTTTTTTTTTATTTTTAATTATTTAAAAAAAAAAGAGCAAACAAAAATCCGATCGATTTTTAATTAAAAAAAAAAACACTTTCACCTTAGAATACATTTTTTTTTTGTACATTAAGGTAAAACAAAAACACAAAATTAATTTTTTGTTTTCTTTTGCTTTTTTTGTTTTGATTATTGATACATTAACATTAAATATATATACATATACATGTACATAAAATTAATATTACAATATCATTTTTAACTGATATTATCCATTTTAACCTATAATAATATGTATTACTATACTACTGTTTTAATAAATCCTTATAAGAATAACCACCCATCCTAAAAACAAAAAAAAAAAAACAAAATCCTGATAAATTTTAATGAATATAAGAAAAGAAAACTACCCATATACAAGAACCGGGAAACAATTTTTTATAACCGAAGAATCAAAGTTGTTATATTGTGTTCCACACCTTAAAACTGACTATCAACTTTTTAATGATATACCTTTTATATTTTATATCACTCTATATACACATACTTTCAAACAAACGTAAATGGATAAAATAATGCAAGAATAATATCATGATAAAAATACAAAACTGATGGCCTCGTGTCACTTAAAATAACATACGGTCTTTTAAAAATAACTTAACTTAGATTATTATATTATATACATAATATATATGTCAGTATGTATATAGGTGTATGAAAAATATTAAAATAACAATAACAACAAACCACAGGATATTAACAATAAAATACAAAACACCGCATACTCAGTCAAAACATTTCAAGCACATGACAGGAATTGTCTTGTATAAAAAACCGATAACAACAAAATAAAAACAAAACCAAAAATAAAAATTAACAAAAACAAAAAACAAAATAAACCTTGAACATGAACGGGAGTAGAAGTTTTTACCGGCCGGTCGAATTATTTTACATACAATATAAGTTGTACAAAAAACCAATGCCTACCACCTATACTTATATTATTTTTATATAAATTGACTTGTATATGCATAAATGTATGTATGCTTTTGAAGTTTTCAGTAATAAAATGAAATTGAAAATGCAATCCATTAGTTGAAAATACCATAACGGTGGATGATTGTTAAGTCACCACACATATTTTTTTTGTATGAGTTATAAGGAAGTGATATACTTAAATTTCGATGAATAAAAATGTATGTGTTTATGCACACAGGTAAAACACAACCAGAATACAATTTAATATAATAATAAGAAAAAATAGAAACAGAATAACAAAAAAAAAGGATAATAAAATCTAATTGGGATGCGTGTATTTTTTTAATGTTATTGTTTTTTTTTTTTTTTTTTTACATTCACGATTATGTGCTGCGGTTTGATAAATTACTACTTCTTTTTGTTTTTTTTTGTATTTCATTTCTTTCTTTATGATAAAGATCCTTTTAAATTTTATATGCATGTATGTATGTTACAGGAAATCCGATAAATTTGTGATTATATTAAGGCCTTGGGTGGAGAAAATATTGGTTAATAATAAAAAATGTGATAGACTATTACTTCTACTTCCATAGTATCTAGTTGGAGTAAAAAAATTTTGTTTTTCATTTTACTCCATGCTCTTCTTTGTTTTTGAAATTTCTGCGTTTACCGAATTTCTTCGGTTATTTTCCAGTGGCTTTGTTAACTATTTCGGATTCCTACACTATACAAGTATTATATATTTCTTTTTAATTCAATTCTAAGACTTGGCGACAGCATTTCAGAATGATGCCTAACGTTTGACCAGATCATTCATACTTACTTTTTGTTGTTAATAGAACCTGCTAATGGTTACATCTTTTATATAGGTATAAATAAGGTTGCCAGAAGGAAAAGGCTTAAAAAGAAAACTTTCTCCGAAAAAAAGAGGACAAAAACTTACAGATATCAAGACAAAAATGTTTTCAAAAAATAAATAAGACTGTAACGACCGCGGAGCACGGGTTCAAACCCCGTGAGAACCGAATAAATTTTCAAGTGGTGAAAATTACCGAAAAATGTAATTTTCAATACAACCACATTGGTTCAAATATAATTTAATAATTAATAAAGATATAATATAACTAATAAAAATAATATAAAATATATAATATGTATACAAAAAATATATACCAAATTATTAATATAATTTAATAAAAAAGGTCCACATTTCGATAGGGAAAAAAACCTGTAAAGTTGACCTGCAGATTTATCTGTAGGATCAACTGTTAAAATAAATAAATGACTAAGACTTTATTTCATCAGTTTTTTTCTTCATGAAACCAGAACATATTGTTATATTATATATATTGTTAAAAATATTTTATATAAATTAATTATGTTTTATTTAATATAATGTACTTTATATTAAACATAATATAAATTTATCTCATCAACAAATCACAATATTTCAATTTCACGAGCCTCTGTTTCATAATTTGTTGGTTGATTTGAATTCATTACTTCTATTAAAAATTTATTACATTTTATTTCATTGTAAAATTCTTTGCAATTTGTATATTTATACATAATTGCATGTAACGATCTAACGCTTACTATGTTTAGACGATTTCTCTCATAAAATTCTACATTTTTGCCTTCTTTGAAATATTTAATCCATTTCAGATTTAAAGGTTTTTCCTTAAATTTGTCAGGGGAAATATTTTTTCCAACGAAGATTTTTGACATTTTTGCTCTTTTTCTTTATAAAAATAAGATAAATTCAGTTTAAGAGAAAAAGAGAGTAAAAATAAATACAAAAGATCCGAACGAAGAAAGAGAGTGAACAAAAAAATCGTGTTGAAAAAAGAGTACATGTTCTCTTTAAAAGAGATATTCTGGCAACCCTAGTTATAAATAAGGCAAGAATAATATCCCGAGTACAAAACTGATAACCTCCAAAGTAAAGTTCAACGAAACATAGCAAATGTTTTATTGTATATTCATATTGCCCAACTGTATGACATTTCGGAAGTGTCGGAGACTACAAATTTCAAAAATATAAGAAAAAATTTCAAATTTATTCAAGTATGTAGGTATACGGTTTTTAGTCTCTTTTAGTTTTTACCTTAACAAATAATTGTATATATATATTAACAAGAAAATAGACATTGTACTTAACAAATTATTTATTTAGAATTTATTTTACTAATTCACACAATGGGAATTATACATTACGAAGCATGATTATGATTATGTATGTATTATAATCGGTGGAGTTTGTTTAATTCCAGAATTTATCGAATTCCCCGTAACATATAAATGTATTTTTTTTATTTAGTTAGAAGACGCATTTCTATAAATAAATTTTTAATTCTAAGAATACCGTTAAAGTATTTCATATAAAAAACAATAACAAACCAAAATCAAAAAAAAAATGATTTTTAACTCTCTTCTCATAAACATTTTAATATGGTGAGAATGAAAAGGTGAAAATTTGTATTTTGAATTGGTATTTTCCGGATATAACAAAAGTGTTACGGAATTTTTAAATTCCAAGAATTAAATTACATGTATTTTTTTTTTTTTAAATATTATTTATATTCTACAGAAGGTAAGGCAGTTAAAAAAGGAAATTATAATTTGATGATATGTTTATTTAATTTAATTTAATTCTTTTTTTTTTTTATAATAATAAATTTAATTTTTGAAAATATTTAATTTATTGAAATTCATGGTTTTACGATTCAATTATGTATTTTAATTTAAAATTTATTTGTTTTGTAATGATTACAGGAGTATGAATATAGTGGTATATAATATGTAGGTCTACATCATTTTATTTGAGCTAAATCAAAATAAAATTTTTAACGAATAGTATATTCGTTAAAAATTTAATGTTCATTTTGTATTGTTAATGTCATTTGTATAATAAATTTTAATACGTTTTGGTATTATGTAATGTATGTAAAAAAAAAAAAATTAATGTTATTAAAAATTCTAAACATGAATTGAATATTTTATTTAATATTAATATAAATTAAAATATTATACATATATATATATATATATAAATATATATTATGAGAAATATATTAAATTTTATATTTTGGTACTCTTGAAGATTATAAACGATATATTATTTTAATGGTATTTATTTATATTAGAATTGCTTGTGAAATTATGTTTTATTTCCTCAATTTAGGCAGAGAATTTCGGTACAATACAGGAAGTTAGCAATTTGTAGTGATAACAATTTTTTTTTTTTTTCATTTTATTTTAATATTATTTAATGTATAAATTATTTTTTAATGTATTATATTTTATTATTTAATTCAAATATTATGTATATTTTTGTTTTATTATAGATTAAAATGAAATTTCTTTATGATGATTACTTTTTATTTATTGAATAAATTTAAAATATTATAATTTTAATATAAAAATTGAAATATTTTTTATAAAATAAATTAAATAATTTTGATATGCAAAATTTTGATATTTGCAGGATCTTAGAAAAATCCTAAACAATAGAGTAAGAGAAATGATAATGTAGTAAGAAACATAAAACGATTTTATTGATAAATTAAAGGTTGAATTTAGTTATATACGAGTATATAGATGATATAGATATATAGATAGATGACAATCAAATGTATAATGTTAATTGAAAGAAATGTATAAAAGCCATTTTTATATACTTTTTTTTCATTTATATTCAACATTTTTTCAAATAAATTCAACATTTTTTTAATCAAATTCAACATTTGTTCAAACAAATTGTTTGGCAAAATGTTGAATTTGGATGAAAAATTGTTTAAATGGAAAAAAGTATATATAATGGATATAGTAATATAAATATTTCAATTTGAATGTTGTTTATATTTAAGTCCAAAATGTTGATTGAATACATTTTTTTTAAATCAAAATATTAAATTTTGTTGGCCTCACTATAGCATACCGAAAAAAAGCCAAACCATTTGGATGGGTATTTATGCTCAGTCAACTAAAATAAATAAATGAAAAAAATAAATTAAATTTTTCTTTATAACTCTTTACGGCTTAATTGGTAGCAGTCTAGAAAAAATGTAATCCAAAGCTATTGGCAGGTTTAAATTTGTCTCTTCTACTAGACGGTAAAAGAGTGTTCGATATTTGGTAAAGTGGCAAAATAAGTATGTAATTAACTATACTTTGTGAAACGTAATGATTTTTAGCAACCAAAGCAACGCTTCAAAATCAAAATTGATTCGAATTATGTTGACACCCTGTTATGTGTGCAATTTATTACCATTGAAATCTAGAAAAGTGAGGGTAAAATCATTGTTTTTGAAACAAATTAAGCAATGGATTTTTTCGTACAATTTAAATGAAATTGAAAATATAAGAAAACCTATAATATAGTTAATAGATTGGTTTCTTCAAATTTCGTTTTATCATTGATCTCCCTATTGAATATAATTACTGTTAAAATTAATTATTAACATTTTTTTTTAATTTAATTTAAAATTTTTAACTTTATTTGTAAAAATTTTTTTTTTAATCTTAATTTGACTTGTTGGAAAATATGTAAATAATCGCTCCATAGTTTAATTTAATTAATTAGTATGTATATTGAACTTTTCTTATCTTTTGGATAACAGAATACCCTATTTCATTTAATTATAAACTTGTAAATTGCCTAAAATGAAATAAATTGTAACTATAAGTTTTTAAAAATGAAGTAAAGAAATTATTATTATTATTTATTATTTCTTATATATAATGAAAAAAAAACAAACTAATATAAATTTTTCTAAAGTTGAATTTATATTAACTTTAAATAAAAAATCACTACCATATATAGTTTGGTGGTACGGTTGATTAAATATATAAACAATAAAAATAGAAGTAAAAATAAATAGAGTTGTTCGTCTATAATCAAAAGGTAGGTCCTACAATGTAGAACATCCCTATCTAGATAATTAACAACTGTTGCGTACATATGTTTACAAACAATGAGATAATCTTAATTAAAGACAGAGAGATACAGTGAGATGTTTAGTGAATGCCCTATACTTCAAAAGTCCAAGCAAACGTAGTCAAAAAGTTATTTTTTTTTATCTGTGGGTAACCTGTTAAAAATCGACAGTTTAATTACAATTCGCAATGAATAAAAATTTATTTGTTAAATGTTATTGATTGAACGTACTTTTGTCCCACTTTAGAAATATTAATTTTTTTATTTACAATTATTCACAAAGCATAAGAATTCTTAGGCAACATATTTGATAAATTATATTTGACATATCAACATATGTATTTTATGAATTCAGTTAATACAGTTTTTAATCTGCAATAAATGTTAATAAATTTATGCAGATTTTCTTTATTATTTTTCGGTATAGTCTTGTATGTAGTGTATGTATCATTATTATATGAATTTTGATATAATATTGATTTCTTAAGCCTTTTATTTTTGCAATAAATATAAAAATAAACGTTAATATACGTTAACAATATTACAGTGAAATAAAACAAATAGTAAACAAATAAAATTAACATAAAAATTAAAATTAGTTTAAATGTTAATAGTAAGTATAATTGTAATATAATATTAAAGCCGTTTTTTTCAACTTTTTCTAGCCTAAGTTAGTTTTAAGTTTGTATTTTAAAAACAAATAATAAAAGTTACAAAATATATATATAAAAATTCATATAATCTTAGAACGTTAATATTTCCATTATTATACTCTCACTAAGCTCAGAATAGGACCAACAGAAGGAGAATAAAATGTGAATTACATAATTTGATGCCAAACCAAGTTGCATCACAGAACTTTAACAAATTGAATATTAACAAATTAAAAAAAATTGTTTATTTTTATCAAAATCAGTTGGTTAACAAGTTAACTCATTTATTTTCTTTTATTTTCTTAATACTGTCCTTTTGTGTATAATTTATTGTTTTTTCTTTTTTTTTATCGAACATCAATCTGTTCAGGAACTTTTTAGAAATTCTAAACATCAAACTCCGTTTACTAAAACGGAAGTATCTTAAAAAACATTAATTTACAATATCCGGTATTACTAAGATTTTATTTTACAAAAAACAAAATTTAGGAAGTAATAAGTTCCTTTCTGTTTGAAATTAATTCCGAATTTCTGTATAATTTTCAAAAATTACTATTCAAGGCAATAAAATATATTTTTTATATTGAAGTTAATTAAACACAAAAAAAAAAAAATTAGGTAAGTACCTAAATTTATTATTCATATTTTTTATTTCTATGTACACTTTATATATATTTATTATTTATTTATTATATTATGTACCTACATTCAAATAAATAAAATAAAAAATAATTTCAATAAAAAGGAAAAGTCTTATTCCAAGAATTTATTTCTACCCAATGTTAAGCAATTCGTAAATACAAATTTTATTATTCTGGAAACGATCACGAACTGTTGTGTTATACAAGTAGATAAATTTTATTAAAAAATTAAAAGTGAAATTCTCAAGTGAAAGTAAATAGATATGTATGTACATACATATGTATAGTAGGTATCTAAAATGATAATATTTTAAATTTTTGTTTTTTTTTTGTTTATGTAATAAGTAATTATTTTGTCTGTGAATCCATTGATAATTTTATATAATTATTCATTTAAATAAAACAAAAAAAAAAATTAAAATTAAAACCAGAAAATAATGAAAAATTTAAATATTTGCAGATCCCAGACGAGCATGCATTAATTTCCCCTGAGAAATATAACAAAAAAACAAAAAACAAAAAGAAGTGAATTCCTTGGCATTCAGTTATTCATGCGATAAATGTCATTGTTGACATTTTTGTATTTTACTGTAATTTTTGTTATTGTTTAAATTCACAACGATAATTAGACTTTATTTTTTGTTTTTTTTTTGACAAATTGATAATCAAGGAATAAATATAATAATCTATTTTCATCTGAAATTAATAATAAACAGGGTGTTTTAAAGGATATGTGGTCGGGTAATGCTGAAAATCATGTGGTTACACTGAAAAAATTAGTAATTATTTTTAGGAGTTGTTTCGTTCATCATAACATTACTTGAATTCATCAGTAGGTATTTATAGTGTTAGACTATCTATACAACTACTGATTTTTATTTTGAAGGAGGGTTTCCACGTGTGTCGATTTAATACCATGTTAGTTTTTTTTCAGAACGATTTCCACATGCGACTAATTTCAGTCACGTATATACATTAAAATATTGGACAAATTAAAAATATATGCACAAAAAAAAAATCTTATAATATTTTAAATATTCAAATAAAATATATAAAAAAAAAATAATTGTAATTTTTTTTTTTTATTTTAATTTATAATAAATTATAAAACCAATTATTTATATTTTAAAATTAATAATATTGACATCGACATCTATACTTATAATGGACAAGCATTTAAGGACCTGCGCAGCTCATTTTATTTCGCTTCTTCTTAATGAACTCTTAATATGTAAATAAGTTGTATATACGACCGAAATGCGCATACGGCTCAAAAAAAAATTTCTATTTGGTTTTATAATATAGAACCTTTAAATAAAATATAGCTATTTTGTGTCATTCAACATCTTATTATTTTTATACATAATTAAACGGAAATTTATTCTATTAATTTTTTTAAGTAACTGTCTCAAATTATTGTTTTCTATATTTTAGTCATTTGTAATAATCATATAGTTTTGGTTAAAAATATGTATATGATGTATATACGTCTTTAATTACAAAAATATTTTATTTTTAGGGATTTTAACCATTAAATGCCACTTAGTATAGGAATATGTCAAAACGAAACAGTATATGAGGGAGCAGTATTTATGTTTCCTAAATAAAACTTACCAACCTCTAAATTTTTATGAAAACATGATTGGTTTCTACTATAACGTGAGAAGTGTATGCCAGTACGTAAATTGTTGTTCTGTTAAAAATTTTAAATTTGGCTTAAACTTAAATTATAGTCACTCAGCAGGGGCCCCTAGTCATAGTATAATTATATACATATTAGGTTCACACCATAGAAATATTAACATTTACAATACAATATATGTAAAACTATTTTGCTGTCATTGATTTTATTGCCTGTCATTATGTTAAATTTATGTTAAATTTTAAATTTAAAACCAACGCCACGAAGAATTTAAAGTTGGTTTATCTGTTTGATGTGACGGTTGATTGCAATTGGTTATTTAGCTGTCAAAATCGACCATGACAGTAATTAGACACATATGGAAATCCTCCTTGATTGATAGAGTTTTACAACTCATAAAATGAATAAAAGTAAAAATTAGGAGTTGTATAGGTATAGTCTAACACAATTTATTTATTTCAAATTTTTTTGCCATTAGAGAATTAAATTTCGTTTTGTGGTTATATCTAATACAATAAAATATAAAAATACCTACTAAGTAAATAGTAATAAATAAGAAAATACCTAATCAAGTATTGTTATAATGAACGAAACAACTCCTAAAAATAATTATTACATATTGTCGAGAAGTAAGTAATAATTATAATGTACCTATAATCAATTGTGATATAACTCTATATCTATATGTATCAATGACACCTGTCACCATTATCACGCAAATGTGAGTGAAAGGTTAAATGAATAATAGGGACAAATCGATGTCATCAATGATTAATGAATGAAACTTTAATTTTATTGTGAATGATGCTGTAATTTTTTGTTGTATTTTTGTTGTCAGTTAAGTTTTCAAAGTTTAACAATCAATAACATATAAAAAAAATGGTTTCATATCTCATCACTGACATATTTAGTAAAATAAAAGTCTACTGTCTACATGATTTATTTGAATAAATTAATAAATTAATAACTTATTGATGATTATGAACTTATTTTTATTAACTTTCAAGTTACAAATTTTCAAAAAAGTTACTTAAACGACATTTCAATTTTATTTATGAACTTTCCACGCTATTAGATTATGTTTGTGAACACCTCCGCTATTTTCCACGAAGAGTGCTACTAGTTCCACGAAGAGTTCTACTAATTTTGTAGAGGGGATTTTTGTGGACAAAGGAGTATGAAATGTATGTTAACCAAGTTAACCATAACGTTAGCGCTCTTCTTGCATAATAGCACATATTCGGGACAAAACTCAGAACCTAATGTAAATAAATAAATCGAACTTGTTCTTATAGAAATTTGATAGAAATTTTTATAATTTCTAATTACATAAATTTTTCTTAATAGTGAAAAAATCAGATTATTTTGTTATTGTAAAATATTTCTATATTTCAACATTTTCACTCCCTGAAGTTCCAGCTTCAAGATTGAATTTCTCTATTATTGTATTGTAATTGCATTGCATTTTGAATTTCACAAACTGCACAGTATAGATTTATTGAGAAATCGAAAACTCACTAAAAAAACTATGCGTATTCAAAATTTGTTAATATCAGAGAATGCCGAAAATCACGAGTGAACAGAAAGAGTAAATAATGAAGAAGTTTTGTTGTGAATTATACAGAAAAAGAACTAACTGACATATTTCGGAAACTGAATAGTTCGGCATGTAGATCCAGAGAAATGGTTGGTATAATTCATATAATTCTTGAAGAACAATTTGAGGGAAACCAAGTAATAGGAACAAGAAAGATATTAGAGTTGAAAAATTTTGTATTAGTGCTTCAATAGCATTGCAAAATCTTTGTTTCGAACTGTTCGTCCGAATTGGTTAAACACACACAAATAATTTACGATTAATAATTACATAATAAAGAAAGTTATTAATTAGATTAGATTATATAATTACGAGAAGGGATCTATCCCGTATATCACCGCAGCCGCAGTTAGTAATAATTACATACAAGTTAATTGGGAAAAATATTAAAACTGCCAACAAAATTTATTTTTTACTAAATTGTTGAAAGTTTAAAATAATTTTTCTTGTCTTGAAAAATTTTATATTTTTCACAATATTAATTTGTATAATTATTAACTATACACTACTTCTTGTACACACCCTATATATACACACACTATATTATGTATTCATGAATTTTTGAAAGTTAATTAACGCCTCATCGAAATATTTTAAATGAAAGAATATAATATGTTGAAGTGACAGGAACGAATAGAATTATTTCGTGATAAGAATGGATGTTTTTGTCTCTTAGTTTTTTTTTTTGTTTTTTTTTTGGTCTGCATTATATGCACATACATACATCCATATTTAATTTTAATTTCATTAGGGACTTTTACAATTATTCAGTTTTGGTAGGAATCTACTGATATTAAATTGTTTTTTTTTGTTTTTGTATAATTGTAATTTTTTGCAATACATGTCTTTAAATATTAATTAATTGGCAATAAGATACATTCTTTATAGTACTAATAAAAATTTTTACGATTTAATGTCAAAACATTAGTTATTAAATTTGACATTTATGATTTGAAAGTAAAAAAAAAAAAAAAAAAAAAAACAGAAACCAGAAACCAGAAGAAAAAGAGAAAAAAGAGAGTTTATGATTGTTTTAATTAATTACTGAATAATTTTATTGCTAAGTTAAATCAACTTTACCTCAAACTACCCTCTGTTTTTGTTCCCCTTTTATTTTTTTTTTATTTTATTGTAAATATTAAAATTTTTTTATATAAGTTAGCCGCAATTTTTATGGATAATTTTTAAAATGCCATCATTTAATTTTATTTCTTAAAATTTTTTTTATTTGTGTTTATTAAGTTCTAAAATTTTTTGAACCATGAAAATCTAATTGTTGCCGAAAGGAATTTTTTTTTTATTTAGTTTGTGCAACTTAAGTACTACAATCTGGCATCAGGTGTATGCATTTGTTTCTAGACACATTAAAAGAAATTGCATGAATTATGGATCTTTAATAATTTTAAATGTATCATTATTGGATTTATGATGAGGAATGATTTTTTTTTATTGTTATGTTGAAATGAATTTTGTATAAATGTGGGTACGCATCGTTAATTTAATTTTTAATTAAACAAAATAAATAATCTTTTCTTTTTTTACTTGACTTTTTATATTTATTTACACTTTTTTTTTTTTTAAATATTTTTATATTACATATAATATGTAGCATGAACTTGATATTATGTTGGTGTACAAGTCTTATAATAATAAAAAAAAAAAATGATATTAATCATAACCATAACAATTCCTGAACTGATTAAATTGAATTAATTAAAAAAAAAAAAAATAAAAAAACAAAACAAAAAACTCTTAAGTAATAAAATTGTGAAAATTCTATCATCCTTGAAATAATTTCTGAATAATTTTAGATAATAAATTATTTATTAATTAATTATATGTTTAGTATACCAATACTGTTACTAAGCATCCGTTATATTTAGTATCAGTTTTTTTTTGTTATTTATTTTTTTTTATATACAAATAAGATTAAGTAGCATTGAAAATTGTTTTAAAATCTTTAGTACATAATTGTTTTCATATTTATATGTTTAGAGTAGATAAAGTATAAAAATGAGTTATCAATGACTGTGACGATAACAAAACATAGTTAAATTATTGGTGAAGCCTAAGAGACAACAGGCTGTTTTATAGAAACTATTATTGATAT
This sequence comes from Argyra leucocephala, assembly GCA_963942445.1. Taxonomy (NCBI): domain Eukaryota; kingdom Metazoa; phylum Arthropoda; class Insecta; order Diptera; family Dolichopodidae; genus Argyra; species Argyra leucocephala. Next base: position 38,600,323 of record OZ012680.1, read on the forward strand.
ATATTTGAACAACAACGATTATAGCAAAGTATAATATTAAGAACAATAATCATAAATTTGGTTTAGAAGTGAAAATTTGCTGATTGCATTTATTTTGAAAAAATACTATAGAAAATATAAAAATTTATAAACAACAATGAAACCATTTTTTTATTGACTTTCATTTAAATTATACTTAAATCTTTTAATATAATTTTAAGTGCATTTTATTTTTTGCATTCTTTTTGTTTCATTCAATTCAATTACGCACTAAATGCGTAACTAGCCGTACTTAACTTAACTTAAGTAAATGTCAGCAAACTCATGTACGCTCTTATGGGTTTACATAGGATCAACCAGCTGTACTTAAGTTGACCTAAATTTCTGTCTCGTTATAAAAAAAATTACTTTTCGTTGAAATTAAGCTGGTACGATTCAGTTCGTAGATTACTTCAGTAAAATGACGTTTGAATGAAATGACATTCGATTTGTGGAAAAAAATTAATATAAATAAATTCAAAATGGTCCATGACTTCCAAAATGCAGTGAAACCGTATAATCCACAATATAGCAACTTCCAAAAAGCATTTTAAAAGCTCTTGACTTTGTAGACTTAATCCAAAATCTTTAAAATACGTAGTGAAAACTTAAAATAAGAGCGGAGTGTGTAGCGAAAAAATGTAGACTACATTTTGTATACATGTCATAGAGAAAGTTACCAGAATCAATTAAATTATAGGTTAGCATTATTTTTTGACGAAAAAAAAAAATAAGTTTTATGCCAAATTGGAGAAAAATATATTAATAAAAACATTCATTTTCAAAATTATTATTATTGCCGTTTGATATTACGAAAACCCAGAACTATAATTTAAACGTCAAAGTGAATGTATAATTATGTATATATTTTAATTTTAAAGTAGTATTCCAAAATGTAGCAAAAGCTCTTAATTTTACAATGAAGTGGTTATAAAAGCTTTAAACGGTAGTTGAACTGTATTTAAACTGTATTAAAACTTTTTTTACTGCATTTTGGAAGTCACCCGGTGTTCTTCAAGTGTCACATAAAATGAAGTTTTGCCAGGCGTTGTTTAAGTTGGCTAGTTAACCTTCAGTAGCTTTAAGTTTTGATGTAAGTTTAACGAAAAGTATTAAATTAACTTAAATACCGCTAGTTAGGCCTTAAGATCAAAAATTGTGAATACTACAAAATCAATAGTGTCAATTTGAGATTTTTTACAAAGCGATGAATGCACAAATTTTTTTACATGCCAGATCCACCTGTGAGTTTAGAAAGTAGACACTTAAATAGTACTTTCTTTTATTAGTTATCACTGGACAGGCTCTTAGACTGCAGGGTAGGTGTTAGATAAGATGCAATAATGCGGGGCAGGCGTTAGATTTTATTTTATGCTATTCTGAATTTTTGCCGTCTCTGCAGAAATAATTTTAGTGGATGTCAAGCATTCTGATATGATTTCCTGTAGCAGTAACTTCCAATAACTCCTACCATAAAACTGATTTATAATCTTGGAAGTTGGTTAAAGGACCGTTTATGATTCAGTATGGACTAAATAATTTGATTACATTGCAGTCAAGTACCCCGACAAAAAAAATTTAATAATTATACTAAAAAAAAAATCAATTTCGTTAAAATTAAAATCGGGCGATTATCTCATCTATATGACAGATAGTTTTTCATTAAATAAATTGATAACGTGTGACATTTTCCAAAAAGGATTTTTTTAAATTGTATTTTTTGACATTTTGTTATACATTTTTTTTTATAAACCGCCTTTTTGTTATAAAAAATTAGGCTTACTGTCACAGACCCGAAATTTAAGTTAAAATATTTTGTATTGTATAACCAACTTTAACTCTTCTTTTATTGAGATAAAATCATGTTTTCAGTCTCTTCTAGTTCTTAGGGAATTTTTATGACAGTTAAATATTTTATAATATGTTTATTTATTTACAGAACATGGTTTCTGAAATTTATTTCAACTTTTCAATTGTTATAAATTATATAACGGTATAACTAATTTGATTATTATAAAATTAATTTAATTTACGACTGTTACATTTTTCATATTTTTCAACATTTTTTAGTTTTTAAAACCTTTAGAAATATTTTAAAATCAAATATGTATGTATTTGCAGTATGGATGTATGTATGTAATGTATGTATTTGAAACATGAAACAGCCTTTCCTAACCAATTTTTCTACTTTCACCTTTAAATGATAGATCTTGTTAACTCTAACAACCTGTCTCAACAATCTAGGTCTCCAGAACCTATTACTTTTAAACCAAATTAGGTGTCCAGAAATAAATTAGGTCTCCAGAACCAGATTGCTTATAAACCAAGGAAAACGAGAAAGGAAAATGTTTCTGTGAGTAGCCTAGTGTTATGTAGTATATCAGTTGTGAGCACATCCCGTAATAATTGTAATCAACAAAATCAGAAATAAAAATTAATTGTAAATAAAAGAAGTATGTTTCTGGTATATTTGTCAAATTTGAGGTTCTAGATAGGTTTATCATTTCTTTCTCACAGAGAAGCCGGTTAAATTCACTTTATAAACAAGCTATGAAATCTGAAATCAAAGCAAAAAACTTTCAAGAGGTAACCTGCATTACATTAAAATTTAAAAATTCCTCTATAACATTTGTCGAGTAAACTGCACATTGGATTTAGATGTTGTATGAAATTTCATGTAATTTCAAAGAAAATACTAGAATAAAATAAAATCTGAAAAAAATAAAATCTGTCCTAAGTCCCAATACGGACTAAAGAATGTAAAGATGTAGAGAAGAAGAGCAACTATATAAAATTTTACCATATTTCATACATTATGCTTCTCATCGGGTCCTTATTTTGGTTTATAATAAGTTATATCTCAACTGTATACCCATACATATTTCATACATACATATTTCATTTCATGCCTCATTAATTATTTCAGTTAGTAAGTATAATCATGTAAAATTATTATTTTATAAAAATGTATGCGATAGTATACAAAAAAAAAAAAACAATTAAGTTAAAGAAGAAATTTAATTATACATGAAGTCACATAAATAATTAATTCTATTGAGTCGCATTACTATATTTCAGTTTTATAAATATTTATTTGTAATATGATAATTTTACATATACGATTATATATTTATCAGGATTTGTTATCACATCACTCAAAAACAAATTTTTATTATTCTATTTAATTTACTTAGATTTATATTAATTTTCAATAACATGTATACTGGATATTATGTATTGCATACGTCTGTTAATATTTAGAAACTTTGTGAATTTTATGTTGTTGTTGGAATTATTGGGCTTTTCTATTTGACTATGTTCTGATTATTTTTACTACGTGCTATTATTTTTATAATGAGTTTTTATTGTAGATGAGGTTAGTTTACTGATAATTCAGCACAAATCAACTAATTATACTGATCTTTAATTTGTTCTCATATCTTTTTTTGATAATAACTTTCTAAAACTAATCAATATAAACCATATATATTATAATAATTAGATGTATGTGATGAAACTAAGAGCAAATACGAGTAAAAACGGAATAGTAGAATTACCACAAAGCTAATCTGGTAGTACTATTTATGATAGTTTTTATTAAAGTTAAAAGTAGTTCAAATATAGTGTTCTGACTGTTGGAGTAGATCTATTTTCACCTTTTTTTTAGTTTTTAAAATTAAATTATTCTAATTCCAACAATGTAATGCTGAGAACACAAACTTATATAAACTTAGTATTTTTTTGTTAAAAAAAAGTAAATTCTTACAACTAAAGCCTTGCACCATGCACTATGCACTATGGACTATACACTATGCACTATGTATTATGCACTATATACACTATGTACTATGAACTATGAACTATTCACTATACATTATGAACTATGCAATATATTCCATGCACCATGCACCATACTACTCCGAAACAGTTTTAGATTGTAATGCAGCGCAATAAATTAATCATTTGAAGAAAGATAATATTCTTATTATGATATGAATATTTACATACAATTGCTTCAATTGTGTTTAAAATAATGATCGAGGTGCATATATTGAAGATATTGTATTTTTAGTAAAACAAATTTAAAGGAATACAAATTTTCAAAGAATTACTACTTAAACTGTAGCGCTTTGACCTTAACGTTGAAACAAATTTTTGAATATGAAGAAGAAAAATATCATCGGGAAGAAACATCCTGTACACAATGTTTAATATTTCTAAATTAATTATACAATATACCTTAATTAATTAAATTTTGATAGTTTTGTATATATTTATTCGTTGTTGCGATTTGCTCTTGTCTTCCTAATATGTGTACATGAATATTTTTAATCATTATTGAATCCTTGACATTATTTTTTTATCACTAATAGAGTATATATCTAAATTATTCATTAATTTTTTTTTTTTTTGTTTAATATTTCTAATCGATAATTCGATTATACTTTAGAAATAACATATTATAATAATATATGATAATATTGAAATTAAATACAAACATAACTTCATAAAGTTCTATAATATCTACTCTCAAAATCCCGTTATTATGTTAAATTTAGCTAAGTAACTTTACTATTAAAATGGGGAACGAGGTAGTAGGTGTAGAAGTGTTGATTAAAAAAAACTTATATATGATTTGATTATTGTTTTTTCTTTGCCTTTTTGTTTACTAATGTGTACATTCATGTAAGTGTGTATGTAAAGAAAAAAAAGTTTTAGTTTAAAGACAAGAAGTTATCACATTGGTATAAGGTCATTCTACATATTTCTAAAGAGCTGGTAGATATATGGTTTCGTCAGAAATTGACAATTTAATGCATTCTCAGAGTTCATTGAACACATTCGGGATAAGACTGAAAAGAAAATTGAGAAAAATTAAATATAAAAATGGCGACAATTGATCCTGAGTGAAAACTTGACATCTAAAATCGATTTTTTTTTTTGTTATTTAATATAAAAAGAAAAGGACATTCATTATAGATAGATGAATAAAATTCAATAAAAGGATGATATTCTATTGAATTTAATAAAAATGAATTTTAAGTTATTTCATAATATAGCATATAAATGTATAGTTTATTAGAAGTTTGTAAAAGTAATCTAATTTAAAATAAATATATTTTGTATATTAAATTTAATATAAATAAATTTAAAATTTTTTGAAATAAAAATAAGCTTAGAAAGTTATGCAAAAATTATTGCACCAATTTTATTTAACATAAAAAAGAAATCAAAATGGAGATCTCAAAGACAAAAACAAAGCTTATCGTAAATCATAATAGATCCCTTCTTCAGATCGAAAATAACTGTGAAACAATGAAATAATTGAATTAGTAATCTCGCTTAAGAGTCTTAACAGTAGAAATTTCTTCAACGAAAAACTAAGAATTGTAGAATATGAACAAAATCAACAAAATCATGTGCCCTTGATTGCAAGACAAGTAAGAATAGGTAAACAAAACATGTGTTCGCCATTATGATGTAGGCAGCAGTAATTGAGAGTAAAAACAAGTTGACTCAAAATTGTTTACGCACAGCCGAAATGAATATTTTCACAAGCATCACCGCACATTTTTAAACGACGAAATAAGAAAAGTATTTAGGTGCAATCGGCAATGTCAAACTACATTCAAATGCTAAAGCATTTAATACTGTTGCAGTTTGACAAATTAGCCTTAAATTTTTTTGTAAAAAAATTAAGCCTTCGTTATTTTATGATATTATTTTTATTGAACAATTTTAACGTTTTTTGCCTGCATTTAAAATTGCACGACAATTGCAAATTGGAATTTGATAGATTAAACATTTTTTTTTTATAAAAATGCTAAGTAAGTTAAGTTAAAACAAATAAATTGGCTTTTCTTTATCATCCATTCTTGAAAATGTTAATTAAAATGTTTTTCCATCAACATTGTTCTGTAGTTCCATCATTGAACATAGGGCGGAATATTTCCACTCGGCATAATACATGTATATTTCACACTACCTCGAATTCAATGTGGTTAAATACACTTAAAGCTGGCTATAGCAGGATTCATCGTGATTAAATCGCGATCATCTCTTGCGAGTTGAGAGTTTTATTAAAAATATTTTTATTAACCTTTTTTTTTGCAAATATGGCAAAAGTTTTGAAGCATATTAATGACATTTTTTATTACGCAATTTTAAATTGATTACATTAAAAGTTAGAATATGTATGCAGTCAGAATTAAGAATTAAAAATTGATCAAGATGTGGTAATATTGGTTATATTTAGCCCACGAGTGTGAAATAACTATATCCTAGATTGAAAAACAATTTTATTGCAAAATTAGCAGAAAAAATGAATACGAATATTGAGTTTATATCAACAATGTTGGGTGTACATTTAAAAACAGATTTAAGCCATTAGGTGCGTTTGTTTATAAAAAATTTTAATTTAATGAAATTTGAATTTCAATTTTTAAGTTAATTTTGAATGTATTTTATTTATATATGTATCTATCTATACATTAAAATTTTCCCAATTTTACACTTCAATAAAAATCGATATCTGCTTAAAAAATGGTTTTCAAAGTTCAAAAGTTCATTGTCAATTGATTGAAAATGTATGATAGAAAATAAGTTTGTTTAACGGTCAATTGATGTCGCCACTTAATCTAACCTAACTTGGTGGTCAAAGAAGATAATAATTTGATTTATGTATTTTAAATTAAGAAGTTTTAATAGCTTTTGAATAACTACAAAAAAATTTTTTTTTTTAATAAAATATTTTAATTTGATCAAAATGTTTTGTAAAAACATGTGAATAAAAATATAACAACGAAAAACTAAAAATGCAATAAAATTATTGTCCTAGAAAATTATTATCCTAATTTTACATTTGTTTTTTGATAGTATACGTTTTATTACTTAATTTCAAATGTTTGTTGTTAAATGCTGTAGACAAAGTTATTGCGACACTCATATAATCCATATACGTTTTATATTGATATAGCTATGATAAGTACAACGTTTACCCTGTTCTTTGCTTACATCTTTCATCTTGCTTTAGAGTTTTGAATTGTCAAAATTGATTTTTTTATTCAATTCCTGATAAAAATTAAATTTTCATATAAAAATTGGTATTCAATTCAGATGTTTTTGGGTGAAATTGATTGAAATTAAATTTGAAATAGTGCAGCTTTAATATGACACGGCATTCAGCTTGGCATATGATATGATATATTTCATAGGAATTATTTAATATTTTTTGAACTGATAATTTTTTAATACTTGTATTGAAATACAATTAATATAGAAGGCAAAACTAAACTATTTTTTTTTTTTTTTTGGGGTAAACACAGCCTTCTAATAACATCAAAGCAGTGGTTAAGATCTAATCGGTGTCTCGGCGATATCTTTCTCATCGATTTATTTATGTTATACAAGAGACAGAAAAATAGAAAGAAAGTGACTAATAAAGAAAATATATTTGGTATAGCGTTCGTACTCTCTTAGTAATATTCAAAAAATTATGTTCTTGTGTCTGTAATTTTGATTTTTAATACTGTAATTTTGAGATGAAAATCTCGAAAAAAACGTCAATATTCACATTTTCGTATTTTAGTTTAACCCTTCGTCAGGTTACCTTTTTAAACCAAAATCGGGCGTCTTGTATCACATTGATAAATTAGTTCTAGTTCTTTAGTTTGGACTCTTTTGATTATTTCTTAAATCAGACCATGTTTAATTTAACATGTCTAATTAGAAAAACGCTAATTTGTGAATATCTTATATATAATACACAAGATGAACGACGTCGGGAGTAAAAAAGCGAAAATAGTTGAATAGTAAATCACACCCCAAAAATATTAAAATTTTAGCAAGTTCTTAAATCAAAAATAAAAATATGCACAATGGTGGTGAATATTTAAAATATTTAAAATAGTTACCCCGTATAAACGACGGTTATTTTCGAGTAAAGCGGCATCTACTCTAAAATAAATTTCAATCACAGACAATTTTTAAATAGGCTTCATGAAAATTCTTTCATTTTAAATAAACACCCCAAATTATAGAAAAAAGTACAAAAACGAAAACACAAAACAAAAATATAAGACAAGACAGAAAAACAAAAATCAGATCGTACTCTTCAAAAGGATATAATAAATATTAGTTATTTGCTTCTGCTATTTAAAAAAAAATATGTACAGTAAAACACGGTTATATAGTCATTCGCTAAATTTCAGTAATATTTCTGACTATAACCGTTTTGTGACTTTAGGCGTAGTCAAAAAAAAATTGCATCTTTATAAACAAAATTAAATTCAATGAAATATCTTTCGTATAACAATTTTAAACTTCATTTTATTCATAAACAATAGCAATTCTGCTATGTAATCCCAAAATATACATATTTGTAATAAAGAACAGAAAAAGACAACACATAAACCAGTTTTTTAATAAAATATTTCACTTTTGACGTATTTTTTTGTTTTATTGAAAAAATCCGTGTTGTGGCTATAAACGACATCGATTGTATGAACTTATGAAGTTTATTACTTTCTTTCAAAGAAATTGTTGACTATGACTGAATTGTTTTATATTTTATTTCATTTTTAAATCACTTTTTTAAAGCTTTTATTTTAATATTTTACAAAAAAAATTTTGCAATTAATAATACAGAAACAAAACCACAATTTAAATTATGTAAAAACCCATATTTGCGTGTCTGAAACCACTTGGTGTCCTTCAAGGATTTCCCCTTATCTACAGAAAAATAAATAAATAAGATTCATATAAATTGATATGTATCAATCAATGATGATCTCGTTATTCAGGATTTTTTTAAATAAAGTTACTACTGTGCAATTGCACAGGGGCCTACTAGTTTCATTATATTTTATTCAAAAAGCAACAAAACCGAAAAAAAACATAATTAAAAAAAAAACTATATTAAGCGAATAAACTAATAAGGTAATATTATTGGTAGAATCTATACACATATTGACATGGCAACAATCTTTGCAAAAAACATGGTCCAAACAGATTGATTTTTAAAAACTCTGGCAGTTATATTTATTCAGTTTTCTATATTGTTTATACAGATCTGGCAACTTTTCCTCTTATTTGAAGCAGGGTTTTCATTAGTTTTATCCTTTATTTGATTAATATGTTAATATGTATCGAGCCGACGTTGAAGATCCAAGTGCAAATTAGTCATACAGCTTCTCTGAACTAAATGAGGGAAAATGATAATTGTCTTAAACTTCACAACTTTTAAAAAATAACGGGATTCGACGCGCTGTATCAATTTGAACAAATCTTTTATAACTTCACTCTACATCAAAGGTCTAGGCCCTACACAAGGACATTAAAATAAGAATCGTAAAAAAAAGAATTTACACTATAGACAATGTCCGTAATAACTTTAGAAATCGTAGAGAAAATTTTTTCGGGTGTATCAATTTGATCTATACGCCGACTAAGGGTTTAATTTATAATTACAAAATTTCCCTACTTCGATAATTATTTATTTTCATTTTAATGAAAGATATTTCAAACCATAATACGTAATACATAGCTGATCAAAAAAATTACAAAATTTTGAATATGCGATTAAACTGTTTAGTTTTGTATTGCCAATTTTTGATTGCGATCACAATTACGTCGATTTTTTTTTGTTATGATAACTTTAACAAAAAACTCAATATTCAAATGAAAAATGCGGGAACAGTTCGTATACATTTAAATAATAAAAAATTTAATATGTTTACATTTATATTCGTACTCATATGCATATACTGACATCCAAAAAATTTATATGAATATGAAAATGGAGGTGTAAACACTTGGGTAAAACTCAGATAACAAATATCTATTTCGTCAAAACTCACTTAACAAAATTGAAAATGACAAATATCCATTTTTCAAAAAAATTTAATTCTTTTTCAGAATATCTTTATGTATATCTATATGTGTACAGGGTGGTACGCTCCGAGTTGAAAGTCCCTTATGATTCTTTGGAATATTAAAAAAAAAATGTTCAACATTATTTTGTAATTTTTATTACAGGATATTTTGATTACAACAGGGTTAATCGGTTTGGGAAAAAAATGTCTAACAAATATCCAACACAGCTCCAATGAGATGCAATGCATTCATCATAAGTTTTTATTTTTATTTTTAGGATTTTTACTATTTCCAATTTGTCTTAATTAACCGTTAAGTTTCTATTATTCTTACTAAAACGCACCTCCCCAAATATCAGATAAAACTTTAACTGAGAAATGGTAAGTCTGAAATGAAAATTGTGTATGGCGAAATTGTAGTGGATGTATGGTGTTTCAATGCGTAAAATATTTAATACAAAACTGAAAGCAAAGTTTGGGCAGGCAATATACAAAAACGTACCAATAAGTACCATTAAATTAGGTATACTCATTCTTAAAGAAAAATGTGAGAAACGTATTGATCCAGTTTGAATATTTTCAGAACTGTTTAACCACCATATAGCCCAGGTCAAATTTCAAAATAAACAAATTTTTTTACTATATTTTTACGATATCTACTTCGGTACCATTTTGTATACGATATTTAAAATTATGAAGGATTCATCATCATTATTCATAGCATCATTAAAAATTTTCAAAATCAACAAAATGAAAAAATACTCTAAAATCTTCATTTTTCGACCGATTTCAATGATTTTTCAACTGTTTCACTTTGTTTAATGAATATTCTAAAAGTTAGTAACAAAATAAAACCATTTTGGAAAAATTGAAAATTTGAAAATTTTCGTATTGTTTTGTGATGCTAACATCATTAAAAATTTTCAAAATTAATGAAATGAAAAAATACTCTAAAATCTTTATGATGAAAGATTGATGTTATTTAAAAAGTTCCAAACGTGCAAAATGGAATGTTTTGCAAAATGTAAGTTCGATATTTGAACTTTATGTACAGTAGCATTAGGTAAAATGAATATTTGTAATATGTATTTAGATCAACTACTCTATACCCTATAAAAATTCATACACACATTGACACATCCATACATGTATTTTTATAGCTTGACAATAATTATATGTAAATGTTTTTCTAAGTAAAATTAGCGAACAAAAACCTCATAAAAAAAAAAAACAGTTCACAAAAAAAATTAAAATAAAGAAAATTTGTGCGCCATTAAAATTTAATTAAATTGATTAAAAATGTTTTTAATATAAAAATATATTGTATATATAGGAAAATTTTAATCAACGATTTATATATATTTTTACCTGGAAGTGATTATACCATCATTAGGTAAAAATTTTGTATAGTAAAAATAAAAGAAAATTATTCTTCTTATATTCTTATAGTTTTGATTATTATTCTTTTTGTTTTTTTATTTTTAATTTTCTAATCTAAAATTTATGGTGGAACATAAAAGGATATATAAATGTATGTTATGTAATATAATTTTTTATAGCATTATTATTGTCATATGATTCCTTCAAATGTTTGCATATCATACATAAAATATAAATTTTCAAATTAGGGTTATCGATTGATTGTATATAGTTTTTAACTTAGCAGTAAATCAATTTTCTATAAAAACAGAAAAAAGTGAAATATTTTATAAATTGAACGAAAAAACGACTACATGTATAGTCATGTAAGTATAATTCATCACTATATGATATTACGGCTTTTCATAAACATATACAGCAAAAACAAAATACTGCAAAAACAAATTTTTTTGGCAGAGTTATTAAAATTTAAATTTTCCACATTTTTAGTTTTGTGTTATAAATAAAAACAGTAATACAACTGATTGTCATGCGCTATTTACTATAATATAGTATATAGTGCTTGCTTATGAAAACCACTATTATTTTCATAAGATAATACATGAGATCGAAATTGTGATAAAATTGTTCTTTGGATGCATGAATAAGACGTAATACTTTGTGCGGTAAGGGTAATTCTTTGAAAATTAATTTAGGAGCACCATCCTACGACCTAATTTTTGATGGTTTAACGTCTTTATAAAACTCAGTCCAAATATTTATCTAAATGCAACTGTGTTCTTATATAAGTTAATAATAGAAAATTAATGTAGGTACAACCAGTTTAATATTTAGAATTTCAACAGCTGCTTTCTTGATGCTTTTTCCTTTGCTGAAATGGTGAGCAGTTGAAAAATAGTTTCTAAAAAAACTGAATTATTTTTATTTGATATAGGAAAAGGTAGAAAAGGCATGGTAATTAAGAAGTATTTCGTTTTTTTCAAAACGATTTTATACTACATTTTTATACGGTTTTATACTACACATATACAAAACTTGAACAAACTTTAACTTTTGTATGGTAGTTGTAGTTTTTTGTTGCAAAAAGTATGGCCGCAATTGAACAGGTTAGCAATAGATAGAAGATCATGACAGAAGTTTTCACTGATGGAATTTTAGGAAAATTTTGATGTTAATATTTTTTTTTATATTGTTAAAATAATTGGATAACACACCCTAACTACATTTTTATAATTTTTTATTGGATTTATATTGGAGTTTAAAGCTTACTCCTAACAAACGCGATGAAAAAATTTTGAAAGACAATAAAAAAGTTAATAATAAATTTAATAAAACAGATAAGTTTATTTCGGAGCTGATGGTTGCAAAAAAAAATTTACTAACTTAAATTCCATCGTACAATTTTTTTTTAAATGTTGGCCACCCTAATACACATAAATACATGTAAAACTGTCGTAATAAGTTAATTTAAAGGTATGTTTTTATTTTTCTTTTGTTTTATTTTTATTTTCAATTTTGACCGCATTTTTTATGTAGCGTAGTGCGGGAGGGTATTTCTAGGTTTATGTGGTTTGTTTTTGCTCATCATTTTTTTTTTGTTTAAAATTGTTTTAATGAATTTACATGAAATCTAATATTATGCGCACAATTAATTCACCTTAAAAAGCAATTAGGTAGTAACTGTATTTTAGGTAAACATATGTTTTTTTTTTTGTGTTTTTAAGACTTTGGCAGGGGAAACGATATTTATTCTTTCTTTTGTTTTTTTACATTATAAAAAAGGATTAGGGGTGTATTTCTTTACTTTACAAAAAAAAAAAAAAAAATACTAAAGAGTTAATGTTGTCTTTTTACTGTAAACAAGTGTTGTTTTGTCAATTCGAAGAAATCAGTAGGAATTTGTTTTTTTGATTATTAAACTCTTGTATGTATGCTATAACTTCAGCTCATATTGATTTTTCTATTTGTTTATTGAAAATTATCATATTATAAAATTTTTTTTTATAGTCAACATGATTCTTAGCCCTAATTTTTGTAAAAACTTAATTTGAAGATTTTGATAATGTTGACAATTGTTACCTTTTGCTCACAGTTTTTACTGAAAAAAATCGATTTTAAAATATCCTGTAGTAAATTCAAAAGATGGTAGAGCGTATTGCTGAAAACAAACTAAATGCCAAATTAGAGAAGGAACAAAGAAAAGGTAGGTGTTCGAAATCTGACACAACAAAACCTGTTTAATTACTTAATTAGTATTTAATTAAATTAACATAAATTGTTAAAATTATTAACCGTTAGAATTTGATTTTTTACGAAATGTAAATTTTTAAATTTATCGTTACATAACAGAAAAACATAAAAGTTTTTATTAGAATATTGGTATTAGCGTTAAGTGTTTTAAAACACTTGTAGATATTTTTGACAATTTTGAAATTGTTTAGGTACAAATTTTGTATATAATAAACAAATTTTAAATCGTTAGCCTATAGCTTAAGAAGCAAAAGCTTAGTAAAAAACAAAATTTATTTGAATTTTAATTGTAACCAATGTTAATATAAACAAAATTAAAAATTTTGAATTATTTCAATTTAATTTTATTTTTGTTAGTCATTTTTAACATATCTTTAACGTATTTTTTGAATTTGAGTTGTCTTTTTAACTGAAATATAAATTTTTGTTGCTGATTTTGATTTCTAAATTATAATATTTTATAACGAAAAGGATATATGCATATGAAAAACTATGTAAAACATTTGTGATAAAATTAAAAAAAAAAATGTATTTTCAACTGATTTTGAGAATATTAAAAATGTTAGAAAAAAAAAATTAATCAAAATAAAAAGAAAAATGTATTTAAAATAGTAAATTAATGTGAGGTTATTTTTTAAAATTGAACTCATAAAAAACTCATTAACTAATCTCATCATCACTAATTGAGCTCATAAAAAAATCGTTTATTATCTCATTACTTTTTAAAATGAATTTTAAAAAAATTATAATATTTTTTATATATTCTCTAAAATGTTGTAATTATTCTGATTTTATTTGTATAATTAATAGTTTAACATTGCAAAACCGCTGTATAAAAACAATAATGTATTTTATATAGGAGTTAAAATGCCATTATGATGACATATCAATTACGCAAAATTTATAATTTCTTAAGTCTGAAGTCCAATGAATTGTTTACATAGAATGTCGCATAGCAAGTCCAATGAATGTGACATTTTACTTTTCAAACAACAATTTAGAAACAACAAAACCAACATTTTGAATTTTATGATTTGAAACTGTCAAAATGAAATGTCGACGACAAATTTTGAATTTTGATAAAACTTTTATCGCCGACTTTGTCGTATCGTACTATTTCCTAAGCCACTTAAACACATTTGTTCAAAACATAATTTGACATATTTCGTTGCGACAATATCGTTTCGTTTTCATTGGACTTCAAGCTTTACAGATTGACAGATAATTTACAGATTGTTTTCAGATTTTCTTCAACAACAAAATAAATATTTCTGAAGTCAAAATTTGACTATTAAAATTTATGTACCATTCAATCGTTTTTATAAGCTGTGGGGAAATTGGTCTAATCTCTTACTAGATTATAGAGCTCAACTGAGGTAAAAATTTAGTTTAAAAACGCACAAACGTAGATAGTAATTTGCGTGAAAAATAAAATTTTTCACTGAATTTTTTCCAGTGAATCACCATCTATCCTAGCAGATTACAGCACTTCGAATTCAATGAAAATGGTAGAAACATTAGAGGTTTACACAATTTAATTGAATTATTAGGTACTTTATGAAATTAAATTGGATTTGATAGCAGGACTATACATATACGATTTCTATCTAATCCAACTAATTTGTACAATGAAAGTGTATATGTAAATATTACCTAAAAATATGCTACATTCATGACATCTAACATTTTTAACAAATAAAGTGTTATCGATAAAATTAAGCCTAGCTTATAGCTGTCACAAAAGCTTAATAAAGCCAGCGGAAGAAAATTAGAGTTTTTATTGTGTTTTATTGTGTATCCCTGAACATAAGGCAATATATAAGGTAATGAAGAAGCATAATATGTTCTTTCAAAAACAGGTACGATGAGTCAATTTTTAGAACCAGAACCAAGCATTGATCGATCAAACGCCTACCTACAAAGAATTCTGGCCAAATGGTAAATTACAGAAACTAAAAATATTTTGGTTGCCTCTGTTGTAGTTTCAAATTAATATTAATTGGGTAAAGTAGGTAATCAAATAGTGTAGATCAATGTCAGAACAGTGACACGGATTATTACAAGTTATGAACCATTCAACAAACATTTATTCCAGATTGATAAGTCCAACAAAGACAGATGCATATTCAGTTAAGTAAAAGATGAAACTTCTCTCACATTATATTTGAATGGCCATAGCTGACAAAAAGACATATTTGCTAGCATATCCATTTGAAATTGACATTAACGCAATAATAGCCGTTAACCAAGATCATATACCTACAATTTTAAACAATTGATCTGAAAAACATGAATCTACAAAGAACTCTCTACCGTCCAAAAAAGAAAAACAGAAAACTATTGCTATAAGGATACCAAAAAGATGTATTTATTTATTTATTTCATCTTTCATTGCTCATTGCTCAAATGAGCTGATTCAGTTCGAACAGAATTTAATAAGTATTTGTATTATATATAATAATAGTCCTTGAACAACCCAATATATAGAAATTATACACAAATTCGTTTATATATACAATTCAAACAATAAAAATTTAGCTGTTCGCAATAATTTATAGTGCATTCACATAAACCCAAAAAAGTTAATTGTCGGCATATTCAAAAGACAAAACAATGTAAACAAACTCTTAAATATCTATAATAGCAATAATAATAAATAATATAATTAATTTAATTAATTTACTTATTGAATTGCAAAAACAAAAAAAATCTTACAAAAGATTTATTTTTTTGGTCATTATTTCAGAAACAACAACAACAAAACCAACTAAATAAATCTGTTTTTTTTTGTTATTTGGTCATTTTCAAATTTTAACAAAATTTTTTTTTTTTTTTATAACCATATTTGAATCTAAAAATAACGTCATTGAAATCACGAACCGCTTAATTTACTATAATCAATTATTTACTAACTCCATTATATATATAATGTCCTTTTTTGCTTTTATTTTAATTTTTTTTTTTTTTTTTTGTGAAATTGCATCACATAATCCTCCAAAACTCCATCATTTATGAAAAGAATAACCAACATATGAATATTGTTGTACAGCAACATATCCATACAACCTAATTCTAATCTATAGAACAAAATTTTATAATGTTATTTTAGTAAAAAATAAAAATAAAAATAAAAACAAAGACAAAAACAAAAAACCAAATTCAATCTCTAAACACAGATATGATTTAATGCAGTCAATTTTTACAAAATCAATTCATATAACTAGGAATCTGAAATCTTCACAAGAACAACATTTTTTGTATATAATCAAAGTATATAACTTAAATGTTGTTGGATTGAAAAAATTATATATATAGAATATAATATAATGGATATCTCTCTATATGGTCTAATCGAATAAGATAAGTTAATATAATTTATATATATATATATATATATATATATATATATATATATCTAATATGTTGATATACCAAATAACATCATTTTGTTTTTAATTTCTCCCCTCTAAAATAATCTTGTAGCTAATTTCTCAGATTTTTGCTTCGTTTATTTTAATTTTCTTTTATTTCCAATTTTTTGTTTTGTTTTTACAAAATTATTACAACCCATACCCCTAGGATTCTTTTTGATTCAATTGACATTAATTTTGAATCCATGAAGTTGATGACACTGGTATTGATGTGAATGCACTTACAAATAACAAAAAAAAAAACTGTATAGAATTAAAATTTTGTAAATGTCATGTTCAATTTTGAAACATTTTCAATTATGTAGTTTTTTTTTTTTAATAAATTTTTTAATTTGTTTATATGTATGTAGAATGGAGGTATTTAAGGTAAATAGAAATGAAACTTTCTTTTTATAAAAATTTACGTATACGAACGTTGACCTTATTTTATATTATATGTATACATATATATAGTCTATATATAAGAGAGTAATGAACGTTTAAAATCTGTGTTTTTGTGTTGAAAACACAAATAAAAGGACTTTAATTCAATGTGAATTAATTAAAATTTGAATATACATATACATATTTGTGAGTGAAAGAGAGAAAAAAAGGTAGAGGAACAGAAAAACTTAAAATACAATTTTCTATCCTGAAAAGCTAAAATAATCAAATTAAATTTTTTATTCTCTTTATTCTTGTGATGACAGCGATTTTATAATTAATTAATTGCGTGTGTTGGTGGCTAGTAAATGTTATAAATGCAACATTGACAGCGAATTGGTAATAATATTGAAATATACTGATGGGTATAGAATATTGATTTTATCAATTAATTAAATATAAATAATTAAAAATACTAACTTTTATAGTATTCTCTTAGATATGTTGACAATATGCAGTTCTAGTTTAAAAAATTTATTAGAATAGGTCATGGTAATCTTTATTTTATTATTTGTGAAATTTGAATTGTTTTAATATAGTTTTCCATATTTACATAAGTGAGGTATAGATAGGTACTAGTGGCTGTCAAAATGTGTAGATATGACAAATTTCTGTGTAAAAACAGTTAGGGTGTTCATTGCATAAAGTTATATACAAAAAAGTCTATTTAATTAGTAACATATACATATTGACTGATATTTAGTACACTGTGATTCTGTGCAATTACAGTTGAGATTTTTATATCGTTAACTTGGCAATTGTAAATACATAATTGAAAATTAAAATATTTTTAACATAAACTGGGCTACGGTACGGTACACTTGGCAACTTACACTTGGAAATTGAATATATGATCAGTGTTTATTTCGCAAAACAGACACTTAACAAAAATAAAATAAAAGTTGTTAAATGTCAGGCACAAAATCCAAAAAAAACTCCCCACAGTTTTGTTTTACACGAAGTCTCTGTTGTTTAAAAAAAAGAAATAACTATCTTCTATTTCTTTATTTTACTTTTCATATATATTTTTTTTTTATTTTCTATATATTCTATTTATTTACTCTTTTAGTGGGATATCTATATATTATAGTTGAGATTACACTATTTTGATTAATTTTTTATTGATAAAAAATTAATGTGCGATTCATTTATTTTAAAATATTTTAGGAATAAATTTGGTGCCATAAGGTTCGGAAACACTTTTTTAAAATATTTTCAATTTCCAGTTTCAAATTTGTTTAACGGTGTTGTTTTAGATTTAAAAAGCTATTGAGTTTGTACTTTGAAATTAATTTTTGGTTTATTGTATTCAATTGAACAATTAATAAACCTCAAGTATAGTCTTAAAGCAGAGCACTATTCAAATTTCACGTCATTCAATAATTTAAATGAGTCCAAAATATACTACATAATCTTAAATTAATTTTCTACAACGAATATTTAATACTAAAAAATCCGCCGGTTAAAAGTGATTAAATTTTTTTGATGAATTTTTTGTTATTTAAATTATTTGGACCATTGCAATATGTTACTAAAAAAGTTGACATATTTTGATTATTACTTTTTTGATGATAAAATAATATTTAAATTCCATTTATTCAATCCATCTTCTCCTTTTCTAATTAATCCTACTGATCTCAAATTATTGAAACAATGATAATTGAAAACAAAATATTATTAATTAATATCGTATACTCGTAGTATCAAATAAACAAAAATGGACTCATTTAAATATGTTTTTTTTTTTAATGTTACTAAAAATTTTTTTGGCAGTATTAATTAAAAAATGGTCATGTCTTTAATTTAAATAAAAAAAAAAACAAAAAAAAAAAACAGAAATATAATACCATAAAATAAAATTATTAAATTGTTTTTGTATTTTTATTTAATTTTAATAAACTTTTTTTATATAGCTTTTTAATTCCAAAGTCCCAATTTTTTTTTATATTTTTAATTTTTTTGTGATTTATTCATACACTAAAAACCTATTAACCCTCATACCCAAACAGATCAGTTTTATATGATCAACAATCAGATACATAAAATTATTTTGTTAATATAGTATAATATAACAATATCATTTTATAGATCACCAAAAAATAGAGTAGCTATACTTAATTATTTTGTATATTTTGAATTATTGAAGCCATTCCAATAATTGGCAATGAATTGTTTTCCATACCATCACCACATAAATATTGTTTTCCATACATCACTAAAACAACAGTGGTGTTGTTTATTTTCAGAAACAAAATTAAAAGCAGAGAAGGTCGATCGATAAAACAATGTTTTTATCTTATTTTCGTTTCGAAATTTTGAGGTTGTATAAAATGATTGTAGGATATTTTAAAAATAGTGTAATGCCATTGCCAGACAGCTACAACAAAGTTTGGGTGCAGTTTACAGAAACATACAATTATTGTTGGGCTGTACTAAAAAGACCTATAAAAATATTTTATAATAAGGTATGAGTAAGAAATTTTGTCAATGAATCGGTTGTATGACTGGTTTTAACTGCATCTACATATTTTTTGTGTATTTAATGAGTCTCAATTTCATTGTAGAATAATATATTTGTTTAAGGCTCAAGCTCAAATTTTATCGAATATTTGCACCTATAAAGAAATAAGCAGAGGAAAATTGTTTAAATACAGGCTTAACCAATTGATCAAACACTCGGTTATAAAATTTTCAACCTCTCTTTATGGTATTTATTTTTACAACATAAAAATTAAAGTACCATTATTCTAAGTGGAGTGAGATGCTACAATTCGGCTGAGTACATTATTGAGATAGAGCAATAGATTAATTTCTTATTCTTATAGCGTATTATAAAATTTGATACTCGCTAACTTGAAAATCATATAAATTTAATGAGAACATTATTTGACAGTAAAATTTGGGTAACGGTATCAAAAACATATTGCCAAACTTTCTCGTTATTTCATTACGTAATTTGTTCTATATTTTCGCATCGTATTTTCAAATTTGTAAAATAATTGTGATGTGAATTTATTATGCGGTTAGGCTTCAATTTGACTTTATACATTGGACTTCAATTTGACTTTATATATTGGACTTCAATTTGACTTTATATTATGTAAGATTAATGATTTACTATTCATGGAATATATATATATATATTATTCTAACGTTTTAATATCACAGTGAAAAACTAATATGACATCGACGACATTTGTCGTATAATAAGAGAGAAAAGTAAATAGTTTCGTATTTGTGAAACGAAATCATTGAAGTGGTTGATCCGATAACCCTTTTAGTAATCGAAATTCAATGTAAATTCAAAGTGTCTTGTTGTCTTGCAGTACTACTGATTGTTTATATATATAGCTATAATTTGATATTTTTTGATTTCGTCATATTTTCGAATATTTTTATTTTCTGCGATAACATTATAGAAAAGGTAAAATGCAACAGATAATGATTTATATGGATACTAGTATTCGCCCGTTCCTAGAAATTCGGGAATGTTTCATAAAAAATGGTACCCACTTTCATTATAAATTAATAATATTATAATTTCATTAATAATTTCAATTTATTTTTGATGGTACTATAATTTTTTTCATTGATTTATCTTAGACAACAACCAAATTTTGTGATATTTTATTTAACAATAAAAAAATTAAATTTGAATTTAATTCTGGCCAGAAAAAACCGGAACTATGTACATGGGTGAGTTGCGACAATTTGATAAATTAAAATTTTTGTATGTGAATGAAGATGTATGTATACTTATAAATGAGGTGAAATTTAAATTGAAATTTCTAATTCAATAATAATAAAGTTTAAAAAAATATTTTTATTAAAGGAATTACGTCTCCTTTTAAATATCTATAATCTAGTAATGAAAATCGATTGAGAAATAGTTCATTATATTTGTACTGTAATTTTTTCAATTGCTTACAAATTAAATATATCCAGAGCTGTCGGATTGGCTTACATTTTTTCTCGATTTAGTTATCAAAATTCTTAAAATGGCTAATGGCACAGTGAAAAAAGTAATAATAAACCTGTATATTACCATTATTTCTCGAAACACCAAAGTACAAATCTACAAAACGCCTAGAGTGGATGATCGAAAATGCTCCAGTCAAGAGAATCTTCGAATCCAGACCCGAAAGTAGAAGACGTCGGAGCAGACCAAGCTTTCGTTGGAGAGGCGAAGTATTGGCGGATTTAAAACAATTTCGAGTTTTCAACTGGAGACAATCCGCCCGTGACCGGCAAAAATGGAGGACGTTGATGAGTCAGGCGCAGGATCTACATTGTCTGTTGGCCACCTAAGTAAGTAAGTAATATTACCATATGACTAATAGAACATAATTAACGTACATATGTATAGCATATTTTTGTAAAAAATTATTAGCTGTTGTAAAAAAATGGTTGAAATCGTTATTTTACAGATCAGTATTCACAATTTTTATGAAACAATTATTGAAATATCAACCGTTTCTGATTCTCTTTCACCATGTTATTCTTGGGCAATAATTGGGATTGACATATTAAATTTCTTCATTAATTCATTTCTAATATTATAGTGGGACATCCACCGGTGGGCTTATTTGGATTATGAAAATGTAAATTAAAATGTCCTGTAAAAAGTGTCTACTTTACTTTTGTTTCACATTTGTTATGCGGTGTATATACTTTTATATGGGTAAAATTTTAAATTGAAATATCTAATTGAAAATTAAAAAAATTTTGAAAAAGTATTTAATTTCGCTACGATTTCTGTTAAATAGCTATCATTTAAAAAAAAAAAATAATAAAAATTAGTTGAGAAATGGCTCTGGAAACTGTTCCGTATTTTTTTCATTTACAGATTAAATATTAATAAGGATAGGAGACGAAAATTCAAGAAAGTATAATTTAGAGTAGTCCTGACTTTAATATTGGAGAATTTACTTTCTCAAATGTCATGTCAAATGTCATGTGTGATCAATTTTATTGCCTGGTATATAATTGGGGATATTAAAACCAGTCACGATGAACAAGCTCGTATAACATTTGAATTGTGGCGTTAGCGACGCTTATTAAAATAATTAATAAACGAAGAAGTTCTTCAAAGGCTCCAGAAAAACAAATAGCTTTTGTTTATAGTCAAACATTGTAAAACCAGGTTATTTTAGTCATGTAAGTTGAACCGAAAATTAATTGTAAAAATGTTGTATTACAATTAATTCCGCAAGGTAAAATATATAAGAAAAACTTGGCAGTGAAAGTAAAATATTGTCATAATTGAGAGACATAATAAAATACGAACATATCTCAGTACAATCGATTAACTAGGTCGAATGATAAAGAGCAATACGCTAATATGATTTCCAATATACTCAATATAATCATTGCTAGTTATCGCCATCGTCCAATTAGAGATATACAGAATAGGATTCTAAACGTATTGAAAAATTATCATATTATTATTTTATTCATTCTTCGTTAAAGAAAGAATCTATTAAATTGAGAGCAAAAAAAAAAAAAAACAAAGAAAAAAAAAATAACAAGTAAAATATAGAAGACTGTAATAAAATTTGAATTGAACGAGTGTTTATGAAAATTATCATCTCATTAGCCGTGAAACATTTTTTTTTATATCTTACTTTAATAATTTGTTTTTATTTTTGTTTTATTATTATTTATTATTATGTTCTTAATTGAAACAAAAATAAAGATTTCAGCGTTTTTTAAACATCTGTAATACAAAAAAAAAAAAAAAATTGAAAGAGAAAGAATGAATAAAGTAATCTTCCTGAAATCCTCTTAAAGTAAATTAACAGTCGAATGTTTTTATTTTTTTCTTTATTTTTGTTTTTGTTCATCATTCCATTCAATAATTTCCAAACAAGTCTATGAATCTTACTTATATATTTATAAAGATTTAATAATGGTGGCTGGTAATTTTAATGAAATGACAACGTTGATTAGGTACCACCACCACCACTACTACTATACAATTCAGTTCGTTCGTATTTTTTTTTGCTAAATATTGACATTTTCACATTGTTTAGTTGTTGGGTTTTTCTTTCTTAAATTGAATAATTTAAAAATAAGATACTCAACCCGTTCATCAAAATTGTATAATCGACAGTGTCTATATAGTGATGATGATACTTAGGCCGGCGTGCCATAAAAATATAAAAATAAAAAACTTGAAAAAAAGAGAGCAAAAATAATTGATGAGAAAACATTTTTTTTCCCTTTTAAGTTGGAAAATTTTTTTATGTTGTTTGGGGTAAACCACGTGCGCATATATTTTTGCAGTTTTTCTTTTGAGTTTTTTGTTTTTTTTTTGTTTTTTTTTTTGCTTTTTTGATTTTGTTTTTAACTTTTAATCTTTCCTGTCTACCAAAGTGTCTGGCATTGTGAAGTTTTTGAATTTTAGAGTTAATTTATCTTTGTCTTTTAATTTAAAAAAAAAACAAAAAAACAAAAAAAAATATAATTTTAATTTTTTAAGATACAATTCATTCTGTTTTTGGTTTATGTATTTTGAAAATTATATATGGATTTGTATGCGACACAATTCTTATGGCAATATTCTATTTTTAAGAAAACAGAGATTTTGTTTTTTTCAATTAAATTTAATGCATTGGTTTTTTACAAATTGCCTCTAAATTTTTCCTTTTTTTGTTTATGTTTAATTTTTTGTTTTAATTGAAGTTGGTTGTGAAGAAAAAAAAATAAAATGTCATATTTGAATTAAGTTATCATAAACTAAAGGTATTAAAGTATTAATAGTGAATAGTGAGTACTAAGTATTTGTTTAATTTAATAAATTTCGAAGTTACATAAAATCGTTCAAAATCGTGCTGTAAAATTTAATGTAAATTAAAAAATATTTTCTATTTTTAATGTTTTTGCTATCTAACTTATATCTATTAAGTATTCTTGACTTACCAATATAGAATTCTTATATTGTACATTAATTACCTTCAAACCCCCATATCTTGAAAGCAATGCTTTGAATCCAAGTTCCATGGAAAAGCTTTAACTACTAATTAAGTATAAAAAATTGTACAGTTTTACTATAACTTCTACCTACACCTATACTTTCATAATACATTAAAAAACAATGGATTTATTCTCTCAGCTTTCATTCTTTCATTTATAATTAACTGTTTTTCATTGTTATTATTGTTATTATAAATGGCTTCAGACAAAAACAAAATATGTAAGATATAACGGAATTTTGAAGAAATAAAATAACAAATAACTGGATTGTAACAGACGGATTTAATTCTCGCTTCCACTAATTCGTACTAAAAACTACTGACAAAGAAATCATAACCATTAGAGTTAAATTATAAAATTTAACGAATTAAGCTAATAATCTAACCTAAATCTAAATGCGCAAAGTGTGAAGATCCTATTCAAATCATGAAAATTCGAAAAAAAATTCATATCTACAACTGCAAACTGCAGTAAAATTGAAAGATAAACATTTTTACGTAACTATGTATTAATTTTACATATTAATATAATTGCAATCGGAAATAGACACAGTAAGCATTTAAAAAACCATGATCTAAAATTTAGTTCTTGAAATGTTCAAATACTCTATACTCAAATTACATTTAATATTGAAATGCATATAAAACATTTTCTCGCAATAAATAAATCAATTATTGCTGCTATTCAAGAAAACCAGAAGAAAAAAATTTGATATTCAAAATAGACTTCATATGCGATCATATATAATTCCGCTTACAATAAAAATCACAATATGTTCGAATTTTAATTGGAAAAGTTTCACATCACCAACGCCGTCTTCTCCATAGTGATTAATGTGCTAAGCACGGGCGCCGTGGATTGAGGGGCGCCGTAAAGTTATTAGTCACATTTTTACATTACAAAACAATGCAAAAAAAAGGCATTTCCGAAAAAATAAATTATTATTTTTTCTTTCTAAATTTGAAAAATTTCCCCGATAGGCCTCTGGTTGAAAGTAATCGATAATATTTTCTTAAGCTCTGTCGGCAAGTAATTAATAAATTATATTTTTATAACTAACCCTAATCTCATAGAAGACATAATTGTGTTATTTGCCACAAAAATTAAAATTCCAAATTTTTTTTCAGCAAATTTACAAAAAACAAAACTTATACATTTTATGTGTGTAAACTTGCACATAAATGTAGCTAAAATTTAAATATTTCTAATCTGTTGATCTAGTAACCCGGTGTAAAGTAACCATAGCAACCAAAGAAAATTGCAGTTTTTTCTTCCTATTTCGTTTTTTCATAAGTTATTTGGATTTTAATTTTATAATTATATATATGACGGATAAAACATATGAGTAAAAAAGAATTAAATTTAAACTTAATATTTTTTTTTACAAATTTATATAATAAAAAATATATTAAAAGGATAGTGTAAAAATGTGAACAAAATTTAAAAAAATAGTTACTATAATTAATTATATTACAAGAAAAACATTTCGTGCTGTATTAATTTTTTTTAGTAAGTCAGTCAATTTCTTAAAAGTTTGTGTTTTTTTTAACAAAGTTTTTCATTTCTGGAAATATTAATGCTAAATAAAATTATAAAATATTGTATTAAATATATAATTATATTGTTTATTCCTCGATGATTTTGATTATACATTTTTTATATTAAATTTTTAAATAAGATATCAATGTAATTTATTTTTGAAAATATTTATTATTTAATTAATATATTTGTATATCTTTTATTTATTGTTAACCTATTGATTTGTTGATTTATTGCAATAATTAATATATGTGAATGTAAAATATATGTATAATTCAATTCAATTCATTTATTTCCTTAAATATACATTTTTTTTTTTAAATACACAGATTTTTACAGAGTTTAGAGATATTCTCTTTACAGCTGAAACATTTTAAATTTTAAATAAATGGTACATTCTCATATTAATATTAAATTTTTAAGGGAAAACAGGATAGTAAAAACCTTATCCAAATAATTTTTTTTTTTTTTTTTTTTTTTTTTTTTTTTTTAGATAAAACTTACATTTAATTAAACTTAAAACTAAAAACATAACTAACCTAACTACTACTAAGATATATATTTATTTTAATTTATTATCTATATGTATTTACAAATTTACATACAAGTTTTGTATCATAATATTGTTTGAATATTGCAATTTATTATTAAATTTCTCTTTTATAATATTAATATTTTCGTCAACCATATTCACATTGGTCTTATCGTGCAACTTTTTCGTTGAAAAATAAAATGGTAAGTTCATCATTAGCTTTAGTATTTTGTTTTGTGAAATTTGTAATTTATTTCTATGTGTTTTAGCACAAGTGGCCCAGATTGGCGCTCCATATGTTAAAATTGGGAAAAAAATAGTTTTTAGAATTATTATTTTATTTTCTAAAGATAGAAATGATCTCCGATTTATAAATGGGTATAGTATTTTTATGGTCATGTTAATTTTGTCAATTGTTTTATATATATGATATTGAAACGTTAACTTTTTATCTAGGTGCAAGCCTAAGTACCTTACGGTGTCCACCCACTTTATTTCAGTGTTGTTAAGAAAGAGATTGGATTGTGGCAACAAGGAGGTTTTTCTCTTTTTTGTAAAAAATATAGCATTTGTTTTTTCTGAATTTAATTTTATTTTCCATTTGTAATAATAGTTATATGTATAATAGTATTGATAAAATTAATATATTTTTGCAAAACAGTGTTTTTTAGGGCGCATTGTAGTTTTTAGCACAGGTGAGAAAAAATTCTAAAGACGCCTTTGCACATCACCGTCGTTTGTAAAGTTTAAGGACTCAACTAAGAATAAATTTCATGACATCCTATAGAAAAAGTATATGCATTATATAATAAGTACTACAAAAGAATTTTGCTCGGAAGGTTCTTACGCTAAAACGATAATGAACAAAAGCATAATAGTGTTAATAAACTCAATCAACACACAGTTAATATCTGCTGAAAGATTAATTTTGCAACATCTTGTAAAATTGTTATAAAAAAGAGCACAAAATTTCATCACAAAAAGATCAATACGCCAGTTTGGATAGCGAACCCCTTCTATGCTAAAACGATATTAATGTTAATAAACTCAATCACCGTACAAATAATGGCTACTGAAAGATTGATTCTGCAACAGCTTGTAAAATTGTTATAATAAGTAGCATACATTTCCCTCACAAAAATATCCATAAACCAGTCTAGATAGTGAACCCCTTCTATGCTAAAACGATAATAATGTTAATAAACTTAATCAACACACAAATAATGGCTATCGAAAGATTGGTTTTGCAACAGCTTGTAAAATGGTTATAATAAGTAGCATAATCTTCCCTCACAAAAATATCCATAAACCAGTCTAGATAGTGAACCCCTTCTATGCTAAAACGATAATAATGTTAATAAACTTAATCAACACACAAATAATGGCTATCGAAAGATTGGTTTTGCAACAGCTTGTAAAATGGTTATAATAAGTAGCATAATCTTCCCTCACAAATATATTCATAAATCAGTCTAGATAGCCGATAAGATTGATTTTACAACAGCTTGTAAAATGGTTATAAGTATCATAAGTTTTCTATAATGCCTATATACAGCGAATCATGTGCATGTACAATATTTTTGTTCTTATTTTAATTTATTTATTTATACAATTTACGAAAAAAAAAACAAAAATAACTTAATCTGTTCTTGAAAATTTTTAATCATAAAAGAATTATTATTTTTTTATGAATTTGTTTACAAAATTATTTAAATTTAACTATATGTTCATCCACAATATATTTACATTCTATTTAATAATATTCATTGACTATATTTTATTATTTAAATAATAAATTAATTTATTTAAATAAATTTTAAATTTCAAAATCTATTAAGTGGATTTCGTTTCATTAAAATTTAATATAAGGAAATATTATACAAACTATAAAATTTAAAACTATGTACTCGTATGTAAATTAGGGGTTCTTTTGTACCTACATTAATCTTATAACTTTGATCAACATTTAAGTATATTTTTGTCCTTACATACTTGTTTTTTTACTTAATGTCTATAATATGTATAACACTACTACATTACACTACCTACTTCAAACTATTCAAAGTTTACGGTGGGGATTGTATAGCTATTTGTTTTGTCTTTTTTTGCAAAGGTAACAAACATTTAAAGAACAAAATCAATTAGGAATATTCGTTAAAAAAAAAAAAAATAATAAAAACAGAAAATAAAAGGTGCCATCATAATTGTTTATTATTCATTTATTATGTTAGAGTGATGTTCATATTGCGAAACTTTTCGTAATAATAACATTTTCACTTAACATCATGGTTCAATTAACTAATGTGATGTTGGAATTCTCTGAAGTTTTGTCTTTATTTTCTTCTTCTCTTATCTATGCATTTGGATTCAGGTATATTTAAATTCTAAATAAAATAATTTAGATATAGTGTTGTATGTCGTGCAGAGTTGAACTTTCATTTGATTTTGAAAAAAAAAAAAACTAGTAAATATAAGTTAATTTAATTAACTAAAATATAATAAAAATAAAAAAAAAATAATATTTAAGTGTAAAATAACAAAAATTTGATGAGCATTTTATTCATATATATATACATATATAATATATATATATATATAATACATTACTATTTGCTGTTTCGTGTGTATTTTATTAATACTTTTTAAAATTAAGCAAAAATCAAGGAATGGAAAAACATGAAATCTAATCTGTGTTTATCCAGGAGGAACATAATATCTACTATCTTAATAAATATATATACATATACATTGTTCGGTACATTGAATTTAAAGTGTAATGGGATGATTGCATTTTAGAAAAATAAAAAGCAAAAAAAAAAAATAATCATGCTATCCTACTTATTACCAACATCTTATTCTAATTTTTCATTCAGTTTAATCTAAAATATAGTAGAAAAATCGCCCCTAGGTTACTATTATTATTTTTTAAATTTTTACTTTGTATTTTAAAAAAAAAATATTAAGGAGATATTTCTTATGTTTAATTTAAAACAAAAATTGTATTTTTTTTTTTTTTTAATTCTTATAACATCATATTATCATGAGAATAGCAATAGCTCCTGGACTGAAATTCAAGGAATAAAAATGATCTAATAACAGTTGAAATTACAATTTTTGTTGTTTAGCTTTAAGCAAAATTTTGTTTATACTAGCTTCTAAAATCAATTTTCTGGTTGTTTACTAAAAGTCTCTCTATTGTATATTATAACCTTCAATATTATTTATTGAAAATAATAAAAAAAAAAAAAAAAAAATTAAAATAAATAAAAAAATTTAACTCAATTTTTAGAAATTTGAAATTCATTAAAAAAAAAACTCTAAATACTTGTTTTATGATTTTTATGCGGTGTGTACTTTATTGAGTGTACATTATATATTGTTTTAATAAAAAACATTTTTTTTTATTTTTTGTGAAAATTTATATCTTGTGAAATATGGAACACCAACCCACCAAAATATCACCATGAAATGAATGTTAACTTCGATTCTACTTAGAATAATACTTCGTGATATTGTTTTCAGGCCTTGTCAGAGTACCTATGTAACCCATGTACCCATGTACCCATGCAATTTTCGTTTGCCGGACAAAGAGTTTACTTATGGTTTGTTGGCCACAAATAGTTTTCAACACAACACAGCGTTGTAGTAGAAATCGAACCATAACATATGTTATAGTTGAAATCCGGTAAAGCAAATAGGGTTGAAGAGAATGTACTCTGACAAAGCGTAAAAACAAAATCACGAATTAATGTTTTACATAGAATCGTTGTATAGTAAGTGCTCCTTTCTTATTATGCCATAACATATTTAGCTACTCAAGTTTAGTCATGTCAAATATTTAAAAAAAAAAAAAAAAATATAAAATGAATACTTTAAATTGGATATGGATATTATGTCGGTCCGTTCGAAGATCATGAATTTGATTTAATTTATTTATTTCCCCTGCACATGAATTGCATAGGCAAGACTCAAGACCCTTTTCCTTTCGGATGTGGGTCGATACTACACGCTAAGCTTAGATATATTAAAACTAATTTAGACTATAAAAATAAAATAATATTTACTTGTTAGGGAAACCAAACTTAAAGCAAAAAGTAAAATCCAAAATATTAAAGTTAAGAAAAAAAGAAAAAATAAAAAAAAAAGGAAATTCAGTGATTATGTGTTAAGACATACAAAAGTAAAATATAAAAAAGAACATAAATCCCGACAAAATATAAGTAGTGTGACACATTATTAAAATAAAAAAGAAAAAATAAAAAATTCAGTTCAGTCATTGTGGAAGTCAAATGTCGCACCAGTCCATGTAGTGTTAGTCTGTCTCGTACCATGCGTATATGTCTCGTTCGTTAAGGACAGAAAAGAGAGAAGAGAAGACAGGCTATGTCGAATAAAATGCCCAATAAAGATAGTGATTGCAATTAAAGAGACTAGTCGCAGATAGGGGATGATAAAAGCAATTGGTTTTCGCCTTATACACGACTCAAAATGTTCCAGGACACTGATGATTTTGAGTTACATTGTAGGATATTATAAAAAAAAAGTAATTTTATTTCTGTATAACGATTTTCATTATTTTGGAAGGAATCGATGGATAATGGGAATTGGTCGGTAGCTAGAGGGATTACTTTATCCCCTTTTTTGGGAATTGGAAAAACATGTGGAATCTTCCATTGACTGGCATATTTTCAAGCTGAGAATAAGTGTGAGAAAAGATTTCGCAGACATTTTAAAATGAGAAGGACGATATGTTTGAGAACCATGGCCGGAATTCTATTAAAATCAGTGAACTTTTTAACATTCAAATTCTTTAGCACTTTCACTACAGCACGAGAGTGAAAGTAAACATAAAGTAAATTATTTCAGCAATTCATGTTATACAAAATATAAAAAATAAGATCCGATTATACCGGGTGTTCCAGAGCATGCGTATCAGCTTTTTAAGAGGGTGAGGAAAACCCGAATTTGATAAAAATCTCCTTCCCATTTGAAAATCTTGATTTCGTCCATTTTCGGCGATTTTTGGTCTTAAAAAACCGATTTGCGGTCTTTTTCGGAAGTTGAATATACCACCAATCGATAGAGCACCCTCGAGTTGACAAACTTTTTTTTAAACTTTAAAATAACGGCTCCTTTCCTTCAAAAATTCCTTCAAAAGTTCCTTCCTCTGGAACCGGTATAATAATTTTCCCTATACCCTTTTTTTATACCTTTGGTTTATCTATTTGCCTATATATTATTAGAAAGATAGATAAAATATAGATTTGATAATTTTTTGTTTATCATGTTTATCTGTAAAAACTGCCAAAGTTAAATCATCTTATGATTTGTCGTGTGAGCTATGCATTGTCTTAATCCTTAAATGCATGATTTTTCCTATTCCATTGAAAAAAAATATTTTTGAGTAGATTTCGATTTTCTGAAATCCAAAATGTATTTAAAAAATCAATTTGGACTTTTGGAAGGGCTCTGAAGCTAAAAAAAGGTATGATGTAGATCTGCTACAGTATTTAAGGCTTAATAACAATTGATTATGATATCAACTGTATGGAGATACAGATTTTGCATGCAAATTTTGATTATTCTAGTCAAGTTTGAAATCAAACTTAGATTTAAATTTATTCATAAGGGTTTATTCATACTAGTTTAATAACATTGCAGCCACCAAATGCACTTATTATAATTACCCATGGCATTGAAATCATCCATTTAAATTTTTAAAAATGCCTGCTTTATTGATTAGCAAATCAGGAATTCTTCAATTCAAAATATCTGGCGAATACAGTTTGTATTAGAAAATATGTTGTTTAAGTATATATGGTCCTACGGAATTCAAATCTCGAGCGCCGCATCTAAATCCAACATTGATGTAATTATGTGGTGGTCAATGCGCCATGCTTCGTGCCAAATAATTTAATCCACAATGATTTGCAGGTTCCTTCAGTACATGATGAAGTGACAACATATTGTACAAAGTACACAAAGTACAAAAGTAAATTGGAAGTACATCCAAACATCCTGGCAAATAATCCTATGAGGGACCTCTAGGCTCTATTAGATTGAAACGTTAAATTTTATGCGACCTGTAAAATTATATAATAAGTAGTGCTGAAGTGCTATCAAAATAGTATAATATATACAAAATTATTTAATTGAAATATTTTAATTGAATTGTAAATCAAACAGATTGAAAATATTCAATAAATGTAGGTATATTTGTTAAATCAATCGATTTGATTAAAACCGAATCAACTTAGACATAACATCAATTTTTTAAACAACATAAAATGATTGTTGAGCTAAATGGGCGATATATAAAAAATTTATGTGAATAGAATAAATAAAGAGTGAAATAAAGTTGGAAAAAGCATTTCATGTACATCTATCTTCCTTCGAAACTATTATTAAAAATTTGCTATTTGGGATCCTACAATTTTTATATTTCCAATTTTGAATTAATGTACCCAAACCAATAACTTTTAAAATTTTAGACAATTGATAGCCATACTGACATCTCATCAACATAGAATGATTACTGTATTCTTTGACTATGCGTAAATGGATAACCAATTTCAAATCAACAATTTAACTTGATGGATTGAAAACTAGCCTAAGGACTATTAGACTACAAACTAAAATTAAATTTGAAAAAAAAAAAATGCAAAAAATTATTTCTTGTGAAAACTTTGTTTGAAAATTTGTATTTACCTTTGCATATAAAAAATAGGTAGAACTATACTTTATACCTACAAAATTACAAAGTTCATTGAATTCATATTTATTAGCAGATGATATTTTAATTACGTTATCGTGTATTTTGTAAAAAATAAGGAAAAGTACAAGGTGCGTTCAAACTTTTTCATATCTTAAGACTCACTGAAATAAATCAATTTAGTTTCAATTTTTCTAAGGTTAATAGCCTTAAATGTAAAGTTATTAACACTAATAACAAAAATCTTAAATTTCATTATTTTCATATTAAAATTTATTTTAGAGATTAAAAAATTAACTTATAATAATTCTGACACGCTTTTTAGTAGTTCCCCCCCTTCATAATAATATTTTGGATTTAATTCTTTAACATTTTTAATTAACAAACCAATTAGAGATAAAAAATACCAAAACCAAAAAAAAAAAGTAATTTCTTAATTATTTTTACAAATATTCTAAGAAAATGCAAAACAGATCAATCATGAATCCAAAAAAAAAAAAAAATAAAAAATATTGTGTATACACAATTAATTAAGGAAATTAATTTTCAAAAAATGTATCTAAAGGACTCAAGTAAATCAATTTGTTTATTTATTTTATTACTGTAATGCAGAAGTGGGCAACAATTTATTGAATAGGCGGTTCGAGCCAGAGTGGACCAAGCGCCAATTTTTCGAAAAATTAGTTGTTGTCATTTTCTATTAAAAAATAAAAATTTCTTTCATCGCGCAAAGAAAACAAGTAACATTGAACGAATTTGAACATGATTACTGTTATTTGATAAATGGACTAAATTGCTTGACGTCATTAAGCAGTTTTCTATTGCAATTTTATCTCTAAATTTTTGTTTTTACATGGTTTTCCATGGTCTATTCTGGCTCGAACCGCCTCCTGTAATTTATGAATTTTATTTTCCCTATCTGTACAGTAGGGAAATTGGATACGTATATAACCTCTGTCAAATTATGGCAATTGAGTATGTAAAAGCAAAATTGGAATGTTTGTTATATCCCACCTGTATTTGAATGTATGAATTTCGGTGTTTTTATTTTGCAAGTTTTGTAACTTCTCGTCGAATGCCTATATTATATTAATACAAAATTTTTCGCATGTTTTTGTTTTAAATACATATATTGGTAAATTTAAGTTAAATAGTTTTATATGGTTTTCCGAAAAATTAGAGATGTAATTTCCTAAAAACTGTATAATCTGATTTTGTTTGATATCTCTTCAAAGATAGACTTCCGCTCATTAACAATACTTGCTATTTTATATAAATGTGTTATACTTCATATAAGTACTTCCGAAGATATACTTCCTTTCCAAATGCAAGTTTTATCTAAGTCTTGTTTAACGGAATAGCAATCTGGGATAGGTTTTGTATAAAAACAGATGTCTAATACTATTTTTGTTCAATGTTTTAATTGAGAAAAAAAATAAAAATTGTTAGTATGGAACTGTTATGGAAGTAAAAATTGTTTAGTCTAAGATTGTTAGCTTTTATTTTCATATGAAAAGGTTGAAAAATAGCTACAAAAGGTGAAGCAGTTTTCAAATTTTAATCGCTTTTTAACAGTTTTTTTGAAATTTTTAACCAGAATTTTATTTTATAGATTCTATAAAACTTAGGTACATTAATGTATACTGTTTTTTTTTTCTTATAAAAATCTGACCATTTTTTGTCAAAAAATAGAAAAATGACAATTATTTTGGGTCCCTTATTACAACTAATTAATCCAAAATTTTATAAAATTTATTAGGGTTTATTAAAAATTTATTTTTTAAAGTTATATCAAAAATTCGGATTTTATTGCAGCTGTCACACAACTCTTCTTACACAAAATATTTCAAAACTATTTTGGCATTAAAGCAAATTATATGTCCCTTTCAATCAAACTCTTCTCTATAGATTGTTGTCTATGCATTTTTTTTGTAATAATTATAACCAACTACTAATTGGTTAGCTTTTATGGCATAAGCATGGCTATACATACTATACCTCTTTCATTTCTCAATAAAATTAATTAAATAGTTCTAATATTTTTAATTTTTTCAAATTAATTTGTGCGCATAATTTCATATTTCTAAAACAGCTTTGAGGTCACATAACAATTTTAAAATTAAATTTTCCTTCAGTTATGTCGAATAAATTTATTAAATTTTTTTGAATGTAACCCCAACCTATAATGATCCTACAAAACCTATCTTTTGTAATTTTTGAAAATATATAACAAAAACAAATAAGCCGAGATATTAATAGAATGCAACAACCACGTTAATAGAATGTAACAACCCAAGAAATGCAGGTTTAAGTCCCGCATGATAGTAAGTCACTTTTTTAATTATAAAAACATTACTGAAATGTAATTCTCTAAATACAACACGTACAAATATTTCCATTTATTTTAAACGATTTAAAATTTAATATTCTTAACCTTCAAAAACTCTTAAAAAAACAAATTAGCCAGACAATCGGAAAATACATAAGAAGCTGGTAGTTAAACGTACGAAAGAAGAGTGTAGAAATGATCCGTCCACACAACAGCTTTTAGCGTAAAGAACTGTTGTTTAGAAACAACATGCTGTGTGGCTTATTAGGTAGTGCACTTACCATTTAATGAGTTGAAGCTAACAATTTGATAAATAAATACTCTCAAAACATTGTAATAAAATATGTAGTATAAACTTGCATTACCGTACTTAATTAAGCATGAAAATCTGATTCTACGTACCTAAATTACTGTTAAAAACATAAAAAACAAATATGGCACACATTGACACATGACAAATCAATCTGGAAATGGCACAAATAACCGGACTCTAATTTTCTGATCCATAGTAAATTTTCTGATCCATTTTCTAATCCACAGAAAGTGTTCTAATCTATATACAATTTCATAAAATGTGTTTTATAACGCTATGGTTATGCGACAAACTGATTAACTCTGGTTAATTCTCTGTTGGTATTTTCGTAGAACATTTTGTATTCCTGTTAATTACATAATCCTACCAATACAAGTTGCAACAAAATATTTTCAAAAATACTTGCGGACCGAATAACTTGTCTTCTTCTGCTTTAACATCATTTATATCTATACATACACATATAAACAGATATCTAAGCATGGAATGTACATATTTGCGAATAAGCGTGAAGTGTAAATTTATTCACAAAAATGACAACACCATCGCATCAACTTCAATTTGACAAATTAAAACACTCAGGCGTTCAGCCAGTCATTTAATTTTATTATTATTTTTTTTTTTTCATTTTTTTGTTGTTAGCATAGCATCATCAACAAAAAAACACAAAAAAAAAAAAAATAAATAAATAAAAAAAAATTAATTTCAATATTGTTTATAAACTAAAAGAATTGAACACTTAATTTTCATAAACAAAATATAAAAATTTCCATAAGTGTAATTATTCTAAACATAATAATTTTTTTTTTGTTTTTTTTTTTATTTTTGGCAAAATTTCAAGTTTTTTGGAATTATTATCCAAGAAAAGAGCAAAAAAAAAAAAAGATAAATTAAAAAAAGAAACTTAAATCGCGAGAAATTCAACATTTGTATGCAACATAATTTTTGCAAACGAAAAAATGAAAGTTCAAGTACGTATCGCGGTCGACGTCATATGAGATGTAAAACAAAACAAAAAAAATATATATATATATTTTTGTAATAATAATAAAATTTAAAAAAAAAATATATAAAATTAATGGGTTCACCAACACTAAATAATAACAAAATAAATAAAATGAAAAAATATATTTTTCTAAACAAAAGCGTTAACAACATTTGCATTGCAAAATTAGAATTATTTTTTTTTTTTTTTTCAAAATTTCGACCAATTTAAGGAACGCAAAAAAAAAAATATAATTCTTGCTCCAACTAGAGGTATGAAGATAAGCGTTAATTGGGTTAGGTTTAATTGGGTGTGGATTAAAATATGTATAATAATTAAGTATACAATGTGTTGTTTTGATGTCTTTTAACAGGAGTTTAAACAAGTTTTCAAAATTTTATTATCCAAACTGAAAGTAATTTTTTATGATGTGTTAGGCTAGACGCAGACATACAATTGTTAGTTTTGCAACTGTTGGATTGCAGTGTTCCACTAGTTTATATGAAAGCGCGCACAACTGCAACTGCAATATGTTTTCGCTTTCATATAAGCTTTCATAGAACACAAATGTGCAATCATACAGTTGTAAAATTAAAAATTGCATATCTGTTAGTATAGTTGTATAATTAAAAATTGCCTAGCTTTAGAATGCGTTAATATGAGCTGTAATTCATTTTATTACGAATTGTAAAGCCCAATACTTTATAATGCTAGCATGTTTTAAACATTTTGTGTGCGAATAGCATGACGATGGCTTGTAACGCTACGCTAAAAAAACTACGAATTTATTTATTTTATTAGTTCCTCTTAAGTATACAGCTCTTACAGAGTGTATTTGTAATAGTAACCTTACAAATCAAATGAGTCATCGATCAACATTTCCGACATTATTTAGAGGGCACAATAAGGTAGATACCGGAGAAAACTCTTTAATTACAAATCAGTACTCATATTTTTTTAGTGATTTTATCTCCGTTTATAATTATACGTAAAGCACCCACACACCACTATTAATATAGAAATTTCATGTATGGCAATGTTAGAGTTTGCAATGTCAGTACCATCTAAACTTATCCGACTCCCAAAAATGAAATTAGAAAATATTTTTGTTGTGTAGTGGTAACTGGAATGCACACTTTTGATTTATTTCGAGCACCACGTTCTAGATTCCGATAAAGGAAAGGAAACTCTAATTTGTTCAATATTATTCTGAAACACACATTGTGGCAATATGAGCTAAATAAACACAAGTCAATTTATTTTATAAATCTTTTCAACCGCTAAAACTTACTGACAGCTGCGATAATATTGGAACTTTTCGGCAAGCGGTTTTTGAAACTTTCACACAGCTTGAAGCAGGAATTTCAATGTGGGTTTTCTCATATTTTTTTAATATACATAATTGTTTTTTATAGGTTTTTCACTTCTAATTCAAGTTTTTTTCATTTCAAATTCAATATTTGTAAATTTTGCTATTTTTATTTTTAAATTTTTGAAAGAAAACAAACTAAGTATACAAACAAAAATAGATTTTTTAAACAAATAATCTTTAAATAAGTTTTAGCAATTGCACTAGTCTTGTTAATCTAAAAAACTAATAACACTTCGTCCATAGAAACTAGTCCTTTGATCAGTCCCAATGAACGGAATTATCGACTAATAATATCCTCTGATGATAGCAGTGTAGAAACTACATCTAACTTTGTTGTACGTCGTATCCTTTACCATAGGGAACCATACAGTAAAACTAGTTTAGACAAAAAGCAGATCCTAATAAAATGCTATGAAGAAGGCCAAATCATAATTGAGTCAATCAATAAAAAAACAGCCATGTCAAAAAAGATGATTTTTGACGATTTTTTTATAGAAACATCCATTGCAACTGTTACCTCAGCCGATTGCAACAATTATTACGTGGATATGACAATGAAATTACCATTGGCTATAGTTGGGCAACCATTATATTAATTGCTACATTTAATATATATATGTACTTATACTTAGTTTGTTTTCTTTCAAAAATTTAAAAATAAAAATAACAAAATTTACAAATATTGAATTTGAAATGAAAAATATTGAATTTGAAATGAAAAAATTTGAATTTGAAATAAAAAAACTTGAATTAGAAGTGAAAAACCTATATTTATATAAAACGAAAAATAATTACATATATGCTATGGACAAATAAACAACATCGTAAAATATACAATATTGGCTCATGCAATAATAGTGTAGGTTAAAAA
The DNA here is from genome assembly GCA_963942445.1 of Argyra leucocephala. Classification (NCBI taxonomy): domain Eukaryota; kingdom Metazoa; phylum Arthropoda; class Insecta; order Diptera; family Dolichopodidae; genus Argyra; species Argyra leucocephala. The sequence goes on from OZ012680.1 coordinate 38,639,325, forward strand.
TTGATCTATACCTTAGAACAAACAGTAATGTGAGTAAAAACTAACAAACTACTTCTACTTCGGTTTGTTTAAACAATTGAATTCAAAATTCATATCCAAAAATACTAAAGCGCATCTGTATGAGACCCCTACCTATATTACTTACTACATGGCTTTAAATCATGAACATTACAAAAAGTATAGACAAGTAGGAACTTAAAATGAATTTAAAAGAAACTAATTTCACCGAATTAACGGTTCTTTGTCTGGCAAAGGGGTCCGGAGTAGAAAATATACCGGCGAACTATACCAGCTTTTCAATTATCTGGACATATAAAAAATTAATTTAAGACCATTTAACTGATAGCTCTTACATTCCGGATATAATGAAAATCATCCAACTAAAAAAATGTTTGAATCCAAGCCCTGATGAAAGCGTTGTCTAGTGAAATCACAACTTTGCCGGAGAGAAGAATCGCCGGAAAATTTAATCGCAGTCAATGAAGGAAACAATTGCCGTTAGACCAGGACCTTCAATGTTATGTAACTTGCAGTAAAGTAAGTATGTAAGTGACTTAAAAAATTAAAGGGTTTATAAAAGAAAATACTGTGAGAGAGAGAAAGAGATTGTAATGTAATTACTTAGAAAAGCAGTAAAATAATAAAAACAGATAAAGAATAAAAAACCACTATAACTAGTCGAAACATATTTCAATTTTATAATACCATTAAATTTTATAATACCGAAAAACAAAAATTTAGACAAAATTTTTTAGATTTGTTGTTTTTTTTTGTTTTTTTTTTTTTTTTTTTTTGCATATCCATAAATATACTTGAAATATAGAAGAATGAAAAAACAAAACTCTCATCCTCTGTACCTATATAACATGTTCGGTAATAGTCTGTGCAGTAAAGTAACGCGTTTGAAATTTCACAAAAAAAATAATTTTCTTGTTGATTTTTATTTATTTTTCTTTTAAAATATAATTTTTCTTCATCGTGTTATTTCTAAATCTGATTTTTTTTTATTATAAACAAATTTTTCTCGTCATAAGTCGTGTGTCGTACGCGAGCCATACTATATAATAATTGTTTTTATTGTGTCATAAATTACAAAAAACAAAAAAAAAAACAAAAATTAATGTACTACAAAAAAAAATTTTTTTTCTATAGAAAAATATGAAAAGGGGCAATTTGGAGTCTGATAAAAATTAATATGGAAGAATGAGGGAGCTACTTGTTTGTTTTTAATTTTAATTAAATTAATTAATTTAAAGATTAAAAAATTATTAAGTCTATTAACATTTTGGTGAATTTGATTAGTTTTTTTTTTTTTTAAATATTGATAGGAAGTTGTAATTTCAATAGAGTTTAATTGATTAGCAAAATTATTGAAAAATTATTGTTTTCATATTATTAATTTATTTAGCTTAACTACCATGATCATCAGTGATACACAATTTTGCCTCCCTCTAATCATATCTTCTTATCAATCAATCCTATTTTAATCACCAAATTCAGTGACCACTAGTTATATTTACAATATTAGAATTTATTTAGGAGAAGGAAAATTTCGTTATCACGTCACGTGAAAAAAAAAATGGGGATGGTAACTGGTGATAGATTGACACCTAACGTATTAAATTTAGATTAAATTTTCACAAACATTTATTTTAATGACTACACGTATCTCATTGGATGGATTGTTGCTAGCATTTGTAGGCATTATGTAAACCTGTGTAAATTTGTTTTCTATCGTATAGGGTATGTTATGTAAGAAAAAACTGTATCGTGTGTTCATTGCATGAAAAAATTGTATCGTGTGTTCATTGTATGTGTGTCCATTTTTTTTGTAATTTCAAAAATTTTACAAAAAAAATGACCTTATCTTAATAAATACAGTAATTCGTCAAATTCTCTACTCCAGGGGTTTAATTGAGAAAAAACATCCCAGAATTTGAATCTGTGCAGTTTAATCTGCAGTTTATGTGAATTAAAGCCTTAAACTTTGAATTTGATATGAAAATAATTTCTGTAATTGTAGGGTAAGGTAACAACGTTTCAGCTACAATAATGAAATATTTATTTGACATTGACAGTAAAATTAAGATTAAATTGTTACAATAATAATTTATTTATTCAGTGGGTGTGCAGATAAATTTGTAAACCAATTTCAGATCTTTTTTCCTTTCAGAATGTTGGCCTATATAGGTGTTGTATTACTTAATTTATACTAGATTTTATCGTGTGCAACGTGACAATTTATTGATGGAAAAATATTTGCGTATTTAAATGACAATAGGAACACTGTTAGGAATTTTAATAATAATAATATTAGAATTGAAAAATAAATAGCTATATAGAAAATATTTTGATATGAGAGTGTAATTTTAAGTACGAATAATTTTGGCAAGAATGAAACTTAAAAAATGCATTAACTTATATCAACAAATATATGAGTATATTTTTTTGACATTTTATTTGACGTTTATTTCAGAGACAACGTGTTTAGAATGTTCGGAATTGTGAATCAAATCATATTGTGTTTAAAGTTAAGTATTCTGTTCAAAATTTTTGCCTGCCAAAAATGAATACAAAAACTACTGCCAAATCGGTAGCAAAATTTTATCAGAAATTCGTTTAATTAATAACAGGTGGCATTATTAATAAGTGGCAAAATAAAAGGGTAAGCCCAGTGAATAGATTACGTAAAGCATTTTTTCAAAATTTGACTCAATTCTACCAATATGAAAATTATAGTTGGGAGACCACACTTTACTAGCATGCACAAAAATGTATGAATTAAATACAGTATACTAAAAAATTTATACAGAAATAATTTGATAAAAAATATTTTAATTTAATATATATATATATAATGAATAATGTATATAATATATATATATAATGAATTATATGAAATATAATAAATTATATATTATGCCGATTTTTTGGTTGTTGTTTTAAAACCAAATTTAATTCAATTCAAAATGTTGGTTATATTTTGGATAAAATGAATTAACTTCATTTATTTTAATTAACAACTATCAATATTGTGCTTTATTAATACTACCGATATACAACACAGCTCAGTTTTTATGAATTTATATAGATAGAAAAATTAATTTTTTGACGAGATTGCCCAAAAGGAAAAACGAAAAAAAGACAATTAGTTTCTTATGTTTTCGTTTTTTTTCCAAAATAAATAGAAAATTTGCGAGACAAAATATTTTGAATTCTTAAAAGAAAAATAAAAACAAAACAAAAAATCATTCATTATATACCATTACAACGTATATGTACATCATAAGAAGTTTTTATTATTAGAAGTTAAAATAATGCTGATGTCGCGAAAATTCAATTACATACGTAAATATTTTCATTTTATATTTTCCATTCAAAGAAATTCGAAATTATATTAGAGCACAAGATAATGATATGGGGATGGAGTTTTGATAATTTGCACATCAGTATATTTATATGTTAAGTGGATACTGAAGGATGTGCTTTTTATTTTGATTTTTTTATTTTTGTTTTTATTTATTTTTTTTATTTTGTTTATTTTTAGTAAATAAATTTTTTAAATTTATTTTTAGTTTTACATTTTTGATTATCTTATTAGGATTTTCTAGAAGGAAAATTCATTCATTCATGAATAATATTATACTTGTAGATATTATATATATATATATATATATATATATATATATACATAAATGTAACAAGATGTGTATTTGAAACTATTGGATTATTGTGCATATGAATAAATAACGATTGATATTATATATGATGGATGAGACATTTTTAATAATAGTGTTTATGTAAGTGTATTTTGGAAAATAATTGAAATGGATGTAAATAAAATGAATCAATTGGGATTCACTTTGATTTTTTTTGTTTTATTATTTATTGTATCTTCAATCAAACTTCAATATTGAAAATTTAAAAAAATTCGTAAAAAAACAAACAATAAAAATTATGGAAATTAATTGGCATCGAACAATAAATAGACGTGATTATTTCAGTAGAGTATTCTTGAAAAAATAGAAAACACTTCAATTATTTGTGCTACTTGTAAGATATCTTCTTAATATAAATCTGGTGGTAATTCATTATGATTTAATATGAGATTTTCTAATCGTATCGAGGTGTTTGAAATTTATTTATTTGCAAATATTTGTTTTAAAGATATTTCTGTTAAAGAGCAAGAGATAGATAGGACTTTGTACAAAATTTTATCAGAACAAAATCTGACTAAACTTTTAACGGTTTCTTTCTCATTCATATCTTTTAAATAGCGACAGTTTATGTTGAAAAGAGTATGTATATACATTTCTCCATTCAAATTCAACATTTTTTCAAACAAACTTAACAATTTTTCATTCACATTGAACATTTGTCAAACAATTTGTCAGAAAAATGTTGAATTTGATTAAAAAATGTTGAATTTATTTGAAAAAATATTGAATTTGAATGAAAAAAAGTTTATATAGGTTTTCTAATGGCATGCAATGCGACTGGACTTGTCAATACTGATAACTTTCTGCTATAGGGTACTCAAGAGGATGTCAAACATATTATCTTATCTGCGATTACCCAGGTCTTGCGTTAACTTGTCTCAATTGGGTGGGACGGTTACAATCAGACAGAGATTTTAAAAATTCTATTTCAGAACATTTTTCAGAACGGTCTGCTCGGAAAATAAATAAGCGGGGTCCCCACATGTCTCATATCAACGTGACGGCGGCGTATTACTGATGTGATTGCCATCCCCTTTCAAACTAGATCAATAACTAACTCACGTCTTCTATTGATCAATAATTCATATTGAGTACTTACCATCTCACATCCACTTAATATTTTGGGTTGTTATTATTGTTGAAAATTATCTTTTTATATATTTTTATTCGAAGAAATCTATTCAACAATTGATTGGTTGGATACGAACTAAAATGATAGTATATAAAAATAGACAACATCAGACAGGCAAACATCTAAGGATAATTTTTTTTAAAATAATTTTCAATTTTAAAATAAAAAAACATAAAAAAAAATATATCCCTGTGATTTTTGTAAAAAAAAAAAACTATTTGTTCCCAAAATAAATCACTATGGTGAATACAAAATTAGATTAAGCGACAAGATAGAAACATTAATTTAAAGATAAAATATTGGAAAATTCATTAAGGTACAAAATACAAAGGTTAAGATGGGTAGGATATTATGTGGGTAACTAGACAAAGGATGACTAAAAGAATACGAGATGCAATATCGTACAATAAAAAAACAAGATGTAGATTAAGATACAGACGGCTATAGACAAATTCGAGTATAACTGGTAAAAAGTTTGATTTATCGCATAAGGTACATTGGCCCAAGACAAATCATAATAGAAGAAGATTGTGAACGATACAAAGGCTTATACAGAGCTGTACCACCAATAGATTATGATGATGATGACAATATTGTGGTATAATATAATTCTTTATTTTGAAATTAAAGTTATTTTTTATGAACATTTGTACAAATATTTACTATTATTAAAATCTGTAATTATAATTGAAAAAGTACTTATAAGATGTTGTATAATATATTTTATCCATATGATTGCTCCAGTGTGATCAGATCAGGTGTCTAACCGCATACTGCTACTTTCGGTTAACAATTTTTGTATATTAAAATTTCGTACCCTCTAAACTCGAAAATACTAAGTTAGAAACTCGAAAATTTATAGCAGAGATATAATCCCACTATAAATTAACAGTGACATTTAGGCAACTTTAGTACATCGTATTGATACATTTCCGTCATTTTCTACACATTTTGTTTTTCATTTTCGTATTAAATTTCAAATTCGTAAAAAATTTCCCTTGCGAATTTCTTAATAGGTTTAAGGATATGCAGTAGGAGAAGTAAAATTTAATCATTGATCAAAAAATTTAAATTTTTACAACATTCTTTTACCTAAACCTCAATATCAAAGCTTTATTTATCTAAAATAATATAAATTTTAATACTGTGCTGGAAATGTTGGAAGAATGTCCGAGCAGAAAATACCAAAATGTACTTGTAAAAAGAGTTGAAGATAGAGGATCAGGGCAAAAAGATCCCTGGTGCGAAGGGTGTTTCAATTAGAAAACATGATAGTTGAATCGAGAAGACTGAAATGTTATGTACAGACAGAGGTTATATCAAATTCTAACTTGAACTGTCATGCCAATATGCAGAAACAGAATTAATGATAAAAAAAGAAGTTTCAAATTCAAATGAGAATAAAATAAATTTTAATAATTTAATATTTTATTCTTTTAATTAAAGAGGATAACAACTTCTTCATTAAAAAACATTTCAGTGTATTCTAAAATGAACATTAAATTTTAAATGTACATACTATATACCCACTTGTATATTAAATTACGAGTAAGAATTAATAAAAAAAAATATATTTAGTATTCTGAGAACAAATTTCAAAAATTATCAAGTCAAATAAGGGATTTCAATAATATATTCATCCTTCTTATTTTGTAAAATAATAATTGAGATTTTCTCCAACTTAGAATTCTCAGATTTTCTTTTGCTAAAGAAAAAAAAAAAAAAAAAATCAAATAAAAATTCTAAATAACAAATTTTGAATCATTATAATTTCAAGGTTACACATTAACCTATAGAGAAATCTCCCTAAAATCTCACGTCTATATAGTAAAAAAAAAAATCAAAGGTATATTCTTGAATAATTTGTTTCCCATCTTTTGGACTTAATGACATGCAGCATGGTAGAATCATGTTCGCAGTAAATTGGTTACAATTTCTTTTTGTTAAATAAATCTCACTGGTTTCACAAAAATAAATTTTCGCTTTATACTGCATAGTCGTAACAATTAAATTTTTGCAAAATTGTTAATATTTCAATTTTTTTTTTTTAATGGGTTCATTATAATTTTTTTTTTATTTTTATTTTTATTCTGTTTTTTCGTTAAGACTACATCAATTGAGTAATACATTTTATATTTAAATAATAAAAATAAAAATTTGATTAATGATTAATTTGATAGTTTGAAGAAAGAGCGATCCATCTTATTAAGTATAGTTGTTATATAATAATTTATTATGTGTGTGTGAGTATGTTATCATTCAGCCTTAAGTCTGCAGAAAAAGTTGATTAATATCAGAATTGTTGTTGATTAACGTAAATTAAATTAATTTATTTGTTGAAAACTGAACTTGATCAGAAAAGTAGTATAATAGGACAAAAACAAATTCAATAAACTGTAATATTACTCGATAGATGCCGAAAACAATACAATATAGAATTGGAGACTAATCGATTTGGGTAATCGGAGACTAATCCGCTACTTTACTAATATATTTTAAGATGGTTATTAATTTCAAAAAACTGAAAGATAACCACAGAACAATGTAGGAATGTCAATCTATGTCACAACTCTACGCTACTAACGATAGTAGAAAAAGGCAAATGATATTGCTTCTTCTTGTTGATTTAGGTAATGTTGTCTGTCTATTTAAATATACTCGTAAGTCGTTTATAACATTGTAGTGCTGACGTTTGGCATTCATTCCATATTTTAGGTAGTCTTTCTGGTATGCGATTTGCATTTGGTTGGCTATAATTATTGCTAATTTATTCAACTGATCTTCATTCATTCTAGTGCCCGTGATGTATCCAGTTTCTTGATATTGTAAACTATGAAAATCAATCTAAAAGTAGATGCACCATTTCAAAAACTAAATATTAAATTTTTTTTAACCAAAACAAAACTAAGTAAATCTCGACATTGGAATAACCAAAAAAATGTATTCTGATAGTTATTTCAATATTTTCTTTGTAGTTCTAGGCCTAGTAGAATAAAGCCTTTGCCATAGATAAATATTTATAATTATGTGGAGAGAAGAAAATAGACTGCAAGACGGAGGATATCATAGAAATAAAAATTAAATAATGAAGTAATTTCGTATTTTCAACTGGAGAGAAACCGGCCATTACCGGAAAAAATATAGGACGCTAATGACTTAGGCCCAGAACGTAGATGATCTGGTGGCCACCTAAGTAAGTAACTAAATAAGATATTGTAAAATTTGTAAAGGTGGCATTGTATACGATGAGCAAAGGCATAATATATGATAAAAATTAATGAAAATTGTTCTCAACAAAGAATTTTCAAATCCAGACCATTATTTAATAGAGCAAGAGGCATCAGAGCAAGAACAAGATAGAAAGACAATATTGAGAATGGCTAAAACGAAAATTTGGATAACGAAATAGGCAAGCATCTGCGCAGGATTTTCTAATTTAATGATGATTGCCTTAGCTTATCCCGAGCTGTAACAGTAAATGAAGACAAAACAAAAATAGTTTTAAAAAAATAATTTGACTCAAAGGAGAATCGAACTCACAAACACTATGATATTAATACGGGCGCCATAACAAACTGAGCTAATAACCGATTAAAACTATTTCACCAAAATACAGACATAACATAAAAATTTATTTTAACCCCTACATCGGCCAATAGAATAAATAAATAAATAACACTGCAAGCTAAAGAAAAGTAAGTAAAAAGGGAGAGAAAGATGTAAAAAAATAGATTTTTTTTAAAAATTAATTGCTGCAATTGAGAATAATGTTAAGAATAATGACAGTAAATCAATCATATAAAAAAAAACAAGATTTTGTAAAATAAAATTTTTAAAAATCAAGAATTTAAAAAGTGAGATTATAAAAGAGAAAATATTTCGTTACACTTCCGCTGCATATGTACTTAGGCACACAAATCAATATAAATGCATACGTATTGTGACTATAACAATTAAATTCACACCAACTTTTCAACTTCCGATGTTAGATACCATATAGGGCCATAACAAGAAAAAATGCTCACTGAAATAGCAACAACTTTAACCTTCCAATCCATCAAAATGTAAGTACTCACCGATAAATCAATGAACTGAGGTTAAAATCAGACACAAGACCAGGCATCACACAGTTTAAGACCTTGAAAGGGTTAATGGTCAAGTTGTACATTTTTTAAACTTTTTCCGATAATTGATCTAAATAAAACAGTTCAAGCCGAAAACTGATCGCTATGTTCATGATGGGGAAAACTCAATAAAATTAGTGGTGATTACCCCTGGAAAATGGAAAACTTCATAATCGAGTACATGTCATGTGATTTTGGTGCATCATATCAATTAACAACACAAATTACAAAGGAATGTACTCTAAGAGAATTCTACGGAAGTCTTTGTAATATTCCAAATATTTCTTCGGTGGCTCATCTTTGGTTTAATAGTCTTAAAATCAAAATTTAATATTGTCAACCAAATAAAATAAGTTTATCAGCTAATTTAGAGTGTATTAAGGTTTACACCACCTTAATATACTCAATTAATCGTACCAATCATCAAGAAAAGCTTACTAATAAAAAAAAATTGTATACATAATAAATCATGTAAAACATTTTCACAACTCGAATATTAAATTTATATTTATATAAAATACACAGTTTTATATAGAAATTTCACCCGATTAACATTTTAAATTTAACTTTAAGAACATTATAACTAACCTGAGACCTAGTGAAATTCTAAAATTTTATTTACTTAGATACTACTCACAATACATCTTAATTATACTACTTTGTATTATTTCTTAATTAAAATACATTGTTTACACATATAATATGTATGTATATAGATTTATTGGTATACATTAACTTCCATAATAATATTGTATATTCACATTTAGAAGTGTATACTTTTCTTTGGCCGTGAAATTTAAAAAAAAAAAATGATAATAAAAATAGAAATAGAAAAAAAAAAAAAAAAAAAGTTGAACTCACCTGTGCATGTTGAAATGATTAAACTAAAAATAAAGAAAATTTGTAATCCAAAAAACAATTTGCTGAAAATCATGCCAGTTGATTTAAGATGTTTAATATTTATGTTGTTTGTTGCACAAATTGTTGTTGCTTTTTCTGTTGTTGTTGTTGTTTTTGTTGTTGTACTAATCATTGTATGAAAATTTTTGGTTGTTCTGGTGATTGAGTTTAAAGAATATATACACTTTATCAGTATTTTGTCGTGTTTTAAGAGCATTTTAATTATTAATTTTTAGATGGAAATTGAAGTATAGGAATATAAAATTGCACGTCACAGGTAAATCAAGTATTGTTGTTATTGTTGAAAATTTTTGTTTTTCGGCAATTTTTTTTATTTTATTTTATTTTTAAGTTCTTTTTATTAAATTAATTTAATTTTAATATATATAACACATTACCGATATTAAAAACTATTATGTATATATATTTTTAAAAATAATATTAATAATATTATTTTGAATTATTAAATTATAAATTTTTTACATTATAATAAGAAATTATTGTATGCAATTTATTTATTTTTTTCCTATATATTTTTTTTTACTTTAATTCAATGCACTGTAAAATTTTTCATTTTTCATTTCTTTTTTTATGTTTTTACTTTTTTTTATTATTTTTCTCATTTATTATATTTTTTTTGATTTATTTCCATTTTAAACTGTATAACAGAAAATTTGTTAGTTGAATTTTTAAGGATATAAATTATTACATGTATGTACATACATATGTGTATTGGGTTATTAAACAAGTAAAAATTAAATTCTAATTAAAATTTTTAATTAAAATTTATGAACAGTAATTTACAAAAAAAAAAAAAATATTTCATTTTTATTGTAATTATGGTAAAGTTAATATATTATATAAGACTTAAAATTAAGATTAAAACAAAATTAATCGTAAATTATAAAAAAAAAAATGACACATAATGCAGAATTATTATTTTTTTTTTGTTATTTTTGCCCATATATAGTATCTAAGTATAATATAATTAATTTTATTTTGCAAATTATACAAATAAAGTTTTTAAACTAATTTTTTTTTTTTTGTAAAAGTATAATAAACAAATAATTGGTTGTTAAAAAGAAAATTAATTAGAAGGTTTTAAGTTCACCTTTAATTTTTTCCTACCGTAAAGAAAGTTAAACAATTGAAGTTGATATAAAAACAAAAATGTTTACAATCATAAATACAAATACATTATAAAAATGTAATATACGTATATGTACAATCTACAAAATGAATCTAATTTTTAAATTTAAATAAAATATAACATGCAATTATGGTAAAATAAATAAATAATAAATTAAGAATAATAAAAGGAAACTAACTAGTCGTATATTTTATAATAAGAGATATATCATAAATATATTTACTAAATGGTACATTATATATATTCCGATTTTGAGCGTAAATAATCAAATCATATATATAATTAACAATTTAATCAACTAAAATTAAATCATAAAGTATGTAAGTATAATAAAAAAAAACACAGAAATAGATATAACTATAATAATTTCTTAACTCTTCATTTATGACTTGCATAAATTCAAGACAAACATTAACTCAAATTCGTTCGTAACATTTATTAAATTTTTTTTTCTCTTAAATTTCGTTCTATTTTCTTGAACAAAAATAAATTAATTTGCAATGAATAGGTTTCGGAATCTCGTTTTGCAAAATGTTGTTTAATCAAAATAACGTTTTTGAAAATTTAGTTTTGTTTTTTTTTTAATTTTATAAAATTCTGGAAAAAGGACATACACCGTTTTCGTTTTCAACAGCGGCTACGCGTAAAAATAGTTATAATAGAAGTAAACATTGTGGAATTAAAGCGAGATTTTGAAAAACAATATTTTGAAAATGTGAGATTTTGAGAGACGAAATTTTTTTAAGACTCTCATTTACAAAGTTTTAAATTGTTTAGGTCTTATGTTTTACTTTATAAATCAATAGTAATTAAAATTTTTAATTAATTATAATAATTTACATTGAGTTACATGGAATTACATTGAATTCACATTATAATAATTAAAATTTATTGAATAGAATGTAAGCATACAAAAGGTAAATAAATCTCTTCTACCGACAGAAATTCAAACTGAGAAGTTTGTTTGAGAAAACTAAATAAAAACTACAAGTAAAAATCAAAACTATGTTTGTTGAAATGTTGCAATGCTGCAGAAAAAAATGTGTTGGTAAACAAAGTAGTTCCAGGAAACAAATGCTATAATCGCGGGATATTTAACAGTGTACAGAGCAATTCAATACAGAGCAGAGCAAGAGTGGCGCAGGTTGTTTCAACAATGTGGTCAATAGCGTTGTGTAACAATGGCGAATTTTTAACATAAATTTGAGGTCGGTTCGGAGTAGAAAAATAAAATTCCAAATAATATTTGGGCATGCATAGTCACTGATAAAGTAAATGAGTTATACTTTCGAAATATTGGCATCTTCAATTAAAAAAAATATATTATATATACTTATATATATATATATAACTGAAATGAAATTAAAATTTTTTTTAAAACAACCTAACTAATTGTTCCGACTTAATGTAATGAGTAATATTCTATAGAGAACAAAAATTACTGTATCCGAAAATAAAATCTCAAAATCAAGTCAAAAACATCCAAAACTACTTTTTCTTATTGGTTCTAATTTAAATTTATTCCAATTTAATAATAACAAATAATATAGAAATAATTTCAACATCAGATTTTCAAAATAATAACGAAAAAAAAATTTATCATTAAATTTTTTAAACGTTAATTTTTCAGTTTTAAAACACATTTAATGATTTTAGTTAAAATAAACCTATTTAAATTCTTTGAACAAAAACAATAGTATAAAAAACAATTAATTTAAATTTCTAAAGAGAAATAATAAAAGTTTACTTAAATTTAATTAACTTTAATTTTAATTTAAATTAAGCAATCACAACAAATGATGTATGTATATGTATATTTTTGTTCATCAATTCAAATGATTTAAAGTTTTAAATCTATATTTGAATTTTAATTTATAAATTAATTTTTTTTACTTTATATATAATACACTAGTTTTATAATTTTTTTATTTATTTGTAATTTATCCAAAAACATTGTCTTATACTTAATATTTTAACAAAAAAAAAATTAATTCAACCTCATTTTAACCTTTATTACAATGAAATATTACTATAGACATATAAGTCAACAAGTTTTCATCAACATATTTAATTATTACAATAATCTAAACACAAACGAAAAGAAAAACATAATCAAAATATAAACCATAAAATTCTTTTTTTACCGTTATTAAAATATCAGTTCTATTAAAAACCACTATTTTAATTAAAACTAATTTTAATTTCAGATTTATTTTATTTTCATAATTTCTATATAAATATGATGTATATCAATTTTTTAATTGTAAAATTTTTTATTAATAATTAAATATTTAAAATTATTTAAATCCAAAATACATATATATTATGTTATTTTCATTTTAATTAATATATTTATTAATATTAAGCGAAAATTATTTCAAACTTCCGATTCTCACGACCATTTAATAGTGAATGTCGAAAACCGACTAAAATAGCACTTCCTTTCGGTTTAAGTTCCTTTACTTGTAAACAATGGTATACCAAAAAAGCAGAAAGAAAAAAGGAAAAAAATGAAAAATAATATATACACACATACATATGTATGTAACTATACAAACAGAAAAACAAAATTCTAATAAGAAAATTCAACACGAAAAACAAAAATACATAATTATCAAAGCGGAAAATTTTTTACAAACTTCATTGCTTATAGAGAAAGGCATGCAAGTAAACAAGCAATCGAAGTATGGTGAACATAAAATTCGGGACAGTAATCTGATGTTATTCCAATCAAATAGTAAAATTTCTGTCAGCAAAAAAAATCATCAAGTAAATTAAAGTTGTGCATAACAATAACATTTTAAGTGTGGTGTATATAAAATTCTGGACAGTAATATGCAATTTTTTATTCCAACAGTAAATAAAACACATATTTTTTACAACAGCAAAAAAAAAATGTTATCAGAGTGCATGTGATAATATTATGAAGTTAAAGTAGCAAGTAAACAAGTACACAACAGTAAATTAAATGTGTTGAATTTGAAACCAAATTACAACACACTCAGTAATATAATGTCACAACAGTAATATATCAGCTATAATAATGTGTCGTAAATTAATTAGTTCTTACAGATATGATAATTTCTTCGTAGATGTATCATAGATATTATAAATTTAATACATTTATGTACATCATTTTTATTAGGTATATGATGTTGTAAATTTTCTTGTTTTATGTAATGCAATTTTTTTTATATAAAACAGTGTCATTAAAATCTTTTTTGTCTGCAATTACATATGTGGTGAAATTTGTTAACTAAACTATCAAGCCAGTAAGCAGTAAAAAAAAAATGGTGAAAATTTTTATCGCATGCAATTTATTGCTGACACAAAGTTATTTTCATTTTATTTTTCATTCGAGTGAATACGAGTAAAAAAAGAAGAGAATAATAATACAAAAAAAATGAATTTTTATTATCCTTGCACGTGATATGCAACTTAAATTATACGCTAAGAACTAAATAATATACCTTTATATAGATACCAAATACAAACTCACATACACATAAATTTATATGAAATTGAATGAAGTGATTCATTAAAAGTTACATCGAGGTAAATATATACGTATATAATGTCATAAAACTATTAAAGAGATATTGTTGATTGAGATAAAAGTGAAGGTAAGAAAATCTTAAATAAAGTTTAAGGATGTTGTATAGTTCAAAGGTTTTTATTTTGTTTCAGAAGAGGTTAATGATTTTATTATTTTTATCACCTATCAGGAAATGATTTTTTTAGTTAGATAATCATTTTTGTATTGATAATTTTGTTAAGAAGAAATTATCAAATTTATTGTTTCCGATAACAAAAAAATAAAAACTGTTATATGTATTGTGATTAAAATTAATAAAGTTTTACAAATTTTAATAATAATATTATTCCGTTACAAGTATTTAAAATATTAGAAAGATTTTCATGTTTTCATATGTTTTACTATAAAATTTTATGATAATTTCTGATTGTTTTGTTAAGAGTTATTAGTTGTGATAAAGTACTATAATATTTTGTTATTTGCTAAATTGAATCCATATCTTGAATAAATAGAAAACCTCTACCTATTTTAGATGTATATCTAAATATTTAACATTTTAAAATTTTTTATATAATTTATTATTTTATTTAAGGTAAATCTATTATAATTCGTATCGAATTGACAATAAACTTTTCAACAACAATGTATGAAATATATTAGATTCGATCAACCAGCAAGATCCATGTAGGATAAGATCATGAAACAAATTTAAATTTGTAAATTATCTTAATTTTTTACAAATAAAGAACAAAAATATCAGTATTCCACTCAAGGTTCAAATTTATTTTTATTTTGAGCATTTTGAATTTAGGAACGCCTCACTGAAAAAAAAAGAATATCCAATTATATTTAAATCGTTCTTAAAGCTTTGAAATTGTATAGGATTAAAAGAAAAGAGTTATAGTATTCCAATTAATGTGCACTTGTCGAGAACGGAATGTTTTAATTTAGGTGTAGGGTGATGAAAAAAAAATGTTTTTAAAGTCTTTCACTCTAGATTTTTCTATCGTCATTAAAAAAAGGGTTTAATTCTATTAAAGTCGATTGTGGGGTTAACAGTAATCAAATTTATTACGAAATTTCATTTAAAAATTTTTTTCAAAATATCGAATTTATTAATAAAAAAAAAAACAAAAAAAAATATGTAAAAATGTAAACGGTTGTAGGCAGTAAAAATTGAAAAGAATTAAAAGACTTAAAAAAATATGTATGTACTATTTGGACCAGTTTGACATACCGTTCTTCCCGCCAGAAATTATGTATAAATTTGTAAATAAAAATTGGAATTGATAGTTTTTTTTCTAAATGATTCGTAAGAAAACAAAAAAATCGAACTTGTTGAAGAATTTAATCAGCTTGAATCTTATTTGTAATTTTAATTGATTCAAAACTTTTCCGAAATGAAAATTTCGAAATATATTCTATTAATAGGCCCATATCCATAACAATATACGGAGATATATAATAGATATATTATCAAATATACGGGTGTTCCAGAGCATGCGTATCAGCTTTTTAAGAGGGGAGGGAGCCGTTATTTTAAAATTTAGAAAAAAGTTTGTTAACTAAATCGAGGGTGCTCTATCGATTGGTGGTGTTTTCACCTTTAGGAAAAGACCACAAATCGGATTTTTAAGATCAAAAATCGCCGAAAATCGAGTTTTTAAATGGGAAGGGGTACTTTTTAATGCAAATTCGGATTCTACATAAAAAAAAAAAATTTTGTAAAGTAGATTTTTTTTTGGTTTTTTTTTTTTTTTTTTTAAACTTTGTAGGAACCCAAAACTGAGATAAAAAATTTGATAACATGAAAAGCAAATTAATTTATAAAAATGATTATCATAAATTTTAGTTTACCAAAGGAAAATATTGACCATTTTTGTTTTATTGTTATTAATTTTGAAGACAAATACTAAGAAAACAAAAAAAAAATCATTTAACATAATTTTCTTATTTTTTGTCATAAAATCTGAATTTGCATTAAAAAATACCCCTTCCCATTTGAAAATTTCGATTTCGGCCAATTTCGGCAAATTTGGGATCTTAAAAAACCGATTTTCGGTCTTTTCCGAAAGTTGGAAATACCACCAATCGATGGAGCACCCTCGATTTAGTTAACAAACTTTTTTCTAAATTTTAAAATAACGGCTCCTTCCCCTCTTAAAAAGCTGATACGCATGCACTGGAACACCCGGTGTATACTCTCTCTAACCCACCTCAGCTTAATTTTCAACAGATAACTCCCGATAATATGTTTGAAAACTTCCTCCCGCACATAAATAAACTCACATATTCGACAATTATCAGAACTGACCCAGTCGTTTTGCATGCTAAAGAACTTTTAAATTTTAATTCAGAAATATTACACCAGTGATGATGAAAGGCACCATGAAATTAATTCAAATCCTTTTGTTTATCATTTTTCATTTCACTTTAGTATAATATAGAGCTTCAGCGTATGTCAGTGTTATATATAAATAATTTAATTGTTGCCAGATTTCCATTCCCTAATAATTTTTAATATTTGATTGCAAATATCGATAATTCAGTGTCGTTCAGTGTCGCAAATATAGATCATTGCTTGTGACTAACTATATATCTTATTTCTATTTTTTCCATTTTATATTCTAATCCACACCAGATACCTATTTTAGCTGTACTTTTGCAAATTTAAAAAGCGGAAGTATTCTGTTTGTAATCCAGTTGATTAGCCTTTGTACTATTCCTATTCTACTTAGTGCCACTTACCCCACATATGGCCTGTTATAGAGGTGAATTTTATCTCTACAGAGATTTAAACTCATGCTTGCCACGCTTGTTAAATCAAATTTTTTTATCATTCCACAAATTAGGCTATATAGAGAGATTAGTTAATATTTTAATATTGTTCAATTACAGAATTTTGTAAAGAAATGTGATTTCATCACAATTTATTCACTTATTTTATGGCATGCATCAGCTTTTAACACCCAAATTTGGTTGCAACAATTATAGTATTTAACTCTTGCTGTTTACGACAACAAAAAATCACATAAAGACATTTATATCAAAAATCTGTAAATTATATACTCATCAAAATAATTGTTATTATCTTTATAAATTTTCTATTTTAATCCCATTGCATAAATCTTACTTTCTTAGTTTCTAAAAAACATATTTTTCTACAATGATTTTCCTTTTTCATTTTTCCACAAATATATATTGTCATCATTACCATCTATTGCCGAAAAGCGAAAAAAAATTTTCTATTTTTCAATTAAATTTTCTTTACAAATCTGAAGTTAATTTGAAATATTCGAATAAATTAATAGTAAGAGTATACTTATGCAAAAAAAAAAAATATAATTTTTGTAAATACCTGTAATTTACCTTTCAAATTTATCATAATATGAAATAATGTGTAAAAAAAAAAACATTATGAAAATAAAATCAAAAATAAAAATGAAAAATTTCATTTTCGTTTGGGACATTGCCTGCCTTTTCACTAAAAAAACAAAAAATTAAAACAAAAAATATATCTACTTAAATAGATATAAATTTTCCTATTATCGGCGCGCAAAAAATAACCAACAAAAAATTTGTGAAAATAATGAAAATATGGAATAGCAGGAATAGAAGTGGGTCAAATGATGTACATTTAACCTTTTATGTATATATACGTGGTATTAATCTATAAATGACCATAAATCAAGGCTTATGAAAATATTATCGCTTAAATAATGTTAAAATGAATATTGTTTGGGTGGTTGTTGTTTGTTGATGTGACGCGCATTTTTTCAACATCATGTCGTCTATACATATTTTTTACATCTTTAGACAATCAAATGTTAAAGCTTGTTTATTTTGATTTTTTTTTAATATTATTTTTTCTTGTTTTAGTATTGTCTGATTACGAAAAATATAAATATTGAATAGGTATAGAATCATTGACGTATATATATGTATAGTATGGTGATAACACAGGTAATTATTAAGTTAATAAAAGAAAATCGATTGTTTTATGAAAATGTTTTTGACCAGCTGCTTAACTTGTTTTCTTTGTTTAGTATTATATTAATTTTTGTTGTTTTTCTATTTCACCAAAAATTATCTCTATGGTATTAAAAGATTAATTAAAAACAATTTTGGTGGTATTTTTGTTCATATATACATGCTGTATATATTATAACATGTAGGTATATAATATACATTATTATATGCATTATACCAGTTATACAATATTATGTCATAATTATTATATAAGAACTAATCGTATAGTAAAAAATCGGCAGAAAACAGATGTCCTGCCTGAGAAACAAATAACATAACTGTACCGGAGTAATAACAAAAAATTTCAAGTGATCGTTTAGTAACAAGTAAATTTGTAATGTTAATCAGACTTGGGTGGTAGTCTAGTTTAAGCAGTTATTGGTTTAGTTATTATTATAATTTTTATTGCTTCAAAATTTGTATATGAGACGATAAGTGTCTACAATTATATAAATGCAGAGATCTAACTTAAAAATTCAAATATGCACAGCGTATTACTACTTTCTCAAAATTATTTTCACATCTTAACATTTCGTACAATCTATGAACGAATACGTACTGCGTAACAAATATGCAACACAAACTGCAATACGTATAGTACAAAAAATGCATTAATATATAGTTTTTAAATGATTTTGACATTACATGGATGCTAATTCGCAATTCAGAGTCCGAAATGTTAAGATGCTAAAATAATTTAGGGAAAGTCGCTATACGCGGTTATAGCTTACAGAAATACTGATAATTCAGTATCAAACTTAGTTATAATAATTTCATAAAGTATAAATCTAATTCAAGGTAATTTAATTTAATTTTATTTATTTGTTTCAACTATCAAAACTAAGACCCTTTTCCTTACATATTTGGGCAGTAATTCAATGTAAATATAGAAAAGAAAAAATACAAATAAAAGTTGAATTGGATTTTGTATTATGAGATTGAATATTATTTTGTATATTTTATAGTGTGAGATTTGGCCAAATTCATCATTTAAATCAACGCATAGTGATGCCAGAATTAGGTTATAAAAATAGCAAGTAATAACAAGTAAATATAAAATCATAAATAAATAAATTTAAATTTAAAAATTATATAAAATAAATTGATAAAAAAACACGACCGGCGCTTTGTTTTTCATCTCAGTTCAACTATAAGTACTAGAGTATGTCAGTAAGATTGACATCATTGTCAGATCACAACGGACTTTTATCATTGAGACATCTAACTCATATTGAAAATGAAGCGGAACAAAGTGGATCTTAGAACGATGAATAAAAGAAAATATATTAGATTGTTGACAAATAAAAAGGCTTCTTAATATCATTATTGGTCAAAACATCTTATTTTACTGCTTTTTTGACAAAGGGGTGCTCTATAAAAGCACCACTGTCGGCACATATAATTTCGAAGTATTACCTATCGTGGAAACAGCTTTAATTCCAAAAATAACAAAAATATGAAAATTCAGTGAAAAATAATCCTGGTAAAACCATTGATTTTTCGCTATCTACAAAACATCTTGATTAAAAGCAAGTCCCAAAACACCAAAGAGCGCAAATGTAAAAAACTTTCATACTTTTTTTTTCTAAGGATCAAAATCATGGACACTGCCGCAAGGTGAATAAGCATAAATTTGTTCTTTTTGAGAAGAAATTTTTTTGTCGAATATACGGTCCTAACAACGATGATGGGGTCTTGAGGCGATTATATAATGCCGAGCTTTGAGCTGTATAATGAAGTGAATGGGTTCGTAACCAAATTTTTTTACAAAAATTTACAAAAAAAATCCATAAATTCAAAATCCATAAAATTGGGACAAATTAATCCTGGAAAAAGGAGATATCTTCGCTGTACCCAACAGCGGCTATGCATAAAAATAATTTATATAAATATTCTGTAAAAGTCGTAGAGCTTTATTTTGAATCTTTTCTATCTCAGAATTTCGCTTAAACTGTACATAATAAAGTGAAATGCACAAAAGCGCAAAAGTGACAAAAGCAATTATGGATTTTGTTTTTTGTGGATTTAGGGACCAACACGAAGTGAATGTAGTAATAAAAGTTAAAATCACTACAATGGCTTTAGGTAATATTACGGAAAGTAAAATTGGCGTTCTGATCAACCTTCTCAATCGCACAGGATGGCTTTAATACTGAGAAAATGATTTCCTAAAAACCAACAACAAAAATAAAGCAATCGAGTCGTAGTATCGAAAGGCATTATTAAGTAGTAATTTGTTTACCATCAGAAGCAACTGAGATTGTCATTCCTATTAACCTAGCTACAGTGGTTTCAACACCTAGACCAGATGGCTGAACATACAAGTTTCCTAGATGCCGCTGTTGCTTAAATATTGAAAATTATAGAACTTTACTTTCTATGTGTTACTGAGATGGGTAAAAAATATTTTAATTTCTTTATTAATATTTTTAAGCTTTCATTTACTGTGGAAGTCATTTAAAAATTTATTCAAAATACTTGTTTTGCTAGTAAGCGATGTAGGTAGGTAGGTAAAAGTAGCCATTGCAGTTGCAAACCAATTAATGATGGAACAATTAATTCAGTTATTTTTTTTTTGACTTTCATTCAGAACTTTATGAAAGGATCAATCAAACCTCGTTGAAAACTATGTAAACAATTTCCAATTGACGTACTAAACTGCTTAGAATTTTACTTTATTTATTTATTTAGCCAAACAAGGCATATACAAAAAGCAAAATAGACAATAAAAATTCAAATGTGTATATGTATGTGTATATGTAATTCAATATGTGCATCAATTCATTTATCTACTAAAGATAACACAAACAAAAAGCAAAAATAACAAAAGATAAATTCAAACAGAATAAAACAACAACAACAAATAAATTATGTTCAAAACTAGTGCATTAAATGACTTTATATTCTGACTTTATTTTGGATCCATTTGCATATAGTAGTATTTTTCATATAGAAGGCATGTACACAATAGCCTTTTTTGTTATCACCACCTAACAGCACATATAATAAGCGACTACTTGTATTGCAACTTGCACTTTCACAACAAAATGTTCATTTTTAATTGTTTTATGTTCACAAAAAAAAAAACAAAAAAAAAAAAACAGTTAAGTGAACTTAACAAAAAAAAAAAAAATAGTAACAAAAACATTGAGGGATGGATAAATTCTATGTCTTTTATGTTTAGTTTTTCTTTCTAAAAATTTTTTTTCTAGTGTTTAAAAATTTTCTAATGTTTAAAAAATTTTCATATTTTTCATATTAAATTCTTGATGTTGCACAATTTTTCTCTTTCATATTCCATAATAATAAAATTCTAGTGAAAAACAGGAACTAAAAAATTTTGTTCTATATTTAGAACTAAAGGTTAAAATTTGAAAAATAGAGAGTCTAGAAATGTAGAGGGATAAAACAGAAAAAGCACTACAGACGAAAATAAAGTGCTTCAAAATAAAAAACAAATTTAAAAAATTTAAAACAAAAAATAGCACCTGCAATAAAATACCATCACAAGACAAAAAATGCATAAAATTTGATGGTTTTATTCTAGGGGTGTGAAATGAAAATAATTTCATTGAAATACAGTCAGTACAGTACAGAAAATCAGTTTGATTATCAGTGGTCAGTACAGTGAAATATTTTTGATAAAAGCTAAAATATATGAGTCTGTTCGCCACGTTCTCATACCATTCTGAATTATTGAACTTCAAAAATGATTTTTTGTTTTTCTTTTGTGTAAAGAGATTAATTCTTTGCTTCTACAAAATAAGGTCATATTAATTATATCAATGAATAGAATTTTAATTTTTTTTTTTTTTACTTTACGACATTTTTAATTTTTTCATAATTTTGACGCTGCCGTATTTATCATTTTATTTAATTTGTAAATTGGAAAATTTATGGTACAAATATATGAACCTTTTCACAACCGATTTTCATTATGACAATGACAGATAAGACATAAAAATAAATAAAAACTAATTTTATATATTATGTAAATATAAATATAAAATGACGTATATTTAAAAAGAGACGTAGCGAAACTAAATAGTTGTTCAAAAATTTTTAATTTTCAATTTCAATTTAAACTTGCACACCATGTATAAGTAAACAAAAATATTTATCAAGTTCATCAAAGTACAGAGTTCCCTGCAAATACACTCACCAAAATACAAGGTTTCCTTGCGAGAATGAAAACTAAATTTAATTTTTTTAAAAATAAAGTATTACATATGTGGTTGTTATCTAAGATAAATCAATAAAAAAACTAAAATATAGTATTAAGGTTAAATTGAAATGATGAAAAACAATTCATAATGAAATTGAGTAAGATTTTTTTATCCAACTCCCTCGTATAGGTTTTTTTCATTTTTTTCATCGAGATAGAAGAAAATCATAGAAATAGAAAGATATTCTGCTTTTTTTGGACGCTGGCATTGTATTCTCGAAGCTGCCAAATTTAAGGAATCAGACTTATCAGATATAATAATATTCGTCACCATGATTGCGATCGAATGAAGATGAATTAGTTAAAAATTTTGATTGCGACATATTTCATGTGCTTGTCTAGATCGGAAAATCTAAATAATAGAACTGGAATCAAGCAACTAGTAATTTCCACTCTATACCCCACTGACGAGCTTTCAGGATGATGATAACGGAAAATTAAGAAAATTAACTTATAAAAAGCCTAAACAATAATCATTTACACGCCGGGTGGCACAGTAGGTAGAGCGCCTGCCTTTCAACCGAAAGCTCTCAGGTTTGATTCCCGATGAAGCAAAAGAAAAATGCTTTGTTGGTTTTTCGACCTGGTCTAGTACCCTATGTCATTGGGATATAATAAATGACAAACGATAATTGAGAGTATAATCTTGGTTGGCAAAAAATTAAATAAAATGAAACTAATATATTTAAGAAGGCTTAATTCCTGGCAATATCAGTAGTTTTCCACATTTGAGTATGTATGTACTATTGTAAGTACTATTGAGAATGAGTAGATAAGCCAGTAATTTGTTAAATAAACACTCGAATTATTATAGATATTGTAGTGTAAAATTGCAGTACCGTAATTAATTAAGCACGAAAAGGTGATTCAACCTAAAAGTTACTGTCAAGAGTGTAAAAACAAAAAAAAAAATTTGACGCAGATGATTTTTTTTCCTGTCTCAGATTGTTGACATTCATATCAAATTTATTCAAGCCAAAAAAGATATGTTAAATACCTATAGACTAATGACTTATAATGATTTTTTATACAATTTTTTATTTTATTTTTCTTTTGAAGCATTTGCATACTTACTTTATTACATGGCACAATGAAATAACGCTCCATTAATTTGAATATAAGGCCGTTATTCTCTGTAGTCCTGAACGTTAAAACATTTTATAGGTGCTTTTTAGTTCTTCCTTTCGTTTGAGTTTCGGCCTATAGTATCCCGTACAACTGATGTTTAATTCAAAAGCAATTTTCGATGAATAGTTTTATTCTATTCTTCCAACTTTCTCTTTTCCTATTGATTTTCCATTGTATGAAAACACAACACAAATAAAAAATAATATGAATTAAAAGATTATCCAATTGAAAATAAAGAATAAAATAAAAGTAGAATGATGAAATAGTTTTAACAAAATAAACATTGAAGATGTCTTCTATTCGATCGTGAAAGTTGAACATGGCAAAACCGAATATGATAACAAATCTAAGAAGTAGGCATTAATGTCACGCATATTATTGCATTAATAAAAGGAAAAAAAAAAAATATAATAAAAAATAAGAAAAATAAATGTTATTAATATTCGCACCCTTAAAAAATATATTCATTGGAAATTATTATACTGTAATTATAAACAAATCGTATATAATTCAAAAAGAAATCAAATTAAGGGTGACATTTTCAACTGAAGTTCTTTTTATTTGGTTAACTGTCAAGAAAAGTTGTTATAATTTATTAAAACGCAATTACCATAAAATAAAAACAAATAAAAATAAAAACTTAGAATGTCACTACTATTTTAACGCAATTTTTATAACTGAATTCTACCCCTTCAAATGAAAACATATCTTTTAAAGTAAGTTGGAATGATGAAAATGAAAAAAGTTTTCAAGAATTTTTTTATTTTTTTTTTTTTTCTTATTTTCTGTTGCTCATGATTAAGCAATAAAAAAAAAATAACAATTTTTGTCCAGAATTTTTATCCCTTTTCTATTTTCCAATTTCTAAACTGTAATACCACAAAACGTTTCTACTCAACTGGTTATGTTCCAATTTAAAATTCCCTTACAAAATAGCTATGCTATGCCTCTCTTATTTCATGCATGTTTGTTTTAAAATATTATCCTGTATTACTGCTTGTATATGTATATTCAAGCCCCATTTATATTATAACGTTTAGGAAGTTATGTATATATATATATTATTAATTTTGGTAAGTATTCCGAAAGTTTTCATGAATTTTGGACATTTATGACTTGTACAAATATAAAATAATATAGTAAGTATCTGTGATGGTTTACGATTGCTTTACTTTGAGAAATTTGAAGGCTTAATAATTTAAGTCTAATCTATTGGACAATTTAACTTCAACTATTCGATTTGAATGGAATAATTTGAGAACTTGGTTTAGTTGGAAATAATAAGTAATTATCGATGGATAGGAGTTTCATAGTTGGACCGATCGACTTAATTTGTTTAGAAAGTTGTTAAACACTATGGTGATAGCGTAATTTAATGCATGCTATTTTAAGACTAGTATTATTTGTGATTATATCTTTATTTTTTTTCAGGATATTTTTCTTGTTTTCATTTTTAATGTTAGTTTGCATGTCGGGTAGCACTTGTAATCAGTAGGTTTAAGTGATGGTGAAGTTCTAGTACAGAAAAAGACAAGAGACAGTAATTATTTTAGTATATTTGCTGACTCCTTTTGTTGATTTGGTGATAATCTCTTTTTTTGGTTAAACTGGTGGTTGCGTGTATTCTTGACGATTCAATGTCGTGAATGTGTAGAATAAGCTTTAAATTTATAAAATCTTTTATAAGTAAAATTTGTTGCTCTCTATATGAATAAATTCAGTTCTTTCTCTTCAATCATAATTATATAAATTTTTTAAGGCCTACTTTTTATGTCAGACTGTCGGCAAGATGGAATTTATAGTTTTAAGTTAATATTGAATATAAAGTATTTTAATTTCCTGCTTTTTTTTTGTTTATTTTTATTATTAACTAGCAAAGTTAATCGACGTTGTCAAACGCACGTATAAAATTTACTTCAAAATCTGTATTGGGTTTGAAATTTTTTGGAATTTGGGCTTCAATAACATAAGAATGCAATAGTTTTATATTTGTGCTTTATTATTAATCTGGTATTGTTGTATCTATAGTTTTGCTGACTGGAATTTCGTTGAACAATAACTGGGGTTCCTACTTTTGGTTCTGGCAGTTCTGTAGCATCTTTGGTTTTTGAAATATTCTTGTTTGGCACTAGGAGTTGTGTGGCAGGTATCCGAACCAGCCTGAATGTACAAAAACTGTAAAATGTGTACTTCTTTTATTTTTGACATGAGTAATTTTTACCTCTGTAATATCTATTGTTTTTGAAATATTTTTGGCGGGTGCTGTGAGTTTCATGACAGCTATCCGAACAAATCAAAATTTTGTGAAAACGGTAAAAGGTGTATAAATTAATTTTTAAGATGGTACCTATTCAGCTCTGTAACACCTTTGGTTTCCGAAATATTCTTGATGGGAGTTGTATGACAGCTACAGGAATGAGCCGGAGTTTTTGTTAGCCACATATACAGGTATTAGAATATTTTCCTGTAAAATTTGCTTGAAATTGGTTTATGCGTTTCGGAGGAGTTCTGGAACAACCAAACAAATTCAATCAATCATATATATTGATAATATTTTTTTAATGCATCATACATGTAATTTATTGCATACTTTGCGGATGAATAAAGCGTTTGAGGCCGACAGATATATCAACCAATCAAAGGTAAAAAACTACTGCTACTGTCACGAACTAAGTCTTCTTAAATAGTGCATTTCCATTTTAATTAAATTATTACCAAATCATACTAAACAAATTTTATTATTTTATGTATACTTAAATAAATTTCAAGAAAACATCTATGTTGTGCGCGGTATTTGAACCCGGGATCTTCTGATTATTAAATCAAATGATATTATCACTCTACACCGCATGTATATCGGCATTTACCAATAACCCACTCGTCTGTTTGTCAGGTGAATGTCATAAAGCCTTTAGAAATAAAAAAAGTAATGGCTTTATGTTTCCATTGACTTGGTCATAAAAGTTTTGAGTTATAAAGTTATACATTTTAAATACATTACGTACATTGATGCTAAGTTCTATTTTGATGGAAATGAATCCTTAAAATATTTCGGAATTTTCACCATATTTTCAGTTATGAAAAAATATTTTATATTCTATCACAAAACAAATGGTGGACGATTTTAATGATATTTTTTGTAGTTATAAAATGAAAATAATAATAATGCGTGCTCTACAAATCCTACTGTATGCACACACATATATACATACACATTTTTCGTTATCCTTAAAAACAAAGATATCATCAGAAAAATATGCAATAAAATTGTAAAAAAAAAACAAAATAAATAAATTAAAAATACATATTTAAAAATTCCTGAGCATCTTCAAATTATTACTTTTTTTTTTTAGTTACTCAATTGAGTATGCAGTGAAAAGGAGTTTTATTTTCCGATTCCAATCCATTGAAAAATTATTGTAATCTTTAAGATGTCGTGTTTTTATTTCAATTATATGTATGTACACTATATATAATTAATATTAATATTTAGAGAGAAAATTTCATTTTAATTTGATTTTTAGGGTGAATTTTAAGAATTTATTTTGATTATGGAGTTAAGTTGGAATTCAAGAATTTGCTAAAATTACTTAAGCTAATTATAATTGTTTTTAAACTTTGGAAAGTATTGTGTAATCAATTTTAAGAAATATTTCAACATTGATGGTAGTTATCTTGCTGTATTGCAATTTTTATCAATGTTATCATCATGTTATGAATATTATCGTTCAACAAGAAGACGTTGCAAGGGTTTTTCAGACTGATGATAGCTAATTCCAACCATTAATTATCATTCACTGAGCAGTTATGAATGGATATTGAGTTAATTTTTATTATTTTTTTTAAATTTTTAATTTTGAATAAATTTTTAATTCTTATAATCAAATCTATGAATTTCAAGTAGGTATCAATGCCGTTAATCACCAGTCTCACTCATTAGTAATAGTTTATTGCTAAGTACAATTTTTTGTTTTTGTATACTGGTACTTTTAAAATTTAAATTGCCGATAAAAATAATTCAGTATTTAACTTATACGAGCTAAACGTAAAATAATTCGTCTCAAACATAAATTTATATTAGTCAGGCTTAATAAATTTATCGAGTTTTTAAAATTGTATTAAATTTTTAATAGATGTTACATATAAAGTCTATGACGATTAATTTAAATTTAAGTTTGTTAAAAAATAAGGAGTTTTTGTACTTCCTACAAAATAATTAGATTTTGATTTCATTCAATTACAATTTATATTTGCTACTTCATTTCTTTGTATTGATGTAATCAAAATTACTAAGTTTAATTACTAAGCAGACTTTAATGTACAACTAAGAGCAATTTCATGTGTTAAAACATCTCTGCTTATTTGAAAAAACTATATAAAAGCAAAAATCAAAATGCAACTTGCGCCATAAAAAGTAAATCTTTATAAATTGGTTTATGCAATCTAAAGACAAGTTACATTTCAAAATAATTTACTTCTATATATAAAACAATCCCCATATGAACTTATGAGATCCGATTGTGGAGTTCAGCCTCAATGTTTAACATCAATCAAATTCACCGTTTCCAGTCAAAATTTTTTACTAATGTTGGGACATTCTCCATACATTTGCCAAACAAATTTTGGATACAGTCCAAACTAAAGAAGGTTTCGATAGTAGATTTAGAATTATTATTTGATTTGAAAAATTAGAATTGAAGAATACATTGCTCCAGCTTCGCAGCTTTAATGAATATGTTAGACATTATTTTTATAATCCAATTTTTTAACACCCTGTATCTCAAGTTAAATTTAAAAAAAGACTTCCTGTATAGAATTTTTATTTTTTTTTTATTACGATATTCTAACGAATAATCCTTTAAAAGATTTTCAGGCTGGAGAAGACCACCCGTTGTAAAACGTAGATAGTGTATGAAAGTAATAGTTTCATTAGAATAAAAAAACTACTTTTAGATTATTACTGTTTATCAAAAAAGTTAATTGAAAAGCCATAAAACTTGTCAACATGCACACAGTTTCCGCCATATTTTATTTCAATAATCTGAGTAAAATGTGATGAAAATCAAAACAGATAAAATTTTGAGAGTCAGAACGTGTTTACGTTTCAAACTTTCATCACATTCAAATTTAACTGTAGATTTTGTCAAAAATTTTTGATACCTATAATATTTTTATATATTACCTATATTATCAAAATAATTAATTTTAAATAGTAATATTTACTACATAAATACAGTGGTAGGCAAAATTAATTACACACTCAATAAATTTTTACACTTTTTTTTTGTTTTTCTTTTCTAAGGGCGGAATTTACAAATGTGTTAAAAAAAACTTTGGGAATCAATTTCACAAAGTGTTCTTAATTTAAATTTAAATTTTCGGCTGAAAAAAATCTCAAA
The DNA here is from genome assembly GCA_963942445.1 of Argyra leucocephala. NCBI lineage: Eukaryota > Metazoa > Arthropoda > Insecta > Diptera > Dolichopodidae > Argyra > Argyra leucocephala. The sequence goes on from OZ012680.1 coordinate 38,668,666, forward strand.
TGACTCAGGTAGTAACAGGTTTCTTTTGCTATGCCATACGGCAAAAGTAATTGCACATTTGGTTTCATACGGCATAATTAATTACACATTATTGCATTTTGATCTATTGAAATGAATAAGTGCATTTTTTGATATCGTTTAATTAATTTTTATTTTTGAATTTGTGTAATTAATTCTGCCTACCACTGTATATTACTATTATAAATGTTGCCGTTGCTGTATATGTAAGCATTTTATTACTGTACAACAGTGTTTATTGTGTAATCACGCAACGATGTACATTGAAATTTTATCCAACTTTATAAATTCAACTGTTCTACTTTTATGTCAATTTTGTTTAAAGGATTCGCATATACCTTTATTACAATAGCTTCTATAGTCTTTGATAGTTTAATTCTTTTGGGTTAATAAATAACACAGTAATATTTTTTTTCAATTTATTTAAAGTTTTAAATAAATTTTAATTACAAAACAAAAAAAAAGTTTAATTAAATTTAATATCGTAATTAAATTAATTATATTTAAATTGAAAATATAAATATTTAAAACAAAAACGAAAATTTAAATTAATTTATTTAATTATAAAAAGATAATACCTTTTCACATATTCATTTATTCCAAAGTAACCTAGATACATAATTTTCTTTTTTATAGTAGTAAACATCAAATTCTGGAACATATAGAAAAATAATAAGTAATTTCCCTGGTGACAATAGCTTTATTTGTATGCATACATACTTACATACATATATGCATGTAAATATAAAAAAGATAAAAATATATATATCTAATATAATATGTATATATGTACGAGTACAATAAATTATACAAAAGGTATATAAAATGTGCTGACCATTATGGTCATTTAGACATATGTCTAGACACTGATGGCTTATACATCTTTCTATTGTCATTCATTCAATTTTATTCAACAATTCATTTACTTATTTCAAAGGAATGTAATATAAAAGTTAACTTTTTAACAAATTTTTTTTTTGTTATTTTTTTGTGTTTTATTAAAACAATGAAGATTTATTTTAGGTCAACTTTTCTAAGAATATTAACTTTACCAAATTTTTATTTAAATTTAAAAGAAAATGATAAATTATAATGAATTTATTCTTTACTATATTACAGTGTACAAGAACTTAAGAAATATTAACTTTCAGATACTAAATTTAGTGGTACAATTTAATAAATTTAAGAAATAAAAATTAACTAGGAGTAAAAAGAGCTTCCATCTGAAAGTTCAAAATCAGAGATAATAATTAAAAAAAAAAACAGCCCAGTATCATAAGATGTAAATTAAGCGACCCAACACCATACTAAATTCAAAAACTTGAAAATATTTAAGAATTTTTTTTTTTATATATTTCCAAGACAATGAGGATGAACATGCTAACTGGTGTTACGTAGAAAATTAGCATACAAAAAGTATACAATAGGTAGAAAAACGTATTATTACACAAAGAAATGGAAATAAAATCCATAAAAACGAAGTCTATAAATTAAGTGAAATATTAAACTTCAAATTCAACATAACATAGAGATAGAATTGGCACTAATTAATAAAAATGGAGCAAAAACTCCAAAACTTAAATTTCCACCGTAGATAGCAACCCTATTTATTAATCATCTAACTTAAGTAAATAAAAGTAGCTCTACTACAAGCTACAAGCTTTTATACTCAGAGAAAAATAAGTAATTTAAAAAAATAATAATTGGGCATTCCCCTTCACCGATTGTTCCAAAATAATTCAAACAGAACAGCATTTGCAGTGGCTTAAAAATCCAGTAATTTATTAATTAATCTTCTCACGTAACAATTTTTGAAGCTGAAATACAGAGCATTTTGTTAAACTTGTCAACAAGTAAAGAAGAGGCCATCAAAAACAGAGAAAAATTTCGAATCAATGGACACAATAAAACAATTAAGGACATACAAATAAGTAAAAGAGTTCCCATAATATGGCCACCCGTACTTGTGGGTATTGAAGGTCATGAATTAGCTTATAAGGCTGCTAATACCGCAATAAATTGTCTTTTACACACTTATGAGCCATTCAGTAAAAAATCAATATCTATATATGAATCCAAAATTGCTCAGGATAGAATAGAAAATAGAATAAATACAACTTACTTACTTACTTAGGTGGCCAGCAGACCATGTAGGTCCTGTACCTGACTCATCAACGTCCTCCATTTTTGTTGATCACGGATGGATATTCTCCAGTTGAAGATGCGAAATTGTTTTAAATCCGCCGATACTTCGTCTCTCCAACGAAGGTGTGGTCTGCCCCGACGTTTTGTACCTTGGGGTCTGGATTCAAAGATTCTTTTGGCTGGAGCATCTTCATTCATCCGCTTTAAGTGTTCAACCCAGTAAAAAGGTGTCCGAGCCACATAATAAATACAACCATCAATATAGATCAGTTAGTCTAGCTATAGAAGCGCAATTATTTTGTCAACAACTACCATCATGAACAAAATGTGTTTTATTAGATTCCACCACCCCGAACACTCCAAAATATACTACTTCTACATACTATAAAACGAGCAACATTCATTGTGGCAATTTTGGAACAATTCCCCACTTATTTTAATTCAACTCCTTCAGCTATAAGCCAAGTTAAATTAAAAAAAAAATAATATATGTGATAATTGAAAAAAAAAAAAAAACTTTTTTTTTAAACGTTTTTTTTGTGCAATAATTTGTGCAAAATTTTAACCATGAGCATTACTCGTATCTGAGAATTTCTATTATATCAATATTTTATAATAATTGTTATATCTGTAATAATCAGATGACATAACCATCATATGACATAATTTCGGTCGGTAAAACATTTTAATATATTAAATCGCTAATAATGTCTGTAAAACTTTTTACCTCGATGAAATAAAGCCAAAAACAGTGATAGGAATCCAAAAATTTAAATGTGAAGCTTCTTCAAAATATTACCGCAAAAAATTACCAATAAATTATTAAGAAGTACTAATTTTTGCATCCATCTTTCAAATGAACCATTTGTAGAAAAACATATCCAAGTTCTAAGCCTATATAGGAAAACTATGTATGTATTTACTACCAAAACCAAAAAATATATCTGAATAAAGGCAAAGCATCATAAAATCAATAAAATATAAAGCTTTTTCAAATTACAAATATTTTCTAAAGTCATCAAAACAATTTAAATTATCAAAAAAATAAAGTACATATCCATTAAATTTTTTAAAATTTCGCTGGTTTGTGTCTTTGAATTATCCACCTCGAAATGTTTCTAATTGACCAATGCAAGCACATTTTCAAGTTCAAATGAATGTTTATTTTACAGAGAACATTTCAAGGGTAATATTGACTTAACTATTTCTTCAGTTGGTATTTAGTTTTAGTAGAACAATTTAGTGCTGAAACTACAAAACTATTACTAAAGGGAGGTATCAAAAATGTTATGCTGAAATTGGACGATATGCTAAGAAAAATGAATTTATAAAATTAATTTATGTAATTATAATTTTTTTTAAATGTGAAATATTAAAATTTCCATGTCATTTTACTTTTAATAAAAAGAATATGTTCGATTTATTAATTAATATTGATACATAGAGATTTTATGTCACTATTTATATATCTATAAATATTATTATTATTTGTGTTAACAAACAAAATATGTTTAATAAATTGTTTCGTTCATCATAACACTATTAGAACTCATCAGTAGGTATTTATAGTGTTGGACTACCTATACAACTCCTATTTGCATTTTGATTGATTTTATAACTTATTATATGTATAAGATGTCAATAGTACATCTGTGAGTGATATGTCTAAAATATCTATGTATCAATATTAATTAATAAATCGAACTTTTTCTTTTTATTAAAAGTAAAATGACATGAAAATTTTAATATTTCACATTTAAAAAAAAAATTATAATTACATAAATTTATTTTATAAAAATTACATTTTACATTGGAATTTTGGTCGATTTTTATAACTCACAGATCTATTATTGACATCTTTGACAAGTAAAAATAAGGTTTTGATGAAAATATGTACAAGCTTAGTTAAAAATAAAAACAAGCTTATATTGATAATAGTAAGCTTTAAGTGGATATAATAGACATTTTCATAAACTCAATACTGCAAAACAATAACGTTATGTATTTCTATATCCAGTATATTTTTGACATTTAAAAAAAAACTGCTGCTGTTTTGAATTTGCAGTACTACTGTGAACTAGTAATTTAGTTTGTATTCGGTTCCACACATTTTTTTTCTTGTAATCTTTGATTTTCATATTCCCATCTAAGTAATTCACTAAATAAAATTTAAAGTAAAAAATGTAATACGATTTTTTATTAAAAATAAGTTTTTTATTACATCAGTTCGCGTTCTATTTCATCAGATATTTTGAAAAAACTAAAATAAATAAAAGATGTTGCTGCTCTTGCTGTGATCATTTTTAAAAATTTTAAAGTTTGACAAGAAAATATTTGTATTGGAAGTTGGCAATACCGTACGTAACGTATATTATGTTCATACAGCCAGAAGTAGTCCTGTATGACCAATCCAAGGCATACTGTATAGTGAAAATCTAACAACAATTTCTATTCTCTGTATGGGTCAAATACACATACATATGAATTTATTTCAATAATAATAAAAATTTAAAAACCTAGAATTTTTAATTTATTTTCTAACAAAAAAAAAATAATTTGAAATACTTTGTAAAAAGGAAGTTGGTAACTATTTTTTATTATTACTACAATTTATAAAAAATAAAATAAATTGAAAAAAAATAATTTTTCAAGATTTTTTTTACTTTTCAATTGAATGATCATCAAATGTATTATCGTCATTTATTTTTGATTCCAATTGAAATAAAATATAAAAAAATAAAATAAAAGCAGCACTAATAAGTCTTATTTCCTTAAAATTTCTTACTTATAATGAAATATTTCGACCCAATTATTATTTATTTTTTTTTTTTTAATTTTATTTTACTTTAGTCAAAAAACTTTTAATTTCTTCGTAAACTTACATGGGCATATAAATGTTATGTACTATTCGTATACATTTACTATAATATAATATTATTATGTAAAGTGTTGTTCTTACATACAAAAATCTTAACCTATATATTTTTTTTTTTTCAATTTTATTTTATTTTATCCTAATGCTTGACTTTACAAGTGAAATCCTTAGTAGTGAAATTATAAACGTTTTAACTGTAAACAATAATAACAATAATAATAATAAGAATAATGAAACAAAAACATTATAATAATAATTGTGCAATTATTTTTGGTTCTTTTATTAAATTTCAACAAACACACATCATCATCACCATCACTAACATTACTTTAAAATATCAAAAAATAAAAATAAAAGAATAAAATAAAAAAAAAAGTGGTGGGTTTATTTTAAATAAAATCCCCCAAGAGTTGAATTCTATGATGGAAAATTTAAAACAAAACAAAAAATGTGTATTATGATTATGTCAGTCATATATGAATTTACAGACAAATGAATGAATTCTGAATTCCTTGTTTGTTTTTTTTTTTTTATCCATTTAAATAACTTCAATAGCTTTGCTAAAACATACAAGAATCTAGAGGGACGTTTAGAAATTATATCGCTTGAAATTAAATCGTTTAGAAATTATTTATGGAAAAAAAAAATTAAACTATTTTAATTTTAATATTTAAAGCCAGATGAATGAATTTTTTGTTCACATTTGAATTCCTTTTGAAATGAACTAGTTCACAAAAGTGAATTAGTTTAATTTTTTTTTAGTTCAACTATTGTTCACAAAATTATACTAAAGAGATTCGTAATTAGATTGACAGGAGATCATCAAGAGACTGTAAAATTAAAATAAGAAAATTTTCTATTATAGACTTTTCTATAGACACTTTTGCGGTCGGAAATTGGTTCAAAAATTTGAATACTCAAAGGAATACTAATATATAGAAAGCTTTAATTTATTGAATAAATATATTAAAAATATCTTAAGATTTAGTTTTAATTTTTACAAACAAAAAGATAGTAGTTTTTAGTGCGTTGAAGTCGGTACCACAGTTTTCCCCTGAAAATAGACCAGTAGCTTGAAAGCTCTTTTGATGATTATATTCTATCTGAAAAAAAAAACAAGATATCTTAAGATCATAATCAACAGAATAACTATGGAGACCATTTTTGAAAACGGAAATAACTACTGACACATTTATTACTTTTTAAACTTTTTAAATTTTTGCAAAAATTTTAATAAAGGTCATTTAACAGAATTAATATTCATTATTTACTTTTGAATCATTTTTCAAATTCATTTAGACAAAGTTTTTTTAATTATTATTTGAAAATGGAAAGGTTACGAACCTTCAATTCAAAAACATCTACATTTCTAAAAGCTTTATTCCACTGACTTAACTAATCAGTAAAGGTCTAGTACAAATTTGTTAAATGTTCCTTAATTTTTGATTCATCAAAATCCTTTTTTGTCTGTAATTTGCGAATAATATTTTTGATGGAGAGAGGCAAAAACAGTTCATGGGTTCAATAAATTTTAATTTGAAATCTCATAAAATAGTTGAAGGCTCAGCCATTAAAATAATTAATGATGGATAGTAGGCATTTCGGTACAGTTTGTATACAGTTGTTCAAAATATGTGCTGAACAATTAACTCATATCAGTTTTTTGCCAATAAATTCAATCCTGCAATTAACTCTATTAAAAATTGATTTATACAATTTAAATCTTGTTTTTGGTCATAATAATTTTATATGATAAGTGTTACCACAGTGTTACATTTTTGTATTCATGAAATTTTTGTTTTATATTTTTAACTAGCAAAGTCACCCGACGTTGTTCAGGGCCAGCACAAAATATATAAAATTTCAAATTCTGAAATTAGCCAATGATTTGCTTTAATGATTCGGTCAAATTAAAGCTTTTTAAACACAATATTTTTTGTTTTATTTCCTGGAGTTAAAATAAAAATATTTTTGTTTGTTACTTACTCTCTAGCAAGCTACATAAAATTGACCATGAGAGAAGCAAGGCTCTCTTAAGTCAATTTCTGCTACACTTAAAGTTTGCACTTGTGCTTTATTTATGGTAAAGGCAAAGCGTATATATGAAATTGAATCCGCTTAAATTGGAAAGGATAGTCAGATGGAATTAATGGTATTCTAGGAATGAAAACATTACTCCCAGAAGAGCATCCTTGTGCCATTTGCGTGATTTGCGTCATTTGCGTCAATTTCGCCAATTGCGTCAATTGCGTCAATTGCGTCAATTGCGTCTTTTGCGTCATATTTGCGTTATACAAAACAAAAAATAAAAATAAATAGTTATAAAAATATGTTTTGAATTTGGTCATCATATACATACAAACACACAGTGACGTCATGAAAAAAAAAAATCTAAAATAAATCCTTTCCCTGACAACTTTTTGGAACTTTTCGATGTTTCCCTATATGACGACCCTAAATTGTACCATTGTGGAAAATTTCAAATTTCCAGGTCAACTGGAAGTCGCAAATACTTTCTGGGCATAAACATACATTCAATTTTATATATAGTGTAGAATAGAATATAGATAATAAAGATGCAAAAAAAGAGGACATTTACACACAAAATTATAAAATAAGAGACAATATTGTGAAAATATTGTGCTGTATTTGGAAAATGATTTAGGAGAAAACAAGACAGTCCTGTAAAAAAAAGGATACGAACGGTCTGTGTTTGAATAACTATTTTATTTAAATTATTTGCAACAAAATTGATTCACTATAATAGCCATACGTTCTTTGGGAATTTGGGGATTTGACAAAATTGAATATCAAAATAAAACTGATAGTATATTTATGGCAGGTTCTTTGAAAAGAAAACTAAAGGCAACCGTGGCAGTTGAATTGAAGTACCTTTTAATATCTGTAATTTTGTTTATTTTTTCTTCTCTCTCTCTCTTTTACTCTCCGCCTGGTTATAATCTGAACTTCTTCTGGATATTAATTTAGTACACAAAGGTAGCGCTTACTTTTCTTTCTCCTATTTATGCGCAGTAGGTAGAGTGTTCCGGGTTCGATATCCGACGAAGGCAAAAAAATGCTTAATGGTTTTTTCAACTTGGTCCAGTACCCTTTGACATTGGAATAAAATAAATGATAAAAATAGATAGTTGAGAGTTGGTTAGCTCTAAAAATAAAATGGAACTATTCTATTATGAAGCGAAGTTACTCTATAATAGATATAGTTTTCCACATTTAAACTAGTAGATCTAAGCTAGTATATCATAAAAATTCGAAAGAAAAAAACAATTGTATTAATTGTGTATACCAAATAAATGTGTAAAAAGCAGTTGGAGCGTTAATCTCATAAATTTGGAATTATATACAAAAAAAAAATATTATTGTATTATTTAAAATAACACTACCCAAATTGTGAACGATAACTTATGCACAATATATACAAGGACAATCGATAGATAAGTCAATATACATGAAATCTAAATAAAAAATGTACAAGTTCAGAGCAATTATTTTCATTTTTAAAATTTTTTTTTAAAAATATTTTTAATAAAAAATAACGGCATCTTATATAATTAAGGAAAAATTAAAAATTACAAACGAAACATCAAAGTAAACTATAATAAAAAATTTACAAAAATTTTTTATTTATTTTTTATGTTTTAATATTAAAAATTCTTTTCCCGTTAATATGCGACATCAAAAATTCTCATGAGCTCATAACCTACCACTATTCACTATTAAATAAAATATATTCGGATGGATATCAAGGCTAAAATGAACTCACACATAAATTATAAACTAATAATTACATAATACTATATAGTCATACTGTGTTGTAAAATCAGGAAGTTAAGTTTTACATTAAAACTTAGAAAAAATAAAAAATAAAAATAATAATAACAAAAAAAATAACAAGAAGTCATTTTAAGTTAAGAATTTGTACTAGAATTTTGAAAGTGCAAATTTATTGCCAGAAAATTATGAAAAAAAAACTTTATTATATTTATTTTAAATACTCTTTCTCTCTTTTTCTTTCTCGTTTATTAGATATTTTTTATATTCTTTTTTAATTTTTTTTTTTTGTTTTTCAAATAGAAAAAGAAAACATTTTTTTAACAATGAAATGACATGATAGTTTTGTTGAGATGCGATGGCATTTTTTGTCGGAAGTTAATGACAAACCATGAAATTGTAATAAAATAGAAAATAATATAATATCGTGATATGAATTGTCTATTATGGGTTGGTTCCGATTCATTGGCAACCAATGTCCAATAAAATCGAAATGATGCTTTTTTATAGGCGATTTTTGTAATTAATTTTGTTCTTCTTTTATAAACAGCCGGTTAAGATATTTATAACCTTTAGCATTTAAGTACCGATTAGTTGGGTTGGTATGTTGTAGAACAGACGGAGATAAGCAGTAAAGAGTATTGGATGCATTAGTGGGAAATTAAAAAATGAGGCTATTAAAATTAAATTTAAATTTCTGCAAACTGTGTATTGATTATGTGGAAGCAAATTAGAGAGAATATTACTTTTACATTCTAAACAAATTACTAAAAATGCATTTTTTTTTTTTAGCAAAATTTAACCTCAGTAGAAAGCTGTAGTCGGAAAAAGTTAAAAAAAAAATAAACATTTTTTCAACAAAAAACAAGAGCCTCAAAACAAAACATTTTTCTATCTTTTAAAAAATATGATTTTAGGTTTACAGTGGAATAATTCACCGCTAGCCAATATGGTTAGCTTACTTTCTCCGCTCCTGTCTATTATTTTTCTGAATTAAGATTTTATTTCAACATTTAGATCTTATGGACTAGAGAGTGGAATATCGTATAATAAAATTATGGTGAAATATCATGCTTCTTAACTGATGGAGTAAAGATTTCAAATTATTAAAAAACTGATTCTCTACACAATATCAATCATATCAAATCTACAATCATTATACTAGTTTTTTTTTTTTTTTTAATATAAATTTTATTTTTTCCCACTATTTTTACATTCTTACACTAGTCTAGCCTACAAAAATTTACAAAAACAGCTACTTATTTCTAATTTTATTAACATCTAAACAATTTTACCGTTTTTATGTTAGTTTTACGCAAAATTTTATTAGTTTTTTTATACTATGTACAACTTTACAAAGTTTTTTAGTCTTTGAATTATATTATTGGAAAAGTAGGAGGTAAAAACCAATATTTATATTTATTAAAAACCTAGCCTAACTTAGTCTATCTTAATCTAACTAAAACTGCTTAACCTAATTAAAAAAATAATGTATGTTATAATATGTGCTAATAATAATTAGAGTTTTCCAACCACCAATAGCTTGCTTTAATTAATTTGTCCTTATCTGGTATGGACATTTCAAATTTTAAATTCTCTCCGTTAATATTGCCCGGGTTATAATCAATAGCTTTACATGTAGCCCGTCTATTATAATGGTATAATAGAGGGACATGATTACGGTTTTGAATATAACAGTTTTTATCCAAATAGATAAAATGCTCTGGAGCTATGAAGCCCGTGAGCAAGGTCTTTTTGATGTACTCCTCATTGTGGTAGAATATATGCGATATTAAACCATTTTCCGGAGTGTTTTGTGCTTTATCATAATGTCTTCGAATTAATTTTATAACAAAATTATCGATTCTAATTATGTTTGCTTCCTTGTACAACTATTTATTAGAGTAGTAATGCTTGTATTCGGAATTGGGCTTTCTATATATATTAGTACAAACTCTTATGCACTTTCTTTCAAATTTTCGGAGAGTTTCCATTAAGCTCGCACTGATGTTGTACCATATCATTATAATTATACTAGTTGAGTAGCCCTTAATTAATAATCATAATACTCTTCATAATCAGTCATTTCTTAAATATTTTAAAATATCGTTTTTGAATCCGTTTTATGCCTTACTGATGATGGGATTGAAAGACAATAATTATGATGATGATGATGATGATGATAATGATTGTATTTGAGTCTTTCCGAACTAGAACTTTAAAGTATAAAATATATTGAATTTAAGAAACCTGCCAATATCTTATGATTCTTATGTGCTTCATAATACATAAATACATTTTTTTTATTTAAAACTCCTTATTAATCATTTCAGTTCTTCCTACATGCATATTAAAAGAAATTTTCTATAAAACAAATAGAAAGAAAAGAAAACCGATCTACAACGATTTTTCTTATATATTATACTGTCTGATAAGTGATAATTGAATAAATATCTGTCTAGGCTTCGAAAAACACCAAAAACTAAATACAAACTCTGTGATGAAGTAGAGGAAACGGCGTAATATTCTATGTCGGCGTACATTCTGTGTCGATTGTGAAGTGGTAGTAAATGAGATATTGCTTCTCAATGGACAGTGATTTATTCAAACGAGAAGAACTCTTATCTAACTAACACAAGAGTGTCTCAGGATTCTTCATTGACAAATCAGAGAAGAGATTAGCACTATAAGGGAATGTTGCCAAAATGAGCCGGCCGGCGCAGTGACATTAGCACTATAAAACAAATCCAACAGTAACTAAAGTATAATTATAATCTGACTACTCACTATTCAAATCCTTCATGTTCTGTATCACAAGTTGCAAGACTTTGACCAAATAAACGTATGCCACATCAATTTAGCTATTACCAAAACAAGAGGAAGGAAATAAATAAAATAAATAAAATAAAATATAAATTAATAAAATTATTTTAATAAATAAAATAAAACACTTGTTAATATTTCACTGATTAAGAAAATATATACAGATTTTCTTATATATTTTATTTTAATTTAATATTTTAATAAAAATAAAAAATAAAAATATGAGCCGACATGTTTCGTCCTTTTAAGACATTATCAAGACTCTGATAATGTAAAGAAAAAATAAATAAAATAAATCAAATAAATCAAATAAATAAAATAAATAAAATAAATTAAATAAATTGAATAACTAAAATAAATAAAATAAATAAAATAAATTAAATAAATTAAATAAATTAAATAAATAAAATGAATAAAATAAATAAAAAAAATAAAATAAATAAAATAAATAAAGTTAATAAAATTAATAAAATAATTAAAATAAATAAAACAAATAAAATAAATTAAACAAATTAAATAAATAAACCTAGTAAAATAAATAAAGTAAATAAAATAAATAAAACAAATAAAATAAATAAAATAAATTAAATAAATTAAATAAATTAAATAAATTAAATAAATTAAATAAATAAAATAAATTAAATAAATTAAATAAATTAAATAAATTAAATAAATAAAATTAATAAAATAAATAAAATAAATTAAATAAATTAAATAAATTAAATAAATTAAATAAATTAAATAAATTAAATAATTAAAATAAATTAAATAAATTAAATAAATTAAATAAATTAAATAAATAAAATTAATAAAATAAATAAAATAAATAAAATAAATAAAATAAATAAAGTTAATAAAATGAATAAAATAAATAAACTAAATAAAATGAATAAATAAGTAAAATAAATTAAATAAATGAAACAAGTTGAATATAAAATAATTAAAATAAATAAAATTAATAAAATAAATGAAGCAAGTAAAATAAATAATATAAATAAAGTAAATAATTCATTTTTTTTTCTAAATTCGTTTACATAATGCTTCAAAATATCGCAAATATATGGTAAACAATTATTGGTAATAAATTGGATGATTGACTATCAATTTTTCACGCTAAAAATAAAAATTAAAACTCTATTCCTGGTGTTCAAAATTTATAATTTTAATATAATATTATAGTTATTGAAATTAATTAAAGATTTCCGCGGCAACACCTCATGTTTACAATTTCAAAAGATGTTAACAAATGTTGAGGATTCTTATGTAAAATTAACAAATGTTTTATATCTTCCAACATTCTTTTAATACACAAGGTATATATTTGACCACAACTTGAGTATAATTTGAATATTTATTACACTCGAAAATACCCTTAAGTAGACTTTAGACAAAGTAGAAATGCGAGCCTCCAAAATTTTTATTGATGGAGATGTTATACAAAAACTAAAATCGCTAAATCATCATCAAAATGTAGGAGAAGCCACTCCGTTTTATAAATATCTGTTGAGTAGCTGTTCAAAAAATCAAAAATATTATGCCAAAAATTCAACCATTTCAACGCAGTGCACCCTTTTCCTATAAATTTGCAATTGAATCTCTTCTAACTCGAGTTGTTGAATATAAAAATTCTTTCAATAACCCAACTTCTAAACTGTGGAATACCACATTGCCATTTTATGTGTAAAACAGGATATTTCATTCCTTGAACAAAACAACAAATTTATGTATGACAGCTTTGTAACTTGGTTAGACAGAAAATATTATTTGAGTTGTTGATTTTCTTTAAAAAAAAAAATAAAAACAAAAAATTCTATTCTTTTGTGACACTTTCAGTGAAATTCTTCTGTTATGCAAAATGAAGCTTTCATTCATCATCATCACTAACTTTTATTATAATATTATTATTATTATTATTTTTTTTTTATTTTATACTTGTGCAACTTAACTTTTTATCATTTTATTTTATTTAAATGTGTGTGTGTGCATGCAATTTTTTTCATTTTAGTTTTATTCATTATTGTAATGTTCTTCTCGTTTGCGTTCAAAGTTAATTGTGCTTGACTCAAAAGAAAACTAAATTTTTTTTTTTTTTACTGAAAAATGAAAGGGACACACCATACCCTAACATTTTTACTTTAAACTGAAATTTATCTTAAGTTACTTTTTATTTTAAAATTCTTTGGTTTATTCAGGGTGCATTTTCGTTTTTATAACAAAAGTTAAGAATGAATTTTCTTTTTAAATTTTCTAATTTTCATGGAGCAAAGAAAAAAAAACTATGTTGCCATAATTTTTTACAGTTAATTTTCAAATAAAAAAAAGAAAAGTAGAAAAATACTATTTAAGAATTATAAATGAGAGAAGAATATTTAGTACTCAATACAGGATTAAATTTATTATTGTACCAATCTGTGTGTGGTAATATCGGAACAACGGTTGTTTGTAATTTAAATAAACATACACAATACAATTTACTTGCGATTTTAGAAGAAATTGTATTCATTCAGTCTGAAGTCCAATGAAAACAACGCGATATTGTATGTCGCCAAAAATTTGATCAAAAATTTGATTTGATTTTTTTGTACAGTTCTAAACCATTAAATTAAAAATATTTTACTTGTTGTTTTTGAATTGTAGTTTGAGAATGAACATGAAAATGTCGCATTTATTGGATTTGCTATGCGACATTCTATGTTGACAATGTCATGTCGTTTTAATTGGATTTCAGGCTTTAGTTGTTTATTGTCATAAACTGATATATGATGGTGTTTTAAGTAGTTTAGGGAGAAAAAAGCAAATAGAAGTAGTTAAAATATTGTTTGATGGATTGATTTTTATGCTCTGCTATTTGTGTTGTTAAAAAATTAAAAATGATTGAACCTGAATGTTATAAGAATTACTTACGAATATCAATTTAAATAACTCTTGATGAACATATTATCACAAAGCAAGATGTAATGATAATGATAATCCTATAATATCAGTTAAAATACAGGTGCCTATTATGTATTACGATAACGATTACGATTTGATCGAACGAAATGTCAAAATGCAAAATTGGCATTATGTATTTCGATATCGTTCAGAAATTGTCGAAGAAATCGATAAAGTTTATCGATGTAAAATTTTATCACGAAAGAGACATCGAAAGAGAGATTTTGTACAAATTATTTCAATTTTGAATTGAAAAGATAAAATAAAAGAGTGACGCTTGGACACCTGGTGTTTGTTTTATATTTGCGATATTTTGTGGAATAAAAATAAATTTAAAAGTTGAAATGGAAGTAGGTATTTTACTTTATTCTTCATAATTATTTTTTTATTGAAATAAATTTTAATAGGAATGAAAGGCGAGTTACAAATGAACTGCAATATGAAAGGTAGTGTATATAAATTATTTCAGTAACTCTACTTTAATCATAAAAATAATGTTTGTCTGACTTTTTTCTTCTAGTGTATAATGGAATTTAATCCATTTTGGACATAAGTATAAAAAGCAAATACATATAAAGCTACCTTAAGCACAACAGAAAAAATTAGCTCTGCTATTCGACTCTGCTACAAATTAGCTCCGACATGAAAATCATTTCCTACGCTGCACATCATTTCCTTCGTACAAACCGTACAGAATCTTAATACGCTGGCCCATTTTATTATATTTGGAATCGACGTGTTATTTATTGGCTATTTTAATTTTTACCATAATTTTTTTGCTGCAATTTGATAGCGTTTTTCAGCACTATCAGAAACTGAAAAATTTAACTCCGCTAAAATTATTTTATTTATAAAAACTTTTAATTTAATAATTTTTATTTTATTTAAACACTTTTAACTTCAACTTAAAAATTTCAAATAGCTATAACACAAGCTATACAATAGCTATACCTATAACATGAAAAAAAGCATTCAACCATGCAATATAGCACCGTCGATTGTGTTCTCAACCATGCAATATAGCACCTTCGAGATGTGTTAAAATACACAAAATAACCCGTGGTATACAACTGGAATTTGTACTGACATCATTGGTACAACAATTGAATCGTGTATTTGGTGCTTTATAATTGTTGAAAGGATATCCAAAAGTTTTTTTTTTTCTAAAAGATTTCAACTTTTGCTGGTTGTTGTTTAAAGATTTTTATTTAAAAAAATCATTTTTTTTCTCTCTATTTTGCTTTCAAACTGTTATTAGAATTGTCGAGCGGGGGAGGGGAGTTAATTCATTAACTCATCTCCTATGATTGGAACAGTTTATGTTGCATTTTTTTTAAAAGAATTTTATTGACAAATCTACTGGTTGAAATTTCATAAAATTGTCCTTATACTACTTTTATTTCGCAGTTGTAATGCTAGTGGTTTAATATGAGAGTGTATAGTATATCAAATCAATGATTTACCCAAGTTTCCTGAAATTAATTTTACAAAGAAAAAATCTCATACTCAATTAATCTAAACAACTGGAATCCCAATTTATTTGTTTCTTTATTCTAAATTTTCATGTGTTTAATATATTTTGATTTCGAGAAGAAAATATGATGATGTCATAAGTCAGCCCATAAGTCAAATCCGCTTCAAGATCATCTTGTATAGCTAAAATGTGCAAATTTAATGTGCATTTTAAAGGGTTATTTTATTCATTGGCCGGTAGAATCTATTAAATTTTTTAATTAACTACCTGTTTTTGTTTATATGTTTCTATAGGTATCCAAACTGGACCTATCCTAATGCATAATAAGATACTTTGTAGAAATTTGTTTGGATTAGTGGTATATTATTTAATACCAAAATCGGATATCTCTCCTATTGTTAAAGATAAAATGCACTAATTTTCTACTTTCAGATATTGACTAAGACGTCATAAATGTTCTGATTTCATTACTCTCATAGATAGTAGTTGTCCAACATAAAGATTATGTAACACAAAAAACTAGAAATATTTTTTAAATCTTTTGACTTCCATAGGGCTTCTTATTTACAATTTAAAATTGAAATGAGAATGCTGTTGATTGATAGTTTCAATTTTATATCAAAACTATGATTTTTTTTAAAAAAGTTTGAAAATATATGTATATATAAATATATACATACATATTAATAAAACAATATAGGTAAGTTATAAAAAATGTCTATAATTTAATAATTTTTATAATTTCACTTTTCCTTTTTAAATTAACACGTAATTTAATCCTACGACCTGATGAATATATATGTACACATTTGACTCAAAATTATTTCCATTGGGATTTAATTTTTTACGCAGAAATATTTCAACACCTTTTACAGTTAAAAATTTCAAAAAAAATACATATAATTATTATTGTTCAATGTCACATTATTCCACATGCTTTGTGTGTAAATTTTTGTTAATTGATTCACTAAAATACTTTAAAAAAAAACAAATTAAACAGTTTTGAGTACAAATTTACAAAATCTAAAATGTTGTATGACGTTAGGTCGCAAAGAAAACATTTTGTTGGCGGTTTGCGATTGTTGGTTTATATATGAGTGAGAACTACAAGCGTACGACAAGAACAGTAAATATAGTTTACTGAAGATTTTTATATCTAACATTAATAGATATTTAGAATTACACTACATTAGGAGATATAATATTTCGATAAAGTATATTCTTAAAATATCAGGAATAGTTTCTTTACACCGGCAACACTTTTTTAATAAATTTTTGTATAAAGGTGGGTTTTCACTGGACAACATTTTAAAATCTTAAATATTTTGTTTTAGAGAGATAGCTTATTAAATTTGTATGTAGGAAAAAAATAGATAGCTCCAAAGAGTACTGCAAATTTCTATTTGGGAAATTTATTTTATACACAAAAAAAAACAACAATTCAACCGTCAAAAGCATCTGTTGAAAAAGATTATTTCATTTTATATATATTTACTGCTATAAAGAAACTATATCCGATATTTTGAAAATATACTTTATCAAAATATAATGTCCCAATTTTTGTGAAAATATCTTCAGTAAATGATATTTTCTGTTCTTGTCGTACGCATTGAGTTCTCATATAAAATAATGTCATTTCATGTTATCTCTCTTTTTAGAGCTAATAAAATTTTTAAGATTTTAAATATTGGTCAATTAAAATCCACCTTAAATGTATATAAAAATAGTTTGTTAATGATGTAAATCAATGATAAGCCAAATTAGGTAAAGCCTTCTCAAAGCATATATAGGAGACATCTTGGCTTATAAAACTAACTGTTTGACCTAAACAAACTCGTTTAATAATTAACTAATATAAATAAATGCTAAAGCAAATAATGCGAATACTCCGATCCTATATTTTTGTTTGATATAAAATGACGAAAATAATTTACTTCATTATTTGAAAAGTGTAGATTATACATTTACTCTAGATATAATATTCAAACCTGTATTAAAACCAGGATCAAATAATAGAATAACTATTCCCGCTTACCAAAAAAGTAAAAATTTTCCGAGTTCTTTGCGATAGAAGACTTATGTGTTATAAAAACATAGCATAATAAGCATATAAATTAAACAGTTTTTTTTTATTAACGGTTTTTTTCATTACTATTGTTGTTCTTATAAAAGGCTTCAGACAAAAAAAAAATTAGAAACATTATTACAGTATATAAGATATAGAATAACATGGTCTAATGAATAAAAATTATCAACTCAGTTTAACTAAAAAGCAGTTTTATATAATATAATCTTAAAACCACTCTGGTTATATAGCTGCCAGATATAAAAAAGGAAATGAAAATCAGGAGTTGTAAAGGTAGTCTAACACTACAAATACCTACTGATGAGTTCGAGTAGTCTTATGATGAACGAAACAATTTCTGAAAATAATTTTGTTTTATAAAAAAGGACTTTTCGAAGTAATGTGATACAAGGGTTCAACAATAAAACAAATTCAGAGTTATTAACTCCTTTGTCAGTATGTAAAAATATCAAACAAAACTCCCAACATACCTATGATGGATGATGAACTCTAAAAAATTACTAAATAAGGATCTATGATCGCCAATATTGTTAAATAAATCTTAACAATCTAGCATGGACATTTTTATACAAGTTATGTTTATTCAAAAGTATATACAAGTTTCTGTTTTGAATTCTAAACTTAGGGATTATACTTCTTTTACTATTTTCTTGAATCAACCGTTACTTAAAACCTAGAACGTAAATTTCGTGTTTTATATTAAATGGCGTTATTGGCGTTTCCAATGACATAACGACAAAAAATACCTTAGAACCTCGTTTTTTGACCGATTACAAGTTGTTTACATGTTATTAATTTAAATACATTAAATTTGAAAATTTTAAATTTTTTTATTGTTTTTGTGCTATTTATTTTATTGTTAAAAAAATCAAATATTCAAAAATTTAAAAACGCCCTACAAACCAAAATTTTCTTATAATTTTTTAAATCAGATTCTCAACAAATATTTTTGTTTAAAAATATCTTCCACTATGCCCTATCCCTGCTATCTATACTAATTAATTTTCTTATTTATATAAATTGAATTTAAATTTAATATACATTTATAATATACAAAAATACATCGAAAAATTTAATTCGAATAAATATTTATTTAATACCTTTGAATTGAATAGAAAAGTCTTATGCGAATTAATTAACCTAATTAGTTTTCAGAAAAATATTATCAAGTGTCGTATTAAATGACATTTAAAGTAAACAAAATTGTGTTTTAAACAAACTTAGAGGTTAAAATAATCAAGGACTTTAGTACATATGAATATGTATGAATTAAATACATATTATGCAAATTTATGAATTCTCAACAACTTTATAGCGGAATTATTTAATAAATAAAAAAGAATTTAAATTTATAAAATAAAGAATAATAACATACATATCCTTTACAGTTAATTTGAAATGGGATGAACATTAACTGAATTAATAAAAATAGTATTTAGTATGTAATAATATTTTCAATTATAAATAAAATTTTAGGATGAAAATATTTTGGAATTTTTTTTTACTTACATATCAACAACTCATCATCACAATTTGTTATACACAATTCAATTGCTATTATTATATATATACAACAGTTGAATCCTGACTTGACTGCTTTTTAAAAGGAGTATAGTTTGAGTATTTAGTAATAGTAAATTGTTAATGTATATTAATTACTTATGCATCATACAAAAATATTTCAACAATGCTTTCGTTAGTCACTTGTGGCCTCGGATATAGGAATTAGTGATAGTGAATTATATTTTTTGGCTCTTCTGAAGGAAATGTTGTATCCGCGTAGGACATTATGACTATATCCCAAAGATATCTGATGTTCCTAGCTTTCCAAAAATATATTTCTTTAATGGCCCTTCTTGTCCTTTATGGATGAAAAAGACATTTGAAAGTATCACTTGTTGTTTTGATGTTTTTGTATAAAAACCGTTATATCTGTTGATCTATTAGATATATATATGTATATATATATATTCATATAACATTTACTTCAGAAGATCGTTATTTCGTAAAAGACACATTACTAGTTTTATCTAGAAAAAGGGTAAAAAAAATCACTTTTTTTTATAAATGTTTATATCTTCTAAACTATTCAATATAGAGATAAAGTATGTACATATGAATTATAGAAAAAAAAGAGACCTTTACAACAGTATGTAAATATTGAGGGGTTCTATGGTAAAATTTTGAGGTAGTTGGTTTTTAAAGAAAGAAAGTAAAGATTGTTTTTTTTCCAAAATTTGAACTACAATATCTCCATAACGGCAGCACCAATCATCATCAAATAAATATTAAAATATGCTCCAGACCGTTATCTTACTTAGATACCGCATATATATATATATATATATATATATAAATCTAATAGGTCAACAGATATAACGGTTTATATATAAAAACATCAAAACAACTAGAATACTTTCAAATGTCTTGAAAACATTCAAAGGATAAGATACGCCATTAAAGATATATATTTTTGGAAAACTAGAAACACCAGATATCCTTGGAATGTAGTCATTAGGTCTTACGCGGATACAACATCTCCCTCAGAATCCCCCTTTTTTTACTCATTACGAAACAAAGACTGCACTTGATCGAAATTTCATTTACATTTTCTCATTTTGAGTTATGACTATAGCACTTGATAACACGCAAGTCCACAAATCTGAACATTCCTGACAACAGAACCTATCATTTCACTTTTAATGTTCATTATTACGCTTGCAATGTTTTCAATATATATGAATAAGTCATCTTCTAAATTGTTTCCTTTGGCAGGTATTACTTTTCTTCTTAATTTTGGTTCACCTTTTATATATATTTCCAAGATCTGCTGAGGCAGGCGATTTAATCTGTCTCTAATTACATACAAAATCTTACCACCTGTTATCGTAGTAGGTTATTACTGTACCAACTGATAGGCATACAAAAATTCTGAAGTTAGTCCCCCGCTGATCTACTACGTCTTCTTTTAGACATTTTGATTCCGGAAAACTTATAAGCGGAATTAGCGAATACTGACTATTGACTTTATATGAACGTTAGAAATTAAATGGCTTTAAACACTGTAGTTCCAAGTCGTAATATTTTTAATTAAATCTTCCTCACTTGTTAATTTAATATTTATAGTATTTGTCCGCTTCTCAAACTCGAAAATTCGCTTGATAAAAAATCAATATTTTGTTATGAATTGTTTTTCATCATTTCTATGGACACTTTTTTTTTTTTTTTTTTTTTTTTTTTTTTATATTATAGCCAAAACTTAGGTTTTGAACCTTTAAGTACTTGCGTACCGTTGACTATTTGAAAAAGGAAAGGATAGTTAGAGGAAAGGAAAGAAAAAGGAAGAAGAAAAGTTTTGTGGGAAAGAGCGAACAATGTTGTTAATATTCGTCTTAAACCTCTGTAAGTCATAAATAAAAAATCCTTCTCTCATTGGGAATGCTTCGATTGGGACGCGGTTCCACAATCGGGATGTTCTTACTATAAAAGAATTTCCATAGCCGGACTTAAACCATCTCGGAATTTCCACTGTGAAAGGGTGGGCACTTGATGCCTCTCGTGTTGTGCGATTGAATTGCTTAAGAGGAGGAAGAAGTGATTTTAATTCCTCGGAACAAGTGCCAACACCAAGCAGATATCTATAAAATAGAGTAAGTGCTCCAACAATACGACGATGACCAAGTGGTATAAGGGATGAGGTCACATTTATGTCGCCTATAAGACGAATGGCGCGGTTTTGAACTTTGTCCAAAAAATTTAAAGCGGTTTTTGGTGCACCTGCCCATAAATGTGAGTTATACTCGAGCTTGGGTCGTATATATGCTTTATAGATTTTTAAAAGGTCTCGAGATGAAAAATAAGTTTTGCAGCGGCTCAAAAATCCTAAACATTTTGCGGCGCTTTTCGCAATATCGAAAATATGCTCATTCCAGTGCATATTTTGATTCACTCGCATTCCGAGAATGTTCATATCTTTGAGTCGCTGGATACCTTCATTTTGAAGCCGGAGAATTGGTTCGAATGTTGTTAGCTTGTTACTAACAAAACAGCTTTGAGTTTTTGAAGTGTTAAACTCGACTCTGTTAGCTTTACCCCAGTCGACAATTTTGGCAAGGTCGTGATTGAGCGCGCCGGCCATCATTGTTCTTTTGGAGGTGACTGCGGAAGCTGTAGCATTAGTTTGTTTTAGAAAATCATATGATGCTACTAGAGTGCTGTCATCAGCAAAACTATGGATTGGATTGAAAGTTAATTTGAGAAGGTCATTAATGAAAATGAGAAATAGGGTGGGTGAAAGGACAGAGCCTTGTGGAACACCAGCATTGATTTGAAGTTGGTCGGAAAAAGAACCGTCAACTGAAACTATGATAGATCGATTTAAAAGAAAACTTTCAATCCATTTAGAAAAGGTTGAACCAAGGCCTATAGCGTTGCATTTTGCTATAAGAGCAGAATGCCAAACTCGATCAAAAGCCTTAGATATATCCAGAGCTACAACAGTAGCTTCACCAGATTGATGCAGGCTGGTGTTGAGCTTCTCGCAGAGGCATGTCATGAGATCACCGGTGGAACGTTGGGCTCGAAAGCCGTATTGGCTATCATGAATTATACCTCTACTGTCAAGATATTTCTTCAGCTTATGATTAATTAAGATTTCCATCGTTTTTGAAATAATGGAAGTAATAGCTATGGGCCTATAGTTTGAAGGATTGCTTTTGTCATCTTTTTTAGGAATAGGATAAACTTGGGCAACTTTCCAATAGGAGGGGTAAGTTCCTGACGAAAAGGACAAATGGAATAAGTTGCGCAGAGGTTTAGAAATAGCGAAGGCAATGTGTCGCAGCACAATTGCAGGTATACCATCAGGACCGGTAGATTTTTTTATATCGAGATTCTTCAAGACTTTTGCTACAGCTCTTGTTCTAAAGTAGATCCTTCCGAAGGAATAATTTAGAACAGGGATTGATGAAGGATTTTGGGCTGTAGGAGGGAGTGTGGAATTAGCTGCAAATAATTTTGCGAAGAGATTAGCCTTTCCAACAGAATCTGATATAATAGTACTATTATTATCAATCATAGGTGGAAACGAAGGCTTGCAAAAATTTTGCCTAACATTTTTAGCAAATGTCCAGAAAAACCTGCTGTTGTTGGGGAGATCAAAGATTTCTCGTCTCAATCTTTGATTATGTAGGAATTTTTGCTGATTGATAATTTTTTTACATTTATTCCACTATATTTTTTATTAATTTATCTTAAACAACAACCTCATACGTAATAATTTATTTCAAAAAATAAAAGTTAAATTTAAATCGGGTGTGTGCATTTGCGGCAATTTGATAATTTAAAATTTTTGTCAAAATGACTTATACATGTAATGAAATTTTAAATTGAAATTTGTAGTTGAAAATTAAAAAAAATTTGAAAAATTATTTGAATTCGCCACGTCTCCTTTTAAATTTCTATCATTTAAAATTTTAAAAGAGTAACAATAAAAATCGGTTGTGAAATGGTTCCAGATATTTGTACCGTACTTTTTTTAATTTACAGATTAAATATAATGATAGTAGAATTTGCATATAATCTGGTATGGTGTTCAGGTTCACTGTTATCAACTCGGTTGAGGTAAAATTAATTTAAGCTTTTTGTAATTTTGAGCGAATAAGCTCAGATCAAAATTTGTACAAAATTGCTCTACCACTCAAACTATTTGGCTTAGACTGCAGTGTTTGTATAATATTTTTTTTCAGTATAATCTCATCTATTAACCTGTCACAAATAATACCATCGTGAACTATGGTACCCTGTATAACTTTGTTTTTTTATTAGTTTTTCATGTAATAATAAAATCAAATAATTAGCTTTTTTTGTAATATTGTATATAAAATAGCTCCAAAAATAATTTTTTTTTTGTGTTTACTAATAAAATTGACAATCAATAAAATAATTAAATACAAAATTTTACAACACTAAATATGATATATTTATTTATCGACAGTTACTTTATAAAATGCATATAGGATCATAAAAATTTTTGTTAGTTTAACCTAATTTTTAATTTTTATTTATATAATAAGGTAAAGTCCTTCTTCTACATTACAAGAAGGAATATACCATAACGTAAACTATACGCAATTGTGAATATATATACTTTATATTTAGAAAATATAGCATTAAAAGATTTCATTGCGCCCTCTTTGAAATTTTTTAACAAACAAATTAATAATGTTTCAAGTAACATCAATAAAACTTTATAGTTTAAAGCGGAGAAATATAAAGAGGAGCAGTATGTGCGTGTGAGTGTGTGTATAAATTACCAGCTGAAACTTTTTTAAAATTTAATTAATTTCTCCCCTCCTGTTATTTTTTTTCATTTTTTAAATATAATCGGAATTGAGGGTTGATATAAGATACTTTAAGAATTATTAGAGTGATGTAAGAGCATTTTTGTTATTTTGTTATGTATGAATTTTTGTTATCAAAGTCAAATGCTAAAATTTAATCGATAATAATCAAGAAATAAAAATTATAAAAAATTTGCTTATGCGAATATTGTGAACATAAAACTACTGATTCAAACCAAGAAAGAAGTACAATAATACTAAAAAAATTTAAATTTGTCTCACACCATAAGAAAAATCTCACATTCTCACATAGCTATGGCCAGGTGGCCATCTAAATCGAAATGACTGCATAAAAACGTAATTGATAGTTAACAGATAGATCTTAGTTTTATTGTTAACTCTTTTAATGCTAATTCAGGATTCCCATAAGGCAACCATTTAGGACAATTTTTTTTTATAATTATGATTAATGATGTCTCTTCAGTTAATCTTCGTAGTCAATTGCAAATATTCGCAAATGAAATTAACATTTTTAAATAAATGACAGCTTTAGAAGATGTTCCACTCTTACAAGGTGATAGCTTCTTTAAGTGCTGTACAGATAATAAAACAATTTTCTTTTAAATGTAAATAAATTTACACTTATGTGATATACACGCTAACTTAATCCGCCGGATTGTTTTAATTCTTCTTTAAATGGTATTAAAATTTCTAAAGGGAGCTAAGTTAAGGACTTAAGGATTTAGTTTGACAACAAGCTTAACTTTACATACTTTTTTTTGTAATGTTATAAATAAAGCCATTTCTATGTTAGGTTTTATAAAAAAATCAAAGGAACACCTACGTCACCAAATCTTCGTATTTTCGTCCCGCTAAACCTAATTTATTTATTTATTTATGCTTAATTTGGAGTATACTAGTCAAGTTTGAAATTTTTCAAGATTGTGTTTTTTTATAAACAGCCAAGCGTTAGGATGTAATCTTTAGTACTTACGTACTGAGGGATAACCGAGAATCCCGGAATTGAAAATCTCAGAACCTGAAAAGCGCGTAAAATTTTAAAATGAAAAGTCCGGAAATGAAAAGCCGGGAAATGAAAAGCCCGGAAATAAAAATCTTGAAATTTGAGCTTTCCGGGATTAAGTACAAAAAAATCCCGGAGATAATAATTTTTTTTTTTATTTGTAATAAAAATTAAAAATTTATTTTGAAATTCGTATCGTAAATCTTAATTAAACGAGTGTGTTTTCCTGCCTCTGCGAAAAAAAGTTTCAGTTTATGAAAAAAAAACTAAATTAAATTATTTTTACTAATATAATAATTTATTTGAACAATCGTGCTATATTTTTAAGAAAATAGATTGTTTTTTGGCTGCCTTTTTTATATTTTACTTATGTTTATTATTCCAGGATTTTCAGTTCCGGGGTTTTCAGGTTCCTGGATTTTCCATTCCGGGCTTTTAATTTCCGGGATTTTCATTTGTGGGCTTTTCATTTCCGGGATATCGACCGCATTCCACGTACCACTTGGTTGGGATAGGACAGAATAGGAAGAAAGTTATTAAAAAAATTAATAGGAATTTGCAGAATGAGGTTATTGATGTTTTTCCTGAATTTCTGTAAGTTATAAAGTTTATAACTTACAGAAATTCAAGAAAACCATGTAAACTATGGTGTAAACTATAACAATATAAACTATGGTGTTGTTTGAATGTGGAAACACAGTAGAAGGGATATGATTCCGCATTCATGAAATCCGGACTATATGAACGAATTTCCGTAACCTGTCTTATGCCATCTAGATAATTCTACTGTATATGGAGACTGGCATCTGAGACCCCTCATGTTTGGTGTTGGAACTGCTTAAGAGGAGGGAGTAGTTTTTTGATTTCTAATGAGCATGTGTCCACACCTACAAATCATCTACAAAACAGAGAAAGCGCTCCTACTATACGACGATGTAATGGGAATGCCAAGGGAAGTTAAAGACAAAGTCACAGTTGGATCATCAATTAGACGAATTGCGCGTCTTTCAACGTCGCCAAGGTGGTCTAAGGCTTTGCAAAACTTCCAATCCAATTGTCAAATCCATCGATTTTATCTCCATATTCACATATGCTGAACTTAATTCACGCAAAATGGCTGATATTATTTGTTTTACTGAAATTATTTAAGGAAACATTATTTCTCCTGAATAACCATTAACATTAATTCAAAACAAAAAATATGTTAATCGATATACGAGTGTGTATATAATTCATGATAGGTAAGTGAAAGTGGCTATTGGTGTTAAGTTGTTGTCCTTTTCGATGTCACTGTCATCATAAAGCGCACGCAGTAATCTTCACAGTCCTATCATTAGCAATTAGTTGTTTGCAACCGATTCAACAACATAGAGATTATCTATATATTCATTATCTACATAACGAAGTAATAATATTTAAAATATGTACTACTTATGTGGTCAAAAAGTTTAATTAATATTAATTATTTTGTTTTATTATATCTATCTAGTAATATATAAATACGCTAAATATGTCTCTCAAACCCTCAAACTTACCAACTCGGTGAAATAAAGCAAAAAGCAGTGACAGTAACCCAAAAATTTAAATGCAAAGCTTTTTCAAAACATTACCGCAAAAATTACCGATTAAGAAATAAAAAAATTAAAAAGTACTAAAGAAAATAAAATAAATCATTTATACAAAAAACATATCCCATAACACAGCCCATGTAAGAAAACAATATATTTAATACAAGTACCAAATAAGATCATCTAAATAATAGTAAGACATCATAAAATCAAAACAATATAAATATTTTTCAAATGAAATATCAAAACAATTAAAATCACCCAAAAAATAAAATACCTATTAAAATTTTTTAAATTTCCCTGGTTTGTGTCTTTGAATTAGCCACATTGAAATGTTTCTAATTGACCAATACAGTCTTAAAATACATCTTAAAGTTCAAAAGAATATTTATTTTGTAAAGCAAAATATTGATATGCAGAAAAAAAAATTCTATTTATTTCATGGTAGTAAATCTTGCTTTGCCACCTTTAAAAATTCACTAGATTTGATAAAATAGAATCCATCTTGTATGAAAAACAACACCAAAAGCATGATAGTGTGAGAACATAATACTATTTCTTCAAAAATATCAATTTTTAATTCTATTTTTTAATTATTATTATTCTTTATTTATATATATTATTTATACATATTTTCTATTTTTCTATTTTTTCTTTTTTGAATTTTTTTTTTTTTTTTTTAATATAATTTTTATTTTTTCTTACTATTTTTACATTCTTACACTAGTTAAGCCTACAAAAATTTACAAAAACAGCTATTTATTTCTAATTTTATTAACATCTAAGAAATTTTTTCGTTTTTATGTTAATTTTATACTTTATTTTTAAGAATTTTGAATACTATGTACAAACTTTACAAAGTTTTTTGCTTTCAAATTATATTACTAGAAAAGTAGGAAGTAAAAACCAATAATTATTTATTAAAAACAAAGCCTAACTTAATCTATCTTAATCATATTAAAACTGCTTAACCTAATTAATAAAAAATAATATATTATCCTTTGTGCTAATTATAATTAGATTTTTCCAACCACCAATAGTTTGCTTTAAATAATTTGGGTTCATCTGGTATGAACATTCCAAGTTTTAAATTTTCTTCGTTAATATTGACCGGGTTATAAACAATAGCTTTACATGTAGCCCGTCTATTATAATGGTATAATAGAGGGACATGATTACGGTTTTGAACATATAACCGTTTTTATCTAAATAGATCAAATACTCAGAAGCATGAAGCCCGTGAGCAAGGTTTTTTTGATGTACTCCTCATTGTGTTAGAATAAATGCGATATTAAGCCATTTTCCGGAGTGTCTTGTGCTTTATTATAATGTCTTCGAATTAATTTTATAATAAAATTATCGATTCTAATTAGCTTCCTTGTACAAGTATTTATTGGAATAGTAATTGCTATGCATATGAAATGCTTGTATTTGTATGCTTGTAAAATAATTTGAATATATTTGTATTTGATTTTCTAATGAATTACTAATTATTGAGTACATTTATGATGTTTAGATTTGATATTTAGATGTTTAGATAATTGAAGGTGCATTTTTGACAAATTTTTTGTATTAAATTTTAGAAAGCAACCTCTAACTTTATTCTTTTAACAAAACGAAGTATAAAAAAAAATTTCGTTAATTATAAATTTATGAAGAATAAAGTAAATAAATAAATAAATAAAAAACAGAAATAAAATATTTAAATGAAGAGGAAAGAAATATTTTTTTAATGCTTCAGCGGCGAATATTACACCGGGAATAGTTAGCAATATTATAATTTGTAAGTAATATAAAAATAAACAAAAAATTCAGTTGGAAGAAATAATAATTTAATTTAATTGAAAAGATGGCTTATACAATTCAACTTGTCTGAACCAACTTAGTGTCAACAATTATGGAAGAAAAGCAGAATATATAATTTTTATTAAAATATTTATGAATATTTTCTTTTAATTATTTTATATAGCCTTTAACTAAATTAAATAAATTAAAGAACATTTCCTTGAATTACTCTTTATTAGCACAGGTGACTATATACATAATATGCTTTCTGTTTATATTAATTCTCTTTGGTCTTAGTCTAAGTGCAAATAACATGCAGAAAAAATCTAATTTCTGTTAACAAAAAGAAATATAAATGCTGATATTTATTATTAATTAGATCATTTACCACCCACTCATCCATCCACCTAGACCTTTTGTTATAGAAATTTTAAGATTTGTTTTTTTTTTTTTGTATTTTTATTTTTATTTTATTTATCTAGAGTTGCTTCTTTAAACATGATTTTAAAATTAATATAAAATTTAATTTTACAGTCCAGAGAATCATAATAATCACCTATATAAAATAGTATATTAGATATTAATTTAATTATTATGTAAAGAATATAATAATATGTGTATGTATATGAATAGTTAAAGTTGAAATATTAAAAAATCAGAATAATGCAGAGCTTGACAATTTGCAATTTTATATTCGTACTGTTGTTTATGAATATTTTGTAATTATATTATTTCTTTATGACGGATTGTCCGGTTCCGGTCAAACCTAAAAATTCTCTAACACTTCGTAATACATACGAAAAAAATATTGTATTTTGCAAATAAATTCAGTTGATAAAGAATTGAAAATGAATGTTTGTAACTAGACGATGGTAATATAACCTGACTTCAAAGACGTAAACCTAAATTAAAGATTATTAATATTTTGCTACAATTTGGCATAAAACTTATTTTTTCATCAAAAAATAATGCTAACCTACAATTTAATTGATTCTGGTAACTTTCTCTATGATATGCATACAAAATGTAAACTAGATTTTTTGCTACACACTCTGCTCTTATTTTACGTTTCTACTACGTATTTTAAACATTTTGGAATAAGTCTACAAAGTCAAGAGGTTTTAAAATACAATTTTTGGAAGATGCTACATTGTAGATTATACGGTTTCACTGTACTTTGGAAGTCACGGTATGTGTTGCTTTCTGAAATTAATTTACCTAACTACCTTGGGTGAGTATTAGTTTTACTATTTTAATGTAATAGCTGCCCAAACGTAAAATTTTTATATAAAAAAATGATATTTTTCTGAAAAACGTTGACTACTTCAGTAAATTTCGCATACATTTTTTTTGTATATATTTAATTTGTTTGCATTGTACGAACCTCTACAACTTTGTCATACATAACTTTTATGTCAGACTTGCCGTTTCTCTATTTAGTGTTCTGACATTGGATTTTCTCTTCCTGATTACCTGATTAAAAGGTAATATTAAATAATATTAAAATTTGAATATTTTTAAAACTGTAATCGTTCTTGGCAACTATCCCTTATTATGAGATTTATATGTACACAACAATAAATTATAAGCTCTCAAAATACAATAAATATCAAAACTGAGCTTATAATAGAATTAGTATCAGAATTTAAACACATATACAAAGGTTTATACATTAGCAATGATCGCACTATAGTTACGGATTCGATGCACATCATATTATTACCGGATGATTAAAATGGAGAAGTTTTAGCGGTATTCTATAATATCACAGAATTTTCAAGAAATTTAAAGCTGACTATATTTATCATTAGCATACATTTTTTTAAATATTTAACAAATTGCATTATACGATAATTAAATCTATGATACGATATTTGCTGGGGAAAGAGATGCAAAACACGTTCAAAACATGCTAAAATATGAAGAACGGTGTAACATTGCAAATAACAAGAAAGAAGAAAATGGTGATCCAAAGTTATATAGTTGAATACATTAGGTGTTAGTCGATTTTAAGTTTAAAGCTAAATCTGTCAACAATTAATATTTTTCATATTTTAGGGCCGACGAACTGGATCGACTAACACTTAATTTTTTCAACTATGTATATATAGAAATAAAGGTAGATAAAGAAAATGCAAAGGCAAATCCTAGATAGAATAAATTGCCAGGAAAGAGAAAAAGAGATGGAGAGACAAGCACAAGAGGTAGATTTTCATTATTTCAGCTATTACATCGGTCATCTTATCTCTATCCCATACATTTTATTCAATATTAGCACCCAACATAAGAAAAGCGCAGTAAAATTGTTGTATATATGTACACTTGAGAACCCCATTATAATTTTTATTATTAACTTTTTTAATTTATTTGTTTGAATAATTTTCTCATCAGACCACAATATAATCCTCGCGATTTTGTACATAATATGTATAACCATATCGTGGCAAACCAATTACGAAACACTGCAATGCAATATTGTCTCGTGCCAACTATCATCATTAATTCCTATAGTGAATTCATCAATTTTTAATAACAATAAAGAAAAGAATAATGATATGCGATGTTAAAAAAATTGTGTGTGTGTGTGAAGGTGTATGGGGTTTTTCATGTTAAGTAATGCTTCAGTTAATTTTTTATTTTACTCTCAATTAATTATTCGAGATTGTTACAATAATTAAATATTAGCAAAGCACTTGAATTTAGTTTTTTATTTATTTAATTATTTTTGTTTTCTTTATTTCTACATAGAATAGACTTTAATTGAAAAAGTAAAAGAAGCTTGCACTCATTTATTATTAAAAGAAAAAAAAGAAAATTAAAAAAAATGATTTATTCGAATCTAATGCTAGAATCGTATGAGTGTTAATGAAAACAAAATAGAATTAAATATATTTAAGTTAAACCATTTATTTATATAACTTTGATGTAAAGTTCTTGTAATTTTACAGTGTAGAAAAATTGAATTATGAAAAAGCTTCTAATTCAAAAGGGTTTAATTTCTTGTAATTAAGTTCCTGATAAATATGTAAAGTAAATAAAATACATTTGTTTTGATTTTAATTTAATATGAGATAATATTAAACTTATTATTGTTATTCAAAAGAGTGATGAGATATGTAATAGCAAGTATGAAACATCAGTAGAAACAATTATATATATATATATGTACATTACTCTGACTTGTCAATATGGACTGGACATGAATATAATATACCGAATGAATGAATTTATCAAAACACATTTGAATATCATAAATAAATCCCCGGTACTGCGACCGGGATATTATTTATAATTAGTTAAATAGAAATAATAATTAGTTATAGAGAAAAATAAAAAAATTATATTAATACCATTATTTTTTTTCTAAATGAGATTTTATTGAGAATTTAGACCATCACATAAACGATGAAATCTCTCTGTGATCTAAAAATCGATCAGTGGGATTGCATAAAAAATAAATATGATCCAGCGCTATAACAAATGCGGATTCAAATCCTGTACAAGACATCAACATTATTTTCTTTTGCTAGACAATTGAGATCACGAAAGATATCTCTCTGTGATCTGGAAATTGATTAGTGAGATTGCATAAAAAATACGATCCATGCACATTTAAATCCTGTTGAAGATCAAATTCAAATTAAAATTGTTAACAACTTAATAAAACACAATTTTATTTTAAATAGAAGGATTGATATAAATGGACACAATACTAGAAACAGGTCTAACTTCTTTTTAAGTTTATGTAGAACCGAGCATCAGAACAATAATTGCCTGTATAATTGCCTGAAAATCTTTAATGAATTGCCAATGGAATTAAAAGAGATTAATATCATTGATGTTTTTAAATGGAAAATAAGGGAGATGTTGATTTGATAATACATAAATATGGGTTGTTTTTAGTTTCTTATTTTTGTTTTTACTCTCTTTCATTTTTATATTTGATTTTTGGTATTTTAAATATAATTATAGAGATAGAATAGAAATTAAATAACAAAAAAAAAAACATTATAATAAAATAAATGGAAAATAAAAACGCTTAGAAATATATTCATTATTTTACAATGTAAAAACTTATTTTATATAATAAATAAATAAATTTGAAACATATGAAAGTCAAACAAAAAAAAAAAAACAATTTTAAAAATTATAAGACCAGACAGCCAGAAGGTCACACTTAAAACAAAATTTATAACACAAAATTTATAGAATTAAGCATTGCATTAATACTCTGAATTGTATATGAACTTTAATTTTATTATTATTATTTTATTTATTGCCTTAATGTATTTGTACAATATATTTATTTTCATATATTTAAATCCAATATTTCAAGAGCTTATATTACTAGAATATTTACACCTTTTATTTGTAATTATTTAGACAAACCTGACTTAAATCTTTTGAATAAATTTAATTTGCAAAGGACAAAATGGCAAGTAATATGACCTCTAATTAATTATTGTATGATAATATAAAACTTAATGTAAACCAACCAAACCTAAATCTTAACTAACGTCTATTATATAAACTTTAAAATTACAAATAAAAAAAAAAAAACAAGATTATTTTCTTCTACTAGACGATTGGAATCGCGAGCCAAATTCTACCTATAGCCAAGTTGTATATACCTGTGGCATATTCTAGTTTAAATCCTGTAGACAAAATTATTTTCTTCTACTTAACTAATCCTTTAAATTGAGACGTTAAAACTGAATAATTTGAATGTCTAGAAATTCAAGGTAAGTACTATGCTCGCAAAAGTAGTGTAGAAACTAACAAACATAACTTCTGACTAAAAAGATCTAGAAAATATTAATTAAAAGTTAGTAATTCTTTAAAACACGCTTTGAAAATTTAGACGCAATTTTATTCTATATTTTTGAGCTTTTATAAACATAAAATTAAACTAATTAAAAAAAAGCATCTGTGTCTCATAACTCCTAAATGGGGGATTCTGAGGGAGATGTTGTATCGGCGTAATACCCAACGACCATATCTCAAGGATAGCTGGAACTGCTAGCTTTCCAAAAATATATATCGTTAGTGGCGCATCCTATCCTTTAAGGACGATCAAAAGGACATTTGAAAGTATCCTTGTTGTTTTAATCTTTTTGTATAAAACCGTTATCTACTAGATACATATATATTCAGTTATATATTCTAGAAAGATAACGATCTGGAGTTACTTCAATCTAGGGTTACTTCTTAAAAGGCACATTCCTAGTTTTATATCGAAAAAGGATAAGAAAAAAACAAATTTTTTTTTATAACTGTTTGTTTCTTCTAAACTATTCGACGTTGACATAAAGAGACCTTTCCAACAGTATATAAATATTGGGGGGTTTTTATGGTAAAATTTTGAGGTATTTGGTTTTTCAAGAAAGAAAATAAAGCTTATTTTTAAAAACTTTCTATACTTTGAACTACAGTATAGAGTAATTAATAATGTCATGGTATATGTATATTAATGCTCCGAGGGATAGTAACTTGATTTTCATGTCCAGTTACTTTGTTTGTAATGTTTGCCAAGATTACCATAACCTTCTAACTAAAATGCATGATAGTCTAAAAGCTGGCATAAGAGTACTAAATGAGAATAACGCGAACATGCTTAACAGGAACGCAAGAGATTTTGAATCATACACGGAATCTTTTGCCAGACATGGGAAGCAGTTTTGATACGCCTAACAATAAAATTTCGGATTCTCTTAACAAACAGCACACAATCATAAATTAGTCAATTATAAATTGTTTGTTGGATATAAAATGTGAAAATATACTCCACAGCTTTAAAAATGAAATCAAATAATTGTATGCTGAAAAATCTTCTTGTAACGTGATGATAGGTGCCGGTAATAGTTCTAGTAATAACCCGCGCACAAACAACAAGTGTCTGAATTGGCCTGTAAACACTTTAGAAGTTAAAATTGATAAAGTAACCTTTCCAAAGGCATTTAACACTTCGTTCGATGATTAAGTTTTGGATTCAGCTGTTGATCATCTTAATATAGGTGCGGAGATTGCTGCTATCAGCAAGAGCGAGCCTGTACTTGTTGCGCCATATAATGCCAAATTTCCAGAAATTAATAACGACAGCACCAATCATCATCAATTAAGAGTTAAAATATGCTCCAGATCGTTATCTTTATCTTTCTAGAATATATAACTGAATATATATATATCTAATAGATCAACAGATATAACAGATTTTATACAAAAACATCAAAACAACAAGGATACTTTCAAATGTCCTTTTGATCGTCCTTAAATAATAGGATTCACCACTGAAGACATATATTTTTGAAAAGCTAGAGCAATTCCGACTGTTCTTGGGAGATGGTCGTTATAACTTATGCCGATACAATATCTACCTCAGAAGAGCCCCTAAATGGGATTCAGAATATAACAACACCATTCATCTAATATTTTTTTTTTCAACCTCCTAAATTTACGCTTATAATTTTAATTAATCAGTGATTGATTAGAAAATAAAAAATAATAAAGGCTTTGAACAATTATAATTGAAAATTATCAACTAAATTGTACCCATAGCTAGGAAGAAGAATAAAGAAAGAAAAATAAATTTCCACAAAAACGAAGAAAAAATAAAAAATCTAGAGACATTATGTACATACATGTTAATGAAAGGTAGTCGACTCAAAAAATTAGAACTAGAGTTAACGCGGTACTTTACAATGTTATCAAATAATATCTTCGCGTAGCCTTCATACAACTCAACTCATAGCACCTATCATAAATATTTCAAAAATTAATAGTATTACATACTACCCTCAAAATTGGTACCCCCTCATACATGAACAAGCACATTTATTACCAATTTTCAAAATTCTGACTGGTTTGGGTACCTATAATACAACTTTTAAAATTTAAAAGTGTTACAGACCTAAAAATTGATGCATCGGTACTCTTTGAAAAATTAACAAATAAAAAATTCGAAATAGTTTGAATAGTTTTCATATCTTTAGCACTTGCCAAGAATAAAACCGAAGATGTGACAAACCTGAAAGTTGTTCAAATATGTTCTATGCCACTTTTAAAACACTTTAGAACTCTTTTTTTGGAAACCGTTTTTTTTTTTTTAAATTCGGTTCATAAATAAATCTTTATTGAGGTAAATTTTATAAATTTGATGTTGGACCCGTACAATGCCAAGTAACTTTGATAGTAGGGTATACAGGCATATTCAGCATTTCATAATCTTTTCAGATATTTTTTAATTTAAAAAAAAAATACATTCGTTTTAACAAATTTTACAATTTTGATGTACAACATAATATTGTCAATATGTCCTGAATATGGAAACCAACAATAGAAGAAAACAACATAACTTTTACAAAAAATTTAATTTCATAGTAATAAAGCTTCTTATAATTTAATTAAATAAAAATATAAATTCGAATATGTATCCATATTTATGTATGTATATATGCCTTACTATGTACATATATAATAAAAAAATATGTCCTGATATATTTAAGCTCAAAAAGGACATATTGTTGACTATAAAAATGATATTGACAATTTATTTGATGATTTTTGATTTGTATTTATGTACATACAAAACCAACCTGTTAATGCCTATTGCTTACCAACGATATCACTTGAAAACTTTGATAGATAGACATTGTCATCATTCATGAGTTATTTATAAAAAAATGTTCTTCACTTTTATATAAAAAAAACCAAAATATAAAAAAAGAGGGAAAGAATGGATTTATATTTATATATCATACAAGGAGAAAATATAAACATTTATTTGATTAGAACAAAAAAAAAATTAAGAGTAGAATGAGTAGTGGTGCCAATTAAATTGACATGAAAATATCTACATGAAAGAACGTTTTTTGTTTTATAAAAAAATTAAATGACAAACACACATTTTCTTTAATTAGAAAAACATAAGTAAGTGAATTCGTGTTTTTAATCATTCAATTAAGTTGATTTAATAGATATTTAATAGAATTTGAGACAAATATTATTGCTTCTATTTTTTATTTAACGTTTAAATTTAGGTTTATTTTTATAATATTTTGTAATGCAAAATATTTACTTTAATTTAGAGTAAAAAAACCTATGAGAATTTTAAGTAATTTTTTTTTTTAAATTTTATATTTTACAAACAACATTTTAACATATTGACATATTGTAGGTATATAAGCATTGATCAAATAATATAATATATATACTCTGAACCTAGAACAAATTTCTATTTCCGATCAACTTGTACTAGTATAAATTTAATAATGGAATATTTCATCATTGATTAAGAACAATAAAGATTTCTTTAACGATAGAAGAGATGAGAAGAGCCAACCATCAATTGTTTTAAAAGAAAAAATTGTTAATTATTTAATTAAACTACAAAAATAGTGCCTGTTATAATGTTCAGAAATGTTAACTTTAATGTTAATAAAAAATATTTAATTAATAAATAATGTTAATTTTTTTGATTTGATCAATTTTTAAGCCATATACAATAACATATCTACTACATTCAATACTTTATATTTAATAGGAATTGCATATGGCAGTTTTTTCGATATAGTAAAGACTATTCAATAATGTTAGAATGGAAACGATCGTAGGTATAGCATCGTTAATTTTAGTCGATATAAAAAATAATGATCTAATATATTAGATAATTAACGTGTTCATATCAAGAACAACAAATCCCGAAATGGGATTGGGATAGGTTAATATAATATACCCATAATGGTATTTGTAATGCACCAATACAAAATAAAAAATTGCAATCATTCATTTGATTCAATAATACCAATACACAATAATATTAACCAGTTACTGATTTTGATTTTTCAAGGTAGTCGGTGAATATTATACCATGTGAATTCCAAATAGTTGCCATAGTTACTCGTACTGTAATGAACTACACTGAATTCATCGCCCAAAGGTTTTCACAACATGTACATTAAATTACCTTTTGTAACAATGTTAACAAAAGTGGCATCCATCTTACTGATAGTTTTTACATTATGAAATTCATCGTGCAAAATTTTTGTTTGCTCTAAGTATTAATCTAACAGTATTAAGATGTCTTTGACACTATTTTTTGATATTGTTAACATTTCAGCAAGTTAATAAAATTTTACTTGACAGTTATTATAGTGCAGTGTATGTAAATTTCTATATTTCTGTACACTATCTTTTAGAATATTCATTATGCTAGCATCACAAAAAAATACAAAAACTTTCAAATTTTAAATTTTTTTAAAATGCTTCTATTTTGTTACTATCTTTTAGAATAACCATTAAACAAAGTAAAATAGTTGAAAAAACATCGAACTCGGTCCAGAAATGAAGATTTTAGAGTAATTTTTCATTTTGTGAATTTTGTAAATTTTTAACGATGCATCACAAAAAATTACAAAAATTTTCAAATTTTGAATTTTTCCAAAATGGTTTTATTTTGATACTATCTTTTAGAATAATCATTAAACAAAGTAAAACAGTTGAAAAAACATCGAACTCGGTCCAGAAATGAAGATTTTAGAGTAATTTTACATTTTGTTAAATTTGTAAATTTTTAACCATGCTAGCATCACAAAAAAAGACAAAAATTTTCAAATTTTCAATTTTTTCAAAATGGTGTTATTTTGTTACTATCTTTTAGTGTGTGAATTAATAAATTAATTTTAACTACTTAGATCTTAATACTATCAATAATTATTAATGTTAGTATTGAGATCTAAGTAATCAAATCAATAACTATTGAGTGTCATCTATTTTAAACTCTATTGTAAATTTATTTAATTTTATTTTTCGGATTGAAACACTTTCAATTTATTTAAAAAATGCTTAAAAATCATATTTAAACTTGTTAATTTAATCTATCTATATTTATCTATATTCTATGTTCTGATAAAACAACAATATTCAATAATTGTGTAAAAGCTCTAACACAAAAAGTACTAACAATAAAATACTTTACTTCAAATTTAAAGAAATTCAATCGATTCTCAAAATCTCAATCATTACAATTTTTTCTTGTAACTTGTAACCACATCCCCACCTTCACTCTATACATAATCTAATGTATTTGATTTGAAAAGTCATAAAAATTGCATTTGGAAATTGGAATATTTCTTTCTCTTCTTGCAAAACTAAAAGGAAAATTGGGGGAGAACAAAATAAAGTCTATTGTATTTTGTTTTTTATTATTATTATTTTTGGGCTTGTCGACACTTGTCATAACTCATTTGAATGCAAAAGAAAAATAATTTTTTGAAAATTTTATTTTCGAAATGAGTGATTTTAAGTTGGTTGCTGTTTTTTTTTATATTTGTATTTTGTGGCTGTTAATGGCATTCTTCAGATATTGCAAGTCTATTAAATATACATTTATATATAAAAATATAATTTTTTTTTGAAGGGTTGAATTTGAAGACGTTTTCACCCTTTTTATACAATTTGTCTTGATTATGTGGTTAAGTTGTGTGTTAAGTTAATTGAATTGAATGAAATAAGGAGTGTTATTTTGAGTGTTATTTTTATATATATACAATATAAATATATATTTATTTATTTTATTAGATGGAAAGATAAAATTTGTAAAAACAAAAATTGAATGAGAAGAATAGGTTGGTAGATTGGTACTAGTTCTAATATAATTGGTGAAAATTGAGATAAAAATTTTATTTATTTTTGTTTAAAAAATGTGTATATAATGTTTTCATTATAATCCCAGTTATTTTGAAAAAAAAAAATCAATTTGATTATTTTAATTGAAAGTTTGATTGGCTTAAAGTACTTTTATTTAAATTCACATACTAGAAATGTTGACCAAATTTTTGATGTGCGGTTTTCAAAACCAAACTATAAATAAACTCTTGTTGTTTAATTAACCCTTTAGAGAAATGAGCTAAGCAAGTCAAAGATAATTCTAAATAAATGAGCGATAAGCGATACCGATTTATAATACTATAAAGCAGTAACACAGAGAAACAAGATTACACACGACAATAAATCGTAGGCTTGATTTAAACCATGAAATTAAATTCAATTTTGAAAAGTCAATTCCAAAGCATTTTAACATATCTCTCGTTCGTTCATACATTTTTGCTTTGTTTATTTCGAGTCGTTGCTTTCAGGTTTACTCTATTGTAAACTTTTCAGGATGAATTCGGAAAGCTGTACAAGTTTTTGATTTGAGTGAAACAAACTTTGTTACAATGTTTACAAGACAATCATTTTTAATATATTTTATCAAAGATGTTATTGGCCTTAGGTGAAATAATAATAATTATGTAATAAAAATATTAAAGTTCAAAGTAAGTTTCAATAAATTTAATTTAAGTCTGTGTATACTGAAAATAGTATAACAACCGAATTCGATCAAGAAAAATTAATTGAATTTCAATGAACATATATCTATTATTATATTTTTTACTTTATTTCTTCAATTTTAACTTTTCGCTGATAATTCCAGGATTGTATTTGTTGAAATTTACCCTTACAAGCCAACATACTATTCAAAATTGTATACATTGTCATAAAAATTTACCGAATATCCTACCGTTATTTTTTAAATGATAGAAGTTTAAATTGAAATAAAAAACATTTAAATTAAGATTGAAGCCAAAAATTTTAACTGCAATATAATTTCATGACATTTTGGTTTTCCAGTAAATAATTTCCGGTAAATGTCCACCATGACTAGCTCTGAGGAACTGAATTCGACCAGACCAATTATGTACCACTGTTTTGAGTACTTCAGGCCTTATTTCATCAATAATACAGGTTATGTTGGCTTCCAAAATGTCTTCTTGTTGTTTCTGGTTTATCAACCTCAACAAATGACTTGACATAACTCTAAAGAAATTAATCCAGTGGCGTTATGTCGCATGATCTTGTAGGCCAATTAAATGGACAATTTCTCGAAATAATGTTTCATTTCCAAATTTCTCTTTCAATAATCAATTGTTGCGGTAGTAGTATTAGGTGTACCATCACCATCTTGTTGGAAGCAAAACACTTCCGGGTCGATACCATTCAAGTTTTGATAAATAAAATCATTTATCATCGATCTGTAACGACCACTATTACTGTAACAGTAACTCCATTATAGAAATATTAAATAAATTAAAAATATCAGATTATTACGAGAGAAAACTGAAAGCATCGTAAAAGCAATAGAAATGTAAACA
This sequence comes from Argyra leucocephala, assembly GCA_963942445.1. NCBI lineage: Eukaryota > Metazoa > Arthropoda > Insecta > Diptera > Dolichopodidae > Argyra > Argyra leucocephala. Next base: position 38,709,719 of record OZ012680.1, read on the forward strand.
TTGCCATTGATTAATCAGATCCGATCATAAATCAACAAACAATAAAGAAATATCTGTCTTTTTCTTCAAAACAACGTCACACCGTTGTAAAATAACTAAAAGTAATAGAAGAAGAGAAATAAATTGGCACGTTAAAAAAAATGAAAGAACGAATTGCTAAAACAGCAGTTCTAAAAAAGCCCAACATTAATAAGCTACTGTGTAACCATATAACTAAACGACATCATATCATTGAGTGCTAGACATCAAGCTCCATATCGGATTGTGAATAAAAAAAAATATAAATTTAAAGATTTTAGTAAAATTACTTGACAAAATGTACGTCATAAGCGATCAGTACGTCATAAAGATGAAAGATGAGTAAAAGTAAAAGCACCCGCCAAGAATATTTTTTCAATGAAAATTATTGATTTGGTACTCCCTCAAAAATAAACTAATATGTCTCTTACCGTCTCCCAAAATTCTGACAGACTGGCTTATTAACTCAATATCTCTAAGTTCACTTAACCCATATAAACCCAGAGTGTCGAAAACGAAACATATGACGTTTTCCGGCATAGTGGTCACCCGGTGTGTATTTTAAACCAAACTAAAATTTATTATTTAATTTAAAACAAACATCTAATTTACTAAGCATATTTGCCGATGGGTTGAAAAGTCTGAATTTCGAGTTTTTTTTTCATTCTTGTTAAAATAAAAAAAAAAAATTACAAAAAAAAAAATACAAAAAAATCTTAAATAAACTAATTCAAATCCATAGTTCTAATTTTATCACAATATAAAACTAATCCAACAAAATTAGTAGCTACAGAGTGACTTTTTCAAGCAGTGTATCGAAAACGAAACATCAGGTTTAAACGATATCTAAAAAATTTCATATAAAAAAAAAATGCTAGATTCTTTTTTGTTGTTTTTTCCTCTTCCAAGCTATAATTATACAAATACTGTTTTTTTTAGACTACTTGGAAATCAAATACCAAGTTATGTTAAATCGGCGTTAATAGCTTGATGATAAGAGATACCAAAGTTTGAGTTCTTGAAAACACAATAGCAAGACACGCTAAAATCGGCGTCAGTAGGTAGCTTACAAGCCAAGAATTTAGTAACTGTTTTTTAATTCTTGGAATTATAATAGCAAAAACACCTTTGAACGAATTTATGAACAAACGGTTTATGCAATTTGGAATATTTTTTCACAATTTATCTATAGATAAGCAAATGATTATTTTGGACACTATTCCTGCAAAATGTTCAGCAAATCTAAGCCGATTCGATTTGTCTTCAAGTACTGGTATTTTTATTCTGCCGAAGGCTACTTCACCTCATTTATACCTTATGGAGGAGCTTCAGTGGAAAATTATAGCCTATATGGACTTAATGTTAGCCTATATGGAGGAGAAAACGTAGTTTTGCGCTTATTAGCAAATGTAGAAAAGCGAAACCAACACACCGTTACGTTCGATAATTTCTTTACATTACACATACTTATGTGCTGTCTTTCATCAGTTGCAGCAACTGGTAAGGTTCTTGGAAACTGCGTTGTTTACTAAGAAAAGTTGAAAAAAAGCATTATACACCAACTTGAATTCCGAGTTTTTTTTGTTGAGTGCTTGGTGAAATCCGCGAAAATACCTTTAAGAAAAGTTGTAGCAATAAGAGAGAGCGGACAAAGCTTAGGTACTTCAATTAGATATGACCGTGTGGATCACAATATCATCCATAGTGAGAAACGAGCTCGATGCCGTCACTGCAAAAATCAATTTAATTTACATACGAAATGTTCTTTACCATATCACATTAATTTTTTAATAAATTTTTATGACTCTGGGTGAACTGGATCTAGGTCCGGGACTATAAAAGAACAATTTTTGAAGATTCAAATGGTAAAGTTGAAATAACAACGATACAATCACCAAAGAAAAAAAAGATGGAATTTTTAAATTTGTTATAAATTTATTTGTTAGAAATTTTAATTCATAAATAAAAGTTTATTGAAGTAAATTTTAAAAAATTTTGATTTGGATCCGGACAATATCAAATGACTTTGATATTAAATTATTATTTAAAAAACAAATTTTGTCAAAGAACTTAGTATCTAAATGTAAAAAATTTTATTCGATTGAATAATTTTCAATTAGAAACATATTGAAAATTATTACTACATAAGAAAAAATTACTCCAAACAAATTTTTAAGATATATTCGTTAATAATTCGTGTACAAATATGTAAAAATTTATGTTGTAAAAATTACTCATTTACAAACTAACCAATAGCATAGTCATAGAATGCATATAAAATATCATACTTTTCAATGTCAAACTCTTCAAGTTTAATATGAAAATTCATAGTCATCATGAGTGTCATGACGTATTTTATTTTTACTACCTATGTTCAACTGACTGATGAGTGAGATACTTATTTATATAATTTATCTTTTTAAATTTCTATCAAATTCAAGAATCAATTTGATGAATTTTGATGAAGTGACAATAAAAACACACTTGCATGCGTATTAATAAAATAAAATAATTTTGTATATATATATATATATATATACTATAGCTTGCACAAAAAAAATTTTAATTTTTCATCAAATTTTGGACATTTTAATTGCATACTATACTTTTGAAATTTAAATATGAAAAAAAAATTTGTCATTATGTCCATTAAACAATTTTATTCGTACAAAAAAAAAAAACAAAAAATTATGAAGTTTTTTATTAATAAAATACAATAATATCAAAATGTCTATAGACCAGATCCGTTTATCTTTATCTTATATTTAATATCGCACTATAAATATGGCACACGCATTATAAATATCACACAATATATTATATACTATAAATTTAATCCAACACAAATGCATTTGAAGGATCCAGCGTGTAAAATAATACAAAAGTAAACAAAACAAAAATGTTTTGTGACCATTAGAATAAAAGTGATTGTTAATCTATATTAAATGTATTACATATTATATTCAATTATGTATATTCAAAAAGGACGAAAAAGGTATTTCAAAGGACTTCTGATCTGATATACTATGCAGAACACATCATTCAAATGTAATATGTTGAAGTGAGAAAGGTATAGGTTAAATATTTTGAATGCATGTCATTTAAATATTTGAAAACTGTTAATGACTGACTTAAAATGATGGAAAGGGTGTTTTTTTTTATAATTAATTTTTTTTTTTTTAATGCATTGTAACTCAAAATGAAACTAATAAGGTTGTCATAATGTTGTTTTTTTTTTTTTTATATATTTTAGAAGGGGGAATTATCAAAAATTGTTTTAGGGCAATTTTTTCAAATATAATTTAAATTTTTTTCATATTCGATTTCATATTCGAATTTCGATATTCAACTTGTAATACATATATCTTAACATTCTATGTTAGTAGTAGTATAGGGATATGGATAGACCAGTTTGTATTAGTCGAAATAGAAATTATTTTTGGAAAACATTACAATATTGTAAATATCGATTTACATGCAAAATATTGAATAGAAATTTTTTATATTCTTTAACGTATAGGTACACATCTTAAAAGAAAGATAGGAATCGACAAGTTAGTTCGAAAGTAAATGTTAAAATAAAATTCAAATCTCAAAAATAAATTTCCCGAAGAAGTAAGAAGTACATAAAAAAAGGAAAAATTATGCAAAATTTCACAAACACACAAAAGTACTTAATCAAAGAATATTGTCCACATTACTGGCCAGCTACACGAGACAGTTCTAGTAAGACAGTACACAAATTTAATTACAAAACTTTCACTAATACAATCAAATTTCTTGTTTTTACTGACTTGTCTACTGTATTGTTCGTTTACACTACACTTTGAGAATACGTTGAAAGCATAGGCTTACTAACTATATTCCTACAAACTAAATTTTAAGTCGAGTTGTTTTTGATTCACGAGACAGAAAATTTTTCACTAAAAAATTTAGTGATTGATCATTTATTGTAAAAGCTACAGAGAGAGTATAATTTTTATTCAAAAACTGGCCCATAGTGGCCTCGGTAGCCGACTAGTAAAGCACTCGAGTATAGTAATGTAACGACAGAAAGTACGGGTTCAAACTCCGTAAATACCGAAAAAAAGTTCAAATGGTGAAAATTACTGAATTAAATTTTCAATACAACCACATCCGTTCGAATATAATATAATAATTAATAAAGGCATAATAATTAAAACGTAATAAAAATTATATAAATATATAATATACAAAATACATACCAAATAATTACTATAATTTAATAAAAAGACCCACATTTCGAAAGAGAAAGGAACCTATAAGTTGGCCTGCAGATTTATATGTAGGATCTACTATTAAAATAAATAAATAAAACTGGCCCACCACATGAGACAGGATTGGTTAGATACAAATACTAACCAAATTGGCAATCACATTTTTTTTAACAGTCTTGTTCACTGCCTTGATTATTATTGTCTTGCTAATAATTTTGGATAGTAATTTGATATTTTGTGTGAATGCTCATGCGATAATAAAAATTGTATTGTTTTTGTGGTAGAAAAAAATTGTTGACAAATTTGACAGTCTATAGTTTCTGTTTTTCAAAAAATTATAATATAATATGGAGAGGAATATAATATAGAGAATATGTCAAGCTTCTATTTCGTCTTAAGCAGGCTTTACACGGTACAATATTGTATCAATAGTGTATCAATATATTGAATGGCAATTGTTGCGTGTAAATGTTTTCATTCAATATTGAACCAAAATATTGCATAACTGTATGGTCTTGATCCTAAATTTCACAATATTGTAACAATATTGCTTCATGTAGACGCATACATAAATATTGAATCAATTTCTGTCGTTATCAACGCACTACATATAATAATATAAATTTTTGTCTGCTCAACTAAATCAGACATATTCATGAAAATTTCATTGCATAAAAAATTTTTTATTATAAAATGTATAGTGTATATAGTATGCTTTCAAAACAATATTGTACCCATATTGTACTAATATTGTTTGTATATGAAAATTGTTTCATGTAAATGCTGTCATGCAATTATGCTTCAATCGAAATTGATACAATATTGATACAACCGTATAAAGCCTGCTCTACTTGGCATAATGTTTTATTCTACAAATTACAATTTAGCAATATTACCATTTCACAAATAGTGTATTAAGCACTTCCTAACTAATTAAGGCTTTTCATTACATCTAACTTGACAACTAATTATTTCATATACATTATACTTATTTTGAAAATCAATAGTATTCAATTCACTTTTTTTCAAAATATATATTTGTTAAATATTTTTTTGCAAAATGTCTCATTATGACAAACAACAGGTTATGAAATTACCAATTATGCCAAATAGAAAATTGCGAAATATACACTTTGGCCAAGAACATTAGGTAAAACGGCATTTTGCAATTTGGAATTCGGCTAATTGTACTATTCCATACAATATATGCTATATATATATACTGGGTGAAATATTATAAGATGCTTTACTGAAGCTTCAAATACAGACCAAAATTTAAAACAACACCTGACCTAAGTCAGCTAATCTAATAAAGTTTCACCAATATTTTTCCCTACATATTTAAATCGCCCCTAACCATATTAATATAATAAGAAAAAGTTTTAAGAAATTGAAATTGAATTTTTTTATAATTGAAATTGAAACAAATACATTTTTTTTTTACATTTAAATAGTTTTTCTATCATGATATTGTTGTTTTATTTCTATCATGATAAATAAAACAAAAATTCTTAAATTAAAAAGAGAAAACATATTTTAATGTTTTTTGTGTTTTACTACTTTTTGGCAAAAAAAAACAATTTTTTTTTAAATATTTTTAATACATATTGCAATTTTTGCACGAATATAAAATTTTCTTGCTAATATTTTGGGGTTATAATAAGCATTTTTATAGAATGACTCAGTTATTTAATTATTTATATTAAAATATTTTAAGAAACTGAATTAACATTTATTGCTGCAAAAAAAATTAATCGTATTAATTACTTACTATTTATTTTAATAACTATTTATGTATTTCTAAATGACTCATTAACAATATCTATAATTTTTTGTTACATAACACAACAAAAATGTTTGTTGTTTATTTGTGGAAAATCTAGATTTTTCAAAATTTGAAAAATTCATTTTATTCCCTTTAATTTAAGTACACTAATGAAATTATGCATCATACTTGTATATAGCTACTACTGTGAGTGTAAATGAGAGCAACGGTATCCAGTACCGGAGTGCTTTCGAACATATCAGTCATTTTAAGTGATATGTGTCAAAAGATGTATATTCCACTAGGAACAGTGCATGCCTAAAGATCAGTGCAACTAAAACCGAAATCATCAGCACAACTAGCCAATCCAAATATCCGTCCTCCTTGAATGAGAGCATAAATCGAGGAGGTAAGTAAGTTTATTTAACTGGGCAATATTGTCGCATCTGATGAAGAAAACAAGATAGATTTTATGGTGCGCATCAGTAAAGGCCGAACTACTTTCAAGATGCTCTCAAAAATATGGTAGTCAAACAACATTTTTCTCTGCACTAAAATAAGACTTTTCAAATCATTCATGTAAAATCATTTCTTTTGTACGCCTGCAAAACATGAAGGGTTTCAGTGAACATTAATAACACGCTGGGTGGTGCAGTAGGAGGAACGCCTGCCTAAGTCGTACTATCGTACTAAGTTACTGTAGAGTGTAAAAAAAAAAAAAAATTTCCAGGAACCTCCGGTGCATCATAAACATTCGTTGGTCATAAGCTATTTCTAACAGAAAACTATAGCAAAAGCAAATAGACGTAGAAATCCGACAGAAAATATAGCGTTGGATCAGATATACTCTGAAGAAACCTGACCGCAACATGGCGAAACAATGTTTCGAATGGAAGCCCCAGGACATGTTGTGTTGGTAGATTAAGAAAGGAGGGAAAATAGAGGGTAATAGTCGTAGCCGAAATAAGCATCCAACATAGAGTATGTGGCTTCAACTTAAGAGGTTAACCACAGATAGAAGACGATGGGGACTTTATTTCTGCTCTATGCGCTGCAACTGATAAAGTTACAAGACAGATGATGATAATTTTTTTCTATATAATTCCAAGTCTATGGGATGAACACCCTACTGCTTTTACACGGAGATTTGATATACACAATTACATACAATAGTTTTTTCTTTAGAATTTTTATGATATTGGGGCTTATGATTGAAGACTTACGGAAAACGATAACGCGAACATTTCATCAAATGTTGCGTTTTTGTTGGTATGATTGAAAACGCTCGACAAACGTACTGTAAACGGTTTTTCGAAAAAGTTTTTTCCGTACGATTGAAAACGCTCGAAACCAGTTCGTTGAATAAAAATGAAACGTGTTATTGTGCTAACGTTTGGAAATTTAATAATTAAAAAATTTAAGCAATTTTTAATACTTAATAGTTTTAATGGAAAAATTTAAGATGTATTTTCTTCTATTAAACTTTTTAAATATTAATTTAAACATAAATTTTTACGATTAAGAGAAAAATAACAAATCAGGAGCAGTACAGCGAACTAATAAGACAAGTGAAGTCAAATGATTTGGCATTAAATTTCTCTTCGAACTGGTTGAGCGAAGTTGATTCGTTTTGGAAGATGCCACAATTGTTTTAAACACTTTAGGATTCATCTTTCCTCTTGTCGTATATTGACGCCATCTTCTTCATCGTCTTCCAAAAAATATATAGCAATTATATTCATTTTTCTCCTACAATAACATTACAAAAATTTAATTTAAAAATTTTTTCTCACAATTGCAATTGGCAAAAGTTAATAATTCGAGCGGCGCCTTTTCCGTACGTTTTATCATTTATTTTATCCCAAAGGGTACTGAACCAGGTCGAAAAAAACTCACATGTCATTTTGCTTGTTGCTCGTCGGGAGTCGAAGGAAATCTGGGACATTATAAATGGTTGAAAGGCAAGCGCTCTACCTACTACGCCCAGCGTGTAAATTGATGAAATTTTCTATGGATATTTGGGAAATAAATTATTTTTTTCATTTCAACTATAATCTTAATTTAGTCTCCAAAATGTTGTTAAGTTGCAATATCTTCAAAAAATATGAAAGGGGATGCGTCGGTTCCATACAAATTGTTTACAAATTAATGACGGTCTAAATAAATGTATAAAAATAGTAGCGCAGTCATTGGATTAACACGCTGCATATTTTTATACGGTAAATATCAAAGTTTAACTCTAATTATTAAAAATGACTTATTTATATGTTTATTCTAATGTAGATAAAAAAACTAATGTAAATTATTCTTTAAACAATTACAGGGATCTAATTTAAGTTTTTGTATATTCTTGTATTCTCTCTTACTTTAAAAAAATGTTTTTGTACATTTTTTGATTTTACCTTTATTCTACAGTCGTTATATTATATAGTTATACCACCACAATATATAATTGAAGTTATAAATATATTCAAACGATTTTAAACAATTTATAATTTTTAGCTATTTGTCAATATAAACTTAAATCAGCTTATCAACTATTCAAAAGTTACATATTCTAAAAATATATGTACGTTATATTGTATACGTACTCTATTGTGCCCTCTCTGCCCTATATATCATAAAAAGGTAAGTCTTTCTTTTTGGGCTCACTAAATAACTTTTTATGTAGTGACATTTGGGACTTCTACTGCTTTGTAAAAATCTCAAATTTGCCTTAGCAAGTAACTTTATGTATAGAAAGTTAAGTTTGTGGTACACTGAACCTACTTGGTGTAAGTATACCAGCATATGCCTTCATCAACAACTATTATCTGCAATTGCACACTTCAAGCCAAAATATATTTTTAATATAAATTTTGAAAATATTTTCTTTAAATATTCACCATAAAATTGTACATAAGTTATCAAAATTTATTTAAATTATTTAATTTTTTCATAATTAATTATTAAATTAATTTACATTCAATATTTACTGAAATCCAAGAAAACTTTAAAAATTGCATGCAAATAAAATTATAAAAATATCATGAGAGTCATGAGACTTATTTATATCAGTCACTCACTACTATTCAATTTTTCTATATAAGTTTTATATTCACCACACCACAGCACAAGTACAAAAATAAAAGAGATTAAGAGAATATTATTTAATATGGTCAATATGGAATGAGTGAATTTATCTCTCATGTTCAATATACTTTTTTTTTATTAGCTCAAATAAAGTAAGGTGAAAAAATTGTTTATTTATTTTGATAATGGTAGAATAAAAGGCCGTTTATATTTAAAATTTATTTAAATTTAAATTATTAAATAAATTCGAAATAACTTATTAAAATTGATAAAAAGTAAATTATAAATTAAAAATAATTATATGTATTGATTATTTTGATAAATTAGCTTATCAAACAATAGACTAAAATGTATTTGATATCAGAGCCTGGTATGGATGAATTTCACGAATATCTCAAGTATGTCTTTTTTAGTAATTAAGAATTAGTTTGAGAGTAAAAGAAATATTAATACATTGTAAATTTGCAAATTAAGTTTTCATACAAGCTTTTAGTAATGTGTAATAAATTAATAAATATGAACCGATTTGGTAAAAACGAGAATATGTACATAACTTAGTTTTAATTTTGTTTTTAATAATTTTCTTTCCAGTGTGGACGATTTATTAAAAAAAAAATCTTAAATTTTAAGGAAAATCGCCAAGAAACTTATTATTTTACAATATTTCGAGAAACTGTTTTGAAACACACGACATAAGTACATTCCATGAAATATAACACATCACACACACATCATATGAGTATTAATTTTTTACCATAAATAAGAAGCAATTAGATTTCAGGGACACATAGTAGATGTACATAACTTTATTTGTTACAATAAGAGTAAAAACCAATAAAAACGGAGTTAAAATGTTATCACTTGATTTTCCTGAATTACAGTGTAAATTTTTTGTTTCGTATAATAATTAAATGTTTGTAATTTTAAAACAAAAAATAAAAGATAATGTTGCACTACATTGACTCCATGTCCTCCAGACTTTATTTATTTGCATATTTGAATTTTTCCATTCAATATCTGCTAAATTCTCAATGAATATCGCTTAACGTGTTCTAAAAGTTTTGAATTGGAAGATAGTTTTAGTTGGACTGGACTATCATCAAACAAAAAAAAAATGTAACGCAAATGCTCATTGTATTTATTTGTAACAATTTAATACCAAATAGTTTTTTTTTTATTTCATAACTTTAAACACCTATTTTTTTATTTTGTCTACTACAAGTCAACATACAAATAAAAAGTTCCATATTTTATTCTACATCTGTCATATTTTCTACCAAAATAAAATAAGACAATAAAGAAGTGTATTTCAATTGTACAAAACTATATTTGTGAACAGTGAACACTGCATATAAATACGCAATATTATATACATACTATGAATATGTATATATTATGAATTGTATAATGCACATTATTTAAATCAAAGGACATATTGTCCTGTTTGTCATGTATGGCTAAAATTATGTATTTCTTTCTGATGTAGAAAAATTCAAAATGTGTTAATGGGTAAATATGTAAATGGAACTATATCTCAAGTCTGATATGAGCTTTAGTTACTGTTTTTGTCTTTTAAGGCGTTTTAAAGTATATAAAAATACAAGTATGTAGATAGGTATACATATATAACTTTAAATGATAATGAGTATACATTATATATAATAATAAAATTGGCGAAATTGGTAAAATATATAAACATTGTTTTTTATTTCTTCCTTCCTCGTTCCATTTCATTCTCTTGAATTTAATTATGTATGTTCATACTTCATAATCATATTCTCCTATCAATAAATTATGTGCTCTATCCTTCAATGAAAGTGATTACAGGTCAAAAAATTTTAACACATTTTGATTTTTTTTTTTGTTTTATTTTTCAATACAAACTATATTTTATTTCTTATTATTAATATATGTAATTTATTTGAACTTAAACTAATCAGTATAAAAACTTATAATTATTTTTCTTTTATTTGTATTTTTTATATATATATATATATATATATATATATTTCTTTTCAATTTATAGTAACATTTTCAACATTAAACATTCTTTTTTAATAATATTATTTCTCGAATAAAATTGAAAATTTTATTGTTTATTTTAAATATTATTACATAATATTATATTATAATTAGGTATTTTTTACACATATATATAATAATAATTATTGTATATGTATGTATGATTAATAATGTTTGCGAAATATTGAAATTTTAATGTTTTTTTTCCCAAAATAATAATATCACATGATAGGAAAACTACTTTAAATATAAAATAAAAGTTAATTTTTTTATGGGATTGTGGATTGAATATTTTTATATGCATGTAAAATGTATTTTTACAAATATGTACTTTTAATTTTTTTGTCATATTCAAGTTCAATAGTTACTTTAAACAACATTTTTTGGAAAACTGAAATAAAATTGAAAAATAACAATATTTTTATTAAAAAGTTCAATCTATGCAAACTTTCAAAATGTATAATAATTTGTAACATAATACGAATAACATTAATTGTATACGAAATGCGAATGTCGGAAACAAATATAGATATACACACTAGGTGGCGCTGTAGGTAGAGCGCCTTCCTTTCAATCAAAAGGTTCCAGATTCGATTCCTGATTAAGTAAAAAAAAAATGCTTTATAGATATTTGAAAACCTGGTGCAGTACCCTTTGTCATTGGGATAAAATAAATGGTTACAACTTAAATAAAATGGAGCTATTTTATTTAAGAAGAATTTCTGACAATAGCAGTAGTTTTCCAATTTAATGAGATCAAGCCAATCATTTAATAAATGTTCGAAAAACATTGTAGATATTGTAGTATAAACTTGCAGTACCGTACTTAATTAAGCACGAAAACGTTAAGGTACTGTCAGAACAGAAAAAAAAGATAAAGTAGATTCATTTTAGTGTAGTAAATAAATAATATATAATAAACGTACAAAAAATTGAACATTCTTCGTTAATATAACGTAAATATTATTAAAATACTATTATTTAAAATTTTCAAATAATTTTTTTAAATTATATCATAGTTCTCGATTAATATTATTGAATATTTAATCATGCATGTTATTAACTCCCTTGAACTTTTTGCTTTTTAATAATTTTATTTGCAGTTTTTTTTTGATTTGTCTTAGGTGATTTTGTAATTTTAAGTGTTGTTGCTGATTTTGACGATTCCGATGATGATAATGATATTAATTTATTTATATTTTTTGAGTTATGATTTATATTAAAATTTGTTAATTCAAAAGCATCAGATATATTTACAGGTAATGTGGATGAAGGATTTTTAATTGGATTTGAAGTAATATTATCAGTCTTAAAAATTTGATCAAGATTTCCATCTGGTGTATACATAATAGCTGGTGAATTGAGATCTACTTCATTTTTAATTGATTTATCGCAAGTGTTAACAATTTTTTCATTCTAAAATAATAAAATAATATAAAATTTAAAACGAAAATACATAGCATTTACATAAAAATAATTATTTTATTTTTTATTAATTTAATAAAAGCTTACATCATCTTGTGTTTGTATATTTATCACATTATCGGTGAGAATTGTTATAAAATCATCTAAAGAAATTGCTTTTTTTTCATTTTTTTCTAAGTCAATTTTAATTTTAGGATTTTTCGGTTTGTTAACTTTATCATGTATTTTTTGATGACGTCTAAGATCTCCACAAACACGAAATTTTTTCTTACATGTAGGACATTCATAAGGTTTTTCACCTAAAATGCAAAACTTATTGAAAAAAAAAAAAAAAAATTTAATTAAGTTTTTTAATTTACCAGTGTGAATTTTTCTATGGTTTTGTAAATATGAACTAGCGCGAAATGTTTTCGGACAAAATTCACACTTGTAGTTTTTTTCTTGTGTATGAATTCTTCGATGAATAACTAAAGAATATTTTCTAGCAAAAGCCTTTCCACAAAATTCACATTGAAAATTCTTTTCATTTGAATGTAATGATATTCTATGATAATTTAGATCGCCCCATTGTCTAAATGCTCGACCACATTCGTCACATGTAAATGGTTTCTCTCCTGAATGTACTCTTTTGTGCGCTCTTAAGGCATTTTGGGCAAAAAAACTTTTTCCTAAATTGTAAAATTCAGAATTTTAAATTAAAAAAAAAAAATTTAAATTAATTTAAATACATACCACATTCTTCACAAGTAAAAGCTTTTGCCCCACTGTGAGAAAAATCGTGATACTTCAAAGCATTTGAAGAATTAAATACTTTCAAACACTTATCACAAAAATATGTTTTCTTTTTTTTCTTTCCAGATAAAACTCCACAATTTTTTAAGGTTTCTTTCTCAGTTTTAGGAATAGGGGATTCACATTCCGATTTATCACATATACTTGAATCTTTTGATCTGTTACTAAATGAGGAATTTTCGTTGTTTTCTGTTACAGTTTGATTTTTTTCAAAATTTATTGACGATGAATCTTCGATATCATTTGCAAAACATTTCATTTTCACTGATATATCATTATCAATTTCTAAACCAGTAGGAGCTGAATTAGTTTTACTTGATTCTAAAGAATTTTCAGCAGACACCGATAAAGAGTTATTCTCGTTATCATCACAATAACTCTTCTTAGGTAATTCATGTTGTTTTACAACAACTACATCAGACAATTCCCATGGATGATCATGTGGTTTTTCTTCATTTTTGAAAAATATTTGAAAATTTTCCACTGTAGTGGCTGTTTCAAAACAAGAATTTGCACAATAATTATTTGATTTAGAAACTATTTCATCCTTAAAAGAATTTTGAATCCTGTAGATGAAATAAATTTGATTTTATATTATATTAGATAACAAACTATATTTAATTTTAATTGATAAAATATTAAATTTATACCAATTTTCTCTTGGTGGAGTCATTGGTTCCATTTCATCTCCGGTGTCAAACGATTCCTGAACCTTATCAACCACACTACGAATTCCTTCCAACATATCTTCAGGATCACTAAATTCAATTTCATCGTGTTCTAATATGACAATACCATGTGAATTTGATTTATGTGAATTAGAGTGATTTGTATTTTCCTCATGAAGTTGCCCTATACTTGGTGTTATATTTTCTGTTTCGTCTGTTTCATTGGTTGTTTCAGAACTTCCTATTTGTATTTGATTATGCAAACTATTTTGATTTTCACAAATTAAAGTAGATTGAACTAGAGTATCGGTATCCATTATGTTATTGGTTCGATTAGATATTGAATGTGAAATATCATTTTCAGCTCTTATAGCATCAATTTTCTGTTCTAAATTTAATACTTGGTTGGGTAATCCTGTAAATTTTGTTTCAAAATATTGGGCATTCCCAAACAAATTTTGTTCTACTTGAGATACATCTTGTATTGTTGATTGATTATAAACTGCATTATTTTGTAAAACTAGTTGGGAATGTTGAGATTTTTGGTCAACATTTTTGTTTAATCTATTTTGAGGAATTAATATTTGGTTTTGTTGATGTTGTAAAAATATTTTAGAATTTACGACTTCTGTTTGATTTAAAAGTGTTCTAGGAGATAATGGTATATGTTGATTATCATTAGATTGCAAATTAAGAAAATTTGTTTGTTTAGAAATTTGCTCTTGATTAGAATCTTCTGATTGTAAATTATTTTCTATCGAAGAATCTAATATTTGGTACTCATGCGGTGTACCAATATCTTTAGTTGTTACCGTATGATTTGAATTAGATGGATCTGCTATGGAAGTTATTTGAGAAAAATTTTCGAATGCAAAACTCGTTACATCCGACAAATCTCGTGTCGTAACAATTTTTTTATTCGTAATTAAGTATCCTTGTTCAGGATTTGAGTGATGGGTAATTAGTGCAGTAGGATCATTAGATTGGCTTGATAGCTCATTATTTTGTTGAATTTGTTTTCTTATTTGAGGTAAATTTTGATAGTGAGGTGTTTCAATTATTATTGTTTTTGTTTGATTCTGAGCGATTTTATTTTGCTGTTCTTGTATATTTTGTCTTTTTATTTGTGACAATTGTTGATAATGACATGATTGTTCCTGATTAATAGACATTTGAATTTGTGATTCTGACTGAGGCTGACGTGATAAAAATTCTTTTTCATCTGATGGTTCGTATCTTATTATTGAAATTTCTGGAATATCTGTGCTTTCAGTTTTAGGTTCATAATGTAATTTTAAATGTGAAAAAAATTCTAATTGAGATTCTGCACTTAAACCACAAATTTGACATGCAAACTGAGATGTGGGATTCAATGTCTTAAATTAAAAAAAAATAGATATCCAATAAATAAATATAAATTTTAAATTATTTTCTTACAATAACTTCCTCTGCATTAATTTCTTCATTTAAATCTTGCAAATATTGCATTTGGGCCGTAGGTGATTTTGTTGAATTATCTGGTTGCTGAAAAAGTGCATCTACACTGTCATTTAAATCAATAGATTTTAACTTTTTGGTGATTCGTTTTTTATGGGGTAAGACTTTTTTTGCTGTTGACCTTTGTTGAAAACTTTGGATTTGCTCTATTTCATTATTATCCTACAATTAAAAAATATTTATAGTAACATTAGTTTAAATATTCTTAAAAGTACTTTTAAATTATCGATTGTCATTTGTTCTGCAATATTTAAGTTTATTGAACTTTTAAGATTTCGATTCAGTCTTCTAATCGGAATTGATTGGGGTAAAGAAAAGTTATTAGGTGAATTTACTTGAATTGTTTGTTGATGTGTATTAGGTGAAGGTGGTTGAAATATTCTGAATTGCCCATCATTCAGTAATGAATTTGTTAAGCTTGGTTGATCATCAAATGTTAAAAATGTGCTTGTATCTAAGCTATTTGAGTTATCATTTTTAACTGTTGTGTCAATTATTTGTGATCCAGATAAATTAATCAAATCTTTATTTGTCACAATTACTTGGGTCTCTGTATTATTTGTTCCACTTATTCGAATATTACCTCCTTTAACTAATTGAAATAAAGTTCCACTTAAGCGTTTATCACCTTCATACAAATTAGATTGTAATTGAGTTTCATTTGTATTCACTAAGGTTTGACCAGAATTATATGTGACAAATGTAGGATTAGCTTGTTGTGATGTTTCGTTATTCGAACCGTCATTACTATCCAACATAGTATCGATAATAAATCCATGTGTTGTTATATAGTCCGGCAGAAGAGTCTATTAATTATAAAAATTTAAAAGTTTTCAATTTTTATTTATATACTTTATTTTTAAAAACTTACATGATCTATAAACTCCTCTCTTGGTATTGTAATAAAATGTAAAGATCCATTTTCTATTCCCTTTAACACTTCTGTACCATTCATTTTATATATTTCGTGCTTCAAATAAAAATTATATCAATAATATTATGATTGTAGTTTAATATTTATTATTTGGATCTTATTGTTCAAAAAAGATTTACCTGAACATTTTCTTCTGATGCAACGTCAAAATTATCTAAAATTGTTCTGTTTATTTGCTGATCCATATCTTTGTATTTTATTTCAGTTTACATTATCCTTTCAGAAATAAATTTTTCTAAAATTTTAAAAACATAAATACTTAGGCACAATAATCATTTCTAGACTAAGTACTTAAGTCTAATAATTTTTATAAAGGCATTTACCGAATTGCCTATTTGTATAAAACTTAAACTTGAATTTTCCTTATTTCAAATCAATAATTAAATTTAAAAAATATTTAATTTGAAAGATTATTTAAGAATTTATAAAATTATAAGGACATTTTTTGTTAAATTCAAACCTTTATTTATAGCATATATCGTAGTTGTCAAAGAATTTATTTTCGCAACAATAAAATATTGTTCAAATACAACTACGTAATGAAAACTTTATTGAAACTTGTCCTGCAAATTTTGATTATAATGGAAATAAATTTAAATTTATTAATTTAATGTTTTCATTATAAAATAAATGTTTACAAAAAATAAAACTTTACAAAAATATAAAAATTGCAACACAGCTTAATGTCAAAATTACTGTTTTTCTATTTTTGAAGTATCAAATGTCAAAATTAGTTGGTATGAAAAAAACTTAATCACACGGACGTAAGTTAAATAAACAATAAGCTACAAAAATGTGGTTCACTGCATTGGATATAAAACGGCAAATCTTATTTATCGTATATTTATTTAATGATTATACAAGGCAGGATTATACAAGGCCTATTAGTATGAAAAATCTTCGTAAATCTTCATTTTTCCATAAATAAAATCTTTTTTTAACGAAGCAAAAATTAGTTTTGAGGCTTTTTAAAAATAGAGGTGTTGGATAAACATTCAACTACACTAGACTACACTACCTCGCACTACCACGAGTTACACAGCTACACCGAACAAAACAATTATAAAAGTAAAAAGTTTAAAGGAACGCTGATATTGAACAATACACGACCTACTACAATTACAATTATTCAAATTTTCATGCTCTGCCGACCTTTTTTTTAAAAAACCAGGATGAGAGAGAAAGTTGGTTCAATACTTTTAGACTTTATAGAACTTTATAGAACGGTTATAGGTAGACTTGGAAAATCAAAACACACAAAAGTTTTGACGACAACGTCCTCAACTTTATTCAGTACTAACCCTTTTATTCTTTCTTTTGAAGTATTTATAAATTATCTCTCTTAGTTCCTTTGTCCCTCGCGCATAGGCCTTGACGATGAGCTCAATATTGGTACCACCTCTGCTCTCAAGTCTCAACGACTAGCCTTCTTATTATTTCCAATTTCGATATAAGAGAACTATCGGATATAGTACATTGTAATGTTAATGTGAAAAAAGGCGAAGATACAAAAAAAAACAGATTTGCTGTTGCTGTTATAAAAAACATGTAAAAAATATGAAAAAACATATGAAAATTTTACCATACAAATATTTTTATCAAAGTTTTTGCATTTTTTGACGTTTATAAAGAATTCATTGAAGAATAATTTTTGCTTCAAAAAATATTTATTTTTGGATTAATTAAATAAATTAAATTTTTGATTTTTATGGATTGAAATTTAAATAAAACAACTTTATTTATTTGTAAGAAAAAAGTTTTATATTTTCAACTCAAATAAATTTTACATTTGACTTTTTAAAATGTTTCTGGCTTAGGGTGGTTCGATTCTTAATCAAAAATAATTTCAATAAAAAATGTAAAATAGTTAATTATCTTTTTGAAAAATAATTGCATACAAAATTTGATAAATGTTGTAATTATCGAATAATTAAAGCTGTTGCTATAATTTCATGTAGTATTTTTAGCACTATAACTATTCGACTACATAACTGTATTCGTAGGGTTGTAGTGGACTGTAGTTGATTAATTTGTACAAAACGGCAACTCTTTATAAAGGAGTCCATCAAATAATATATATCAAGTGAAGTGAAACGCGGACGGCAACGTTCATTATAGAAGTAAAAAAGAAAAGCGTATTTAGTGAATACCAAAAAATAATTATAAAATTTAAACTGAAATAAGATATAAAAGGTAAAATTTTGATATATAATAAATAATTATTATTTAAATATAATATGAATTGAGTGTATAAAACCAAAATGGAAATATTTAAAAATTTTAGATAAAAATTTTGGTATTACAATGAAAGAAAAAAAAAGTCATTTTCAAGATGGGGGTCTTTGGTTAATTTAGTTGTGTGAGAAAAATATTTTGTACGTGGAAGAACAGTAAATTCGGTGCAGTGGCCTTTAGAAAGTTGTTTATTAAAATGTTTCGATAGGAATTAAAAAACGGTGATTTTAAATTGTTTTGGAATAAAAAAAACCAATTTTATATTCAATATACATATGTATATACTATATATGAAGTTATAAATATACCGAATGTATAAATTAAAACGTACATGCATATAGAGGTTTAATATAGGTACATTATATGTACATTAAGATACACATATATGCAGATATAAAGTATTATACTTATGCCTACATGGTCATATGCATATCTCTGGTAGAAAAATTACAAATTTGGTTTAAAAATATTATAGGGGATGAAAAAATAATTTTCATCCGAATTATTTTGTATATTTTTGATTTTATAAAAAACTTTGAAAGATTTGAGTAATTGATATAGGACATCGTGCTACAAGTTTCCCCACGTTTTCTCTTAATTTTGTTTTTCTTTTTTAATAATTTAAATTTTGACAGATAAAAGATGTATGCAAATATTTACAAAATTTTGATTTAATTTGTAGCTTTTTGTGAAATAAATTTTGTGAATAAAATACTAAATTCACATTTGCTTTTATTTGCATTACAATTTTTTGATTACTTCAATTCAATTACAAAACTGGATTCTGGAATTTTAGTAACACAATACCACACCAACGAATATTAAATTCGTCATTTTAAATTATGTGAACAGTTTGATTCCGATTTAACCCGAAATACGAAAAAAAATATTTGGTGATATATGTACTAGTGTACTAATTTAGACTTTAAATAAATTTAGTATCAGTTTAATTGTTACATGAAATACATTAAAAAAAATAAAGTAATATATGTAGAAGTTTTTGCAAAGCTTAACTGTAAAAATTTATTTTAAAAAATTTGGCGGTATATTTTGTATAAATTAGATTTATTTAATTTAAAAAATAAGGTGAGAATGAGAGTTAATACTTTAATATATTTAATTAAATATATTAAAAGTATACTATTTGTTAAAAATTCATCTACTCAAAATTAATAAATTTCAAATTATAAAAATTTAGGTTGCCAAGTCAGTTTTACCATGTGAAATTTCAAATCAAGATTATTTTGTTCACCTACCTACCTACATTAACATAATTAAAATTTCCATAGTTTTTTTCTTTTCATTTTAGTTATATTTATATTATTTGCATATAACCAATACTGAGAATATACCAAACTTGGTTAAAAATAAAAATACGTAACGGGACAAAATTGAGGTTTCAGCATTTTTTAGTTCATAGTTTGATTCGAACATTACAATAAATAATTATCACAAATATAGGAACTTATCTTAATTTTAAAAAATTTCTATATACTTTTATTATATCTTGTTTAATGTTAATAAATGTTCTTTTAATTGTAGATTTGTGGTCAGAAATCGTTGCCTTTAATTTTATTAAAGACTTGTGGTAACGTATTTGTAAGAGTTATAAGTTAAAGCTAAACATAGAATAAAAAACAAAGTGAAGTGTAGCCTTAACTAACATCAAATTCTTGCGAAAGGATTTTCTCCTTAAAGGAAGAAAAGTAAAAAAACATTTACATAAACTGAAAATTAAATAAAAAGAACAAAAATAAATAAAATTAAAAACAATTATTCAAAAACAAAAAAAAAGTTCAAATTTTTTATATTTCTGTTTTTTTTTTTAATAATATTGTTTTTGATTTAAATTAAGTGCAAATTTGAAACAAATAAAAAATATTTATGATTTAATCATTATTAATTTTAAGCATTTAAAATTAAAAACAGGAAGACCATTTATTTTCTGTGAATAAACAGCATTAAAAAAGTAAGAGACAAAAAATCAAATAAAAAAAATCATCTCGTTAGAAATTTCATAAATTTGTCATTTTTTATATTAAAAAACGGTAAATCGTGAAATTTCAATCGAATTTCATAAACTTAAATTCACACAAAAACTATTAATTAATAAGAAAGTGTAATTTTCTTAGGAAATATAATTTTGATTAAAAATTATTTATTTTGAAAATTACCTTAACTAAAAAAAAATAAGAAAAAGTAAAATTTAAGCAAAAATTTTTAGATTAAAAAAAAATAAAAAATTTTAAATACTATTTGTGTGTCTAATTGTTTGAAAAGAAATAAGACGAGTTTTAATTCTTTCAACTTTTAATTATTTATTAACGTAAAAAATACAACAGCAATATATAAAATAATTATACATTAATTAAAGTTATAGAATTTTATTTTTTACGAATAATGTCTATGATAACAGAAATGAATCATATAAATAATCACGGAACCCCGAAAAGGTAGGTTTGTTGAAAATATGAAAATGTATATTATTAAAGTTGATTTATTTTTAGTTTGGGGACCAACGATAAGACTGTTAGCCAGACAGCTGTAACCAATGATGACATCGGCTGGAAGGCAAAACTTAAAATTCCACCAAAAGATACTAGACCTAAGACTAGTGTAAGTTAAATTTTCTTTAAAAATAATGGATATTTTCTCCAAGTAAAAACAAGTGAAAAAAGAAAAAATACTTTATAAAGTTGTTTTAAGTTTTACATGTAAATTTATGAATCAAAATTCAAACCAAAATACTACTTGTAATTCCTAAAAAGTCTCAACTTACTATGTTCCTAAAAACAAAAGCGTAATTGAATTATAAATTATATAAAAAAAAAAAGAAGAATAATGTTTTAATATTATAATTTTTAGGATGTGACGGACACGAGGGGAAATGAATTTGAGGAGTTTTGCTTAAAACGTGAATTATTAATGAGTATTTTTGAAAAGGGCTGGGAAAAACCGTCACCAATTCAAGAAGCTGCTATTCCAATAGCACTAAGTGGTAAAGACATTTTAGCTAGAGCTAAAAATGGAACAGGAAAAACTGGTGCTTATTGTATTCCGGTATTAGAACAAATTGATCCATCAAAACATATTATTCAAGCTTTGATAATTGTACCAACACGTGAATTAGCATTACAAACTTCACAAATTTGTATTGAATTGGCAAAACATTTAGATATAAGGGTAATGGTAACAACCGGTGGAACAAATTTAAAAGATGACATAATGAGAATCTATCAAAAAGGTAAAATGTTAACTCTAATAAAATTACATTCTTATTTATTTTATTTTTCTTTTTTTTATGTTTTTCTTTTCTAGTTCAATTAATAATAGCTACACCTGGTCGTATATTAGATTTGATGGATAAAAAGGTTGCTGATATGTCGCAGTGTAAAATTCTGGTATTAGATGAAGCTGATAAACTATTATCACAAGATTTCGAACTCATGCTGGACCATGTTATTAGGAAATTAGCAAAAGACCCACAAATATTACTATTTTCGGCAACATTCCCGAAAACAGTTAAGCATTTTAAAGAAAAACATTTACGTGAACCATATGAAATAAATTTAATGGAAGAATTAACATTAAAAGGTGTAACACAATATTATGCATTCGTGCAAGAACGCCAAAAAGTTCATTGCTTAAATACATTATTTTCTAAGTTACAAATAAATCAATCAATAATATTTTGTAATTCAACGCAACGTGTTGAGTTGCTGGCAAAAAAGATTACTGAATTGGGTTATTGTTGCTACTATATTCATTCAAGAATGATGCAAGGGCACAGAAATAGAGTTTTTCATGATTTTCGACAAGGTCTGTGCAGAAATCTAGTCTGCTCGGATTTATTTACCCGTGGTATTGATGTACAGGCTGTGAATGTTGTTATTAATTTTGATTTCCCAAGAATGGCAGAGACTTATTTACATCGTATTGGACGTTCAGGTCGTTTTGGACATTTAGGTAAATAATAAAAATAAAAAGAAACAATAAATTAAAATAATCTAATTAACGCGAAAAAATTTAAAAAATTTTAGGAATTGCAATTAATCTAATTACATATGATGATCGTTTTAATTTGCATCGAATTGAACACGAATTAGGAACTGAAATCAAACCAATTCCTAAAGTTATTGACCCTTCATTATATGTTGCAAATATTTCTGCTATTCAATCTGAATTAACTGGTGGATCATCTGAAAATACAAATATCAGTGGTAAAACTACAACGGCTGGAAATAATGGAAATCCTACACCTACTGCTAATAATAGTAATGACCTTAATAATAGTTTATCCAACGAAGAGGGTAATGTAAGCAAGTGAAACAAACCTAATTATGAATTAAAAAGATTAAATTTTTGTTATAAAAACAACGTATATAATAAAATAAAATCCAATCACAACTGAATAAATTTAAATAAAAAATAAATTTATATTAAATAAATAATTAAAATTAATTGTAATAATTATTTAAAAATAATTTTAATAGAAAACGAATAAACAAACAATCTATATTACACACAAATTTATAGTAATCTAGAAAAATGGAACTGCAACATTATAATATGCTAAATAATATAATAAATAGAAAAATGAACATAAAATTTAATATTAAAAAAAAAAAACATCTTAAAAATGAATCAAAAAAAAAATTAAAGCTAAATCAGTGAGTGTTTAGTGAGAGAAAAGTAATAAAAAAACTATCAAACAAATCTAAATAATGAGAAAGAATACAAATTACAAATCATCAATAAAAAAAAATATTTAAAATAAAAAAACAAAAACAATTTTTAGTGATTAAGTGTTAAGATAGAAAACTATTTTTTGATAGTAAATTTTAAAATTAAAATACATCCAACAAAAAAAATATGTGATGATAAAAAAAGAAAATTCAATGAAACTATTGCAGTTTGTCAGGAAAATTATGAAATTTCAAGATAAAAAGTGAAGAATGAATTAATGAATGATCAACTAAAAATTTGAAATATGCTATGTACATATATGTATATATAAATATATTTATATATGAAAAAGCAAGTAAATTTAAATTTTTCAAAATTGAAATTTAAATGCATTCTATATATATATATATATATATATATATTTAACACATATTTATATGTATATAGAAAACCAAATGTTTGTATAGTTTTATGGCGAGTATATATGAATATTTGGAAGATGTGTGTGAAAAAATGAATGGATGAATGAATTATGTGTGTACCAAGGAGTAAATGTTAAATAATGATAGTTGTAATACAAATATCCTTAATGAAATGAAAATAGTTTGTTGGAATTTAAGTATGTATGTATAAAATGGTAAATGTAATGAATGTAAAATATTATAGATATATATTATTTTTTTTTGTTCATTTTTATCTTGAATATTCTTTTTTAAATTTAAACGAATGAAAATAGAATTCCTGTTTCTACGAATATACAGCCATTGACAAATTATTTATAACAAAAAGAAAACAAAATAACAAACAAATTGAAAACTAATAAATAAAAATCACATATAATATAATGTAAATTTGCTATCAAAATAATTAAAATATCAAGAAATGAAATAAATTCAAAAAAAAGTTGTGTAAGAAGATTAAAAAAAAAACAAAAACAATTATTTTTTCTTTTTTGTCGATTCAATCAAAGAGTTAAAATACAATTTTTTAATATAAAAATTAGAAAAAAAACATGCAATTAATAAAACTAAAGTAAAAATATTTTTTATGTTTAAATTTCATCTTTTTCTTTTTTAGTCATATTAAAGTAATTTCTATTTGGAATTTTTTTTTCCAAATATAAAAAAAATCAAAAAACAAAATTTAATAAAAAAGAACTAAAAATCAATTTAATTTTTTTTTTTTTTATAAAAAATTGTGTTTGATAAACAAATAGGGGGGGAGGGTTTCACATTAATTTTTTTTTTTTATTTGAAAAAAAAAAAATTATAAAATATACTGAATTTTTTTAGTAAATATCAGAAAATTTTTGAATTAAAAAAATAAGAGAAAAGGGAAAATTTTAACATACGTTTAAAAACAATATTGTGAATAAAGAACATAATCTCAAAACGTAATATAAATTTAATAGGAAAAAAAACTTTGAATGCAATTTAAATAAAAAAAATCAAATAAAAATTCATTTTAATTTAAAAAAAAAAATTATAGTAAATATTTCAACCATAATTTGCAATGTTTTTAAATAAAAAAATTAGGTTTTGAATTATAAGCAGAACCATGTCCAATCCAGTTTATAACTATAGAAAAAAATAATATAAATTGTTTCTAATCATTTGTTTAAAACTAAAAAAATAATCAAAATACAATTTGTTTTTTGAAAGCTTAAATAAATATTATATATGTTAATTATATCTTAATTCTTAACATTATTTTATTTCTTCAATTCTTATTTTTCTTCTATTCATTTTACGCGTGAGAAAAATTATATTTTAATAGTTTTTTGAAAGAGCATTTAATAAAGTTAAAAAAAAAACTAATACCGAAAAATATTTTATGGAAATTAATTTGTTAAAATATTTTGAAAAATTAAAATTAAATGTTTTACTTGCTTACATTACATAAGTAAATTTTTTCAGTATTGTTTATAAAACAACATTTTTTTTATGAAACTTATTTTTTAGTCTTGTAAATCTATTAGAGAATAAATCTAGTGTACTAAAGAACTGCAAAAGAAATATATATATACATATATTTTTTTTTATAATCTTATATAAGAACTTTGTTGTTAGTACTATTCTAAGCTTGTTTCTATAATTTCCAATGTACTAATAGTATTTTTTGAATTTGTTTTTGTTTTCAAATGCCATTAAAATTTTGTTTGTAATTAATTAACAAACCAAAAAAAAAATGTTTTTTTTTTTAATAAGTAATAAAATAAGTTTATATTTAATTGAATATAATTTGAGGAAATAAGAACATAATTTTAAAATAAAATGAAAAATATAAAATGTTATACTATACACATTAAAAGAAACTTTTTTTTGATCAAAACTAAACTTTATTAAAATGATAGCCTTTTTTTTTTTTAAATATAATCACACAAAATTGTACTAGATTATGAAACACAAAAATCAATAAGAAAAACAAATATATAAATAAATAAATAATGCCTTCTCTACATAAAAAATCTAATAGTTATTCAAAAGAATTTTTGATTTCCTTTTTAATTGTTTATACCGAATTGTACTACTATATAGATAGTATCATTGGTAACATTGAATAAAATAAAAAAAGTTTAATCAAAATTTTTAGAACCAACCCTTTTATTTATTTATAAAATTTTTCAATTTATTTTAAATTTTATATATTTAAAATAAATATTATATTTTAAGTACATACATAATTTCATTTTTTAAAATTTAAATTCGACAAATTTACAATTATTTTTTTTACTAAATTGAAGGTTCAGTGGAATAAGAACTATAATATAAATACTTTATTCATATTTAATTGCTTCAATGGACAATAATAAACAAAACATAAAAAAAAAACATTTTTTTCCTTAAATTTTGTAATTATTTTTATTTAAATTAAATAAATTTTAACAAATCAGGCTATTTTAACAATTTAAATAAATTTTAAATTTATATTAATTTTTTATTTTCGTTTTCTTTAATTTTATATTAAAAATTAATAATTATTTTAAAATTGTATATAAAATTTATGTATTTATTAAAATACATAAAAAATGTACATATGAAAATATAAAAAAAAAATAGAACAAATAAAAGAATCAAACTTTTTAGTAAAACTTTCTAAATTAAAAATTTAAATAAAAAATTAGAGAAAAATGTAATATAAAAAAAAAGAAAGTAAAATATTAAAAATAAAACATAAAAATAATAAATATAAAAAAATATAAAATAAAATTTGTATATAAAAAAAAAATAACTACTAACTACTGAAAATGTTTAAATACAAAATAAATAAAAAAGTAAACAAAAAAAAAAAAATGATATTTGTCTCTTTTTGCGAGACGCCTTTATGCAACACAAAAAAAAAAGTTATTTTTAAATTATAACTTCGATATAATAATTTCGATTTGATAATTTCGATGTTTTCGATGATTTAAATTATTATAATTAAATTGTATCATCGTCTCCTTAATGATTTATATATTAATGAGATTCGGTTTTTCAAAATATAAGTATGCATATGTGTACATATTCATATAACTTAGAGAATTTTTTCATTGAAAAAATTTTTTCCATATCATTTTTATGCACTAAAAGATATTTATTAATATTTTATATAATCATGTTTTTTTTTATTTTTTTTTAAAGAAATTTGTGTTGCTAAAATTATTTTTATTTTAACATTTTCCAAATAATTTATATACATTTTGTATAAAATTAATTTATTTTAATTAAAATGATTACAAAATTCAAAAAATTCAAATTTAAAAATTGAGACTAAAATAATAAAAGGTTATACTGAAAAATTAAAATATATATTCTAAATTCCAATAAATGTGGATTGCCAAAAACATAAAACAAAAATAATATGTATATGTAAATTGGTAATAGTATTAAATCATGTAATTTCGCCTTTTATTATTATTAAATATGAATGATATATCCCTAATTCGAATTTATTATAACTATGTATTCGATATTTTTTTTTTAATTAATTAATTTCATTTTCTTGTGTTAGTATATTTTGTTTTAAAAAAAATATTTTTTTTTGTATTTAAAAAAAAAATATACATATTTGTTGTAATTTCAAAATACATACACATATAAATTGCATGAAATCAAAAAATAAGAAACATAAAAAAATATTTAAATATTATATATATTAATAGTTTATATATTACACAAAAAAAAAATCAATAAAATTTATCTGGAAACAAATATGGTTGAAATTGTTTGCAACATTTTATTTTTTTTATTAATCAATTATTCAAATTGCATTTGTTTGAACAAAAACAATAAAAACGAAAATATTAAAGTTAACAGCACAATGAAATAAATATGTATACAACATATTAAGCTGAAAGAATGAAGTTTTTAAATTATTAATAATTAAAAATTTAGGGAAGAAATTAAATTAATTTGAAATTAGGTTTAAATATAAATTTAAATATTAAAGTTTTTTTTTTCAATATAAACAAGATAAATGATAATAAGACAATATATCAAGTATATGTTTAAAATATGATTTAGTAACAAAGGAAAAGAAAAAGAAATATAAAAATTTTTGATCAGTATTCTTACTTATATACTGTAGTAGTAATAAATTAAATTGAAGAAAAGTAATTTCTAATTTTTTCAAATTATCATTTTTTCTCTATTTTTTTCTTAGCAAATTTAAAAAAAAAAAAAATTTTATTTTCCCTAAATTTAGATTGAATAAAATTTTATTGAAATTTATTCTCAGTTTTAATATGTGTAGGTATTGATAAATAAATTTTTGAATTCAAAATAAAAATAAACATTAAAGAATAATTAAATATGTAATGTACCTGTTAAAATTGAATTTAAAAATAAACATTCTTTTTTTTTTTTTTTTGTAACTTTAATAAATTAAAGTAAAAAATAATTCAGTTTTTTTCTTTTCATGAATAGAATACAATAAAAATTGTAACTTCTAAAATAATAAAAACAAAAACAAAATAAAATTTATTATTTTAATCAAAAATAGGCAACATCAAATCAAATAGGCAGATTCATTAAAAATAAATAAAATTTTAAGCCTACAATTTTTTTTATTTTATATGTAGTGTAAAAAATGTAAATCACTTAAAATCAAAATTGTAGATCAAATTTTAAATTAAAATTAATTTTTTGATTTATAAATTAAAAAATTCGTTTGAACATAATTTTTAATATACATATTATGTATGTATGTATGTATTTCATAACATTTCCTAGTGTGGAAATTCAACTGATCATAATTCTTTGTTGAAAAAAGTGATATTAATTAAATGAAAGATGTGAAATGAATTGGAAAAAAATAGACCAGAACATGAAATATAAAAAATATTAGAATTCAAACGTTATTTTATATTTATATATGTAGTATATATATGTCAAATAAGAACACCAGCGATATGTATATATATATATGTATATTGTAATGAGAATATGTAAAATAGTTGCAGCAATTCTACAATTTTGATTTTAAAACTAAAATTCCAGTTTCTTATTTGAAATGTTGTTCTGGAATATTAACTCTTCAAGATACATTTAATAAAAATTTTTTTTTACTTTCAGTGATTTACAAAAACAATTTTTTTTTTATAAAAAAATTTCAAAACTTAATTTTCAAACTTTAATATTCTTCTAAAACAGAAGAAAAACAATATTGCCTAAAAAGTATTCACAGTTTAATTAAAAAAAAAATTTTCTTTTACAAAAATGTATTTAATTTTAAATTGAATAATGTAACAATTATTTAATTGTAAATACTGTGAAAAAATTTAAAAACAACAAACAAAAAATTGCTGCAATAATTTAAAGAACAGAAAAATGGGAACATCTCAGAAAAAAGAATTAATAATAAAAAAGCTCTCATTCAATTTATTCAAAATTTTTTACTAATTAATTGCCTTTACAAAAATCTCATTTTTTAATTAATATTAAAAAAAACAATAGAAAATTTATTTTTAATTACACATACATCTTTTCAAAACTGTGGTAATATAAAAAAAAAAATTATTTATTAAATAATGTAATTAATAAATTACTCTTAACAACAACAAAAATTACAGCGTTGAACAAAAAATAAAAAAAAAATTTAAATTTAAAATGTTTAGAAAAACTATTCTAAAAAAAACAAGCTTTTTGTAATAAATTCATACAAATTAAATAATTTTTATTTGAATTAGTCGAATAAAAACAAACAAAAAACAAAAAGTGAAAACAACAAGACTGCCATAATTTATTTAATTATAAAATGAATTTAAAAATAATAATTAGAAGTATTTATTAAATACATTAAAAAAATATTATACGCTGAAAATTTTTAAAATGTAACAACAGTTTCTCAAAAGATCTCAAAAACAAAAACACAATCAGAAAAAAAAAAACTTGTAAATTTTAGACATACCTGTGTGTATGTTTTAAGTTTCGTTATAAAAAAATTTGTATTATTTTACTTCAAAATATTAAAAAAAACAACACAAAAAACAGTAAAACAAAAAAAAAAACGAATTTGTCCGATAAATAAATTGAATGCAGAAAAAAAAAGTGTAATTATTTTAAATTTTAGATATTATCAATCAAAGCACGGATAAATAACTACAGAACAGATGTCTCCTTCCATACAAAAACAAAAGCATACCAATCGTTAATCGGAACCAGTTTCAAAAGAATGCTTAACTGAATCAAGTTTAGTGTAAACAAATTATTTATCCATCATTTTCAATTTTTGAAATTAATTCTCTAGAATTGAAAAGTAAATTGGAGGCCTCTAACTGAGTTGTAAGTTATTACAAACAAAGGTGTCTTGGGCACAAAAATTTGAATGGAATGTATTATTAAGTTTCTAATAAGTTCAAAACAAGTTATTTAAGTTCCTAACGAGTAATAAAATATCAAGTGATAAAAGTATAGTAAAGACACTATATAGAAGAATGTATATTTTGCATGTGAGTGAAAAAAATGACTGATAGAACAATAATTTTTTTTGCTAAAAATATAATTTGCCTTCACTAATAATTTAATACTTTACTTGTTAATGAATAGCAGATTAAATTTGGAGATGCATTCATGCACACGCATAAAATTTGTCATAGCAAAAATTAATATCTTTGTGCATTTATTTGCCAATTATAGTTTTCAATTTGTATTAGTTTAACTAACGTTTTGTTAAATTTAAATAACTAGCAATTTGATTAACAGATAATGTTGCTGTTGCATTTTTGAATTTACCCGTACATATTGCGGATTAAAAAAAGTTGATTAGTGAAATTAAATGCAACTTTTGATGTATAACAATTTTAACAAAAATATTTTCTATTATGTTTCTATGTATGTAATGTACACATTTCGTTTAATAATTTTTCAACATGAATAACAACCGACCCTTTTACATTCTTTTACAATCGCTTTCGAAAATTTTATAAATTTTAAATAAAAGTCGAATGTAGATTTGGATTTTGGGTATCAATCGTAAGGGGTAAAAAAATGAAAACGATATTTCAATTATAATCAAAGAACTAGAAAAGAAATTTTTTAGGAATGTGATCAAAAAAATCTTACTATGATGTTGCAACATTAAAAATTAAATATAGGTTGCAAAATTTTGCTGCTGATTTATTTAATTTGATCCAATACAACGGATACTTGATTTTTATTTGTTTTTATTCTGTCAGATATTACTTAGAGCAAGCAAATCGGACGTCTATGTGGACAAAATTTGTATCATGAAGCGATGAGATCATCATCCAGTGGGTTAGTATTCATCACCGTTAGTAACAATTTAACAGTTGATCCTACAGATAAATCTGGGCCAACTTTATAGATTTTTTTTTGCTAAAAATAGAATTTACCTTCACTAATAATTTAATACTTTACCTGGCAATGAATGGCAGGGTAAATTTGGAGATGCATTCATGCACACGCATAAAATTTGTCATAGCA
This sequence comes from Argyra leucocephala, assembly GCA_963942445.1. Classification (NCBI taxonomy): domain Eukaryota; kingdom Metazoa; phylum Arthropoda; class Insecta; order Diptera; family Dolichopodidae; genus Argyra; species Argyra leucocephala. The sequence goes on from OZ012680.1 coordinate 38,740,996, forward strand.
AAAATTAATATCTTTGTGCATTTATTTCCCTTTCGAAATGTGGGCCTTTTTATTAAATTATACGTTTGTAACTAATCTTAGTGATAAAAATATAATAGGTAATATGCTATAGTTAGTAATATGTCAAAAAGATAAATTCAAATACAAAAAAAAAGTAGGAAAAGGGCAAATATCAGATACAATAACTAACTATATATCGCTTATACAGCTTTATTTTTAAGTTTCGTTTACTAAGATCAAAACAAGCTGCTCTCGAGCTAAATGCTCGTATCATTCTAGACACAGATTCAGATTTACCGTAGTCAGTACTATGGTTAACGTCAACTTTTAACAGAACGTAAATTACGCGGATTCTCTTAGTTGTTAAATTTCTAATTTTAAATGTCAGAATATTCCTAGCAATAATTTGGTGGATAAACGTGATGTCAGCCACTACTCGACGTTGTATTAGAGATTTCAAGTTTATCCAAAGCGACCTATATTCGCAAGAAAAAGGGTCAGACCATGAAAAAGCACGTAGTGCGAAGCGTAAAACTCTACGCTAAACTTTTTCAATACGTAATGTAGGGATATGTAAATTCTTTGGCCCAGCGAATTATAAATCCTAGCATAGAGTTAGCTTTGTTAATAATGGAGTTAAAATGCGCTTAAAACACCTAGATCACAAGTCAACTCAGAAAGGTTTAAAATTTAATTTGTTACTTTAATTATTTATATAATTACTTTAATAATTTACTTTTAAAATTAAAAAACTATTTGTAATATTGACTAAAATTTATTTAAATATTTAAAAAAAAAATCCTCAATTAAAAATAATTCAGAATTACTATGGAACACAAATATTTTATAATTGTTGTTTTTGGTTTTAATTTATAACATTTTCAATTTAAACAAATAAAAATTAAAGATTTTAAAAAATATGACACAATTGAATAAATGGTATAAATATTTTTTCTGAATTGCTTATTAATTAGTTATTATTTTAAACAAACATTTTTTTTATATACATAATTGACACTTTTTCCATAAAGATAATTTAATTTTTAATCAATTGTAAAATCCCATGGTATACTTACAGTACCATCTGATAAAACTGAATAATAATTTGTAATATTTAAATGAATATTTTCTGAAAGTGTATTGTCTAAGTTACATTTTACTAAGCGTTCGAGGCATTTAATCATTTTTTCTGGCGTTACTGAATCGTCTTTTGTAAGTGATTTCAATTTTAATATTTCTAAGCACTTTTCATGCAATTCTCTTTCAATATGCTTTATTCTAAAAAAAAAATTAATAACTTTTAATTTAAAAATTAAAAAAAAAAAATACTCTTCATAAGTGTCCGCTTTTTGTTTTGCTTCATCCAAATGATTTGTAATAAAATCAATTAACATAAATCCAGGACAAGTTGATGGTGTTATTATTTGACCAGTCGGACTTATCATTAATGGACCTGCTTCGCTATTAAATTTAAAAATTTTACTTTAAAAAATGTTTCCAATTTTTTTAATTTAATCTAATTTATATACTAACGATTCTATAACAATTTCATAATTACTCAAATCATTTGGCCATGATTTTGGAAATTGTTTTGTAGTTAAATAATCTAATAAAGTTGTTGTTATTTTACTTAAATAACCAGCATATTCTACAACTTGTCTCTTTGGCATAAATTTTCTTCTTCTAATTTTTATATTTAATAAAACTTGTGATAATGCGCTTTCATATTTTGGTACTTTTTCAAGAAATATATCATGTTTTGGTATATTTTTAATAAACTAAAATTATTTTCATTTAATTAAAGATTTTGTGTAAATTTTTCTTTACTAAAATACATCTTACATCTAGCCAATTGCTTAAAACATCACCAGTAAAAAGCATCACATGACCTTCTAAACTGACACCAGTAAATGGAGCAAAAACAACGACACGTCCTAAAATTTAAATTATACATTTAAAAAAAATTTTTGTTTTTTATTTTAATAAAAAATTTAAAATTGAACCTTTTAACATTCCCATTTCTTTTTCATGCATATTTGCTAATCTTTCCAATGTCTTAAGACAACCTCGATAATGTTCATAATTCCAACCGCAATCATATCTAAGCTCCTTTAATTTTAATCTTTCAGCTAATGATTTTTGTAATTTAATAACTTCTTCTTTTAAATCTTCCAAGTCTTTATCACGCTCTCTAGCTGTAGTGGCATTCTCTTTCAACCATGATCTAAATTTTGTACAGAGAATAGAAAAGAATAAATAAATAGTTGCTTTTATTCTGGACTCGTAAGATTTAGAATAAATAGGTGGTATTTTTGATACAATAACATTTTTGTCAATTAAATTCTTGTTATAAAATTCAGTTGTATTATTTCCGAGATAACGGTGTTTGAAAAAAAAATAGTTTAAATTTACTAAAATGACAATTTTACTATAAAAATAAAAATAAATAAGTTATATGTGATACTAATAGCAGATTATACAACTAAGTTATTATATCCCATATGGTCTAGTGGCTAGGATAGCTGGCTTTCACCCAGCAGGCCCGGGTTCGATTCCCGGTATGGGAAATATTTTTTTTTTTAAATTAAATACAACCAACATATACACATACTTTAATGTTTTTTCTACTTGTTGCGCAGCTTTTCTATATTCATATTCAAAATTTTGAAAATCAGAATAATAAACATCTTGATGTTTTTGTTGTTGTGATTGAGAAGTATTTAAATTGTTATGTAATTTAGTATAACTCGTGTTTTTAATGCTATCTACAAAATCGGTTGATAAATCACAGCTTTGTAATAATTTTTTTATAACAAATTTAACATCATTATTTCGTTCTAATGAGATTTTTACAAGTTTAAATGAATCTAAAACAATTTATGTAATGTTAATTATATAATTTAGGAAATAATCCGAAAATTTTACCTCTATTTTCAACTTCTTTATTTCTTATATAAAATGATAAAGTTTTTGTTGGTGCTTGTGCTAATCTTTTTTGTTGTATTGCTTCTAAATGGGCACTAAGATGTTTTAGAGATTCTTCATTTACTGTCTAATATATCCATACAAATAAAAGATGTTATATAAAAATTTATTTTAAAATATACGTATGCAGTTACTCTCTGTTGTGGATGTCTACCAAATAAATCAGGATGAACTATAAAATAAAATGGTCTTAAAGCTGTTGCAATTTCTGAACTTGAGATAAATCGGCTCGGTAATATACTAATTTGTTGGAAGTTATTAATATTATTTCTAAGGAAGCTGTAGAAATTTTACGCAAAATAGAAATTGAAAACCAATTAAAAATTAAATTACGAAAAAATTGTTTAACTTTATTTAAATTTAACTTACTAATTCAACATTATATTTTCTGATTATGTATTTGAATACAAAGTTGATTAATTAAATTTACAATTCTTTTTAAATATATTTTTAAAAAATTAACATTTTTTTTTATAATCATGTATTTAATTGGGAATTTGCGTATTTGTTTTATTTTTGTTTTTACTATTATCAAACTACAGCTGGTTTTGACATTGAAAAATTAAGTACATTAAAAAAAAAAACAGCTGTTATCGGACGGAATTTGAACTTTTGGTAAATCGTATTAAGTACTCTAGTGGTGAAAATTTAAACTATTTACATAAAAAATTAATTTGTAGAATCTATTTTTAGAAAAAGCTTGTACATTATTTGGTTTTGTTTTCTAAATTAGTTTTATGCTTAGATTTTATCAATATTTAAAAAGATAATTTACTTAAAAAAACAACTGTTATGAGTAAATTAAATTTTAAATAAATTACTCAAAAACGTAGATAGATATTCGTTTTTACTTAATGGATAATATCATTAATTTTAATTCTAGATACTGGCTTAATCAAAGATAATGTACAATTATCTTTTCTCATAAACTTGTTATCCCAATAACTTCACGTAAATATCTCGATAATAGTAATACTTAATTTTTTGATTCTGTACTGCTGTGTTTACTTGTTCAACTACATAGTTTGAATCGAAATATTGATACTTTGGCAAAACCGAACAAAAACTTTTTAATTAGTATTGGGTAAATTTCGAAATACGTTGCATTTAATTATTAACTATTTAATAATTATGTATATTGCAAATATTTTAATTTTTTAAGAGAATATTTTAAAAATCCTAAGAATTTATTAATATTGATTAATTTTATTTATTTACTCAATTGTATTAAAAATAAAAACAACTTTGTTAAGAAATTTTATTCAAATTTGATATGCAAATATATTTGAATTGAGAATAATTTCTTTCATTTACAATAAAATATATTATTTCAAAAATAATTTTTATAATAAATCTTCGACATATTCTACAATATGAACACTTGTAAGATACTTATATATATACAATAATATGATATATATATATTATTTGTTTAATTTTACAATAATATACAATTTTTTATTTATATTTTATAACATTACATAAAATTTTGTAAAATAGTTTTTGCGAAAATTTAAACTTAATAAAGATGTATAGAATAATTTTTGTTATTTTCTTACATTTAAAAATTTGAAATGCATTTTTACAATTGGTCCACATTATTAAAGAATTTGAGCAATATATAGTATGTAAATTTATGTAAATATAAAGTTATCAAAATACCGTAGTTCTATATATGTAAATATGTATGAGTTAAGTATTTTTGACAACATTACTTCTGATCGCTGCATTTTTTATATAAATTGTACAAACATTCTACTTAAATTGTTTGTTTTTATAAAAATAATTTGTTGTGCTATTTAAATATTAATTTAGTGAAATTTAAGTTACGTGATTGCATTGAGATTGTATAATATAAAAAGTATAAAAATGTTCCACTTTATATTTTATTTTATACAAATTCAAATATAATGATTACGATGTCATTTTAAATAACGTAAAAAATCATTTTAATACATAAAACGTTTCGAATGATAAGTACATTTTACAACAAATATGTATTAATATTTCAAAAATATGTTTGTTTTTTCTTTTGTTTATTTAATTATTTTAAATTTAAATTAAAGTGAATTAGCTAAAATTTATGTTATTGTGCAAAAACAAAAAAAAAATGATTAACTTAATTAAATAATTTAAAAAAATTTTCTAAAAGCATTTTTGAACTTTAAATTCTTATTAATTTAAGAAAATTTAGTACATACTTATGTAAAAAAACATTTTGACTTGTTAAATTTAAAATATATGAATGATATTTTAAACTTTTTATAAAAAACATTTAATTTATAATTGATTATGAATTATTAAAAATTTCAATAGACGGATTTTACTGTTTTTTTTTTTTTTTACTATTAATATTTGTAACATAAGTTATAAAAACAAAACATAAGTATAAAAAAAAATTAGAATGAAACAATTTTAATATTAAATTGTATAAATAAATTTTTAGTTTAGATTATTTTTTTTTCATTTCTATACTTATTTATTAATTATTTTATTATTTTATGCTGGGATGGTTGTTGAAGTTTGTTGTGATACAACTCTACTACCTTGAGCAATTTCACCATTTCTTACAGCTTGATATTTTAAAAATGCATCGTATCCATATAGACACATAGCAGAAAAACCAAAGAACTAAAAAAAATAACAAAAAAAAAATTTTAAAAAAATTTGATTTTATTTAAATAATAAAAACTTACTGCTGCTGCTGAATATGCTTCAACTCCATACGATGCAGCAAAACCAGCTGCAAATGCATATAAAATAGTCCATAGAGCACAGAACCACATTTCAATTTTTAACCATGGAATTTGATAAAATTTTTCACAAATATGAAATAGATAAAATGCTAATAATATTCCGGTAAACCAAAATGCAGACATTGAAATAGAACTGAAATAACTTCCTCTAGAATGATACGAATGAAGTCCTGAACATTGAATACAAATAAAACCAATCAAATTTAATAACTAAAAACAAACAAAAAAAATATAATTATAATTTAAGATAATGTATGTAATTTGATTTTGAATTGACTAACCATGCAAACACATTTTAGAATTCCTGGAATTGTTCTAATATATGATGTATCAAAACGAATTTGTGGTGATACAGCTGTTTGTGTTACTGTGGTTTGTGTTGTATGTCTTCCTGGAAATCCTGGATCAGCCATATTTTTTCTTTTATTTTTATATTAATTTGATGAACGACTAGAACTAAAAAATTAAAAAAAAAAAATTATATTAAAATTAAATACATTAATTAATATATGTTATAATATTTATAAAAAAAACTTTTATACGCAGGTATACAATAAAAATTAAAATTGGTAATTGTTAATCAATAAAATCCAACAATAATTACACTGTAGAGCGACACTTTAGTAGTAAATTGTTTTAAATATTTTATGTTGTATCAAGGACAATAAATTAATCCTTTACAAGTATTGAGACAATAACAAAAAAAATAAAAAACAAAAAAATTACAAGTAAACAAACAAAATTCTCTAAATGAATTATTTTAAAAAGAGCAATAAATTTAACGACACCGAAATACGAAAATTAATTCTTCAAAGATTATTAGAAAATTTGATTTGATTTGATTGTATTAACAGTCATCAGAGTCTTCAATATTTTTTTACTTTTTTATCTACCTATGAAATTAATTCGATTTGAATTATTTTTATCATTAAATCAATAGGCAATTACGTACTACAAAAATTGATAAGTAAAAAGAGTAAAAAAAATAAATAAAACAAAAATCCATTATCACAACAATTCGATATTCGTTTTGGATGATTCAATTCATAAATATTTTTTAATGTTTATCATTTACTTTAATTACCAAAAAGCTTGACATTTCAGACCTTTTTAATTAATGGAAATAAAAGTATTAGACGGGCAGATTACGTTTACGCAAATAAAACTAAAATTCACTAATAAACAAAATAAAATAAAAATTATTACATTATTACATTACATTACAAAAATTACATTCTCTGGATTGCAATTCGAAAAGATGTATGGTTTTAAAATCATTTTAGATGTATATGGAAACAGTTTAAAACTTAAACTAACTTTTTAGAAGATATTTATTAATAATCTGTAACGGAGATCTATATATAAATTTGAAAGTATTTTTTGTTACTGTTAAAATAAATCGTTATGATGTTCTACGTAAGTTCTAACTAATTTAATTGATAACGAGTTGGCCGGCTATTAATGCAAATACGAGAAATATCTAGAACATTTTTTGGAATATCTGCCTTATCTGCATTTGTTGCAACTACAAAATAGTACCTATTAGATAAAAATGTTTTTATCTAATAGGAACTATTAAAATTGTTTAATAAAAAAAATAAATTAATACTTATGTATATTCAGATAAATTTTTTATTCACCTTGCTTAACAACAGCTCAAACAGCTTACAATTTTTACACATTTTATTGAATATGCTTTTACACAAGTTATTCATAAATATGAGATACTGAACTATTAATTATATTAAATCACAACATAAAATAATTAAATTGTAAAAGAATTATAGATATATTATATTAAATCTGTATATTAATAGCTCTGTATATTAAATCAAAAAAATATAGTTATTTAGTTAAATTTGTTACTATAAGCAATTGATTAGATAGAGAAAAATTTATGTGTTATTTTTTGTGTTTATATTTCCCATTCATTATCAACATCCTAAAAAATTGGTTCAAACATTGCATAATTTTTTTCTATGGAAAGATAAAAAAAAAAAAAAAATTAGTAACTACTGAAATCTAGCGTTATTAATAATTACAATTTATTTGAAATTTCGGATGATGTTATTTTTCATTTTACTATCTCAGTAATAAGTCTAACATCAGCAATTTTACCTCTTTAATTGCAATTCAGTGCAATTATTGCATTTGTATATTAAAATAAAAAATATTCAAAAGTATTATAGTTGCAGGATCAAATCATGGCACTCATGAGAGAGATCTAAAAATAAATCTAGATTCCATCAATAGTTTCAGTTCTATGACTACGAATATCGTAAAAGGTTGACCAACATAGGCAGTCGTATTCTATGTTAGGTCGTATAAGACAAGAATAGACGGATTTTATAGTATAATTATCATTAAATATTCTATCTTAGAATATATCTCTTAACAAAATCTAGCTTAGCTTGATTACTATATAACTAGATTTAAATGTCAGTTTATCGTCACAGTATACACCTAAATCTTTAACAGTTAATTAGTTAATTGTTGGTTAGCCTTTAGATTTAAGCTTTAAAAAAAAACAAAAATTAACATTAAAAATAGTTGTTTTGTTATTATTAATCACCGGTATAACTAAAATTATTATTTTTTAATAAAAGCTTCAAATGGATTAAAATACATATTTTAAAAGTTGAGTCATATCAACGATATGTAATAACGTAATTATTCAAATGAGTTGCATTTCATTTGTTTTTCTTCAATAAATTCAGTCTTAAATTAGGAAAATTTTTCCAAAAAAAATCAAATTATGTTATCCAAAAAAGTTCAAAGCTTTAAATAAATTCTGGTACTGACACTGGTCACTGATACAATATTTCTATCGAATTACTCGTTTTTTGTTTTGTATATTATTGTCAATTCAGCTTAATTTATTCAAAAATTCTTTTCTAAAATACCCATACTACCAATTTTGTTGATTACAACATTTTTTTTTTTTATTTTGATTATTGTTGAAATTTTTGGTTTGCACTGAAAGCTAGCTAAGCACAAATTCTTAAAGTTATGATGTCATAACTTGAGTATTAATAAAATAGAATGAGAAAATTAACTTATAAATGCATAGCTATGTGTGAAACAATTGTATTTAAACATGAATATATTATAATTTGGATTCAGACTTGAATTCTAATATATTATACTAATCTATGAAATGTGATTTTATTTTTATTTTTTTGGAGGAAGAATAAAAATATAAAAAAAAAAATTGGTATCCATAATCAAAAAATTAATATGAAAATGTGATAACACAATTCAGAGAAAAAAAAAATACTTTAGAATGCAATAGTTAACACATGTTATTTATAAGTTTTAAATAGATTATGTAGTGGGTATTGTGTGAAATAAAATTTGGCGCTTCGCTACATAAAATTTGTCTATTTACTTTATCTATCACATTTATTGTACCTAAATAAAGAACAATCAAATAAATTTAGAAAAACCTAAAATTTTCAATAAAAATGTTTTATAAAATTAATTTTTAGGAAAAATTTAATTACATACCAATTCATAACTATTTAACAATACTTTTTTATAATTATTTTCTTGAATACACTTTTTATTTGTGCATGAAATTTCATTTATTCCTAAAAAGGAAATTTAATTAAAATGCTATCTATTTTTGGGATTTATTTATAATAATTAAGTCACATAAGTAATATTATTAGCTCATCGTCTTGTCTGTCTCTATCTACTTCGTTAATAGTTCATTAATATTATTTTATGTTAAAAAATATACATACCAATTTAAATTAAGTAAAATATTTGTTTTTTTTTTTTTTTTTTGTGGTATTATAATTTGTACACAATAAATAATGATGATATAAGCAAATAAGCAATAGTAAAATTGATAGGCGTATAAAATATATAAACTTAAGCAACAGGTCTAAATTTCATTCAAATTTCAATCCTAAATAATTTGATACTTTCTATAGTAAGATATTTTCATTTCAATCAAATTAAACTTACAAATTAAATATATAAATATTATTTGTAATATTTATGAACAAAAAAATATATATTTATTTATATATAAAAATAATATTTTTTATAGTGAGAAAAATAAAAATCACTGGATAAATTTTAGCAGCCAAAACAACTTAAATAAAACACACTACTAAAAACTAAACTTAAATTTATTTTAAAAAAAAACTTTTTTTATAAACTTGAAAAGTTGAATATGACAACTGACGTAATTCTTATAAAAGAAAATCATAAACAAAACATATTCAGCTTTTCTAAACAAATATTTAAATAAAGCTATATAATAGATATGGGTGATACCTATTGGTGAAAATCAATACTATTTGTAATTAGATAATTTCACATTGATTGGTTGACATCTATTGAGTGAAAATTGGTTCTATTTTTTTTTATAATTGAATATTGAAATAGTTGTAGGTGTAGTAGGGTAGTAGGTAATAGAAAGAAAATTCTGATTTTGCTTAAAAAGCAAAACAATATATTTTTTTTTAAAGGAATTTAAGTAATAATTATAAAATATTTTTAATCGAGTTTGAAAGTATCTCAGATTTTAGAAAACCTTATTCTTTAGCATTAGATTAAAATTTTTTTAATACAAATTTGAAAAAATATATGGTTGAATACTTTCCTTTTAATATAATTATCATCCAGATTCTCGATAACCGTATTTCGTTTACGATACGACTAAAGTGCAATTAAATGAAGAATTTTACAAAGTGGAAAGAAACACGCGTATGCATGCATCTATTCGATAAATGATAGGCATATCATAATATTAGAACATATTAGTAAAATTAAAAGGTAAATTATTATTCTATTATAAAAGTTTTGATATACATTTAGTGATGCATATAAAGATATTGACAACCAAAACGAAATAAGAACATATGAAGAGTAATTTACTGTAAATAGTTTCATTTGTATAAATTAATTGAAATTTAATTTTCTACTATTATCAAAGAACTTAATTTCTGTATTTTATTTTATTGAATTAAGACTACATACATGTTTTTATTAATTTTATAAAATATTTTAGACAAAATATTGAGATTTCAAATCTAGTTTTGAAAAATATAACATTAACAACTATGTAATATGTATATATTTTGCAAACATGGCAGCATTGAAATTATGTTTTTGTTATTAACCCATTAAACTAATATTCTTAGTGTGGTCGTTGATCGAAGTGAAGTGAACTGAAGTAAAATGGGAAATGAAATGTCTAGTGTCATAGTGAATGTCAAGTCCATTTATTTAATTTATTTTTGCTAAAAAGAAGAATTTAAATAGATTTATCTTATTAACATTGAGTTTCTTTAAAACAATTCTGTGAATAGAATATTAAATATAAAATGGTAATAACAGCAAGTAATTTGCGTTCTCAATTAGTATCTCTAACAAATTTTTCTGGTACACATAAAGAACAAGCCGATAAGTAAGCTCAATAACAATATCTATATTTCATTATTTCTAAAGACTACTGGTAATTTAAATTTTTTATTTATATTCATAGGTACCGTCAGCTATTGGATTGTATATTACAAAATTCTGATAGTGATCTAATTGATACATTAAAACTTTTCGTGGAAGCAAGTAAGTATTTCATATTAAAAAAAAAAAAAAAAAATTAAAACAATTGTTTGGAGAGATTCTAAAGAAATAAAATTGAAATTTAATTATTTGAAATATTAGTTGTTAATGAACATGTCAGCTTGGTGATTTCTCGACAAATTTTAACAGATGTTGGAACTTATTTAAGTAAATTAGATGATGATGTATCAAAAGTGGTATCACATTTTACATTAGATAAAGTACAACCAAGAGTTATCTCATTTGAAGAACAAGTAGCTGGTATAAGACAACATTTAGCTCAAATATATGAACGTAATCAAAATTGGAAAGAAGCAGCAAATGTCTTAGTTGGTATACCATTGGAAACAGGACAAAAGTAATTTAAAAAAAAAATTACATTTTGATATTAAACTAATAAAAATATAAATTTATGTTTTTAGACAGTATTCTGTTGATTATAAACTGGAAACATATTTAAAAATTGCAAGACTTTATTTAGAAGATGATGATCCTGTACAAGCAGAAGCTTACATTAATAGAGCTTCATTATTGCAAGCGGAAACAACAAGTGAAGAATTACAAGTAATGTACAAAGTTTGTTATGCCAGAGTATTAGATTATAGAAGGTAAAAAAATGTTGTATTGTTATTATTACTTTTTTTTTGAACTAATTTAATTCGAAATATAAATATTTAAAGAAAATTCATTGAGGCCGCTCAACGTTACAATGAACTTTCATATCGTACAATTGTTGATGAAGGTGAACGAATGACTGCATTAAAAAAAGCTTTAATATGTACAGTTTTAGCATCAGCTGGACAACAAAGATCTCGTATGTTAGCTACATTATTTAAAGATGAAAGATGTCAGCATTTACCTGCTTATTCAATTTTGGAAAAAATGTATTTGGATAGAATTATTAGAAGATCCGAATTACAAGAATTCGAAGCTCTACTGCATATTCATCAAAAAGCAAGTACATTAGGTAAATGTTGAAAATAAAAAAAAAATATGTTTGACTTAAAAAAAAAAAAAAAATTAATTTTAGATGGTTCCTCAATATTGGATAGAGCTGTATTTGAACATAATCTCTTATCAGCCAGTAAACTTTATAATAACATTACTTTTGAAGAATTAGGTGCATTACTTGAAATTCCACCAGCAAAAGCAGAAAAAATTGCTAGCCAAATGATAACAGAGGGTCGTATGAATGGTTATATTGATCAAATTGATGGAATTGTACATTTTGAAAGTAAATTACCATTTCTAAGCCGTTTTTATTTATAATTAATTCAAAAACTAATTTTAGCTCGAGAAATTCTTCCTTTATGGGATAAACAAATTCAATCTTTATGTTATCAAGTAAATGGAATAATAGAGAAAATTTCAGAAGCAGAACCAGATTGGATGGCAAAAACTATGGATGATCAAATGCAACACTAATATAATTCATCTATACAAAGAAAAAATTTCATTTGCTTTTTATAATAAAAATATGTATACTTAATCTCAAAATTAAAAAAAAAAATTTATTAAATGTTCTTGTAAATGAATCAATTTGAAGAGAAGCATAATTAAAAAAGAAATATTCAAAAATAATGAAGATATATAGAAATTTTTTATGGTTAAGATATAAAAATTAAATAAAAAATGTAGTTAGCAAAAAATATTCAAATGAAATATCATGCACTGATACCGCGAAATATCGCAACAAGTAATACAAAGTAAGGCAATTTCAATTGGGAAAAAATGTTCGTAAAAAATTCTAACGAATTAAAACAAAATTAATTTCAAATGTGTATTAATTATTTAATTTTCTTTTTTAATTAAAAAAAAAAAAATCAAAAATAAAATTTGTTATCAAGTGTTTAAAAATGAATTACATAAATCATAAAAATTCACAGAAAATATAAATTTCTATTCTTCTAATCATCTTTTAGAGTTTGTAGAATTCTGGTTAATTGAAATTTTTTAGCTGGAAAATCATTTATCAAAGATTGTGTAATTTGTGTTAATGATTCATTTATTTCACGTTGTTTTTGATTTTCAATATTTAAAGTAGATTCACTTTTTACTGATTTTGGTATAGTTTTCATTGAGATTAAAGCACGATATTTTTTAGCTCTCTGTTGTTTTCTAACAATACTATCTAAATTTTGATATTTTAATAGCATTGATTGTTCCAATTCATTAACAATTAATTTATTATGTTCTTTTTCTTCATCATAATCAATTTTACGATTATTTATCTCTAATTTTATATATTCATATGCTTCATTCAATTCTTTTAATCTCTTTTCAGCATTTATTATTTCACTTTGAGTTAATTTAATTTTATTTTTCATTTCAATTAATTTATGTTGTATATTTGTACGACTTTTTGTTTGTGTTCCTTCCATTTTTTGTCTTGTCATAGCATTATCGAAAATTTTTTCGCGATGTTTTACACAATTTTCTAAATCAACAACAAGTTTCTCTTGAATACGTTTTAATTGATTGTAACGTAATTCCATACGATGTACTTCAGCTTTAATTAGACTGATTTCACTTTCTAAATTTTTTTCAGATTTTTTCCATTGTAGGGTTTCTTCAATTAATTTGTATTTAGCTTCCCAAGCTAAAGCTTCACGGTTTTTCTCTAAAATTTGTTCTTTAAATGTATCAATTTGAGAAAATAATTCTTTGATTTCTTGTTGCAAATGCAAAACATTCATTTCTTGAACCTAATTTGAAATAAATTAATATATTATTATGTATTAATCAATATAGATTTAGTAATATAATTATATACAGTGCTTCAAGCATAGCTGGTGGGTACTTTATAAGAAAATAGATTGGTTGATTTTTAAAAAATGTTCTTGGGTCAAGATTTTTTCTAAGTAGTAGTTTTGATAGTTATAGTTTAAATAGGTACTTACACTTAAACGTTCCATAAAATCTGACTGTAAAACTTCACATGACTCCTCATTTGCATCATGACTTTTTTTCTTCTCTTCAAATCTCTTTCCAAGTAATTCAATTTTGGTACGAAATTCTTTAATATTTCTTTGAATATCTCGATTTTGTGATTCAAGTTCAGTAATTTTATTATCAACTTTCAATGATTTCTGGCTATTAATCATAATTTCTGCAAAATGGATGATTACTTATTTAATAGTATTAATACTATTCAATTACATGTTAGAGATTATATAAATATATATATTAAATAAATTAATACATACTCATACATAGATTATTCAAGCTTAACAGAAAATTTATCATTTTTGAGATGTAACCGAACCGATTCTAGATAACCCATAGCCGAAATATATATTCATATATACATATAATTAATAGATAAGGTGAGCTCAGTCCACCTGATTGATATATTTCTTTCAATTTCTCAAAAAATAAATTTATCTTTAAAATCTATTCTTTATGTCCACTTGCGTAATAATGCGTATGTATATGCATTACATTGTATTACTATTTATATTACTATTTATTTATTTACATATATAAATAATCTCAAATCAATATGTTCCGAATTTTCCTATACACCATCACCGCCGACCCAGCATTGTAAATTGGAAAAGATTCCTGGCCTACAAAAATAAAATTGGAAGCGACGCTTTTTGGAAAAAAAACTATTGGCATAACAGGTTCTCCAATAAAACTTAAGTTCATTATGTTTGGGTCTTATATTTTATAAGAAATATGTTAGTAAGCGTGAAAACCAAGTGAAAACAAGTAGAACAGTAGAAGTAAAAGTAGTTATATCTATATTTTCAAAATATTCTACCAAAACGAAAGTACCGTTATCAGTCGGCAAATAAAGCTTAAATTTATTTTTGACAGCAATTATTTTGAGGTATATGTAGCAACTTTGTTGACAAATATATTTGTTTCAATAGACTCCCGCGATACAAAAATTGATTTTAGGAAATCGATTCTATTGAATATCAATAACTGCTGGACAATCGCGATTGATTTCAATATCAAATCAACAATACTGTCAACTTCTTTGAACTAATAACTTATTAGTAGTTATCGAATTAAATGTCGCCGCAAAAATATTTGAAAAATGTTCATTCAAAGAATAGAAACTAAAAATTTTATTTCAAATCGACAATTATTTGGTATTGTATTGGCACTTGAAAAGCTTTGGATGAATAAAATAATTAAAAAAAATTATTTAATATCAAAATTGATCATTTTTTAAATAAATACCTTTTGTCATAAATTAATACTTTTTGACATTGATATTTTTGATTCGAGGCTTATCAGTATCGATATTTCCTTTGTAGTACTATGATGAAAACTTAATTTACGCTTCCTTCGCTTTGATCTTACAAAACACACCGGATTCTGACATTAAAATTGGTTGAATATTAAAGTTTGTATCGAAACTAACTAAATAGCAGATCGTATCCATATCGAACGCAATAACATGACAAACTTGTTCTAACAAAATAAGGATGCTGAAAGATCTAGAAGGATTTGCGTAACGCACTCAACTTTTTCACCGAAAGTTTAATAAAATGTTCTAGCAACACAATCTGGAACTAGTAACAACTAGCAGAAGTCAAAAAATTAGCAGTATAGTTGGATCAGCAAAGGATAAAAAGGAGATGGAAGAAATTAACGGCATATATAAAATATCATGCCACAACTGTTTAAAAGTATATATGTATAAGACAATCAAAACGACTAATTACGGTGAGATTCCAAGAACATTTGGAATGGAATGCCAAATTATGAATCAATGGAAGCCGAATTATCAAGAATAAAAAGTACTACCAATTTTACGTTGGCAATTTCTAAGCACATAATTGAGGAACACCGTAAAACTGATAAAAACAATTTATCATCAATAAAGGAGGTACACGATGACAGATTGAATAATAATTTAGAGAATGGATACTCACCGCTATTTAAATTAATAAAATAATTTGAAAAAGTACAGGTAAAATAGATTTCTAGCATGGAGGGAATAGTATATAAAAAAGGGAAAAAATGAATAAATATACCGGGTAACGAAAAATAAAATCATTTAATATAATTTTCTTTATTGCATTAAAAATTGCATTAAAAATTACGGCGATTTTTGGTCTTAAAAACGGATTTGCGGTCCTTTCCGGAAGTTCAAAATACCACCAATCGATAGAGCACCTTCGATTTAATTAATAAAAATTTATTTTAAATTTTAAAATAACGACTCCTTCCCCTCTTAAAAAGCTGATACGCATGCTCTGGACCACCCGTATACTTATATAGTTAGTCACAAGCACTGACGAAGGAAGTATGTTCCTTCCGAAATATCGATATTTGCAATCAAATATTAAAAATTATTTAATGAACACAAACCTGACAACAATTAAATTATTTAAAGTAAATATCATTTACATGGTGATATTTATCCCTGACATTGGGATAGTATAATCCAAGTATATTTTTAAAATATCAGGGAAAGTTTTTTTTATACCTGCAACACTTTGTTTTTAACAATTTTTAACTAAATGTATGTAAAAATAAATAATTTCTTTCAACAAATGATTTTGACGGTTTAATAATGTTTTTTTTTTGTGTACAAAATAAATTTCCCAAATAGAAATTTTGGAAATTCTCTGATGCGATCTATTTGTTTCTTATGTAAAAATCCAAAATCCTATCATCCTTTTCAGAGGCAACAAAATATTTTCACTCCTAAAATGCTTAGCAGCATTTAATTTCCAACTTTTTCTTAAGAAATAAATTTACCGTAAAGTTGTTTTTTTTTTGCTGCTAAACATTTTAAGTTTAGAAATTAATTCATAGTACCAAATAGTACTTTTACATTAAATTAACTTACGTCTTCTAACCATTTGCATTTCATTTAGTTGAGCTGAACGTTTTGTTGTTAAACTAACTGTAAAACCTTGTAACGTTAACCAAAATTGTTGTGCTTTTTCAATTTCACTTATAGTTTCACGGATTTGAGTTTCTAATTCTCTAATCTAAAAAAAAATATTATAATTTTCTTAGTTATTTTTTTTTTTAATTATTACAAAAATATTTACTTTAATTTCTGTTGGACTGATCTCTTCACCTTGAGTTTTTTTCAATAAAGTTTCCAATTTTTTATTCAAATTATCAATTTGTTTCAATTTTAAATTACAAGATTTTTGTATTGATTTTATTTCATTTTCATAACTTTCACTTTGTTTATTTAATTGATTATAAATTTTCTCGATTGCTTCATTTTCATCTTTTAATCTGGCCAAAACTCCTTTTAATCTTTCTAAATCTAATAAATTGATTGAAAGATTTTTTTCTGTTTGTGATAATGTTAATTCAGTTTGACGTCTTTGTGTTTGAATGTCATGTAAAGTTTTCATTCGATGTTCAGATGCTAGATCAGTTGTTAATTGATCTTGAGCTATTGTCAAGATATCCTCTTCAATTTTTACTTTTGTTCGATACTCTTTATCCAATGAATCTTGTAAACGTTTTAATTGAACATCAATATGATTTCCTTCTTCTTTTGCTAATCTCATATCATTATCAGTTTGATCAATTAAAGCCTGCATTTGATCGTGTTTTGCAATTAAATCATTTAGGGATGTTGTTTCTTTTTCAACTGTGTCAGTGTATTTAGAAAAGTTGATTATGTTTAGTTAGTAAAAAGTTAATAAAGTTATTTGTAGTGAATGGGGTGATAACATTTTTATTAAATTTATACCTTGACGAGCTAAATATTTTTGATCTTCTATGATACGATTTCTAAATGCTTCCAATTTTTCATTTATTTCCATTTCTTTGGTTGCACTCTTTTTTGATCCTTCAATATTCAATTCAGTTAATTTTATTGTTTCATTTTCAGTTCTAAAAATAAAATTAGAAAAGCAATTAAGATAATATAACATAAATTATTATAAATTGCATTGTTTTAAATTAATTTTTGGTTAATTCGTCATCTTCAGAAGATTAAAAAATTAAAGCGTATCCACAGCATTTTACCATATATATATATAGGGTGGGGTTGCAGGGATGATATTTCAGTAAAATTGAAAATACTAAATAAGCTGAAAAAATAGTACTAAATTGTTGACGAAAGTATCAAAATGATAAATCGAAAATTAGATTAGAGTTTGAATTGACATTTTCTCAACATTAGCGGATGAGTGTGGGACAGTTTAGGCCTTGTGCAATCCGATAAATGTTACTGAAAATACATTCATTCAATTCATTTTTGACATTTTTTATATCGCTCGAAAATTCCTTATATCGCTCGGCTGATGCCCTGTACTCGGAATTAATAATTTCAGCCTTTTTAATTTCTGATTCTGGATATAAAAGTATTAATTAGCTAAAACATGTTCTATGGAAAATATATTCGAAGATAATTCAAAATTTCATTTTTAAAATCAATTTTAGTTCTTAATTCCTCACCAAATGTTGTATAAAACTCATGAACGCAAAATTCTGTTTTTATATATAGTATAGTAGAAATATTTCGCATAAAAATTTCTACTTTTGAACCGCAATATAAATCATCATCACTAAGATTATTATTTTCATTTAAATTTATTAACTTAATAGACTTGGCGTCAAAAAATTTTTTACTTATAGAACTTCTACCTATTTTATAAAAATGAAATTACGTGCTATCCTGCTCCGACTACATTTCCAAATTGATATCATTAATTATTTTTAATATACATATATGATGAAAAAAGGAAATATAATTCAATTTTTTCGGATTTACGCCAGTGATGGAATTTCGTATTTTTGAAATTTATTGAATTCGAATGAAAAATCGTACTAAAAGCAATCTAATTGTATTGAAAAAATTGTGGTACCAAAAGATTTATCAATTTACTCCCATAACATTATTGGTCAATACAGAAATGTTTTTTATACTGAAAAGCTTATAAGAAAAAAAAATTTTCTTTTATTTTCATTTCAATTTTTATTAAAATAATTGGAAAAAATAAAATAAAAACGTTTAATATAATAAAATTAACAATTTCGTTTTTCTCAAACATAAAGGCATTTTGTTTTCAAAAAAATTATCAAAATCAACAAAAGTATCACAAAATATAAAAAAAATTAACTAACAAAAAATAAATCCATGTTTTAAGTCAACCGTAAATTTAATAATAATTATCCTAAATTAATAAATTAATTATATTATTTTTTAAAAAATACGTACACATGTAACTAATCCAATAATTCATATTCGTTAATGTTTTCTGTGTTTACGGTTTTGGTTAAAACATGTTTTGTTGCTTGATAGTTGTAGCAACAATCAGAATTTGACTTTAATAAATCTCTTGTTTGAATTAAGGCGGATACCGTGTTTATAGCGGTTTCGTAATTTGATAATATTTTGAAAACATTCTTTCCACGGTCGCTGATGAATGTGGTATTAATAAAATACCTTTAGCTATATTCGATATATATCTAAAAACAAATACTATCCACACTCATTTTTTATATTGCTTACTTCAAACCAAAAATCGGAAATCGACAGTTCTTTAAATTTTTTTAATACTGAAAATTCAGCTAGAGCTATACTGTTGATTTATATTTTTAGTGTTTTTAAGTTCCTTCGGAGGGAAAATATTGCAAAGAAGAGATATTATATTATTTGTTTCTCCAGAAAAAAACGTGTTGTGTTGTAAATTTTGGTGCAAAATTAAGAATAAAATTTTCAAAGTCGATTTTATCTATTAATTAAATTTACAAAAAATTTTATAGAACTTAATAACATCTAATTTAAGGTTTTTTATATCTTCATCGAGTACAATTAAATTGTATTGAAATTTAATCAAATGTATTGATGTATTTTAACTGCCTTGATTGTATTGAATTTAGTACAATTGTATTGAAAACTCCATCACTGATTTACACATGCTTAAAATGAATTCTATATTTGCATTACTATGTAGCGAGCTTCGAAAGTCTCCTATTCAAATTAATATAATAATGTACTCCATTGTTCGAATATTCTATCAATCGCAGCATACAATGCAAATAAATGCAGTATGTTAAATAACAATTCTATATTTCAAAATATTTTTTAATTTATAATTCTTTTGTGATAAAATACAAATTTGAAATTTTCTATTATATAATTATCAATTGAAAGTATCACAAAAAGTACAATAGTACCAACAATATCAACCCTGGTTTGAACAGAATATGAATGATAATTGTTAAAGAAATATATTTTATTAGCCATCATCACTATCATTGGTGCGATAGTTTAAATTGAACCTTGATGTCCACCTGATTTATCTTTCACATTACACTTTAAATTTTTTTCGGCTTAAGGATTGCGTTTTCCAATTGGGAAATACTAGTAGGGATTTTGTATTTCATCTATGGACTCCTTTCAAATATTATAGTTTGTAAGATATGTAGAATTATATTTACGGTACTGCAATCTTGTATTTATATGTAGTAATATTCTTTAGTATATATCACTAATTAATTAAATGTTGTTAATTAAATAGCATAATTCCAATTTTATTTAGTTATTACCATATTTTACTCTTAATAACAATATTTGATAAATAATGAAAGAAAAATGCAATTAAACATTCATGCTCGGAATGGAATTCGAAGCCAGAAACTTCTGCTTAGTTTATTAAATAAAGACTGCTGATTACACTTTTATCAGAAGAAAACTTCAAAAAGGAAATATATATTGAGTACACAGTAGAAATAAATGGATTTTCGAAAAAAAGCGTAATGAAAATAATAAAGAAAAAGATCCATCGAAGTGGAAATCTTTCAACTTTATTTAAACAAAGTAAGAACATAGAGAAGCCAAAACCAGGCCTGAAAGCTCTCCAACCATGTTGATTGGTGGTTGATATTACGTTTCTTCAACAAATTGTTGCTAAGATTGTCATGGCACCTAATAGAAATAAAATAATGGAAATACTACAATTGTATAATATATACATATATATAAAAAATATTTTGATACCAAAACGCTAATTAATTTGAAAATTTAAAATAAAAAATTTGACTCCAATGTTCCTCTTCTAAGCCAGTTTCACTAGAAATTGCAAAATAAATTTACAGTTTGTTGGTTTTTTGTAATTAAAAATAAATTTAAACTAAAGTTCACATAAGTTGTAACATTAAAAACAATTTTTTATTACTTAACATGATCCCGAACCCCCATTTTCCAATTTTAACAAAATAATTAAATTTAACGCATCTAAAATTTTTTTTGACTAAATTGCAGTTTCAAAACCTGCAAGTGACGTGCAAATAACATTTTCGATTAGATAATTTTTATCTCACTACATTATCGATTACACTGCAAAAACAGTCATCTAAGATTGACATTCAAAATTACATGACTAAAATCAAACTACATAATCGATTAGACTGCAAATGCATTTGATCTTAGTTTGAATATTTGGTCTTTTTGTATACTTTCTTTTTGAATTTGAATTTATCTTTTAAACATTCTACGAACTATTTATTTTTATCTCTTACTAACATTAGTTACTAACCGTGATAGATACAAACTCACTGGATGATGATATTATCGCTTAGCAGCGCAATGCAAGCTTTTGTTTATAATGGATGTTAGATTTGCTTGCTCTAAGCAATATCTGACAGTATATTAAAACGAATTTGTTCAACACATTCTAAATACATAAAAATATCATTAATATATTTAAGATGTACAACTAAAATGTAGTAAGTACTATAGCAGAAACCTCAAATTGTGTAATCTGTTAGGATCTGGCAAAGATAAGAAAAGTATAGAAGGAGTAAGTGGCATATACAAAATATTATGCCAATATTGCACAAAAACTTACAAGCAGGACAATCCAAGAAATTAATTACGGTTAGGTTTCAAGAACATATCGATGGCTTAGAACACACTAATGCTAAGAGCGTTTCCGAACCTCTCGCACTTGCACTTGATACTCGAACTAAACCTGTCAATTCGCACTTGATTTGGTGTCAAAATTTTAGTGTAGTCTCAAATACACTAAATACCGTAAAATTAAATTTATTAAAACTGAAAATAATTTAGTGTTTAGTGCGAGTATCAAGTGCAAGTGCGAAAGGTTCGGACACGCTCTAAGTCGAAAGGGCAGCAATTTTTGTAAGTTTGATAGCTTGCCAAAAGCGTACTATTTAAGTTAGAAAACTGATGGAACAACGTTTTTTTTTTGTATTCTGTTCTTTTCTGAAATAACAACTAAAAATATATTTTTTACGATCAAATGATTTTTTTGTTGTAATTTTGTATTTTTTGCAAGAGGTTTTGCATTGAGCACACTATTGCACATTAGTTCTCATATTCTATTTAAGCACTTGGTATATTTGTGTAGATTAGAAAGGTGTTTTTTTTAGGTTTAATTTAACCTATTTTAATACTCTATATTTCGAAAACTACGTATATTGAATGTCTTAGATATTTGCACGATGGAGACAAACCCTTTTAAAATATATGGTATCATAAAGAATTCCGAAAAAATTGCACTTTTTAATAAGTGTGCTATATGCTATCGATATATATAAGGGACGCAAAAATGATGAGAAAAAAAACTATACAAATTTCAGGTCAGCTAGCGCAGGTCAGGTCAGGTACCGCAGCATATAATAGAAGAACAACATCGTATAAATAAGAATAAAATAAGAATAATGTGGAGGGCAAAACTTAAATATACTCGAATTGCAGCATCACATTACTCATGCACTTTGTTGTAGTAGCATAACATTATGATAATAAATTATTACATATTTTTAATTAATAAATTACGAATTTAATCGCCAAAACAAACAAAAATAAAAAAATACAAAAAACCTTGTTAACTTACTCTAATTGCTTTTTATTTTGAAATAAAATTTTATCACGATGTTGAATTGAAATAATAACTTCATTCCAAGCATTTGTTAAACGTTTATGCTCATGCTGAAGTGCATCTAAATCAGCACATGCATCACTACAACTATTCTGTAGTATGCCATTTATTCTTAATTGTTCTGTTGTTTGTTCATTTATCTCTTCTAATTCTTGTTCTTTTTTACGTATTTCAGCATCCAAATTAAATAAAATTAAATCAATTTTATGTTTATCTTCAGATTTCTTTCTTTGATCTTGTGAATCTTTTGATACAGTTCGTTTTGCTGTTGTTATTTCATCTTCAATTTCTTCACACCATTTATGTATATTCAATTCGAGTGCCTGTAAACGATTCATTTCAAGAATTCTTTCATTATGAATACGTTTTAAATCTTTTGAATATTTTG
This sequence comes from Argyra leucocephala, assembly GCA_963942445.1. Lineage (NCBI taxonomy): Eukaryota > Metazoa > Arthropoda > Insecta > Diptera > Dolichopodidae > Argyra > Argyra leucocephala. The sequence continues at coordinate 38,764,551 of OZ012680.1, forward strand.
ATCTTTCATCATATTCAGCTCTCAATGGTATAAGTTTTTCTTCATCTTTTATACGTTGTTCGTGCACTTCATTCAATTTTTTTGAACTTTCTTCTAATAAATCATTTTGCCTTTTAATTTCCTGTTGCATATCATACAATTTGCAACCAACATCTTCACGTGTTTTTTCTTTTTCTTTAATTTTCTCATCAATATCATTGATTTCATCTTCGAGTTGTGCTTCAACACGTAATAAATGTTTTCGTAATGCTTTCTGAAAACGTTCTAGTAATGGATGATCTTCTGGTAGTATACTAAAATCTTTATTATCAGATAATTCACTGTTATTCGATTCAATTTCATAACAATCATTATTTATTTGAATTGGTTCTTCATCCAAGTCTGGATAATTTACATCACTACTATGGTCTTCGAACATTTTTTTTGTTTACAAATTAATTTTGTTAATATTTGTTTTATTTTTGTTTTTTTTTTTTGATTTTGATAGCTTCTAAATTCTAGCTTTAATTTTTTTTGATTAAAAATACAAAAAAAAAAAAATTAATATTCGATAAATAAAATTGCGTAGATTAAATTAATTTAGGTGGTTGACTCAGTTGATTTGTTTGTTCAATAAATTTAAAATTGAATCTGAAATAGATTGCACTTGGCAATAGATAATTATAATGATTGTTTGTTGTGGTAACTATGAGGAATTTTGAGTGTTTGTTTGATAAAATAATAACAACAGTAAATTTTTTTTTGTTTTGTTTTTGTTTTGCTTAAAACTTATATAGTAATGTTAAGGTCATGTGTAATTGGATAGAACTTAATATGCACCTGAGTTGCCATATTTACCTATTTTCCGACATTTTAATTAAAGTTATATGGTAGTGTATTATGTATTTTCAATTTAATATTTTTTTTATTTATTTAATGTCTTGATGCATATTTATTGTTTTTTTTTACAATTTTGAATTTTTATAGCCTGCCCTATATTATTGAATTTGTCATGTAATTTCTTTAATCTGGTGTTGGAGCATATAGTGCGACGTAATGCGCATGGCAAAACCAACATAAATATTTTTTAATTGTATATTAAAAGCCAAACTGCAATAAAATATATCTCCTAAGACATTTCACTGTGTCTGCTGTAATCTAAGACATTTCACTGTTTCTGCTTTTGGATCTTGTACGTTAATTATATTATATGCAATGTTGATGTGCTTTATGTGGGTCACTCCCAATATCTCCAAAAAAAAAAATCTCGAACTAAGAAAAATCTCGAAAAAAACTAATATCGAATTAAGAAAATCTCGAATAAAAAAATCTCGAAAAAAAAATCTCGAATAAAAATTATTGGGTGTACATAGTATCGAACAATTATCTTAACTGATTTTTTTGAAAAGGTGCGTCATGACGTCGTATTACGTTCTGAAAAGTATCGGTTAGCGATTACGGCATTAAGGACTCATTACGTCACTTTGACAATTTGGCGGCTAAATTCATTTAAGTCAATATTGTCATTAAGTCAATTTTCAATTTTGAAAAACAAAATGTTGAAGAAAAAAATGTCGAATAAGGAAAAATATACTCGTATGTTAATTTAAAATAATATTTGTTATAATTCTATTTATCTACTTTCATACGACTCTAATCTTTATTACTTCGAACCCTGAAAATTTTAAAAATATTTCATAAAAGTTTCATAAATGATACGAAGCTACTTTCCGTTATTACTGGCAGAAATTATGACATTTCTAGATCTGCGTGAAAAACCAAATTTAAAAATTCAACTTTGAAAATTAAAAATTTCAATTTCCAAGCTTCCAAAATAATTATCGTAGATATTCTGGAAAAAGGGATATATCCCCTTTTTTGCATCCAACAGCGGCTACGCATAAAAATAATTAAGGTAAATATTCTGGAAAAAGGAAATATCTTTATTTTGAATCCAACTCTAAAGTCTCTCCTAGGATCTTGCATATACACTTGCATAAATCTTCTGGTAAAAGGAATACCCTGTAAAATTTTGATTGGCTTATGTTGAATCATACTCTTTAATTCCCTCTAACGATTTTATTCTGTAAATAAATATTATTAAAAAACCTTAAATTCGTGATTTTTTTTTTCAATATATTTTTTTTCAAGATTTTTGCTTTCCAGATTTTTTTTTTCCAAATTTTTGTTCGTTCGAGATTTTTTTTTTCCAGATAATTTACGTCTTTGTGTGTAAGTAATGTGAACCGATTTGTCGTCGATTAATTTGAATCTCCAATTTTGTGTCCATCATTTTTTTTATTGGTTTATATGAGAGTAAGTCTTTTTGAAATTGTTCTATTGTTTGACTTTTCGATATGCTTCTGGTATAACCTTATCATTCGTAGATTTTTTTCGATGTAGAATTACGGTTCGGAATATCGTTAGTAGTATATAGTAAGTATAAAATGGGTTGTAAATAATTGATTTTTGCTCTTAATTTTGAAATTTCTGAACGTGGTGACATAAAATATACAATTTAAAAGTTTATCTTTATTGATCATGGCTTAGAGTAAAAAAATTTGGGTTAGAATTATGTTATAAGGAGCTAAGCGGTAGTATAATAGTAGTAGTAGCAGAAAACATGAGAAAAATATTTTCATATTTTTTTTGATTAAAAACAAATTTTGTAACCTTTTTATTTTGATTATTAAGTCATATAATAAATCTAAGGATTATTTTTGTTTTTAAATTAAATAAACACTCTGTAGATTAGTAGTTTAAAATATTTTATAAAAAAAAAGAAAAAAAAAAAACGAAATAAACACTTGTGATTAAATTATAACTGTGCTATAAATTTTTAAGTTCATTGAGTCAAATTTTTATGTTTTTAATATAAATGGAATAAATTGTTAAGAATGTTAGTTATGTAGGTAGGTATATATTATATAAAATTATAAAATTGAAATTAAATTTGAAAATTTTTCAACAATATTGACGTCGATCTAGTTCTGTAAAAAAAACAGTCAAAAATTGAAACGACTTTTTGTTGCTAGACCAATTTGAGCGAATAGAAGTGAATACTTTATCTAAGATAATATTTGAATCCAGGCTTTATATTTGACGAAGAGATATAAGCACACCAATTCTCTTAACTTTAATTTTCACCATCTTAGACAACTAACGACAATAATTGTTATGTGAAGATCAAAAATTGTTATTATTTTATTTGTAGGTGAAATATTGGGTAAATTGTTGAAAGTAGCAATTTTACGATACAACGCTTTTGAACACTTGAATATCCTGGGCATGAAGGTCAACAATAAAATGATATGGACTAACCATATCGTTGACATTGCTAAAAATACCGCGGGATGTTTGGGTTTTTGTTTTTCGCTGCAAAACGTATTTTTCTCCTCAGAACATGCTAAATATCTATAAATCATACTTACGACTTAAGTTGTAATACAATTAACATATATGTGCCGGTGCAACACAAATCGCACTAAATTTTCTTGACAAAGTTCAAAAGCGTGTTCAAATTCGTCTTATTGACAACCCTAATGTGACACCCTCCCTTGTACCACTTGAAAAACGTCGTGTTGTTAGAGCACTTATTTCATATTTTATAGATATCCCGTAGGTTTAAGCACTTGTTCAGATGAAATAAAAACCATAATGCCACCTCTCAAACATTTCCGCGAGGAACAAGCGAAGCATCAAGTGCCCACCCCTACTCAGTGCAAATTGGCTATGGGAATTCCTTTGTAGTCAAATTTTCCCGAATGTGGAACCATATTTCAACAAACATGTTTCCCCAATGCAAAAATATACCTAAGTACAATCTACAAAAGTTCAAGAGTAATATAAATAAATTTATTCAAAATGACACTACCCTACTGATCAAAGGAATATTTTTCTTTGTACAATCCTCAATTAGTGCTAAATGGCGACTTATATTGTCGGAGACAATCAAATTATATCTTGACTATCATTCTTCGTTATCATTCATACTCATGTCAGACTTATATCAGTGAGAAAGAAGCTTTCTTTCTGTCGGTTAAGTCTTTAAGAACTTGTATAATCAGACCTGAATAGTCTTAAGAAAAATTTGGTTATTTTATAAACCAATTGCTAACTAGGTGACGCATTGAAGTTTTAAAGGCTGTATAGGGATAATTTTGAATCGGATACGAAACTTGGCAGCCAAGCCAGTTCTTATTTTTTTCAAATCAATTTTGCAATTATATTGCATCATCCCCTGATACAATGATACAATGTTATCTGATGATACAATGTTAATTTTAGAAAGTTAAGATATTTTTGTATTCAATTCGCAAATTTTGTCTCCCACGAGGTGAAGACTTAACTTTATTTATGATCTCATTCATGATGAATGTTAAACAGAATCGGAGATTGGACTGTGACAATCTGATTGATGGATATTTGGTGGTATTGATAATGCTGATTAGTTTTTATTTTTAATTAATCCAAACATTTGTTTTCAAGCGAATGTACAGCTTGGATTTAGTAGAGTATTGAAAAAAGAAAATATCCCTATGGTTAGTATAGGTTTGAATGAATTTATTAATGTTTTTCTTCAATGTTTGTAAATTTTAAGTGGGTCTTGAATTGTGGAAACACATACGTTGAAATGTACATTCATCGTTGTGAGAATAAGCTAATTTCCATTTTTCAGCCATTTTAGAATTTCTACTGTGTAGTGGTGGGTATTTAATGCTTCATTGTTCTTCGGCGAAAATTTTTGAAAAATGATATTAAGGTGTTTATTTCCTTTGAGCAAATGCATGTACCTACAAGATATCTAAATAGTGAAATAAAGAAAGTGCTCCAACAATACGATAATTTTCTTCTTAATCTTAGCATGTTCTGGTAAGAAAAATATATTAGTCTCAAGAGTATCTACACAGTGGGGATGGCGCAGTAGATAGAGCGTTATTTCAACCGATTCCCAGGTCCCAGATTCGATTTCCGATAAAGAAAATGATTTATGAGTTTTTCCACCTAGTCCAGTACCTTTTGTGATTTTTTTTTATACATAGCCAAAACACTTTTATACCGAGGACCTTTTATACCGATTTGTACGTTTGGCTAGGGTGAGAAAGTAAAATTAGCAAAGGAGGAAGGTAAAAGAATTACGAACGAAGGTTAATGTTCGTTTTGAATTTATTTAGGTCATAAATATAGAATTTATCATGACTGGGGAACATATAAGATGGAATTTGGTTCTACATTCGGTATGTTGAGGTTATAAATGAATTTTCATGTGTACTGCCATCTAAGAATTTCTACGGTCTAGGAATGAGCACATGCTGCCCTTCGTGTTTCATGGGGTGGTAATACAAATTTAATTTCTACTGAGCATGTTCCCGTATCTACGAGATATCTATAAAAAAGGAAAGAACTCCAACTATACGACGATGCTTAAGATAAGCACGATAAGCAGTGACAGTTGGGTGATTGATTAAACGAATAGCCCGTTTTTGAACTTTATCCAAATGTTTTAATTAATAGAAGTGCCAGCCCACATATGAGAATTGCACTCTATTTTGAGTGGTATGAAATCTTTATAGACTTTCAAGAGGTCACAGGAAAAGAAGTAAGCCTTACAGCGGCCAAGAATACCTAAAGATTTGGCTAAATTTTTTACAACATTGAATATATTATGATGATATGAGATCATTCCAGATCAATTTTCGATTCAAGTGCATGCTCAATATACATACTTAAGCTTTAAAACCGTTAAAGCTTATCAAGCTTCATGAAACAAAAGATTAAAAATGGATTTTTTTTTGGAAATATACAGATCTGAGATTTAGAAGTGACTATATAAACTCGACTCTGATTTTTAAGCCTTTATTAGCTATTGCAACCAAATCATGACTGAGGGAACTGGCCATGATGTCTCTTTTATTGATACAGCGATAGATGTAGCTTCAGATTTAATTGGGATAAAATAAATGATAAAAAAATAATTGAGAATATAATCTGGTATCAAGAGCTATTCTATTCTATTAGTATAGTTCTCCACATTTAATGAGTTGATAAGTTTGATAAATAAATGTTCAAAAAATATTGTAGATATTGTAGTATAAATTTGCAGTACCGTACTTAATTAAGCACAAAAAGGTAATTCTACCTAAGTTATAAAATACCCTCGCTTAGTTCTTCTTAATTTTAGTATGTCCTGGGGAGAAATACACGCTAATCTTGATGATATAAATCCAGCTTCTTCTTAATTTGAGCCATGGCCCGAGATATATTCCAGCTTAGTATTATTTTTAATTTACCACCGTTACAACTACAAAGATGTGAATGAGAGAGAGACTCTTTTGAATAACCCAGCTTGTTTGCAGATGTCTACCTTAAGTTAAAGCCAGACTTCGGACATTAATTGTATCAATACATGAAAATTTCAAAAACGAATATTCAAATTTCGAATATATTTTGAATATTTTATTGATACGAGGTAAACGTAAATAGAAAAATTTCCTTAAGTTATTTTCGCTTAAATGACTTCAAGTTTCGTAATAAACAAAAATTATCAGCAGTTGAACGTAACAGAAAAGAATATTATATGTTATCTGTAATCCGGCACTCAAAACGTGATGCTGAATGTTATATTAAATATTTTGTTGTGTTGTGTTTTATTTTTAATAAGAATTTTTTTTTTTAATAATTTAATAATATTTCTTTATTACTATTTACATTTTATGTATATGTATATAATATTTAGTATTTATTTATGTGTGTTTATTTCCTTATAATAATATAGTAGTTATATGATTATTTTTTTTTTATTTTCAATTCCATCTAATATTATTAAAAAAAAAAAAAAGTTTTTATTTTTAAAAATTTTATTTTATTGGAATGATAAGAAATGGACAGAGGCTTGTCTTAACTGATTGTTGTTGTTGTTGTTGATGTTTAATGAGTTGAAAAATCTCATCTGAAAAGGAGGCAAATATTATAATTTATGTTTATAATAAATTTTGAAATTTTATTTCTTGCTTTCCAATTTTTTTTGCAAATTATGTTTGCAGTCGTGTTTAGGGCTTATCTACAAGGGAAGATTTTTTTGTATTGAGGAGTTTGTCTAAAAGGGAATGCATTTTTTTTTCAATATTATTTCTAGTTTAATTTTTTATGTCAGGTATCAAATCTGTAAAATTTTATTTGAATTATTAAAATTTAATAAATATTAGAATTCAATTTCAATTATTTTTTTATAATTTGTTAAAGTAAATCGATTCAGTTAATTTGAAATAATAACATTCGATTTCGACAGTTCAACAGTTGCAAATTTTCAAGTTAAATTTTTATAGTTGATAATCGGATTTATTTTTAGCAATAGATTTAATATATTTTTGTATCACATAAAAATCAAAATTGACTTTAACTAATTTTTTTAAATTTATTTTACAAATGTAGATATTTTGGAAGCAAATCATTTGCTATATCGGGTATTTACGACTAATTCCGAATCTCAAAGACTTTAAATGAAACGAAATTATAGATTTTTATTTCATTTTAAGAAATTTTAAGATTCATCATTTAGACAACAACAGCCACCATTGATACAACCAGATGCTGAGGAAGTTCAATCCAATTATTTATATTTAATGCATATATCGTGATGTATGTACCGGGTGTTCTAGAACATGTGTATCAGGTTTTTAAGTGGGGTAGGAGTCGTTAACTTAAAATTTAAAAAAAAATTAATATACGGTAGTTAAACTGGGTTAACTATACTTCCGTTATCAATTAAAAGTTAAACATTTTCATAAGTAATAAACATAATAAATAATATGCAGAAAATTGTACTAAAATCGATCACTAATTGGTATTTGCCGAAATAAGAGCGAAAACTTGATTGAGATGAGATCTAAAGTAAAATCGAAAGCCTGAGAGTACTAGACTACACTATTAGAGGTAATACACAATCTTGTAAGAGTAAAAGTCATCTAAATTAGATCGTAGATATAAGGAAAAGATAGGAGTAATAAACAAAATCAAAATATAAAGAATTAAGTTTGTTGTTTTTTGTATTTATTGAAAATAATTGTACTGTCTTTGATTTAATACATCTTTGATCAATTTTAACTATTTTATAAGACGTGCATATTTGAGAACATGAAAATTTGAAAATTATTTTATTATTAACGTACTTTTATGGTATTGTCATTTTATTCAAATTACTCTATGTTACATAAATGATTTTATATATATATAGAATAATATGCCATAATAAAAACAATACATTCAGTATATTTTAGAATACTTTTAAGTACCAATTGATAGAGAAATAAAATATGCTGTAAAGGCGATAAGTTTCACCTTTAACAGTCTTCGTAGTCAGCCATCAAATTAATTTTCGAATTGAAGCCCAGATGACAAATGCATTGCCGAACAAATTCATCAAGAAAACCAAACTTTTGTTTAAGAAATCAATTAAAAACGAATATAAATGAAGAGATGAAGAAACAACGAGGTACCTACTGATATTCATCTATAGAGAATTCAATGGATTAATATTATGTGTCATCAGGCTACAGGATATTTTTTAAATTGCACAATTGACACCGCTCATATAATATAAAAGTGGGGAAAAAATGATATAATAAATTTTATGAGGTCGTATAGAGGTGCCAATATTCACCTCATAAAAATCTAAATTTATTATTATCATTACGGGAATATTGAGTATACAAAATTATTGTCTTCTCGCCTCAAACTTTCTATTAAAATATACATACATATATTCTTTTGCAGTTGTGTTTTTTTTTTTGTTTTTTTTCCTTTTTTTTTTTTTTTTATTTAAGTAATATTAAATAATTGTCTAACATCATTTATACAAAAATTTTGTAAAGCTTTTCGTTTTCATCACGCTCTTAGTGCCGGATTACAGAGATAATGGTGCTTTGCTATAATATACGGTTTACTTGATTTTCAAATGTTGTGCTGATAAAAAATAAAATTATTTTTTTTTTTCTTTCTTTAATTTTTGTTTTTTTTTTTTGTTTTGTTTTTATTCATTTTAAAATTATTATATTAAAATTCAATAATTTTAATAATGTTTTTGTTTTATGTAATTAATTTAATATAATATAACAAAAAAAAAAGGAAAAAAGAATTAAAACATATACATACATAGATAAATAAAAAAAAAAAAAATAATAAAAAATGGTCAAATTTATGAATCGTAATTAATTAAATTACAACGCATCATTCAAAATGACGTTGAAATTTGAATTTTAATTAATTAATAGTTTTCTTATTTACGTACTCATATTTTGTAGAGTTATTTACTACTTGTAGTATAGTATATGTATATAGGGTGTTTAGAGGACAATTTGAAGAAAATAAAAAATTCTAGTTATTTTTACCAATTTCTGAAGTGCAATTTTTTAATATTAACTTTTGTTTTTCAATGGCACTGTAATCTAAATCGAGTTTTGGCCTTCTCAATTCAGTTTTTTCAAATTTTCATTAATTTCAATATATATTTTGCAAATTTTACAGTTGAATAGTTGAATTCAATGTGTTTGCAGAATTTGTTCTGCATAATTTCGTATACAGTGAGTTCGGTTCGGTTCTAATATTTTAATTGAGGTTCTCTTTTTGTTCATTCGTTGTCGTTCACAATATATTTAATATAAATAATCAATTTTACTTGCAATAATTTTTATAGAAATTAAAGTAAAATAGTTTGTTTATTTATTGATCAGCGGACTTGATCGGCCAATTTCAGGTTCTTTTTCGGAATAGGGGTCTTTATAAAGTAAAATATTTGTATCGCATTTGAAATAAAATCAAAATTTAAATCGATAAAAATTTGATAGGATCATTCAACCGCAAGGGTAAATAATTAGGAGGCTTGTAAACTTATCTATTTAAAATAATCTTGACATATCAGGGACTCAAAACTGTATCATATGTAAAACAAAAAAAAAATCTATCAAATTTTGAGTACCTATCTATTATTAAAAATTTGTTTCTATCGAATTATTCTGTTAAAACACTTAACTTAACATTTGATAATATTTAACACCAAGGATATCGTCGCTTGAGTATTGTTTTGTCGCATACGCCAATTGTTTGAAACGGAGAAAAACACTGATTAATGTTTAATGAACAATTTTGAAAAAACTGTTCAATAGGATTTATTATAAATTTTTTATGATTGATTAACTTTGATAATATATTTTGTTGAAACTTAAGCTTTATTCAATCATATTCAAAATGGGTTGGTCGTATATCCCAACGTGCGAACATTTTTTTCATTTACTTGGATGTATGATAAAAAAAGTGGATATACCACAATTCAATTTTAAATATATGAAAGACTTTATTATGCATAATAATAATTTATTTCAGGCTTCGCATTATAAAAATAGATAAAAATAGTTTTTCATGAATTGAACAGTGTTTGTTGCTACAATGTTTATTATAATATATGTATATTTTTTATTAAAATAAAAAAAAAATAAAATAATGTCCAATCTTAGATACTATATTCACAAATAATATAAAAAGGTCATTAATATTGACAGGAACACAAAATTCAATTCTATCTTACATTAATATCACAATAGTGAATTATATTTTTTGGAAAATTGCTTTGTAATATTCATTTTACATGGGTAACTTTTTCATTTGAAATAGTCTTTAGCTTATTAGAAATTATATTTAGTTTTTGTTTAAATAAATTTTTCGGTGTAGGCAAAGTTTTCTTTAATGCAGTTTTTTTTTTAGTGATCTGTTTTCACAATTTAGAGATTGTATTGTAGTTTAAACAAATCTGTTTGGTCATAGCACAAAAATGTTATTTTTATAAACGGAATTGTTAAAAAATTTAAATAATTGTATTTTGCAGAAAAATTCAGAAAATCTAATTGATGGTCTGAATTTGGATTAATTTGGGCTTGATGCTCTTACAATGCGTACATTTTTGTATACAGTACAAAAAAACCAATACTGAAAATAAAATTTCAAGTGAACTGTCGTATAAGTATAACAAGGCAATATTGATCAAACAACGTTAAAATTTATCGTACGCATGGTATCAAAACACGTACAACACACCAATATTCAGATAAAAATTTACTTGAATAATATTAAAATAATGTCGTTAAAAGTTAGTTTGGTACGATATAGAGTAAAGTGAATGTGGTACGAAATTCCAATGTGTACGATATTCCAATATTAACAATAAGCAATTTTTAGGGATATACAACAAAAATGAAACTGAAAATCTCAGTTACGACAAGATATATTAAAAATCTGAAAACAGATCGGAAAGAGGACACACAGAAACCTATAGATATACATTATCAAGTCATAAAAGTCCAAAATAGCGTATACGACAATCCTCTACCGACGATATGGGTGTACATAATTTACACGATCTAAAATTAGTAATAAATTACAGTAAAATTTTCTGTTTTCAATGTGACACAACTTTTGAACCTTTTATAGCTAGGTAGTACAGCTTGTCTGATAGTTTATTAAAATTGTAGATATAAAATTCGGCCTATGCCCCACGGATGAGGTTACAGGACAATGGTGATAAGTACAACCTTGGTTATAGTTCATGAATTAGTTAAAACATATATGTAGATATCTATATGTACTAGACATATGTAAATTTTTCTTTCTAGTTTGTATAATAAATTGCTGTACATTACACAATGTACGAAAATGTATTTTACCTTAATTCATGGCAATAAAATAAAAAAAAAAAGGTCTAATATATAACCGAATTCAGTTGTATTATAATTTTGTATACTACTTTGACTTTCCCCAACCACTTTTTGACAAACCTGATTCTAGACATGCTCTTCAGAAATTTTTTTTTTTATTTTGTTATAAATAATACATTTTGTTTTATAATTCATGTGTATCCAATACGTAATAGATAATTAAATTTAGTTTAAACTATAGTTTTTGTTATTGATCCTATAGTTTTTTTTTTTTTAAATATAATTCAATTCATTTTAAATAAGCTAACGAGATTTTATTAAAAAGACGAAAAGGAATATGAAATTAATATAAAATAATATAAAAATAAGAAATAAACAAAAACGAAAAAAAAAAATTGTAAATAAATTTATAATTGCCAAGTGTTAGTTTATATTGCCATTTTTTCCTATTTTCTTTTTTAATTATTACATTACAACTGTTTAATTTTTTCACACCTGCTAACACAATTACAACAACAATATTGTTTCCATACAATTTTTATCATGATATCTTTAAATATTAAGAAATGTAACTCAATCAAAATTTTATTAATAAATGCAATTTATACATTTAAAATCATCTTCATAGGGGTTCGGTTCATTATTATACATACATATATGATTGTGATATCGTATTACTACGTTTCAAATAAAATTTCTCATAAAATTTTTATTTAAAAAAATTATTTTAGTTCTCTTTAATTGTATTATTTCATTGCGTGTATTTATTTGCATAAATATAACATAAAAATTTCTAATTTCATAATCAGATTTCAATTAGTCATTCATAAATTACTAACTAATAATTTTTTTACTAATACATAGATAAATACTCAATAATAATAATTTAGAAAAAAAAACTTGACGTTTGAATTAAAATATAAAATTCTAAAAATGATTAAATTTGTTTTTTTTTTATCAGCTCAGCAGTAATTAAACGTAGCTAATACCGTATAATAACACCATTATCTGTAATCCGGCACTAAGAACGTGATGCTTGCTGTCCATTTATCGCAAAAATTTTCGAATAAAAAAAACAAAAAAAAAAGCAGAAAAACAGCAAAGTACAAAATAATTCTATAACGACGACAGATAAGGGGGTTTGCCCTATTAGCGCGAAAAGTTACGATGTTCTTATATTATTATTGTCATTTTTTTTTGTTTTATATGTTAATAAACATAATTTAATATGATTATAGAATAAAATATATGTACTTATAAAATAAAAAAAAAAACCTTGAACATTTAATTAGGTCTGAGCGAACTAGAAGAGAAAATATGCTAAATAATAATTATGATTATAAAAAAAAAATTTAAAAATCATCTAACTGTAATGAATTCGCATACTTTTTTTTGTAATTGTCTTTTTTTTTTAATAAATGTAGATTAGATTTTTATAATTTCTATCATATAGGTATTTTGTTATTTAACTCTAAATAAATCAGAATGATAAGTGAAATGTCATATTAAATGTGCTATAAATAGGTACTCGTGTACATAATATAATAATGTATTAGTATATATGTGTATATACAAAATGTTTGTATGTATTATTTTATTAACATCAGCCTTCATAGTTCAATAATTGTAGAAAACAAAAAGTATAAGATCGTAAGCATAAGCACATCAATTGCATTTCTTTGATTTAATAGAAGTATTTAGTTCTAGCTAGAAGTAGCTAAGAGTATAGTTATAGAAATAATTGAGCAAAGTGTTTTCAAGGCACGAATATGGTCTAAACCTTTCTGACAATAAAAAATAAGAATCAAAAAAATAATTGGAGTGATCATATTGTGAGTGATCATATTGTGGGTAAGTCAATGTAAAGCTGTCTTTTCACCCTTAGAACTTGTTAACAACACTGTAAATCATTTACACTCCCAAGATGGAATATAGATTTGGGTTGGCACTTCTTTTTAGGCTACAGCCTTAGACTATTTTGACCGCATTGAAAATCGCAAATATAACTTCATTATTAACCTTTCTTGGACATTTGACGTGTAGTTGAAGCGCTGTGAATAGATTGCGAAATATCTACTTTTCTGTTTATTAGTTATATACGACTTGACTAGGTTGACAATCAGCATATAGACAATATTTACAACTACAATTGATTTTTGTCCTAATAATATATTTTTTTTTAATTTGGTTTATGTTAAAAATTCTAAAATAATAAAAAAATCTAATTTTTGTATGTTTATATAATATTGATTTCTGTGATACATCAGATACAATCAGTTTGAAATCGATTATAAATGGATTTGAATATTAAGAACTGATGACGCGCCACGCCCACAAAAATAATATGTTTTTATATAAATGTATATTTGCAACCAACTTTACAATTTGGAAAATTACTGTACTAACATTATAAAACATGGTTGAACAATTATTGTTTATTTTTTTTTTAAATAAAAATTACATAATTATTGTCAAATTGTATAATGTCTGATTCATATAATAAAATTAGTTTTTTTGTATTTCAAAGAAGGTGTAAGTCAGAATCTGGAAATCTAGTGACATGTTAACCCAATGTATTAATTGTGATTACAGCTAATTATAAAATATAGTTTAAAAAACGGTTTCATTGTCTATTGTATTAATTATTTAAGTAAATAAAATTGATTGTTTTATATTAGTTTCGTAATATAGACCCTTCTATACCGGGTGTTCCAACGCATGCGTATCAGGTTCTTAAGAGGGGAAAGAACAGTTATTTTAAAATTAAATAAAAAATTTATCAACTAAATCGAGGGTGCTCTATAGATTGGTGATATTTTCAACTTCCGGGAAAGACAGGAAAAGGGTTTTTTAAGACTAAAATCACCGAAATTGGCTGAAATCGAGATTTTCAAATGGGAAGGGGTACTTTTTTAATGCAAATTCGATTCTATGTCAAAAAATAAGAAGTTTTTGTAAAGTAATTTTTTTTTCTTTTTTAATTTAAACTTTGTAGGTATTCAAAACTGAGAAAAAAAATATGATAACATGAAAAAGAAATTTATTTGTAAAAATGATTATTATTAATTTTGGTTTACCAAAGAAAAATATGGTGGATTTTTGTTTTATTTTTATTAATTTTAAAGCAAAATAATGAGAAAACAAAAAAAAAAAATTTAACATAAGTTTCTTACTTTTTGTCGTAGAATCCAAATTGGCATAAAAAAGTACCCCTTCTCATTTGAAAATCTCGATTTCGGCCAATTTCGGAGATTTTTGGTATTCAAAAACTTTTTTCCGGTCCTTCCCGGAGGTTGAAAATATCACCAATATATATATAAAAAACAAGTCAGGACAACCTGTAAGGTGTCTATTACACATCAATGAATGATCAATATATTATTGTACATATATTGTCCATTTATATTGATGAGAAATTTTATTGATTGTGGTTCTATTCTCATCAATAATTCAATCAGTTGACCCATCAATTTTCTCATTGATAAATCAGCTGATGTAAAAAAAGGGCTTTCTGTGGAATGTTCAGAAAATGAATGATGTTTATAATGAATGTTAATAACCATTGCAATTATTGTAATTGAACAACTGATATATTATTAAAATGAGCAAAAAAAATAATTTGTTGTTTTTTATACACAAAATTTACTTTAAAAATTCAATTTAAATTTAAGTCAAAAACATTCCTCCAGAAATTATATTTTCAATATTTATATATGTTTCGAAATTCATTAACATTACATTATGTCATTGCGAAATTTCAAAATATGGATAAAAATGTTGCTTAGTGCATTATTCATGTGTAATCGCTCATCAGTATTATTGTCCATATATTGTCAATGTATGGACAACGATATTGATGAAAACATTGATGTGTAATAGGCACTTAAACAGCATGTGAAAGTCCTGACATCATGGAGTGTATCCGGATATACTGCATAAGTCAGTGGAACAAAAAATTAACCAAATGAGTAAAAAAAGGTAGTGTAGATATAAAAACATAAATTGTAGCAAAACTTTATCAACAATTTGTATAAAAGACAATTCAAAGAATTTATTTTAAAAAATCTTCATTCTAATTAAAAATAACAAAAAAAAAAAGAAGAAAAAGTTAAAATTAAATTGAAATACGAAATTCGATGACATCAATATTATTTATTATTTGGAAAAACTAAATGAGACAAAAAAAAAAATTAAAATAAATAAAAATTTCCAATACATATACAGAATTAGAAAGATTGACCCCCAAAAATTTTAAAATAAAGAAGAGGAAACAACAATAATAAACAAAATGTGAAATGATAACCCTGATGGGTTTTTTTTTTGTATTTTTTTTTTTTATACAATTTAACAATTAATAATCAGCTGTTTAAATTAATAATTAAAAAAATCTTTTATCATTGCGTTGTCTTAAATATTTTACAAAATGGATGTCTTGCTCAAAGATGAAAAACTAATTACAAAATTCTTACAATGTTAAAAGGATGATTTAAGAACAAATAAATTTTGATTGATATTTTTGTTTTAAGGTCTAAAATTTATAAATCATAATAAAATATTTTATCGATTAATGCAATTTGAATTTCTTATCAAATTTTCGATTCAAATTTTATTCGATTCACACAACTTTTTATATAGTCTTATGGTTTTACATAAATATTTTATTATTAAAAAGATCAGACCATTTTTCTATAAATGCAATTATCTTAATATATTACAGAATGTTAATCACCTCACCTGATATTTGAATTATTTTTATTTTTGGAGTTGTAATTGCATACTATAGGATTAACTTTTATTCATTATTTATGCTTTTCAAGGATACTATTTTCTAAGGATTAAATTAATTTTTTTCAAATTTGTATATTATTTATTTTATTCAACAATTTATAATGGGTGTGTTTGTACTGTAATTATATTGTATATTTTTGTTTAATAATTGCGTTTTAATTTTATGTTTACATAAAGTTCATTTCCCTGATTGAAACGAAGTACAAAAAAAAAAATATTAATCAAATTTGATTATTTAAAATTTATTTTTTTTTTTTTTTGATAAACTTTTTAGAAAATGACATATACAAAAACAAAAAAACTGAAATTTTTTTATTTGTCTGAAATTTGAACCAAAAATAAAAATCAAAAACACAAATTTATTAGACAATTGACGTTATTTTTCTATTTTAATTTTTTTTTTTTATTTATTATTTTTTATTATTTTTTATTTTATATGTACCATTTCTCATCGCGACAATAATTTTTGTTTTTTTTGTGAAATATCTAAATTTAATTAATTTAGGTGGAAGTGTAATACTTTAAAATTGTAATTTGTTTCATTATATCAAATTATCAGGATATATATTAAATATATTAAGAACTAGGTCTTTTTCATTTGACACAAGTTATCACCATAAATTAATCGTGCGTTCATATAGTTGCAGAAAAAAAATGTGTCAGCGTCGTGCATATATTTTCACCTGACAACTATGAACCAAAAACTTGTGCAGGCGAGCAGAAATTTTTTCTTCAGTCATTTTTGTTCATAGAGGCAGTAAATACGAAATTTGTTTTGTTAGTTTTTATTCAGTTTGAAAGTTTGATGAAATTAAAAGTCACGTGGTTTTAAGTGAAAAAAGTTTGATAATTAATTTCAATTATAAAAGACTAAAATAAATTATGGTTTGCGAATTTTATTACAGCATCCCTTACAACCTAATACATATATACATTTTATGAATTGCTACAACTGCAGCCTAAACTTACTACATAGAACTAAAGTATTGTAACAAAAGATGAATTTTTGACAATCTACTTAAAGAAATCCAAACGTTGATGCAGCTGGTCGTTAAGGCCCAGGATTATGTTATCTAACTGAAAATATAACGGATTTAAATCCGATCATTCCGATGATCTTCAATATATAGCAATACATTCATAAAATAAATTTTAGATCAAAGTTCAGTATTAGTTGGAAATACTAGCAATAATATTTACTTTTTTATTTACATGCTCTTTACAAATTTTTAAATTTTTGAGAAATTTGGAGATTAAAACGTGACGTCAGAGCTCTCTTTTAAATAAATTTTTGCAAAAGAAATTTCTATTTGTAAAAATTTACTGTACAATTTTGTTGTTGTTGTTTTAAAGGCCAATTTTAAAATTTATTTTTATAGTTTTTACTGACAAATAGACCCGAAACCGAGAAAAGTAATTTAATTTAATTTTTTACAATGTCAGAAAAATAATAATCAGTTCTAATTTTAAAAAATTTCATAACCTAAAAATTAGTTAATTTTTGACATAAAAAAATTTGTAAAAAATGTTTACTTTTTTGGCAAAACAGAATATTTTCAATGTTCTCGCTATGTCAATGTAAAATAATTAATGTATTATCATTTGATTTTTCCTCTCATTTACAAATTTTTGCAAATAAAAGTAAGCATATACCCCTATTGTTAAGTAAATGTAAAACTGTTTCTCTTTGCTAATGAATCTAATGAAACTCGTTATCATGTCAAAAATGGTTTGTAATATTTTATTTTGCATACGAAAATTATAATAATTCATTAAAAACAAAATAAAAAATTATAATTTTAAATGATAATGATAATATAAACTATTTGTTTTAATATAAACTATATAAAAAATTTTTATAATGCAGTAATTAAAACTGATATTGTTTTTCAACATATGGTCACTCTAATTGGAAATATAAATGTGATTACGGTGTTACCATAATAAATTTAAATTAATTATTAACATTTTTTATTAAAAATGAAATAAAATAATAAAACAGAAAAATATATATATATTATATTTATATATGAATACCTATATATTTTCACTCTTACAATTATAAAACATTTTATTTTTTACGTTGGGTGGCATAACAGTTAGAATATCTGCGATGAAAAAACAATGCTCTATGGATTTTTGTTCAATTCGGTCTTGTATAATAAAAACGATAAATAAAAATTATACAATAACAATAATATGTTAATCGATAGCATTATTAGCTAGTGCAGTGTTTAGTTATAAATTTTAATTTTAATAAACAATTAATAAATAAATAAATAATAAATGGTTTTAAATTAAGATAAATTTTGAAGTTGAATAAAAGTTGGCTGAGTTTGACAGAAATGGAAGACAATGCCAGTTACAGATCATGCAGATGATCAGACACTTGACATGATCTGTTACTCGTAAGAGCTTAAAAAAAAGAATTTAAGCCAAGGATACTATTATCATCAATTAAAGGATATACTACATCGATAATAACAACTTTATTTATTGATGTAAAAAATCGTAAAACTTATAGCAATGCTTTCATCATATCAATATTTATTTCTATAGTTTTAATTTATTTGCACATAAGAACTTTCACATCTTCAACTGGAAAAATCGAGCTGCACGTGACCGGCAAAAATAGAAGTCACTGATTAATAAGGTCCAGGACTTACATGGTCAGCTTTTGCATAAACATTAACCTTTATAAAATGACTATTCCTAATCAAAGTAGATGTACTATACTAAAAATAATATATTATTTTAGTAGTTTAAAAATTTCCTTTAATAAATTTTTAAATAAAATATTCTAAATGTCATTGATAATATTAATGTCCATTATGGAATAAAATAAATTAAAATAGAAAAAATAAAAAAAAAATAAAAAAGAAACAAAATAAAAAAAAAAATATATATATTTCCATTCAAAAACTGAAAACGCAAATTTTTATTTTTGTTATCATTGTTATCATTCGATTTTTTTTTTTATTAAATAAAATTGCAAAATACAAAAAATAAAAACAAAACAAAAAAAGAAACAAATTTTAAATATAAAACAAAAAAACGGAGTGGGAAAGTTTCTTTTTTTTTAAATTACTACTAGAGATCTCAATCAAAAAGGAATCAGTCCTAAACATTTATTTGGTTTAATTAGACATAAAAATAATTAAATAAATTAATTAATTATACACATACTATATAATTAATAATATACTATTTACTAATTTGATTTGTAACATAAATTCAAATCATTTATTAAAATAGACAAACAAAATACAAAAAAAAAAAAACATTGAACTTGAAATTAAAAAATAATTAAAAATTAAAAATATATTTCTAATAAATTTTATTATAATAATTCATAATAAATTTATATAAAATATATAATTAAAAAATTTGTTAAAACTTTTATTCATAATTTTTGTATAAATCAATTCAAAAATTATGAAAATTTTCAATACCAAAAATTTAAGACGATTTTATTGCATTTGGGTTATATAAGTGTATATTTGCGCATATTTTCTAAATTTAAAAATTAATTAATTAATAATAATAAAAAAAAACAACGTTTTACGTATATATAGCTTTAATTTTATAATTTAATATAAAAAACAAAAATAATTAAATATTTTCAATCCGTTTAAGGATCCATCCAAGACTGATATTAAAGGTAAGTTTATTGCTTTAAATTAAAAATAATATTAATAAAATTATTAATATAAAATTAAATTATATAATTATTTGTTTGAATGTTTAAGATATAATAAATTTTTAAAGACTTAAGAAATAGGCTTCTTTAAAAATAATTGAATTAAATATTTTCATATTTGATAACGAACAAATAAGACAATTATTAATAGAAACAAAATATTTCTTAAATCTGAATTTGGAATATATGATATGTAGTATATATATAGATAATAGAAAATAAGTGATGAAAGCAGTGTTTGTAATATATTTACATACAACCATCAGTTTTAGATATTATATTATTATTTCGAATACATATTCTATAATTTAAAAAATTACGATTGATTATATCTAATTTATTTTTCAATAAAGAATAATATAAGTAAGATAAATTAAATTTTTATCTGCTATTATAATTCAACCATGGGGGAAGTGATTAATTATGCAAAATTTCACCTCGTGCGTTTTCGACGATTCTTATGACTTCAGCTTAGAATTTTTTTTATTAATTTTGGTATATTGCATATGTCTACCTACCATTATTTCTACTACTTAGTGAGTTATACTCAAATACATTTTTTGCAGTACTAATTTATTGTAATTAAATTTACGGCTTTAAAAAATATGATTTCAATAAAATTATTATACCTATGAACATTGAAATACTTTTTTTATTTTATTCTTGTTTTTAAATAATTTTTTTCAAAAATATAAGTCCTTAAAATCCTTTTTTTTTCTTTAGCAAAAAATAATATTGTGGGCGTGCAAAAATTATTCGTTTAATGTATAGCATATTAATTTATAAATTCCACACTTCAATTTATTTCTAATTGAATTTAATAAACATTTAAAATTTTTAAATATACGTATAAGTATAAATATGAATATATAAGAAGGAGCGATCGATGGACAATCGAAATATCGCTATACATATTTAATTACATAAATTGATTACGTAAACAGAATTGCAGATTTTGTTTTTGCTACAGTTATGTAATTTTAAGGGAAAGGGGGTGGGGTTGAGGGCTGGTTAATAATCGACAAGAATGTGCGAAGATTAAAAGGTTTTTATTCAAGTGTGCTTATAATGCTTTTACGGGATGATACACTGTCATCTCTTATATGGTAATTATAATTTAAATTCTATTAATTAATAACATGCAGTAACTATTAGAACAATGCATTTAATTAAAAATAGCTTTCTATATATTTGCTACATTTTCTACTTTTCATTGTGACACATAGTGTTGGCAAGTACTAAGAAAGATTGATGTCTAGGAAAGATAACAGGAAAATATTAAATAAAATTGATTTAACAGATTTATAGTGCCTTTTTATACTTTTATAAAAATATTTCAATTATTCGCAAACAGCACCACAACCCTTAGTGTATTTTAATTTTGTTCACAACATTCTTTCAATTATTGTCTATATATAGGCAAAGCGGGGCTCTTAGTAAAATTTATTGGAAAATGTTAATTCCACAAAATCAAATATTTTACGCTATATAATGTTATCATATATTATATAAACTACTACATAAATACATGTTAACATTATCTAAAGGAAGGTCAATAATATTCTTAACAATAAAAAAAAAAAATATTTCAAAATAACAATAATTATTAATTTTTTGATAATCAAAATTTTGATTATTTAAATATAATAAATCCTTTTGATTCCTACATAACTCTACAATCGAATTTAATTAATTCAATTTAATCAATTTAATCATACCTATATGTATGTATTACTTAATATACATACATAATATAAATAAATTTATTAATCACCTATCAATTATATACGGTATCTAGTGAAATAAAAAAAAAAATATAATATCTAAGTATTTTAAATTGTTTATTAAAAACCAACAACAACAAAATTATTAACATCTAAAAGATTAAAATTATTTTTTTTTTTTTTGTAACAGGGGGGTCTAACTATAATTACCCTTGACCATTTCATTTTAGATTACGTAGATTTCAATAATAATAATAATTATTGTTATCAAAAATAATTTTCTCTACAACTCTAAATTTTATTTGAAAATCTTTTTATTTGCTTTTAATTTTTTGTTTTCTTTTTTTTTATTTGTTTTTGTTTATTCTTTTCAAATTTCATATCTGTACTTACTATCGTCTTCTATTATTGATCAGTTAAATGTCAAGGAGAACTTTTAAATGTTTTATTTAAATAATTCAATTTTTTTTTTAAATAACCGATTATAACGGAATATATATATATGTAGGTACATATGTACGAGTACAGTAATCATAAACTTCTTTTGTTTGACTATAAATTTTTGTTTTAGCTTAAAATCTATTTCTTTTTTGAATTTTTTAAATTGTACAATTCAATTCGTCATAATGTCTGGGACTAAAGAAAAGTTAGTTTTTTATTTTTATTTTATTTTAGTGGGATATCCCAATTATGAATTTAATCATGTTAATATAATTTTACTACAATTCTAATTTAAGTACTTTTAATTTAGATTAGTGGTTAGAAATTCCCAAATTTTCATTCACCCAATGTTCTCTGTCTTATCATTGATACTACTTTGGAAATTATTCTTTTAATTAAATTGGAACAGCTGTCTTAAAAATTTGAATTAGAATAAAATTTTAAGACATTAAAAAATATTTATTGAAATTTTGGAAAAAAACATAAAAATAAAAGTTTTTAGTTATGGAAAAAAAATGTGTTATGTTGTAAAAAAAAATGTTTGATCGTAAATTTGAGTTATCTTTATATTTGTGAATTATTGAGTTTTCTTTGTTTTAATTTTAAATCATACTCATTGAATTTTATCGATGAGTTGATTAGAATGGGACAGAATTGATGTGCAGTCAGGTACATAGTTGATAGAATTGTATAATAAATTAACTTGAACTGGTTGTTGACATTTGATAAGTTGGATCGCAATGAAAGACGAAGAATTTTGTTAAAATATGTTTGAAATGTATATTGTGTAAATTATTGAATTACGCTGATAATACTGACACAATACAAAAGCTTACTAAAATCTTAACAAGGGTAACAAGAAATGGAAAACAAAGTTAAGAAAGGGAAAATGAAAAAGGATATACATATTATTATGAATCCTTGTTGGTTGATTAATTATTTACGATAAAGCCATATGGAAAATTTTTAATCAATTATATTATAGATATAAATGATATGATACTTATACCTTGGGGATGTTAAGTACATTAAATATTAATATTTTTCTTCGTTTTTTAACCTAGATGATGACATAAAATTGTGAATTATAGTATATTTGTTTCCTCGTACAGAATAGATAGTATAATCTTCTAAAATTTATCATGAGCACTGTACCTTGAAATTTCTTGAATGAATGATTCTTAACCACTAAGCCATACTTCTTCTCTAATTGTAATGAAATTTATTGGCTGTAATATGCCTGTAAATTTATATGTCCATTAATCATTTCTTCATGGCTTTTAGCTATTCTTTTAATCTCTTGTTTCTCTTTGAGAAAATACCACTAAAATTTATTTTAGTAGAAGATTCTAGTGGTAAAAGCTGCAGAATTAGCAGCTGCTAATGTCAGCTACTTAAAATTGAAAACAGACATGACCATGATTAAGCTAAAATTTTCATTTTATTCATTATTTTGGAGCTCACTGCTACGACAGTACCATAACCCTTGCAAATTATAGCATAGATTAAAGTATACCTTTTGTAAAGATTATTGTATCTAATTTGATAAGAAAGCTTTATTTAATTTAATTGAAAATCTAACAGATGCTCATATATAATTATTTAAGGAAAGGGAATGTATTTAGTACTAAGGTCTGAATATCAAATTCATATTTTTACTAATAAATTTATTTATATTGTTAATACTAATTTCACTTATCAGGGACGTAACAATATTAACTGCTCGGTGAAATATATAAATATATGTATCTAAATGAAAATATATAAATGAAATCGATAAGTAATCGATTGAGTTATTTAGTTTTTATTCATTATACATTTTTTATTCATTAGTTCTTGACTAATTAAATTTCGGTAAATGATACGAGACATCTTGGGAAACAAATAATTGTACGACAGGGGAAGGAAGTGGGCTATTTAACCTCTACCGTGTTGTGCATACTTAATTTTTTCTATTCTTGTAGTTTGAGGCATATTTTTCGTTATTTCTCCCATATTAATTTGCTCACAAACACATTCTTATACTAATTTATTAAATTAGAAAGGAAGGTAATAGAGGAAGGAGTTTTAGGGAAGTTAATTAAATAGAGAATAAAAAAATAATATCATAAATAAACTTTGCTTTTGTTTTTGGGTCTGAAATTTATTAAAAATTTATTTTTACCTGAAAATTAGAAGCTTTTTGGCAATTACTCCAATTTAATTAACATAAACTGAATTTTTTTATAAGAAATTGAAATTGAAAGGATGATATTTATGCATTCAGTTTTGTAGAAATAAGTAAAGGTCTAACAACCGCTCAAATGAATTAGATAAAAATAAATAAATAAGAACAGCAAAAATTGACACATAAAGTGCAACAGATGTAAATAATTTCAAAAACTCGTAAATTAATCCTAAAGATATAAAAATAAAAAGCACAATCGACCAAGAAGTATAACAAGAATTTTTAACTTGACTGCTTTAAATTCTTAAATAAAATTAAATAGATGAAAAGTCTTGCATTGAACTCCATTAAATTCTTAGATTTGAATAGATACTCCGATTTACAGGTTGACTCAGGTTCGTCGTAATTATTTGGTATATATACAGGGGTTCAGAGCGAAAATATTTTAAAGGATGATTCCTTGGAGTATTTTAGAAAAAAAATGGTTCTAAAGGAGGGGTCTATCTTTAAAGTTAACCTGGGCTAGAAAGGGTTAAAGAAAATCGGATTAGAAAAATTATGTCTAAACAATATCCACTACAGCTACGAAAGAATTGAAACTAGAGCAACACAATCTTCATAACTTTTTATAAAATTAATACACCTAATTAACGGTATGTATTGGATGAGCATCAGACTTACCGTTTTTGAATAATATCTGCACAAACTTAAAATTTTACTTTTAACAACCTGAAGTTTAGTAAAAAACGTTGGTTATCTTGAAAAAACTAGCTAATTTTTTTTTTTTATTCTGTTGATGGGTTACATTATCCCCTATAACTTTTTCTTACACAATTTTCATAGACCCCTCGTAGAGAACAATTTTTTTTCCTAAAATACTCCAAGGAATCACCCCTTAAAATATTTTTGCTCTGAACCGGACCACCCTGTATATCTACTAGTAGGTTCCGCTAGTCAAAAATAGCACATTCTGATTAATGTATATATAAATGTATGTATATATATAATTATGTATATATATATATAAATATATATTATCCTTAATGTTTAGTACATTAATACAATTAACATACTCACAAATAAATAATATGTAATTAAACAAATTTAGTATAAAGTTAATTTTTAATTATTGTTAGTGGAACAAACCACATTATTAACATCACTGCCCTACAATTCATATAGCGAAGCATAAAAACCTAAATATTTTTATTTATTATACTTTGAAATAATTCAAAAGTTTTATTGGAAAGTTTTACAATGGTTGTTTACAAGAACATTTTAATCTATATTTATTAAAACAGTTATTTATTTTTAAATTGAATTACGCATAAGTTAAGGGTTAAATAACTTTAAGAAAAATTGATTTTTTTGTTTTTTTTTTATATTTTTTTGTTAAAATATGGTATGTTAAAAATAAGTTTAAAACATTATCCGGTTAATTACCAGTTATTTTAAATTTTCATATGCTAAAATTTTGTTTTTGACTTTTCGATAAGAATTTTGATACTCGCTTTGATTCATAAAAAAGAAAAAAGTCTTTAATTTATTCGATATTGCTACATGATGATGAATGGATGATACTGGTTGTTATAGATAAATATTTAATTTATATTCCCGCTAAAATTAAATTATGAATGTAATGATTATTTTGGTGGCCTAGGTCTGACCTTGATTATGTTGGCGAATCAATTATTAAGTTTTTAATTATTTTTTTTTTAATAAATATTTGATTATTGATAATATGTTTTTGAATATTTATTCAAAATTGTTTATTAAGACATTTTGATTTTTAGACTAGAATTAAATAGTCTAATAATTAACTTATGTTAAATAGCATTTAGGGATGTGTAAAGTAAATTTGTAAAAATTTGAAAATTTATATTTTTTTTATATATTATATTTTGATGTTGTTTCTTAGAACAAAGTAGATTTAGGCAGTATTAAATAATAGCAAGTCACCATTTTCAGAATTTGTAAATAATTTGGATGTAATTTTTAAGTTTTAATGTAATTAGAAAATATATATATATATATATAGCTAATATACCCTAATTAAAAAACTTAAAAAATAAATAAAGGTTGAGGCATATTTTACATCAACCAAAAACAAAAAAAAAGGAAAAACTATTTTAATTTTCGCCTAAAACTAGGCAACGTATTATTAGATAATTACAATTAAAGCTTTAAATTAAGGATTAAAGGATTATAGAAAGATTAATTATTAAATTAATGACTTTGAAGCAAGTAGTGTATGCAATTCAGTTGTTTTTATTTAATAGTGGTTATACTAAATTTATTTTTATTATTTTATACCTTTCTTTTATCTTATTTTATTGTTTTGTAAATTTTCAAATTTAATTTATATTATTATTTTTTTTTTCTTAACTTTTATTTTGATAATATTTATTTATTTATTTATTACTCTGTTTAAATCAAACAAGTTACAATAATGAATTTAATCTTACACTAATATTTGCAATTAAAAAAAACAAAAAAAAAATAGTATATAATAACAAAAAAAAGAAAGAAGAATTAAAAAAAAAAATATGTAAAATCTTATTCTATCCTTAACTTACAAAACAATGTTAACAAAACAGGTTCTTCTGATTTTTAAATTTTTGTTTTTTGTTTAGCTTTTAATAGTTAATTCTAATTGCTTAATAATTTGTGTTTTGTACATTCAAAATTTTTATTGTATGCTAACTTACTACTTTCTTATATAATATATTGTAAAAATAAGGCTTAAAAAATCAATATTATGTCTTGTTTGATTTTTAAATTTTCAACATTTAAAAAAGTACATTTAAAAATAAACTTTTTATGTTAAATTAATCTAATAATATACATAGGTTAAATTTTTAAATGTAACCATACTTAAATTGGTATGTATCTAATCTTCTTTTTAATTCATAGTAAAATATGACAAAAAACAATATTAGTATTTTTATTATAATAAAAACGTCCTAACCTAACTTACAGCGATTCTTAAAAATACTTAAATTAACCTTACAAACTAAATAATTTTCAAATTTATCCAGGTATTTTCATTCACTTTTATTTATTTGTTCTATTTTACAAAAACGCTGACCACAAATGATTATTTCTTATATTTTTGTTTTCATCCGGTATATGACACATGTCGTATTTCATATTATCTCTAATAATATTGGCTGGATTGTATTAAATTTTTTTACATGTGGCCCGTCAGAAATGGTATAGGGATATGATTTTGGTTTTGGATGTAACCATTTTTGTCTAAAAAGATAAAATGCCCAGGAGCTATGATGATAATATATATATAATATTAAACCATTTTCAGGAGTTTTTAATGCTCTATTATAATTTTATAATAAAATTATCGATTCTTATGATTTTTGTTTTTTTATACAAATATTTATTAAAATATGTTTGTATTCAGACTCAGGTTTTCTATGTTTATTAACACAAACCCTAATGTATTTTCTTTCAAACTTCCGCATTTTTTCCATTAAGCTCGCGCTAATGTTATACCAAATAGTTACAGCATAGTTTAGTTTGTTTAACAAAGTTAAATTAAAGTAAAATAAATTCAAATATTGGTCTATTATAATTTGGTGGATGGAAATGGCTTTATCAGTTACATCTGAAAAAATTATTCTGACTTAGTTGTATCTTTTTGAGTAGGGACTCAAATGTTTTAATTTTTTGTTAATTTTTTTTCTTTTAGGCAAATATTCGATTAAAGTTGATGCTTGATGCGGTTGAGGAGGTCAATTCATATGAAATTATATAATTTATGAACTAATATATTTACATATTATATTTTATATAATACAAAAAAAAAAAAACAAATTAATAATATTTGTCTCAAATATTATTTATCATCAGCTCCATCCGTGGGGCATAGGGTGGAATAAAAATATTATTAGTTTGTTTTATTTTAGTACAAAAAATGATTACTAAAAATTAAGCACTGATAATAAATCATATAAATCATGTGTTCGATATTGAAACCGACAACAATAATACATCTAATATCTTCTGACAAGCATACAAATTTTATATACTTATATAGTTCAACTGTCTTAAATTTTATAGAAAACTGTCAAAATAGTGAATGCTACAGCGATAGTGGTTAATATACTTGAAAAAAGGGTCTATGTTATCATTATATTTGATAATCGGATTTATTATTATTTTTTTTTTATGCTTATCCATAACGGAATGCTAACTACCATCATTCTGATGTTGATATAATTTTCTAATCGGTTTTTTGTTGTTGTTGATATTGATGATGCATATTGAAAACGTATATTTAATTTAAAATTTGAAATGTCTAGGTACTTTAAATTTAATATATGAAAAATAGATTAAATATAGTTTAAATTTTAATATATGAAATTAAGTGTTTTTTGAAATGTTTCAGTCTCAGCTCTTTCGTCCAATTTGGAATTTTATTGTATTCATTTATTGTTGCACTGGATATGTTATTTAACCCTGGTTGAATTGTTCTTATATTTGTTGTATTTCTTGTATTATATTGATGTAACGCAGAGTTTTGTAATAGTTGTGTTTTGGTAGTTACTAATCCTTGAAAAATCTTATATATATATTCGATTTGTAGTAGCTTTAATTGTAGTTCAATTGAATTAATTTCAAATGTCTTATATAGATAATTAATATTTACTTTTTCAAATTACCTTTATGAATTAACAAAAAGTAAAAAAATCCCATTTATAATTTATTTTTTCCTTCAATATATTATTCTTCGTCATATGGACTCTGGACTTTGATCAATTTCAAAAAGGAAGACAAAAACATTTTTTTAATTCATTATTTTTTTTTTTTTTTTAATTTATAGTTTTTAAATTATCTATCAAAAAAAAAAATACTGATAATAAGTAAGAACGCATCTGCTTCCATTGAACCGCACTAAATTTATTCATTAGATTCATTTCAAGTCATTGACTACTATTATACAATACATTATTATACTAAATGCAACAAAGCAATCTTTTTAATATATACATAAAAATCAATATTTTATTTAATTATATTAATTAAATATTTAATTCTTTTCTTATCAATTTTTAATAAGAATTAATATTTTTTTTTTGATTAAAAATTTACAAAGAAATTAATTTTCTCTAAGTATAGTATACTAGAATAAATTAAATGAAAAAAATAAAAACAGAAAAAAAAATACAAAATAGCAAAGTTCTCCATTCATAATAACCTTCAATCCTAAAACGAGGAACTAAAATAAAATTTCTAAATTTATATAGTATGACTTAACTCACGTGTTCCATTTACTATACTCTTCATAGTATATTCATATATATATAGTCACAATTTAAAATTAAAACGAGACTTAATATATAATTCGTCTGGTGCTGCTACTCTGCTGCTTCTCTGCTGCTCTGAAATTTATTAAATGATAAGAAAATAATATTAAAGTTAAACTTATATTGTTTTTTTTTTTGTTTTCCGAGTGAATACATACAAATTTTTTGTATAAAAACTTTTTTTTTTATTAATTTGGTTACAAAAAAAAAAACAAAAAAAAAAAGACGAAATTATATTTTTAATACGGTTAATAAAATTTGATGCTATTCGGACTTTGGGTAATCTCACAATCAATTTTTTTTTTAATTTTTAATTATAGATTTTATTACTCATTAGAATGAATCTTCCTAATGTACAAGTATATGTAATTAAAAAGAAGGAAGTAGGGAAGGAAGCTTTTTCTTTGTTTTTTTTTTGATTTATAGAATTTGCCCTAGTTTTTTATTATTTGTAGATAGGTACTTGTATAATGCTTCATTTAATTTGAAAAGTTCAATTTTGAGATTATAATACTTTAAATTGATTTTTTTTTGTTTATTATTTAAAGGTCAGGTTAATTAATTGCGTGTAATATTAGTAAGGATGGTCGTTATTTTAGACAATGTTTTATTTTTATTTATAGAGTCTTGAAAGAAACCAGAGAAAACTGGTAATGTTGGAAATTATGATAGAAATTCAGTAAAACAACTATACTTATCTTTTATCATGACCGATCTGTGTAAATTAGTTAAGTTGAAATGTTAAGTGAAAATTATAATAGAATAAATTCAAAACTGTTAAACTGTCAGTTCATAATGTTTTATTCTTAAGGTAGCATTTAGACATCAACATTTTGTTTGTCGGTTTTGTTTGATTTGAAATCTGATGTGTAAACGATGTTCAATAAAGTTTGACATCAAACAATAAGTAGAATATTATCATATTTTCATATATTATCATTGTGAAATTAAAAATGATGGAAACTATAAATTTGTTAATAATTTATGGAAATCGAGTTTTGTCAGTTGTTTAATTACACATTTTGTGTGTATGTTTTTTCAAGTATACTGTGAATTTTTAAAACTGTATATTTTTACTTACTTATTTACTTACTAAGGTGGCTAATAGACTATATAGGTCCTGGGCTGGACTAGTCAGTGTCTTAATTTTTTGGCTTTTTTGGCAGTACAAACGTCCGTCAAACAGATGATATACAAGTGCTTGCACATTTGACATATTATCTAATTAACACTTTTGAAACTTTGGTGGTAATTGTTTGATGTGAAAACACCAAAAACATAACTTTCATCAAACAAAATCCAAGAACAAAATTTGATGTGTAAGCACTGTCCACCTGATAAGTGTCAATGTCAAAAGTGTTATACAGTCAATTTTTGCCATGATATTGGAATTAAAAAATTATTTTGGCAAAAAAAAAACGATCAAATTTCCAAACTTTAAATTTTAATGTAAGAGATTTAAAATTTAAAAATTTTTGTATAAATTCATATAAAATCGAACTTTGGGGTTCGTGCTACGTAATATAAATTAATATAAAAACATATCATCATTCTCTTCTGATTCTACAGGTTAGGGTGAGCCTTAACATCACTTAGAACTTTCCTCAATTCTGCTCTATCTTGTGGAATTATCATTTATTCGTTAATTCCAATCTTACAACAGTTGTCCTCGATTTCATTTAGCCATCTCAGCTTGCTCTAGTATTGACGGTATCTCTTTGTTATAAAAATATATTTATATCTGAAATACATATTTGAAAAACTGGGTTATAAGAGAAGGCATTTAGAATGCAGCACATTAGAAATAACGATATTTATACATATATAGGCATCTAGAAGATCTGATTAGTACTGCTAGAGAAGGACTAAAAATGTTGCAGTAAAATAATACTAATGCTTTACTGCAAACTATATAGTTTTACAAAATTATAATTAAACCAATGTGGGCATATTGACAGTCAGTCAGTGAATGTATGTGATATATACTACTGTAAAAAAAATGTTGAACTATAGCAAACCCATATTGATATGGACACACACACAACACAAACGTCGATAAATATACAAAAGTCCTAAAATAAAAAAAATATAAGTGAATTGGAATTGTATTAATAAACATAACACCATATTGCATAAGCAAGGCAATTAAACGGTGATTGAGTTATTAAATAAAACACGATAATAGGCCTAAAACGGCTAAAACGTCTTGATATGTGATAAAAGTATGCAGAAATACATATTTCTGTA
Source organism: Argyra leucocephala (assembly GCA_963942445.1). Taxonomy (NCBI): domain Eukaryota; kingdom Metazoa; phylum Arthropoda; class Insecta; order Diptera; family Dolichopodidae; genus Argyra; species Argyra leucocephala. The sequence continues at coordinate 38,796,623 of OZ012680.1, forward strand.
AGCCCAAAAATGTTTGACTTGCTAAGCTCTATAAAGTAAGCTCTGCAAAGCTAATATAAAGTATTGTAATAATTTATTAAAATATATATTTAATAAGATTGTACAATTACAACCTCAAGAAAAAAAAAAACAAAATAAAATATTACCATACAATCATGTAGAAAGTCATCATTATCATTAATCCTGCCTGTTGCGTCCGAAAGTCACATAGGTATATAAGATTGACTTAACAATTCTGATATATAGTTAGATAGAACAACAACAAGATATAGTTAGAAAAAACAATAAAAAGATTAAAATAATCGTCGGGCTTAGTACAATAAATATTATTCGATTATAAATTACACTAGGGACCCCTGTTGGTTTGTTTATAATTCAGTTAAAGCATTTTTGTTGTTATTTTTTAAGCTAACGTTAGGTACAAAATGTTAGTAATCTCTAACGTATAATTTAAAAACTGAGGAAATCAATAACCGATAACTTTAATCAAAAATTTTACTAATTTATATTTTTTAATATTTGAGATATGTTATAAGTATTTATATGCATAATTTCAATAATTAATTCATTTTTAAATAATTAATTTTTTTTTATATTTTCAGTAAATTTTTTACAACAATTCAAATCAAAAACAATACAAAAATACAAACAAATTTATATTTTATTTGTTTTATTGAAGAATAACAAAATGGCTCTTGATTTCGTTGCTGGATGTTTGGGAGGTATATATTTTGAATTATTTTCATTATAATAATAATAATAAAAAAAGAACAAAAAAATAACAATTTTAAAATAAAACTACTTTGAGCTTAGTTGAATTTTATTTAATGTATGTGATAATTTTATATAAATTAAATATAAATAAATAATTATTATAGAAAAATCATGTGCTGTTTTAGGATAAAATTTAGAAACATATTATTTTTAAGGACTTTTTTATACTTAAATTTAATTCATGCAAATTAAAATATCAGCACCACAATTAAAAGAGGTTGTAGCTCTCTGAAGCTTACCAATAATTGGCATATTCAATAAAAAAATAACCTTATCCAACTGACTAATTGATTTAAATTCATCAATAGTAAATTAATTTATTAAATAATTGATTTTTGGCTCACGTCATTAATCGCGCAGGGGACATAATAACATTTAATGTGTTGTGTACTTTAGTTGAAAATTTTTAAAAATAATAAAATAAGCACTAGGTTTCAATATATTTATTTAAATATCTTGATGGAATTCAGTTTTCGTCGAAAGATCGATCGAGATATTTGAATAAATTGAGTGAAGCAAACTTAGTGTTTTTATTTAATTATTTACAGGGACGTAACTTGACAATTTTCAAATCGGGCATATGATATATCAGGCATCTAATCGAATTATGTTAATTTCGTTAAACCATTTTTGCATTTTAAAACACATTTTTTGACAATTTATATAATGCGATTTAATAGAAACAAAAACGGTAAAATAAATTATAATATTACAAAAAAAAAAAAAACAAAAAAGTGTATCAAATTTATAGAAATTGGAATAAATTAAAATTTTTATATTGAAATTATTAAATTTCGAAAATGTTAAAAATGCGAATTTGGCAATAATTTAGAATTAACCATGTTTTTGAAGCCAATTTTTTATGGTTTTAACATTCAAATATTTGATTGTAGATTCGCAAACAAAATCTATTACAAATTAAAATAGTAACAAGATAAAAATACATACTACGAACTTTACGAAATTGAATAGCTCACAACGTAACCAAAACTTAAAATCAAAACGAAAGTATAAATAAAATAAAAAAAAAATTCTACAATAAATTTGAAAAACTAGTAAACTATAAAATATCTTAATGTAGTTTCACAAAATTCTAGGCTGTGCTGGTGTATTAGTTGGTCATCCATTTGATACTGTTAAAGTACATCTTCAAACGCAAGATGCTAAACGTCCTCTATATAAGGGAACAATTGATTGTTTCAAAAAAATTATTGCAAAAGATTCATTCGGTGGTTTGTATCGCGGTATAACAAGTCCTTTGTCTGGTGTTGCATTTGTTAATGCAATTGTTTTCGGTGTTTATGGCAACATACAAAGAAATAGTAGTAATCCAGAATCATTAAAATCACATTTTATGGCTGGTTCATTAGCTGGATTAACACAAAGTTTTGTATGTTCCCCAATGGAATTGGCAAAAACACGACTTCAATTACAAGCAGATGTTGTTGGTGCTATAAAACATAAGGGACCGTTACAATGTTTAATGTATGTTAAAAAAACTGAAGGTTTAAAAGGTGTTTATAGAGGTTTGGGTATTACAGCAATGAGAGATGTTCCTGGTTAGTATATATATATATTTTTATGAATTTAATTTTATTCTATATTCATGTATATTTTCTTTAATTCTTTTTTTAAGGTTTTGCAAGTTATTTTGTATCATATGAATTAATGATGTGTAACTCTGAAAATCCATCAGCATTTCGTACATTAGTTGCTGGTGGTTTAGCTGGTACAGCTTCATGGATGTTAACATTTCCAATTGATGTTGTTAAATCAGCACTTCAGGCTGATGGTATGACTGGCAAAGCAAAATATAATGGATTATTTGATTGTGTTCGAAAGGGTTATCAAGCGGAAGGTTATTCATTTTATTGTCGTGGACTTGTATCAACTCTATTGAGAGCATTTCCAATGAATGCTGCTTGTTTTTTTGTTGTTGCATGGATAATGCGTATGGCTGAGAAAGTTAATTTAGATTTTGATATACATCCAGTTGAACCATTAGCTATTGTTGGTTCAACACCAATTGGATATCCCAGTCATTATAATTCATATCATCAAGAAACAACTGAACATAAAAGAAGAAGAAATTTTGTACGAAGTATGGTATTTCTTGGAGCGTTTAGTGAAGCAGTATGTGATACAGAAATTATTGAATTAGTAAATGAGAGTGGAGAGAGCCTAGACTAATAATAACAATAAAATAAAAGATTTTCCTTATTTAATAATGATTTTGTTCCTTTGAGACAATAATTAATTAAAAAAATGATGTACAAAAGCAGGGCTTCCCATAAACAAAAATATACAAAGTTTTTTTTTTAATTTTTAGTTGTGTATATGTAGTTATTGAACTTAATTAGAAATTAATTAATTTAAAAATACTCTTTTTTTTGTTTTATATAATTTTGGAATTCATTTTTAATTGTTATTTTTATAATTATTTATTTAAATATTATTTTATGTTAAGAAAATAAATATTTTTAAAATTGTTAATATGTGTTTTACTTTTTAATTGTCTGATTAATGAAGTTAATTTTTGAACTCATGACACTATATCAGAATGACTAGGTTTCAATGTCAAGGTATAAATTTCAGATTTTTAAATCTGAAAACTGAAACGTTGACGTATTAGAGCTGTCAAAATACCAACTAAATACAATGTTTGACAACTCCACGTTTGCATTTTTGTAAATAACCTAAAACAAAATCTTCCCTATTACTGACTTTGACAGTTTTTGTGTAAAATGACGGAATGGTATTAATAGGTCTCTAAAACGTGTACTTATATGCTGGAAAACGTCAAATAATAATTTTAAAAACGTCATAAGTTCTGCTTGGAAATTCGTATAGTAACTTTGAAAAAAAGCGTGGAGATGTGGAAATATGATTTACAAAAAAATATTTTCACATTATTATTGTTTGCAGTGTTGCCATTTTGCTACTGTAAATTTTAGCATTCTCAAACTTGTATATATACTTTAATGCCATAATTAAATTTATCATGTTTGTCCTGCAACTATGCAACAGTTAATTCGCATAGATTTAATTGTTTTATTAGTTTTTTCCTCGCTAATAATAACGAATGTCAAATTAAACGTCAAATTAAATGTCAAATTAATTGTCATATTAAATGTCAAAAAATAAAAACAAAAATAATTTTAATATATAAAAACAAATTTGCATATTTTCAGGATGTGGTGGAGTTATTGTAGGATATCCATTAGATACGATTAAAGTGCATCTCCAAACACAAGATTCAAAACATCCACAATACAGGGGTATATTTGATTGTTTTAAGAAAATTGTTGCTAAAGAGTCATTTGGTGGATTATTTCGGGGTATGACAAGTCCATTAGTTAGTGTTGCATTTGTAAATGCAATTGTATTTGGTGTTTATGGATATGCAGATCGATCAACTGCAAATCCAGAATCAATTAATTCACATTTATTGGCTGGATCATTGGCTGGACTTGTACAAACAAGCATATCATCACCAATGGAATTATTCAAAACTAGAATACAATTGCAAGCACAACGTGATCCTAATGTTAAACATTTGGGACCATTACAATGTTTTTTTCATATAAAAGAAACTGAAGGTTTTCGTGCTTTATTTAAAACATTTGGCGTTACAGCAACTAGAGATATTCCGGGTTAATTTTTATTCAATATTTAATAATTTATTAATATAATTAAATTTGTTTTGATTTTATTTGTTTTTGTTTTTTAGGTTTCGCTTCATATTTTGTTTCATATGAAATTTTATTGAGTAAAACTCCAGAACCTACAATAATAAATTATTTAACAGCTGGTGGCTTAGCTGGAACTATATCATGGGCATTAACATTTCCAATTGATGTTGTTAAATCGGCCATAGAAGCTGATGGTATTAATGGTAAACGTAAATATAAAGGTATGCTAGATTGCGCAAAAAAGGGTTACAAATCAGAAGGCTTAAAATTTTTTTGTCGTGGATTAGTATCAACAATGTTAAGAGCATTTCCAATGAATGCTGTTTGTTTTGTAATTGTTCATTATGTAATGCAAATACATGAAATTCATTTACAAAATGTTATTGTACAATATGAACACTTAGCTGATCATATTTTAAGATTTTCTTCTTGATGTTAATATCACTTTTATGAATTTATAGTTTTATATTGTGTTAATAAAATATTAGGATTTTTTTTAAAGGTTATGTATAAGTTTAAATTAAATTTAAATTTGCTTTCTTATATTCAGGTATAGATAGATATTAATAAATTAATATTTAAAATAAGTTGAATTATTCTAGTAAGTTTAAGTTTAAGTTTTTCTTTTATTCGGAAATATTACATTCCCACTATATTTGAGTTTCTACAGATTTATTCAAATGCATTAATCAGATCAGATTTTGTAGTATAATTTAAATTTAATCTTTAATTAAAAAATAATATAATTTGATAAAAAAATGTTATTAATGAGAATTTATTTGTGGAACCGAATAGTTTGTAGAAAATTAATATAAAAAAAATTACCTTTCAATTTTGATCAATTAGTCATGACAGAGGCTTAAATTGAATAAGAGATTCTAACTTACTGCCTTATTTTCAAGGAAGTTGAATGTTCTAGTTTTAACGGTATTTGTTCTATTATTGTTCTATTATAATTATGTAATTGTAAAGCAGGACATACATAATATTAGTGTTTTCATCAGTTTTACTGTCATAGTGCTTGACTGAACTGATAATGTGTAAGAAACTGTGATGTGACAGTAATACTGACAAAAAACTGATAATGTGGTGAAACCTACATAACCTAATATCTCCACGTGAGGGTAGTTATAGCAAAATTGTGCACATATAAATTGTCAAAAAATAATTTTCAACTGTTTGTTACTTAGGTGGAGAATTACTGTCACGATAGTCAAGTGTTAAAACATCAAACTTTGTGAGTAAAAAGTTTGAGATAGCGACATCTATAGGATTGCGAAATTGAATTACACAATTATTGATAACAATGATAACAATAACTACATATAAATAAATTTAGATTATTATGTGATATGTATGTACTGTATCTAATAACGGTTTTTTTTAAATATTTAAAACAAAGTTTACGTATAAAATTTCAAATTTAAGTCTATTGTAGTTTAAAAACTTATGAATAAAAAAAAAATGTCCGACAACAGAATTTATTGATTTATATATTTATATATATATATATATATATTCTGAGTTTGTAGTAAAATTATTATATTAAAAAAGAAAATGTTGTTTTACGATATTTCGGTAATAATCTGTTGCTTTCTTCAGTGTATGTACGTAATAAAATTTAATTAAAAACTATTATTAACTTTATCCATATTCTAGGGGTAATAAAATTATAAAAGTCAAATTTACTTATTTTCTAATATCCAAAGAAAAAGATTTATATATTTATTTTGTTATGAATTTAAATAGCCACGTTTAGCAATTAGGACACACATAATATTAGTGTTTTTATCAGTTTTACTGTCACTTTATACAGTTTACTCAGTTTATACAGTTTCACTTTATACAGTTTACTTATCCCAAGTAACGGATAGCCAAATTTCGAAGTCAATAAATGCCTTGTAAACTTAAATGCGGTGGAAAACTTCTGTACTCAACTAATGGATGTGAAGGAATATTTGACTGATATGTATTCTCTTCTTTGTGTTCTCTTCAAAGTGTTCAATTCATTAAAAAGCAATTCGGCTAATTTGTTAACTTTTCTAGGTATATAAAGCTATTGTTGTGTTACATTTGGTCTGATACGTGACCTCTATACTTGATGACTGACCTTCCAAAATTTAAATAAATTCAATAATTATTATGTACGACCTTAGGGCCCTATTACACATCAATCATTCGTCAATCTTTCATCCATATATTGTCAATATATGGATGAATGATTGATGAGAAATGATTGATGGCGGTTCTATTCTCATCAATCATTCGTCAATCATGCAAGCAAAATTCCCATCAATCATGTCATCAATCATTTTTGACAAGTTCAGCTGAGGCAAAAAAAAATTGCTTTTTGGGGAATGTTCAGATAAGGTTATAATATTAATTTGTGATGTAATTCAAAAAGAATAATTTTTATATTAATTTTAATAATTATAGCAATTATTGTAAAAAAAAGATTGATATATTATTCAAATGTGCAAAAAAATAATTTGTTGTTTCTTATACCCTTTACTTTACTTTAAAAATTCAATTTAAATTGAAGTTAAAAACATTCCCCTAAAAATTTTATTTTCAATATTCATATATGTTTCGAAATTATCAATATATTCAGAACACTTCCACAATATGTCATTGCAAAATGTCAAAATATGAGTAAAAAGATTGATGAGTGCATGATTGATGTGTAATCGGTCATCATTCTTTTCATCCAAATATTGACAATATATGGATGAATGATTGATGAAAAGAATGATGTGTAATAGGCACCTTAAGTTAAGAAAATTTAGAATATAAAAAAAGAAACAACAACAGAACAAAAAAAAAAAACAATTTTTTTAATTTTATTGAAAACTTATATACTTTTATTAAATATTTTTTTCTTATTTTCTAATATTTAATATAATTAGGTAACATTTGATAATTTTGATAAAAAAATTAAAATCTTAAAAAAAATTAAAAAATATAAAAAATAAGAAATATTTTCTCTTTTATTTATTTATTTTTTTTTACAAATTGAGCATTAAATTCACTTGTGCTCTCAATATTAAGTACGTATGTATTATGTTAATGTTGTTGGGATATTTTATTTGTCTAATTTAATAACAATTGTTTCCATTGGACCAATTTCAAAATCTGAAAAATAAATTTTACCAATATCTTTTCTACCAATTAATATTTGTCCACTATAATATAATGAACTCAAGTCAACTTGTACACTACTTTTTCCATAATTTGATACCGAAACAAAACTATTTCGTCTTGGATAATTTCTTTCAATAACAATAATATCATCACCAGTACGTACATTTGTATTTGATAAATCAATATTATCTTTGGTTATTGAATTTTTATATATTGATGGTGATCTGTCACGTAATAAAATCATTTTTGATATATCTTTAGCATTTTCTAATGCAGATCCATTACTTTCTGGTAACCATGGTAATAATCCACCATTTGTAAAACGTGCACCATTACTAAATTTCATTGGTGGTAAATGATATAAATTTTTATTTTCCTTATGTTCTCTCTTCGGATCAATAAGTTCAGCCAATGAAATTTCATCACCATAAAATATATTTGGTGTACCTGGTAACATTAATTGCATTATTGTTGCAGCTAATGTTGTATTACTTGTTCTATCTTTTGATAAACGTTGTCTACCAACACCACCCAATGACCATTGTATCCATGTACTATCTTCACCCGGTTTAATTAAATCATTTTTCGAATATACACTATCAATTTGTTCTTTTATTTGTTTAGTACTCTTCGATATATCTAAATAAAATTCAACTAAATCAACATATTTTAAAATTGATTTAGCCAATTCATAATCCATATCAATAAAAAAATTATAATCAATAATCATTATACGATCTTCTCCTAAAATAAATTTCCAATTACGAAAAAATTTGATTAAATTTTTATCATTCTTATCCTTATACAATTCAATGTCTTTTATATAAAAACCATCAATACCAAAACGTAACCAATGTAATATTGTTGTACCAATTGGATCTTCTAAATGTTCTGACATTCTATATGTATCATTATCATCAATACCAGAGAATTCATCAGTTTGAAAAAAATTTTCTAATTCTGTTAAATAGATATTAATTGGTAAATCTAAAATTAATGACATATTTTTGCTATGTAAAAGATTTGCCAATTCTTCTAGATTTTCTGTTGTACCAACACTTTTATCAATTTCAAGTAAACTTGTTATATTCTCATATTGATCTGGATAATTATATGATGCAAAAATTGAATTTAATCTTATTGCACTGAAACCCAAACGTTCCAAATCATTTATATGACTTGTTATACCTTGTAAATCACCAACACCATCTTTATTTGAATCTTTAAAACTTGCTGGGAAAATTTCATAAAAAACACTGCCACGATACCATGCTGTCCTAAAATTAATTGTAATTTAGAAATGTAAATAAAATAATGTATTATAATTTTAGTATGTATATATACACGTATTATAGTCTGGTATTATAATAATAATTATGACAACTTACTTTGGATTACATGTTTTAGGTAATGTAATTATCATAGCTACAACAACTGCACACATTGCTAATAAACTTGACATAAATACAAAAAATGTGCATTTTCTTATAAATGGCCAATTCCAAGATACAAAACATGGAGCGTCTTTTGATAACGGTATATTTAAAATATTTCCGTTTTGTTTGAGTCCACTTTCCTGAAAAAAAACAAAACAAAAATTTACTTAGTAGAACTTCCAAAACTTGAAAAAAATTAAAATCAACTTTGTTCGGTTTTATTAGATTTATCATTTAATTCAATATCAGACTAGTCTGAGAAATATTGTATGAGACTTGTCAGTATGGATAATTATGAAATATGTTAATAGGGATTAAGATATTAAAATTTCATTAAGGGAAAATTATACTTCTGTGATTAATAGAGTATATGTACAGTAGATCTACGGCTTAGTGTTGTAACAATGACGGATAGCAATGCTGGTACCCATCCCTTAATAATCAATCTACTTTAATAATCAATATACATTCTGGTCATTCAACAAATTAAAGGTAAGTGAATTCACAAACAATGTATTATTATAGTTCCGTTAAAATTAAAAATAGGGCAATGCTCAGTATACAGAAAAGTTGAGGAAATTAATAATAAGTATTATAGTATACAGGGTTTTATATATATTGAGGGCACAACTATTTAGCATTTTTAGAGCTTCATTAATAGATAAAATTTTTTATGACGTGTCGTTGTCACCCACTAAAACAGATTCGGAAATTTAGGTATTTAAAGGAATTTTACCGATTGTTTTCTTTGTCAACAAAATGACTTGTAGTTCCAGTAAGATAAGAAAGGTGAAAACTTGTTTGTTGTTCTGATTAAAAGCAATGTAGTGCAAGAAATGAACCACTTTATAACAAACATTTAACAAGCTCTTAGTCTCTTTTAGTTTTGGACATATATAGCTTTTCAAAATAAAAATTTTTTAACGGTAGTTTTTCGATACGTAAAATGGCTTTTCTTTTAAATTTTTTACTTAGAAAGACCATTTCCGAAAAATTGACAGGAAGTTGAACTTCATATTAAGCACCTGTTTAAAACCTTTCACAATTTTCTTTTAAATAAGTGTTCACCTAGAGATATGAAAAATTTTGTTAACAAAGAAAAAAAGTTGGAAAAATGTATCTAGGTCCAATATCTTGTCTAATTTGATGACTCGGTCCTATACAATAATTTTATATCTCTAAAGAGTTTATATAAAACTATACTCATTATATTACCACTTCTATATATTTAAAATTGAATAAGAACCAACTCTAGATATGTTTCACCAAATTTAATTAATATCTTGATCGGATTTCGGTTATTACACCATCATCACAAGACTGTGGTGTGATTTTTATTATTAAATTATAAATATACTTAGATGTGGTCAGTTTTCCGTTCACTAATAATATTATTTTTGAAAATATGGATATTTTGGAAGCAAAATACTTCCTTCATCAGTGATTGTGATTTAACTAACTACCCTATGCAGCATATTTGATAAAATATATTAAATAAGAACCATTTGGGCATATGAGCCAGCAATTTTCGTTGTTGAAATTCTGTTTACATATACAGCAGTAAATTTATGACGATTTAAAATAATGCGTAAATGTAAATAAAATGTAAACATTAACCTTAAGTAGAAGATGAGAAGAAACTAAAGATCTTTTTTTGTATATAAAATTATAGAATCCGAGATAAAACTGTAAAATACTTCTTGACAACTTGGGAAGAGTTTTATACTGAAGAAGTATAATCAAAATAATGTGTTATAAATCAATCAACGAATTTAATTAAGAATCAATTTTTATCAAAATACACAATCCCAAACCGAAATATGAGTTAAAATTTTGTATTTTGTTTGTTCTTAACTTCAAAGTACATATATATTTAATGCAAGAACATAACCTTAAAATAAACATTTTTTTTTGTCGTTGTACAAATTTAGATACAAAATTTCAATTTCAGATTGGTAAGTAACAATTTACTATACAATTTAATTGTGAACTAAATAAATGACCTTGTATCACCTTAAATATAAATTAGCGACCCAATTAACTTTTTTTTTTCTTTTTTTTTTTGCGCATTTATTTCTCATTATTAATTTAATAAAAATAATTTAAATTTAAAAAAAATAATAAAAATTAATTTTTTTTTATTAAACTTACCTGATGAAATCCATTATCAGAATTTTTTCCTAAATGATGATAAGCATTTTTATTGAATAATGTTGTTGCAGTATTATCATTAACATCCATTGCAATGCCAGAACTACTACCCGATGAGCTTGTTTCGGCTTTTGCATCGGGTATAATATCAGAATTTTCACTGCAATTGTCACCAGCACTTGGTGTCAATGGATGTGAAAATGCTAATGGTGGTGATGGTGTTGTTGATAAAAGTGGGCATATTGATGCATCCTCTTCAGGTAGAAATGTTGAAACAGATGGTGATTCAGATATTGTACCACCATTATTTGGTAAATCAATACCAAGTAATCCTGGTTCTGTTGATATTCCCAAATTTATGTTCATAATATTTTATTGGTTATTATATTAATATTGCTTTTGTTGTTGCTGTTTATTGTTGTAATATTTATTTGCTATCTTCTTTTATTTACAAATGTCAAATAAATTTAATTGTCAAAAAACATTACTAAAATTAGAATTTTAGAAAATTTTGAACAATTTCGTTCCAAATATATCAGAGTTTAGTATAAATTGAAGTAGTTCGTATTGGTGCCTGTGGATGAATGAATAGAAAAATTTATTTATAAAAAACAAAATTTATATTCTCTTCTATATATCTTTCTCTTTTTATCTTTTTTGTTATATTTGGTTATCCGAATCTTTTTTTTTTTGTTTTTTTTTTATTATTATTACGTTAATTAATTTCAATTAAAAATATATGAAAACAAATTAATTCTAATTGATTTGTAAACTTTAAATGTTGACGACTCACAATTTTATTAATTTTTAATGATGAAATTGAGATTATTTTATTTTATAATAATGAAAAATATTCATTGAAAATATTTTGATGAAAAAATTCTGTATAGAATTTGTACTGAATTATTTTTTTTTTTTTTTTGGAAACGTCACGTACCAAAGTGGAAATTTTTTGCTTCTTTTCTGTAATGAAAATAGAATTTGTGACGTAACAAGAAAAATAAAAACGAAGAGAAAAATTTAAATTCGAAAATTTTCAATTTACTCTGAAATCTTACACAAATATTGTATTTGAAGGGGATATATATTATTTGTTTTCTGTTTGTTGTTAGTGTTTTAGCGGTACATTTGTAAATTTTATTTTAGTATATATGAAACATAACCTCAATATTTGACATGAATGGAGGTAATTTTCTTTTTATTTTCTTTTTTTGAGTATGCGCATAATTTTTAATTTGAATTTTCGAAAAATTTATTCTACATACTTACATATATACTAATTTTTATATTTTATATATGTAATTTAATACGTGGTAAAGGAAAAGCATTGATTATTATATGCGTTTGTTACAAACAAAATTTTGACAGTTAAAATTAAAAGGATTTTTGTAAATGGTAGAAAAAGACCAGAAAATAATTTACATAAATTTAAAAGTAAAATAATATAATTTATGTAAAGTCTGGAATTGTACGAATATTTATTGGCACCTGACTATTTATTTTCCATTATTTGAATTGCATGATGTTAAAAAAAATTTAATTGCCTAATTTTTTTACGTTCAATTTTAATTTTTTATATTACATATATTATATTAATAATTTTTATTTGCTGTAATTTTTGTATTATTTTTTTTTGTTGTACTTTTAAAGTTTTCAAAATTAAAGCTGAGTTTTTTTTAAATTGTTAATTATAAATTTGAAATTTTTATGAATAATGTGTCAACAATGCCAATCAGGCGATGAATCACCTTATGTATTATATCTATAAACAAAGTGAAAAAAAAAACAAATGTTTTTTTAGGATAGTAATAAATTATAGAAAGAGGTTTCAGGTACAACTTCGTAACGGGGAGGACATAAATTGAAGTGCCTTTGCCGAACTCAAAACTACTATTTTTATTTAAATATTAGAGCTAGTTTTACTATAAAACTTTCTACCATTTATTTTCAATTTAAAAAACTAAGAATAAAAGTTTCAATCTAACTAAAATGGTCTTGTTAGTTTTTAGCAAAATATTTTAACTATAGATTTTAATTTTTCTTTAACTGGAATTTTTTCTTTCCTTTGTTTACACATACATCATTTTCAATCTTTATTTATTTTTTATTTTACTATATCTATAAAATTAAAAAAATTATATTTTCAATTATTATTTATTATTACTACTCATAATAGATAATGAAATATTAATATTTGAAATTTAACTTAAATACAACATAACTTTGTCATTGTTAATATGGAAAAACAAATTTTTTGAATTAACCAACAGATAAGCAACGGATAAAAATTTAAAATGGCGTTTACACTTTACAGTTACACTATCTTATTAACGGTGGTTTGTTTATTGTATTAATTTAAATTTCGCAAAATTTTTCAGCATTAATAATCTGTCAAAACAAAATACAAAGGTAATTATATTGCATTTAGGTATGTATATACAAGACTTGTAAGACATATAATATCAATGTCATAATTTTAATGGTACGCAATATAACAAATTTTAATTTAATATTCAATATAATCAATAGGTAAATATTATATCAAACAAAGTAATAAATATTACGACTCAGCACGGTTATGTTATCCATCAGAGCAGTCTTTCGGAACATAATATAACTAAAATTTAAATGTTTGTTGAGTACTTTGTCATAATTAACTGACCCGTCTATTCTACATAAAAGTTAAGAGTCTCTTATATTTTAAATACTACTTAAGAGAAGTTAAAAGATTTTCGTATTCAAGATTAAAAGTTAAAATATGTCAAAAATCAGGTGGTCTCCTAACTTTTGTGTAGACTTGTTTTAAGAGATATTCGTATTCTACTTAAGAGGTTAAGAGACAAAATTTCTCTTAACTTAAGAGTACCACATCGAGGTCCTTTTAAAAATCTTTTAACTTTTAAAAATTAATAAGTGCCATTTTGTTTTATGTTCTCTAGCGTGGCGTGGCATGTCTTTTACATTTTAGCATGGCTTGTACTTTTTTTTAAAATAAATTATACAAAAATATATTTTTTTCTTAAAATAAAATAATTTTAAACTTTTTTTTAATAATGGATACTATTGGTAAGTTACATTTTTTTTTGTTAATCAAATTTGTTTAATTAACTTTTATTTAATAAAAAAAATAAGTTAAATGAAGAATTTTCAAATATTTTTACAGGGGATGAACCGTCACTAAAAAAAGCTAGAGGAAGTCGTAGGAGGCAACACGAAGTCTACCTCAAATACACAAAATGGTCTGTAGCATCCCTTAGGTATCGAAAATGACTAAAACGAATGACAATAATAATAATATTTATTTTAAAATAGATACAATATATTATTTATTTTATAATAGATGGTTTGGTATATTCTATTCCTTACACTAAGGATTTCTAATACTCTTCCGATAATTACTGCTAACACAATTTCATCCTTTTTATTCTTAATAAAAATAAACAAGATAAGTTAAACTTTATAAACTAAATAATTTGTAAAATTTTTAATAACCTTCTATAATATAAATCTATAAAAAAAATTTAATAACAGCGCTCGATTGTAATTTTTTTTTTTTTTTTTATGTTCTTGACAGTAACTTAGGTGGAATCACCTTTTCGTGCTTAATTAAGTACGGTACTGCAATTTTACACTACAATATCTACAATTTTTCGAGTATTTATTTATCAAATTACTGGTTTATCAACTCATTAAATGTGGAAAACTATTACTATTGTCAGAGACTAAGTCTTCTTAAATAGAATAGCTCCATTTTATTTAAGTTGTTACCATTATACTCTCAATTATTTTTTGACATTTATTTTATCCCAATGACAAAGGGTACTGGACCAGGTCGAAAAATCGATAAATAATTTTTTTGCTTCATCGGGAATCGAACCTGCGACCCTTTTGTTGAAAGGCAGGTGCTCTACCTACTGCACTACCCAGACTGTAATGAATTGAATGAATTGAATCAAATATTGTTTGATTTTGTATTATGACAACTTCAAATTGTCATTTGACGTTTTGGAAATCTTTCAACTTTTAAAAACAAAAACTCTACATTTTTCTCTTATTTAGAATACGAAAAATCTCTTATCTCTTAACTTTAAAAGTTAAAAGTTAATAGGTATCTCTTATCCAGAATAGGGGGTGAATTGATATATGTTCGTAAAAACAAAATGCAATGTTAAAAAAAATTGGAGAAATTTGTTATAATAATATTAAATTTTTTCATATTTTCATTTTACTTCATATATACATATATCTTTTTTAATTTAAAACATGGATTTTCTTATTTGTAGTATTTTTAAGAAATTTTTTGTGAATTTTATGAATTTTTAAGAGAATAAAGATTAAAAATAATAAATAAAAAAAAATAAATAATTGAAAATATAATTTTTTTAATTTTATATTGTAAAATAAAAAATAAATAAAAACTTTGAATAATAAAAAAACAGATAACTCTGTTCTACTATTTTCCATAAATTTTTTTATCGGATTTCAATCAGGTGCATGCCACTCTAAATTCTCAATGTTATTTTCTTGAGACCAGTTTTTTCCATGTAACTTGTTTGTTTAGGAGCTGGTAATCTTGCTGGTATCGCCATTTCAGTGACCTTTTTTTCTTCAGCGTATGATGCCAGCATTACATTATTTAAAATATCAACATACACAAAACGATCCATTATTTGTTTTATGTAATGAATTGGTCAAATACCGAACTCAGAAAAACAGTCTCAGACCATAATGTTTCCTCCACCGAAGGTAATATTTATAATGTAATATTTAAAGTTTGATATTTGCCCTTTTGGTTGTCGTACGTACCTTATACCATCCGATTTCATCTTGTATTTTGATTCATCTGAAAAGAGTACAGTGTTCCATTTCGAAATAATCCAATTCAGGTGCACTCTAGATTCAGGTGCACTCTTTTAGTCTAGTTTATCAGAAATATAAGGCTTTTTTGCTGCACGACTGGCTAAGTTAAGTTCTATAGCCCATTCTTTTAATTGTGCTGTCGCTCATTTTCAAATTCAAATGCTTTCGTATGTCTCGCGAAGACATTGAAGGATATTTTAAAATCATTTTTTTTTATCATTTTATATTTTCTTCCCATAAAAAGAGCGGTGTTTTAAAGATTTTTATAGTATTTTCATAGAGGGGTGCTTTAGTTTTGAGCTTAATATTAGTGTACTTGTACTTCTTTTTGTTTTTGTTTTTTTTAGTTTACGAATTGTTGATATAAATTTTTACTTAAAATAAATTAGTGATATTATTATTTTATTTTTTTTTTATTTTATTTATGGCCTTAATGTATTTATGCAATATGTTATTTTCATATAATATAATAGTTTATATTATTAAAATATTTACACCTTTGATTTGTAATTATTTAGACTAACCTGTCTTAAATGCTTAGAATAAATTTAAGTTGGAAAGGACAAAACGGCAAGTAAAAATCTTTAATTAATTATTTTATGCTAATATAAAATCTAATGTAAGCCTAACCTAAATCTTAACTAACGTCTATTAACTAAAATGATCTTAATACTAAATCTTAATCTAAGCTTTCAAAAAAGGCAGGTGCTGTTTTTTGAATTTTTTCTAGAGTAGTATTAGTGTTTGCTAATAAGTGTAATTTGCTTGTGGAGAAATAAAAAGGTTTAATAAGGTTTAGGATTAATTTAAGAACAGCGTTTTGTTTTCTCTGCAGCAAATTCAAATTAGATTTGGCAGCTAACCCAGGCTTTGAATAATAGATTTAAATAAATTAGTGATATTAAAACTAAAAAATAAAATACATTTTCTTACCATTTCACCATTATGACATAGAAAATTTTTAATTTAAAATTATTATTTGATTTTTTTTTGCATAGCTGTGTTAAAGTATTGAGCGATACTGTATATATACACCGAAATTTAAAGTTTACTGATCATGTAAGTTATATTCTAACAAAAGGAAATAAAGCCTTCATGGAAATAAAGCCTTCCAAAAAATTTTTCTCAACAAAGATAGTAACGCTACAGTAAAAATAATTGCTTATCAATCATTTATCAGACCAATATTGGCAATTGAAGCACCTATATGGTTTAATATAAGTGCTAGCATAATGAAAAAATAAGAAGATTCGAGAGAAAATGTATTGGAGTCTGCATCAATAAAACCTGAACTAGATTTTAAACACTTCTTCTGAAATAGATTTTAAATACTTCCAATAAATATATATAAAGAAGCTAACATTGTTAGATTTGACAATTTTATAATAAAATTTATTCGAAACCACATTGGGTCGCTAAAAACTTCTTAAAATGGATTAATATTTAAAATATTCTACAATAACGAGGAATATATTCAGTATAGTATAAAAACGGGTTTATTGCTCCCGAACACTTCATATAATTTAGATGCAAATAGTGTTATGCAAAACCGTGACCATGTGCCATGTGTTCATATGTGTTTTTATTGATTTTTATTAGAAAAATACCACAATCGTTTAAAATTGGAATTCCGCCATGGGTTCTAAGTAAAATATTATAGAGAGAAGGTTTCCATATAATATCGGTGTTGGCTCCAACGCTATGCAAAAGCAAATCTGGGTCTGGTCGCACTTAATTTACCTCATTTAGTAAAAAGCTGGAAATATAAACCAAGTTAAATACTCATAGACTCAAAACTGGTCATAGTCGACACGTATAAATCATGAACACCAATACGATAAACGCTATACAATAAATAAATAAATTTGGTTATTAAATTTGGTTCCACATTCGCGATGTTCTGATTATAAACAAATTTCGAAAACCTATCTTCTGCTATCTAGGAATTTTGATGGAGTAGACATGAGTATAATATGTCCTTGCCTTCGTGTTTCACGAGAGAAATGCTTAAGCTAAAGTAATACATATTCAAGATTTACTAAGCATGTACCCATGTCATGCCGAGATATCCATATTGAGAGAGGGGCTACCAAACCATACAATTGTTGTGAGAATTGTATTAAATTGAGCAAACTTTCATGGCTTTGTTGGAAATAGTCCTGAAGAGTAGGATAAATGAAATAAATTGCTTAGTGGTTTTGAAATGATTAATGTTATTTATCTTAGAATCTCATTCCGGTTATCATTTAGATTCTTGGAAACTTCTATATGGGCACGAGTTCTGAAATATACCCAAACAGAATTATTTTACTTGAACTAAGGGTTTGTTTTGTGCCTTTAGAGGAAGTGTCGAATTACATGAAGACAAATTGCAAATATTTCAACCGAATTTGATACTATTTTGTCGTATTTTATGTATAAGCGGTGGAAATGAAGATTCTTCGAAATTTTGTGTAACTTTTTTTGCGGATGACCAAAATTTCCTACTATTGTAACTAGGGAAAAGTTGGATTTTTATCTTACCTTTGAGTAGACAAAAATTTTTGAATTTATTCTTAAGAATGCTATTATCCCTCCTTGAATCGTTGGTCTGAAACTTTTGAAATGCTTCTTGTTTTTCTTGAATAGTTTTTTTTTGCAAAAGTCGTTGAACCATGATGTAGATGATGGTTTTTTTCACTTTACAACAAAATAGGGATGAAAATTTGCATACTTAACTGGATCGTTTTATTAATTTTAATATTTTTATATTCAAATTTGTACGATGCTAGCTATTCAAAAAAATACGAAAATTTTCAAATTTTCAACTTTTCCCAAATGGTTTTATTTTGTTGTTATCTTTTAGAATATTCATTAAACAAAGGAAAACAGTTGAAAAAACATTGAAATTGGTCCAAAAATTAAGATTTTAGAGCATTTTTTCAATTATGAATTTTACAAATTTTTACGATGATAGCCATATCAATATTTTGGGTGGTATATTTTGTTTTTTCAATGCTCAGTAAAATGATTGGTAAATAATGTGGGCATTTCGAAGACAATGGTTAGATATACCATATTCAAAATGAACGCAGGTGGAATATTTTTCTTTATGAGATCTTAGAAATAAGTATACCATATTCAGTTTATGGCCATATTCAGAAAAGTGTGAAAAAAGTTGTCAAAAATAAAAAAAAAGTTCAACTTCCGTACCTCCTGGAGTATTGCAGCAGAATATTTAAATCAATTGACATTATGGATGTTGAAGTCGCCTGCAAAAACAATTTAAGTTTCTAGACTATTTTGTTAATTGTGTTATTCAGTTCCAAAATAGTATCTGACCAACTCATATGTGGTGATCTGGTGATAAAAACAGAAATGGATGATGTATGATAGAAGACTGGCTAGAGTTTTGTATGAATTGTGTAGTTTTGTACAATCGATCTGAATTTTTGCATAAATGTAATGGATTGGAGCTCTTGCAGTTGTAAAATATGTTGTAAATAATATCAGATTGTAGACCCATTTTTAATAGTGAATTTATTTTCATTATCGACCAATGCTTACATTAATATTAAAATTGCTGGAATGCAAATTTGTTGATAAACCATGAACGCTGCAAAAATGAAATAACATGACATAAAATGATACAAATGACACTGAAAAGGATTAACTAATGTCATACACTATAGTTTAAAATACAGAATTGGAATCAGGTGCTTAATTCATAACCCGAATTCAGATTATTACATCACTGAAAACAAATATGGTATACATATACTCACAAATATGTATTCTAATTTTTTGGAAATCATTTACTGAGCAGTAAGCACTTTGTACTTAGTAAAATTAAAAATAAATCTAAAGAAATTGGTAAATTTAATAGGAATTAATTCACTGATTTCGAGTGGATTGTAGATTTTAAAAATTTTAGAATAAATAAGTCAGATAATAATTTTTTCACATTATTTCGTGAATTGTGAGTAGAATGTACAATTAGTAAGAAATATTTATTATTAAGATTTTTCAGCTCAATATGAGTTCATCTTAAAGTCTTTTTAAATTGAACGTTTCATTTTAAAAAAACAGAAAAACTAAAAATTTAAATAAAAGAACAACGATATCATTGTATTTGTAAATAACTCATATATATGTATACTTTATACATACATTGTAAAGAGTTAATTTGTTTACAAAATTTTTAACACTCATTACAATCTAGTTAAGTACCTATCCTACATATATTCTGAAAAATGCGAAAATTTTTGAAGTGGAAATAAATTGATTCATGTTTATCATAAATACTGAATAAAAATATGAGAAAGAGGGGGGAAATATGAGAATGTGAGAAAAAAATGTAAATGATTTCAGTTGTTATGATATTATTTTCGTGTATTTTTCTTTTTTTTAATAATTACCTTGTTATTTTAGTTATTTCATCCATGCTTTAATTATAATCAAATGGAATTACTCACATTTATTTTTTTTTTTTACCTTTTACAATAAAACAATTTATTTATTCAATTTAACTTGACATTTTGTTAAATTAAATCTATGTTATAGTTTCTGCCTTGGTGTTATTAGCTTAGTTTTAAAATTCATTTTCATATATTTTGTACTGACTTTACAGTGTTGTACACTTTTACAGTGCATTTTCATGCTTGTTTGCATATCATAAATCGTTTTTATACTTTCACTGCGTTGTCAAATCTTTGGAAATGTTTGTAATTATAATATTTTATGTTAGCAGTGATGTTTGTCAGTTTCGATATTTTAAATTTTCTATATTAAGTAAGTAAAAATAGCGAAATATTTTTTATCACATTCACTTGAAGTTATATATAAAGGTATACAATATGAAATACCATGTATCACAACATGAGTTTTATAATTTAAATTTTCTTGTGTTGCTTTAGGACATTCTGGATTTTGTAGAAGGAATACACAACAACAGTTCCTTCGATCTAACTTTTTATTTTTAATTAAAAGTTCATTTAATGGCTAGTCATATTTGACTAGTTTTAATAATAAATTGAGTAATATTTTGGTTTCGTTAGCGGATTAGGTATCCACACTATTCTAGAGGCTGCCAACCACGGTCAACTGCAGCCTCTGTTTCTTTTTCGATAATTTTTTCCAAAAAACAAAAATTAAGGTTTATATTTACAAAAAAATATTACGTGAAACTAAATAAAAAATCACAAAACAATAAATGATTCTATAATCAAACATAAACATTATTAAAATTAGTATTATATGTGATTAGTAATTAGTACTTTGCTTTACAGCATAGCAAAAATTGTTGCTACATAATTATTGACATTACAAAATTTTTTTCTGTAAATTTTTGTTATGGTTGGATCGTTCTTTAATTTTAACTTGTGAGTACATACTTACTTAATATATTTAAATGTTGAATTTTTTTATTTATTTTTGTATTTCTTCAATTCTTGTTAGTTTTTATTTTAAAAAAAATTATTTTTTGATTTTTTGATAGAATTAAAAGTAAATTTTGATAAAAATAATGTTAACAAGAGTTTTATTGCTTTTTCTGCAACAGAAATTAAGTTATTAGCTCCGCAAATATGAGCTCAACATAATATCTGAAATGATAGCGGTAGCTTACAAGCTATTTTATACATAGAATCATTATATCACAATTGCTGTAGCATATTAACAAAGTATAAAATATAAAATTTTAAACAGCATTTTTACCAATTTATATGTATATAATTATGAAATTAAATAAATATTAATAATCATTATTATCAGAACATTGATTAATACATTATATGGTTTATTATTATATATAATTTATTTAAACTATATCTACTTTACATCCGTTGTAAATTACTCTAGTCATAAATTTGTTTAATATCTTATCTAACAAAAAATTTGTTCTTTACTTTGAGAAACACTGCTTATAAACAAAGAATGTTTTGACTAATTCGCCTAATTATATGCAATGAAAATATTAATATTCAAAAAATCTATAATAACTTGATATCTATACAATTTCGTTAGTGGGCGACTCTTATTCGAAAATAAGAAATTATAGTAAGTCGTTACAAATCTTTTAATTATAATATTAAATTAAATATTTTATAAATTTAATATTTAGGACTGGTATCAATTGTTTTACGTTGACTGATTTTGTTATACTAAAATTTTTTGGGCTTTTTATCTGATTCGAATCTTGCTTGTCGCAATTGGGAATGTAATTAGTTAATATTTCTAATACAATTAAATTATGCTACCATGAAGGCGTAAATTACTTTAAAATAAATATTTTATTTCACATTAAAGTTAGTTAGTGTATCCTAATCATCGAAATATATGCATCGTTGGTAATCCATGTTCTTTGAATATCGTCATTTTGAATAAGGTTTCTGAGGTTCTTATTATTTATTTTGATTAATCAACTTATGATGTCTTAAATAAGTAATAAAAGACTAATTAATTAAAAGACTAGCCGTCTAGTACTAGTACTAAAAATCATCAGTAGGCATTGATATAGTATTATACTATCTAGACAGCTCTTGATTTTGATATCTATAAAAGCAATAAACCTGTTGTTAACATTATTTTGATCAAAATTTACTTTTAATTATATTAAAAATCAAAATATAAATTTATTAAAAATAAAACTAACAATTAATTAGTTAATTAAATAAAACAATTGAAGAAATACAAAAATAAATAAGGAAATTAAACATTGAAATATATTATGTAAGTATGTACTCACAAGTTAAAATTAAAGAACATGACAACCAACCATAACAAAAATTTACATTTTTTGGTTTAATCTGTTGTAAAAACCTTATACATATCTATAAAATCTAGGCAACATGTGTTAAAACTGACCTTTAACCTTTTCATTACCGAATTATGATACAATTAACCCATTATTTTAATATTAATACATATAATATTCATATGTTGAAAATCTAATGTTCTTTGATAATGAACGTAGGGAAGGGAAAGAGTTAATTTAAGCGACATTTTTTGACTTATTTCATTAAAAGTAAATTGAAATTTTTGATTTTTGTATTTACAATTTGATCTTAACGAAATTGATAATATTGTCTGGATAAATATAATTAATAAATTAAATAAATAATAGAATAGAGAGTAAGGAGTGATTGTGGGTTCTAAGGCGAAATGCTAATGTCATGTCATATGGGATTCTACAACTAGGTGTAGCCACCAACTATCAAAAATATTTGATTCGTTCGATACACTTCAGAGTTAACTCAATAAAATTTTAATATAAAACACTTGACACCAAGTATCTCCGTCTGTATATAGTCTAAATGCAATTGAGTTTTATGATTAAATTTCTCAGACCAATCAATCAAATGTTTTGTAAATTTGCCTTCAACTATTAATTTAGTTTAATTTTTTTTCTGGTTACTCCAATTAAAAATGTACATTAATTTCCCAAATTACTTACCAGCCTACAGTTAGAATCTAAAATAAAAAAAATTTACTATTGGTATATAAGAGAAAATCTTGTAAAGATACAAATTAGTTCTGGTTTAATATATGAACAGATAAATACATATTATTTACCTTAAGTTCAGGTTATAAGTACAGCGATTTCTATATTATTGCGATTTTCGTTTGACCCCTCTCCTTCAAATAGAATGAATTTTTTGTTTACATTAGGACTTGTTTTGTGTCTAACACAAATCGGTATGATTAAAAATATTTTTATTTTAAAAATTTAAATTATGCACAATTATACATATATATATATATATATATATATGTATATTAATTATGTTAATTATAATTAATTGTTATTTAGTGTTTGTTGTTATTGTCATGTTTGTTAATATTATTATTATAATTTAATATTATAAATTTAGGTTTTTGTTATCAATGTTTTGAATGTACGGGATTGAGTAGCAGTTCATGTGGTTTTGAATTCGATGATGAAAATACAAAAGATAAAAGTTGTGATGGTGATTGTTTAAAAGTTCATTATATCGGTAAGATTTTTATGAAATATTTATGAACAAATATTGATAAATAAATTAAATAATATTTGTTTATTTTTTGTTTTATTTTAGTTAATGGTGAAACATTTTATAGAAGAGATTGTGCTGGTAAAGGTGGATGTGATGAAATAAAAAAAGATTTAAATGATGAAAATTTACCATGCCAAAGATGTTCTGGAAATTATTGCAATAATGGCCCATAGTTTCTAGTTTTTCGGTTTTTAATGATTTTAATTTTATCGTATAGAAATTTTTAAATTACATACACACGTACCTGTAATATACCTGTTTAATGTTAATTTTTTTCAAGTTAAATAGTCATTAATGTTTTTTGTTGTTTTTTAAATCACTTAAAATATTTGTTTTTTTTTTTTGTTTTGGTTTAGTTTAAGTTTAATGTTTCAGTAAAAAAAATAATTTTAATATTGTATAACATACATATGTACATACATACATAAAGTATTATAAGAAAATTAAACAGAAAGTAAATTTTGATTTTGTACTTCCAATTTCGTTGTTTTAATAGTTTTAAACGCAAAAAACTTTAATATAACTTTTAGAAAAAAAAAAATAATAATTTTTATATCGTAGTAGGTGTGGTGTATTGCATTAACCGACGCAATTTATATAATGAATAAATTACAAACTGCATTTATTTTTTATTTTTTAAATAAATAAATGTAAATAAATGAAATGAAAAATGAAAATAAATAAAATAATAAAATACTTGTTTACGATACATATATTATGATGAAATCTGATACTTTGAACTTTATAAATGGAACAGTCTAAATACAATAATGTTGTTTAACCATATAATTTTACAAATTTGAAAAAAAATTTATTTTTCAATGTTAAAAGATTTGCAACAAAAAAAAAAATGCATTTATATAGGTATTATGATTATAACAAAAATAAATTTATTTCAAAAATATTATTAATATTTTTCATAAATTTTATATTTATACAAGTTCACTATTACATAAATCACTTGTACATTCTTTACATTTTAAGCCAGATTGAAGATAATTTTCTTTTGATGGTGTACAAATATCTTTATTGGCTGGAACACATGCACGTTCATATAGATTAGTACCTCTGAAGTTATAGCTTAAAGTAGCACATTTTGTATCACAATCTACAATTTGTACACTAACTTGTTCTTTAACATTTTTATCAAATTTTAGGCCACATGGACTCTCAAGTGAATTTCTACAATCATAACATTTCAATGTTAAAACTAAAATAGAAAATTAATTTTAAAAATAAAGATTAAAAACTCTATGTATAATGTTTTACTAATTTTAATTAATATTTTGATTGATTTCAGTTATTATACCATCATTAGAAAACTGATAATTTTACAACAGTACTTACCATGATTAACACAATACAATATAACAGCTAAAATTAATAATGATTTCATTTTAAATAAATAATTTAAAAAATAATTAACAAACAATGACTTGATAGGAGTTATACTCTAACACTGATATATTGTTTCCAGAATTTTGTCTCTTTTATATTCCAAATTATTAGATAATCCTATTAAGAATTAGTTTTCTTTAGGGTGTGAATTAATATTTTCGAAATTACTTTTTTTTTATTTTTATAACGATATTTTTTTTTGTTTTTGTTTTTTTTTTAATTTTTTTTTACTTTCGTTAAATTTTAAAATTTTAAAATATGAATATATAATTTTGTGAAAACTTAAAAAGAAAGATTCTATTTTTTACACAATTAAATTAAGTTAAATAGAAGTAAATAAATTCTAATTTAATTTTTTATTCATAATGTTAATTGACAAATTTCTAATCCTAAATTACACTATACACGTATTGACATTGGATTTCGTTGAATGGGGCATACTCTAAGTAAACCTGACAACATCTACCGTTTAGAATGGAATCTTCAGGGTACATGTTGCGCCGGAAGGCCAAGACAAACATGGAGAACAACAGTCTTAACTAAAGCAAGTACTCAATAAAGAACGTGGTCATAATTGAAGTGGTTAGCCGCAAATAGAAAATGATAAAAGAACTTTATATCCGTGTTATATCCAACGGATGGGTTACAGGACATTGATGATGACGTACTGACATTATTATATATTATATATTATATATTCTATATTACTATATATTCTATTAAATATTTAAAATCGGTTATACCAACAAATAACCCCTATAATGATATTATCTTAACTGAGACTAACTAACAACTGTTGTTCGTTTTAGCTTTGATACTTTCGGTCTAACTTTTTGAAGTGTTTTTATTAAATGTATAGCTATTAACATAGGTATTAATTTATGACTTTTGACCCTTCCACTAACAACATGTACCTGTTTTAGTTTATTTTTAAATTTTTTAATCAAAGGTGGTGGTGATTTACTAACCCTACTGGATGATGAGTTATTGCACAATGAAATAAAGAAAGCCTTCGTCTAGTAATAGACGTCTGATGTGCTTGCTCTAAGCATAAATCTGACAGTATATTTAAATGATGTAATGACGAACAATCTCAGGTGGTGAAAGTTATTGAATTAATAGCGAAGGGATGGTCCGGCTTGGGATTGATAGTGTAACATCTGATCGGTCATTGACCCAGATGCGCAACTGTCAAGTTCCTCAGCAAGTGCTTACATTACCTCCACGTGGTGACCTCTGGAAACCATCCTAATATGCAGTATCCGCTTATACGATAGGCCAAAATTGTAAATGGGCAAAAACAAACCCCTCAGATTGAGGATTGGCGTTGGGTTAACTACCTAACCCATAAAAAAATATAGTTATGAAAGACTTAATACAAGCCTCGGATATGGATGGATTAATTGGAAACAGACCCGGAACTCGTAAGGATTTTGATTTTAGAATTTGCACCTGGAACGTTCGAACACTATACAGCCCAGGTGCATCTTTCATATTGGAAAATGTCCTCACGCAGTATAAAGCGGACATCATTGCGTTACAGGAATTGCGTTGGACAGGATCCGGATATATACTATAGCTGCCACGAAAAACACCACATATTTGGAATCGTGAAGAGAGTAAAAAATTTTATTATATTTTTGTTTTTTTTTTTAGATTTTGTTCGGAATCATTCAAGTCTGGCATTCTTTTGTTGTAGTTTATTTTATAATATTAATGATGAACTGATTTGAATTCAATGTACCTTGGCTATATGTAGACTAATTTAACAAATTACACTAACTATTGTAGAGTTTACAAAATTCTAGCCAGTTGGATTGCAGTGTGATTGAGACCTACCTGATAATGATTTTATGTCGAACAAATAAATTACTGATCAGCTCTTAACATTGTGTCTAACAAAATACCATGAATATAATGTTGATACATATATATTATTTTTTTTATCGATTACAAGAAATCATATGACAGTTAAATCAAAAAATTTCTGTGGGGGCACAAAGATTGAAAGGGGACAATTTTTCAATTTTACTGTAATGAAAACCGTTAAACAGTAGAAACAGAGTAAAAATACAGAAGTAATTACAGAATGAATTTTTGAACAAGTCCAGTGCAAGAAGACTAAATTTTACTATAGAAATAAAATAAAAATACCGTTTAAATTATAGAATGAATTTTTCACCAAAACTAGTGTACGGTATTCTTATTCCAAACTTTGTTAAACTTTGTTGTTGAAAAAATGAAATATTTTAGATATAACGGAATTTGTAATAAATCGATTCAAACTCTGATATATTCTGATGATAAATATCTCATAGGAAAAGCATTCCATCAGTTATGGAGCGAATCATCAAAATCGAGTCGATTGCAAAGAGAAGTTAATCTATACATAAATGAGAATAAAACTAAATTTTTATGCGGAATTAGAAACGGCCAAAATACCACAAAATTTCGAGTGTATTTGGGTTCAACTATATTACAACTGAAAAATGATTGTAGTGATAAAATAAATAACAAAACAAATAAATGCTTATTATAGGTTTACATTATGTCCTCCAGTTTAGTAATACGTTAATTGAAATCGATAATTGCGTATGGTAAGTGGTTGTGAAATATTAATGTTGGACAAATTTTTGAACTTAAAATTAATCAGGAATAAGGCAATATTTAGAAAAATGTTTAATGAAATTAGTCAACCTAGTGATATCTCTATAGAAACCGTAGCAATGAATAATGCAGAATGTTATATGATGATAATATAATCTAATAGTATAACATATACAATTTCAACGTCTTAAATGTTTGAGTCGTTTTGTCAGAGCGAGCATGAGTAAACGGTCTTTAACGAAATTAGTATTTTCTAGAATGGTTTTTTTTTGTAAATTTATTTAAGAATGAACAGATTTTAACCTATAAGAAAAACAAAAATTGTCCAAAAATATACTATTAACAGGGCTTATACTGTACGAGAAGTCATACGATTAAAAATTTTTAATGCTTAGTTGATGCAAAACTCACACTGAAACTTTTTTTTAATTACAAATACAAAAGATAGTTTGTGGATATATTTTTATTTTTAAAACATCCCAGCATTTGAAACACAATAGTCTCATACCTGCAAACTCTTTATAAATCCTAATCCTAAGACATAAAATTCAAGAAGAACATTAGTATTTTTCTCATAATGTTAACTAAATTTTTTGCTCTCTTTTATTATTTTTATTTTTTCATTACTTTTTTATATCCCTATTAAAAAATAATTCAAAATAATTTTGTTCACAAAACAGTGAATTTTAGGTGAATTTAAAACGTATTTGAAAATCACACCTTTGCATATTACTACCACAAATTATATGTATATATACAACATACATATATTATATATAACTTCCAATATCTAGTGCTTAGATATTTATAAGAATGTCTTCTTTCATATTGTATAATTTTTAGACGTAAAATAGTGGACTGTAGTCTGTACTGAATAATTAATTTTATAATTATTCAAATATGTACATGTGTACTTACATCATTGTCGTAGGTTACGTTGAAGTTGTTGTATAGGTCAAACTATTGATCCCTATTCACAATCACAAGTCAATTATTATGAGAATTTATTGTTTTAAAATTCATAGCTATGGTAATTATTCGTTCATAAGATAATTTATGAATATTATTCAGAGATTCGTTGTTATGGTAACGCTTGAATCATATGTATTTACTTATGAGATCATTCAATTACTTTTGGAAACTTCAAAATTATAAACAAACTGCTTTACAAAATTTACATGTTTATTCTATGGTGTAGTTTGAATTTTAGAAAAATATTTTCTTCATCTTTGAACACAATTTGAAATTGTATTCTAATTAGTAAATTTCTATTTACAACAGAAATTTATATTTAAATTTTTCAATTTTTCAATCAATTTTTAATTGAATTCACAAAGAAAACGTGGTTTTAGTTTAGTAGTTTTTATTTTACATTTGAATTTAGATAGCAGGCTAGTAGATTTTTAATGTCAAATATATGTATGTATAAAGTGGCAAAAAACAGTTTTTAACTAATGGTGATGTATTCGGACAACTAAATGTCACAAAAAGGTGACCATAATATGTTCACAAATTTTTATGGATTATTGACAAAATTTTATGACAATTTTTGTTGAAAAAAGATTGGCTAGGTTGACCCCATCTATTACACCGTATATAGATGATAATTTTTTGAACAAATTTGACATTTCATTTTTAAGTTTCTGGCTCACATAAATTTATTAAAACTATTATACAAAATTAAACATAATCAGAAAAAAACGAAAATAACATGAACATAATTATTTCATATTAAAATTTAAAAAATATTTTTTAAATCACCTAATGTTTCTGCTTCCTTGAATTTTTGAATTTTTCATCAAATTTTTGACCGCATTTACTGTAATTATCATTAATCATTATCATATCATTGTTTTTAATGTGGCTGATTTTTACTGAATTTGACTGAAATTCAACATTATTATTGTTATCAACCAACTGTACAAAAATGAAAAAAAAAACAAAAAAACAAACTGAAACTAAATAACTGTCACAAATGTCACATATGTGCAAAAAATTGTCATGATAAATATTTGTTAAAATTTTGTGAAACAAACATTGATAGGTTTACAACCACAATTTTGTAACAAATTTCCTCGACAAATTGTGTACACAATTTTCTGACAATATATTGACAAAAACTTCTTATGTCATTTTTTCCCGAGCAACCCGAGCAGCCCGAGCAGCCAAATGTCACAAAAATGTGAAAATATGTGTACAAATTTTGGTGAATTGTCGACAAAATTTTATGACAATTTTTGTTGAAAAAATATCGGTAGAATTGACCCTATTTGTCACAGCTTAGATGACAATTTTGTCAACCTTTTTTTAGCTAATTTGTAATCATTTTGTGGGTTATTTTGTCGACAATTTGTGAATAATTTGTTATTATTTTGTGGATAATTTTCAGAACCATTTGTGAATTATATGCATTCAATATGTCAACAAATTTGTGAACAATTTATGAATAATTTGTCATCAATTTGTGGACAGTTTTTCAGTAATTTAATAGGATTTTGAATAATAACAACAATTTGTTTTTTATATTTAGCTATATTATATATTTAATTCTATCTATAATTTATTCTATAAAAATAATTAAAAAACCAGTTCTATTTCAATTGTTTTTAATTACAAAATTCATTCATATTTTTAAATAAACAAAATGTCAAAACAATTCCAATTCTCAAAAGTGTTGAATGAAAAGATAACTGATGAAAAGAATACTAATACATATTAAAATAAATAAAAAACTTGCAAACCCTGTCACCCAATTGTTGACCAAAAATTGTCATAACAAATATTTGTCAACATTTTGTGGAAAAATTGTTGATAGATTTACAATCACAATTTTGTAACAAATTTTGTCGACAAATTGTCATCATAATTTTGACGACAAAATGCCCACAATTTTCTGACAATATGTTGTCAAAACCTAGTCATGACAATTTTTGGTTACTGGGGTGGAAGGTCACTATCATGTCCAAAAGTAAATAAATATGGACAAATTTTGTAGTTTGACATAGCGACATCTATGTTGCGAAAACGAATTACAATATTGATCATTAGAATCCCATATTAACAAAATGTGAGGGTATATTGTGTCCAGCCAATTTATATTTAACATTTAAAAAAAAGTTTAGAGTTTAAGATAATATCAAATTTGAGTGTCTAATAAGACCAGATCAAAGAACCCATACATTTTTTTTGCCTTCATCGGGAATCAAATATGGGACCTTTGCCTGAAAGGTAGGAGCGCTCCGACTTTACAATTTCTCTGATAAGGTTTAAAAACATCATTTATATACGATTGATGTTGAGGTCCCGACTTTACAATTTCTCTGATAAGGTTTAAAAACATTTACACACGATGGATGTTGTACTAGGTCCCTTTCGGTTGAAACAGCGCCTGTTTTTTCACCCCGAAGGGACCTACTACGCCACCCATGGTATGAATAAGGTCAACGTGTGTTTTTAAACTTTTCGGCTGAAATAGAGCCTATTTTTTTCCGTCGAAGGGACCTACTACGCCACCCATCGTGTGAATATCGTGCAAGTCTGAAATTAAACTCGCGTAAGGCAAAAAAAAAAAATTGAAAGTATTTCAATGTACCAAAATAATTAATAAAAAAAAATGTTAAGCGCACTTTTCCGAGATAATCAACGTTTTTTACAAAAATATCAGTTTTTCTATACCAAAACTTTAAGCTATTATAATAAAGTACCGTTAATTAATCCGAAGCAGAAAATTTTTATATAAAATTAGAACTTACGCAAACTATATTCTACTAGCTGTCTCAATAAAGTTTAAGGTTATAATTTCACTTTTTCTTTTCTATTATTTTACAGTTAGATTTGCTCATGCGGGAGCTTGCACAGCTAAAAACGAATATTCTTAATTTATTATCTTTAAATTAAATCCCATTATTTAATAAAACAATTTTTCTCAGTAATGATCAGTGATGAAACTATTCTGCGATATTTTTTTATTAAAAACTTAAATGTTCTTATCCTAGAAAAAATTTGGGACCAAAAACTGATTTAATATAAACAAACAAAGTTTTATTTTATTTTTATTAACAGGTTAGATCACATAAGGCATCGTATTGTTTTTTTTTTGTTTGCTTTTAAATTTAAAATTTTTTAATTGGGTTGAAACTTTATTACATAATTTTGAAATTTCACTGATAATAAAATATATATTTAAATTAATTAATTTAGACAAAATAATATATGTATATATACTTGTGTATATATATTGAATTAATTAGAATTTAATATACAAATTTGTTGAAAGAGATAAACTTGAATATAGGTTGGCTTATAACAGTCATAACTAATCGGTATCTATAACAACATTTTTATTATAACTTTGTAATTGTTTCTTTTCGTATTATTAAAATTATATTAAAATGGGTACTCTGACCTACAACCGAGGTTTCTGAAAAATAAATTGAAATTAGAAAATGTTTTGATGTTTTCTACAAAATAATAAGTTTCTTAGGACATAAAGTTTTTTTTAAAAAAATTAAAATTTTATGAAATTTTTGCAAATAAAAATGTTTGCGTACAGAGAATTTAAGTACATTTGTTTATAAAAAACAAAAATAAGAGCAAATGAATTAAATCTAAAGATCTCTCATTCAATAATTTGTACATATTTTTCCTTGTGTAATATTCCTTTGAAAAATTAGGGTTAATGTTCCAAGATCAGGTGGAAGTATATTACGATCAACACTTTATCGTATCTACACTTCGGATTCGCCAACACATTAAATGTAATAACAACCGAAACTGGGATTCTTGTATCTTGTATCTAAAAGATTCAAAACTTTTTAAATTAAGTTCAAAAATGGTTATAAGAATATGGATATATCCGGAAAATACACATTTACTTTAAGAAGAAAATTTCTTTTCCATTATTCACATTTAGCCATTTCGCAAACTGTAAAAAACAAATGTAAAATAATTAAATATGCATTTTGATTGGGGCCTAATTATGGAAGAAACATATAGGTTATAAATTATGTAATTTCGGGAGGGGAATATTGGCTTTTTATTGTGATTACCCGTGTTTGTTATGGCTAATTAGTTGCCTGAGTCCTTAAGGATACCTAATTTTGTGATTCCACTCAGGATATTATTTAATGGAATGCTGGATAGCTTCCATTGTTCAGAAAATGCTGTTCCAATGTGGCGAAGTCTACTACAAGTGAGCCCTTCAAATTAACAGAGCAGATTTTCCAAAGATTCTTCCTCTATTTCACATATTCTACATAAGCTGTTTTCCGTTAGGCCCATTTTATAAATATGCCTCTTTATTGGGCAGTCGCCTGCTATTATCCCTGTTAACATATAAAAATATACTTGTTTATACACTCTATAAGATCGCTTGAACTTATTTGAGAAAAAGAAATAATAAATAAAAATAAAATGAAACCAAAACAATTAAACGTGAAGTTATGTAGCTTGTATTGAATGATGGGATTGCCACATTCTTTAAAAAAAACAAATTGTTAAATTGATTCAAAGTAATTCTTAAGACCCCAATTTATGGGGTCTTACTAGCTATTCCAACATAAAACTTTTCAGTCAAAGGCGTTAAGCAATGAAATAATACAACGTATATCCGATTATGTCATTTGACAACTAATCAGAAGATCCCAAATTCAAATTCCACTCATTCAGCTTTATCGCTACTATCGCTACAAACGTTACCGCGCCCGTGAAGAAAATTGTCATATTTTCCGCGTTGGAATATTATTGAAATATATTAGTTTTACTCAAAGCTAAAATTGTTCTGTATAGAAAATTATTACCGTAGAATTTTCCATTTTAGGTAGTGACGATCTCATGGGGTTTTGTTATTTTGAGTCGACGTACATTGTTCTTGATATCAAGAGCTACTGCCGTTTACGAATTCACATGAGCTTGCAGCCTCTGTTAGTGTTTTACTGCATATTTTTTGATTTCATTCGTCTCTGTTTTGCAAATCTCGTTTGAGATCTGTAATATCTACGTCTATGGTCTATTTACAATTTATCCATTTAGAGTACTTTATTTTGAAATGTTTTCAGAATTTCAATGTTGTTTTTCTTTTGCACAGCTCCATAATTGAATACTGTATGTTCACACAGTTTTTAATATCTGCTATATATATATTAGAATTCTACTTTGTGCTGATAACTCAAAATTAAGCCTATGTAATCAGTATAATGTTTTTTATGACTGATGTTTAGCTTTCATTTTTTCTTTGTTATAATGTTTATTCTACCTTAGTTTTAACATCTAGCGTCATTCCAAAATACCATGCTGTATTGGTTATATTTGTACTATTTTATTTTTGATTGCGATGGAAATGTTGAATCGAAATATTGAACATGCAATCTTCTTATATGTAAAATGCAAGTACGTTGATTTGCTTTTATTAAGTTTTATACGCCATCGTTGGGTCTTATTTATTATCTTATTTTATTGAAGTAAGGATTTTATTATATGAAGTTGGGTCCATAATGTCAGTTGGTATTTTCTTAAAACGTGATTTTGTTTTACTGTAGAGTTTTCGATATGTATACCAACTGTAAGAATCGCAGTGTCATCTGCAAAGATAGCCATGTGTGTGTCATTACATGTAAATGTATACCTAAACGCCGAAAGAATTCTAGTCTTCAATAGAAAATTAAAAATATAATATTATTTTTTAATTTAATTATTATTACAAATATTATTTTAATTTTATTCAATTAAACATAAGAATATATTCTAAAATCATTAGTTTTTAATTTTCATCAAATATCTTATCATTACATAAATCCGAAGAGCATTCTTCACATATAGAATTTTCAAGACGAGAATTATTCATAACTTTTTTACAAAAATCTTCATTTGGTTGATTACAATGACGCTCATATAAATCATTACCTCTGAATTTATATTTTGCAACAGAACATTTTGTATCGCACTCCTTTGTCTCAACATACGAACATGTCACTGTATTTTTATCAAATGCTGTACCACATGGTGTATTAATTGTATTTCGGCATGAATAACATTTTAATGTTAAAACTAAAAAATTAAAAAAAAAAATAGTAATTAAATAATAATATTTCCAAATTTCTAAATTTTTTTGGCTTTTACGATTTCATACCATAATTGATAGAATAAAAAATTAAAATAAAAATTAATAATGATTTCATTTTTTAATCTTTTATTTATTTTTGTAATATTAAAATAATTAAAAATAACTTGAGAAAAGATTTTAACTGACTAATATTTAATTTCAATATTTACACCACTTATATTTTTAATTTTTTTCTAATTCAGAGAGAATTTAGTTTTCTATTGGGTGTCAAAAAAAAAACATGTAACACTAAGAAATTGTACAATACTATTCGAAGTGTCGTTGAGATGTTGCTTTTGATAAATAAAATGTGATTTCTAATAAAGAAAAATAAATCAAGCGCTCTACTTAATTATTTAATTGTGTCTTGAGTCTTCATGGTTGACGAGAGTCTAATTCTGTTCGATCTATTTAGGTTATTCTAAGTTAGGTTATATTATATCTATTCGATTTTTTGAAAGAATGTGACCAGAGCTATGTTCATACTTCATTGACTTGTAAAAAAGAGGATGTTCTGTTTTTATTGTACTGTTTTTATCAATTTAACAATATTATGTAAATGCCAATATTATAAAAGTGACAATATCGTGTGACTGACAATATTATATGATCGCTTAAGCGTTTATACAAAAGGGTAATCAATAATTATTATATTATGAGTAAGCCAATTAATATACAAGTTCTATATAATACACAAGATTGACGACGTGGGTAGTAAAAAAGCAAAAATAGTTCAATACTAAATTATTTACACCACAAAAATATTAAAATTTTCAAATCATTTAAAATGGCTCCATAATATAATTATTCACATTCCACAAACCAAAAATAAAAAATATACAAAACGAAGGTGAATATTCAAAACATTTAAAATTAAACTACAAGCGAAATTATTATTTTTTCGATTTTTATATATATTACAATTTCGGCCACTTTTGGTATAAAAAAACCCTTTTCCGATCCTTCCCGGAAGTTAAAAATATCACCAATCGATTTAATTAATAAAATTTTTATTTAATTTTAAAATAACGGCTCCTTCCCCTCTTAAAAAGCTGATACGCTGATACTGTGGAATAGACGGTATAAATAAATCCTTCGCGAAAAAATATTGAGACAAAAATCTCCCTCGGTGGGAATTACTATGCTAATGATATCCTTTACGGAAATTATGACGGTAATATTCTCTCCTATACACACAATAGTAAGAATTCATTAGTCGATCTATTATGGATTTGTTATGTATAAAAGACAAAAAAGGAGGTTTTAGTGGGTTTAAGGCCCTCACTACCATTGTTGGTTTGCGCGCGCGTTACTGAAATAAATAAATAAGATTCATATAAATTGATATTAATCAATGATGATGTTGTTAGCCAGGATTTTTTAATTAAGTTACTACTGTGCAATTGCACAGGGGCCCACTAGTACAAATAAAATGTGATTTAAAATAAACTATACAGATAGCCTGTCAAATTTTTAACATATTGCACAATATTCAAAATAGCTATACAAACAAGCTCATGCAACATTAATAATACTGCAAACAAGTTATGTGGGTTACCGAAAATTGTAAGCAAATAAAGGTTAGGCATATACTCTTACATGACATTTTCTATTATAAATTTATAATACAATACGGAAGCGTACCCAACAAGATTAAACAAAAGTAGGTAGGTAGGTAGGTACACTTTAAAACCAATCCGATCTTTTTACAAAGTGATATAGGTACTTATTTTTAGTACCTTAAAGATTACCCAGTAAATTTAAAAAGTAGATTACTACATATATTTCCTATGCTACTTCTACATAAATTTTTCTTATATGAATTAACAGGAGAGAAGTGCGACGAAGATGCATTATTATTTCATTCTCATCTTCATTTCTGCGGAATCTGTAAAAATCATTTGTAGCATACCTAAAACTGCGCAGATTTTGTTTACTAAATAAGAATTTGTATAACCTAATAACTTAATAATTTTCATAAATAAATAATTATTATAGTTCAAGAATTCTTTTGTCTCTTTTTGAAAGACACTATATTGAACGCATCAGTACGATTTGTAGTGCTTAAGCTATCCAGACAACTCATAATTTGAATCCCAATAGTTTTAAAATTCATATATAGATATATTTCAATGAAATATATATGTGAGCTATAAAAGCCAAACAATAACCCCACTAGGTAAAACGTAAATTATAATAAAATTATAGTGAAAACTATTTTTATTTAAAAATTTTATAATATTTTATTAATTTCTAAATAAATATTGTTTTTATTATAATTTTATTAACTATTATAGAATATAATAAGTTGTATTGTGTATACAAGGTAAACGTAACTTGAATTGACTTGATCACTGAAAAAACATTTCAGATAAAAAAGTCGATCAGCTTGTAATTGATTTCCAGCCAATTTATCAAATAAACAACGCAAACTATTGCCTTGTGGCTCAAAATCTTGAAACAGTTGATCACAAATTCACGAAATTTTTCATAAGTGGTACCTTTTTGAATTGTAATTTCCGTGAAAACGAAAACTATGGAAACAATATTCAATTACAATCTATAATAGGCTACTTTTGTTATACAAAAAATATTTTAATAAAAGGTTAAGAAACTGAATAAAAAAAAAACACGCCATTTGAATTGAGAGAGAATTTAATTTTTTTTTTATAATTTTGTCTACCGTCCAAGGTCAGTAACAAAAGAATTATTTCAAAAGCTTTTATTAGACTTTGTAAATCAAATTAATTTTTATGTTTTTATCTCTTTAAAAAGCTTTTCAATAGTTCCAATGGTTCCGGAAATCATCCGATTTTCTTTAAAATTTACAAAAAAACACACGTTATAATGTTTATTGAACTTCATGAGCTTGCATAGGAATCAAGGAGTGCTTCTGGTTCCGACAGAGGAGATGTCAAGAATTACAATATTGCAAACTAAATTGATTAACAAAATACTAACGAACGTCGAACAATCTTGGACGATAGTGGAAAGCTATTGGTATCTATAAATGATCAACTGTAAAGATAGGAGGAACATTTCTGGAGATTAGTAAATGAACAATTCACAGAACAAATTGTATCTACAAGCTCCCTAATACAAGTAATCTACAGCTCATTCCATGGTATCAATGTGAGCGTATCAAGTAAAAAGAGGTAAATTTTTCTCTTAATAAACAACAAAGCAGCAGGAGGAGTAGATGAGGTACCCTCCGAATTCCCAAAAACTGATCCAAATGCATCCAGGCTATATGGGAACAAGAAAAATGTCCAAACGAATGGAAATACGGATTTTTTGTTATTATTAAGGTATCAAAGAAAAGTAGCCAAATCATGGCAATAACTAGTAAGGTATCATACTACTATGCGCTTTCTCAAAACTAATAGCTATAACAATACTTGGAAGGAGAAATAGTAAAGGCAGAATAAAATTTACTTTCGAAAGACACCAAGCATGTTATCGTGGTGGAATTCGTGTGTTGAACAATCCACGAAATTTAACGAACCGCTATATCTCATGTTTGTACATTTTGAGAAAACCTTTGATAGAAGAAATCGTAAGCATATTTGTCATCGAGGTGTGTAAGAGAATTAGACAAACTGCAACAAATTTATCATAACATGTTGTTTTTAGTTGTAATGTAATGCATATTATAACGACTACTTCTGTGGGTGGAAATGAAAGCAACGTCATCCAGTGGTGTCATTTCGAACAAATCAGCTACTATACATTACGCCGAACGATTTATGTTTATTGTCACATACTAACGGAGGCTTAAATTACATGCGTAAAAAGCGCATGGAAAGTGTATGCCTAAAAGTCAATTTCAAAACCATCCGTACAACTTAGACAACACCCCATACTCCATGAAGGGTCATAAATCGGCGGAGGAAGTTAACTAACCCGGGCAGCATTGTATATGAAAGTTAGGCATTAGCAAAGTCCGCACTCCTTTTGGAATGATGTCAAAAATTTGACTTCATTACCATTGCAGGACAGTGATGATGGAATTCAAGTTAAGTGTATTGGGTCGTTGATCATTTTCAAGAATTGGAAAGAAAAAAGTATGACCTTTCTGTTGAAAAATCGTTTTGTTTTAGTTTAAAAATAAATACAAAAAAAAAAAAAACAACAAAAACATAAAAATGAAAATCATTTGAATTTTTATTTAAGAGCTTCGAGTTAGAACAAAAACTATTAAACAAGATTTTTAAATTATTCCAATGTACTCACAGTGGTGAACCTGTGTTGAAATGATAATATGGAAAAACATAAATTAAAAGAACAATAATACTAGAGCTATTAGTAGAAGTGTTTATTGTATAACAAAAATAAAAAAAAAATAAAAATGAATTCATCTTTTTGTCGGAAAATATTCGAACAAAAGCCAACATTCAAAATCACATCCATTAACATGATTGTATAATTTCCTAAAAGGATTGTAAATCATATGAAACATTTTATTGGAATAAAATTCTATTTTGGAATTTATTTATAGTTTTTTGTTTTTTTTTTAATTATTATTTTATGTTTTTACGTTATACTTTATTTTTGAAACGATATATGACAGTTATTTTATCAATATATTTCTATTTTTCGAATTAATTGAAATTTTTTCTATAGATTTCATTTTCTCGATAAACATGTTTCTATTTGTTGCGCAATTTTTAACATAATTTGTCGTCGTTATTTGATTTTATTCTAAATTTATATCATAGTGGGTTCTTATATTGATTCTTATATTTCAGGAGGACTATTATTCCTATCTTGCAGCTTAAATTATCAAATTCTAGCTATAAATGATGGTGCAACAATATTTATATTACATATAAGTTATTATGAACCGTTAGGGTAGTTTGACGATATGTTATCAACTTACTATAATCAGAAGATTTCGTGTTCGAATCTCATTGAGGGCGATGGATGTATCAATTTTTTTTATCAATTAAAAACACAATTTTATTATCACTCAAAATAAAAAAAAACCCATTATAAAGAAGAAAACTCGTAATTCAGTTAGGCCAGGGTAGGGTGTAATTCCATAGTTTGTGCAAGAAAAACAGAAGAGAAATAAATGGCTAGTTATGCAATATTGGTGTACAATACCATTGATGTACAGTTTCGAATTACGATCAGTTAAACACATTGTGAAGTAATCTCAAAAACATAGATACAAATTCATAAAAGAATAATTGATCTTCACACTTCATCAGAAATTGACGAAGAAGATTACAACTAAATCGGTCATTTCAAAAAGGACACATTTACGAAAAACTACATTGTTCGAGGGAGAAGAAATTATACTAAAATCATAGAATTACAGTTATTATTTATGTTTACACATCATATTTTAAAACTTTTTAGCTTTTACAGATTGTAGGTACTAGGTAAACCAGATTTTGTTTTATTGACCAAAATGTAAAATGAAATTATGCCCTTTCGCAACGGAATATAGTTAATATTTGGAATTATCTGAAAATATTTGTATAAAAATCATTTTGAAATGTAAAATTAAATTTAAAAATACTGTAATAACTTAATTACAAAAATTAAAATAAAAAATATTCACATAAATTCTTAGAAATCCTTTTCTGGTTGTAAGGTAAGTCTTTCTCATTTGCAGACCAAACTAATATTTCATCATAGAAATTTGTTTTCTCTTGTGGTATGTATTGTATTAATTTTTTTTGTCCTGAACTTTTTTAATTCTCTATTAGAGAATTATTATTATTGCAAGCGCTTTCTGAATTTAGTAAATCGATCCTGCAGACTTTTCAAACGAAAATTCCTCACTTTGTAACCCATCAAAAAATTTGTGTACTTTTAAAACTCCAGGAGTACTTTTGTTATATTTAAATTGCATATATTCAGATACATGAAACGATACTAATTTGATTCCTTGGAATCTTAGCATGAGATCTTATGGATAAAATATTCTTTTTAAAATGTATTGGCCACCATTTCTTAAAATAAATGATATCATTTCATCTCTCGTCTTTACTTTTATGAATTCTAAATTCGGACCAACTTTTAATATAAGGTCATTGAATTCTTCTAACGTATAAATTCAATCATTTTTTCACATAAGTCGTTTTGTTGTACCAAACGTCCGATCGCAAGGAAGAAACGAATGCTCACGAATTGGAAAATATTGAAGAATATTTTTATATCTTCCGCTGAACGCTATGGCCAATCAAGATCTTACTACGGTATTATTTTTGTTTTGTCCTGGACACCCATCAAAGAAAATATGTATTTTGTCAACATTTTCTGGTATTCTAGTGTTGAAATATTGACAGAGAAAAAGAACATACCTCATTTGGTCCTTTAAGAGCCTCACCTTCGTGATCTGAAAAAAAACGAAGCTTTCTATTTTTCATTTTGTAGTAAAAAATCTCCTGAACTGGAATATTGGGCACTTGAAGCTTCTGTATGTAGTCTATTGCAATACCCAATACATTTATATATTATACATACGTTATTTTTAAACCTATAAAGTTTTATTTAATTCAAATTTCATTACTGTAAACATGCAATTTTTAATAGAAGTTACTGTTCAATACTTTGGAAAAGGCCATATTTCCGGAAATATGTCTTTTTCGAATGAACTAAAAAAAATTCACGTCAGTTTTTAGCACACCGAAACTATTTAAATATTCCATTTTCACACTAAAGATGCGTTTCTTTATAAACCTTCTTTTAGTGCAAAAAAAAGTAATTATGACGAAAATGTGGCCTTTTCGAAATGACCGATTTAACTATTAAGATTATCTGGATCAATAAAATAATAACTGATCTCCCATATCAAGCAGAAGCTGTTAAGAAAATTATATCTTGAACCTGGCGAAAAAGTAGAAATTACTTTTACTATTATTACAAGTAGAAGTTATTACAGAAGTTGTAAATAAAGTAAACCTATATAAATCCATGTTTGCTAGCTGACATGTACCGTTCATATTTACATTTTCAGTGTCGGTAGCGTATAAATTGTAGAACTTAGTGCCATTATTGTGTCATGTTCAAATATTTAATGTCATTATACAATAATGTTACTTAATTTTGCCTGTTATATATATATAATAGCACAATTCCATGTTTCTTTGAATCGGTTACAGAACGATTTATTATAGCAGATTATAGTACGTAGAATTGTTTATTAGATGCGTCAATATGAGTCAAGATAGATTGAGTATTTTTATTTAGTATTTATTATATTTAAGTGTTTAGTACAAAAACTAGAACTGCAGGTTTACGGTTGGCTATTATTTTAGGTAACATTTAGTCTACCAAATTCAATT
This sequence comes from Argyra leucocephala, assembly GCA_963942445.1. Classification (NCBI taxonomy): domain Eukaryota; kingdom Metazoa; phylum Arthropoda; class Insecta; order Diptera; family Dolichopodidae; genus Argyra; species Argyra leucocephala. The sequence continues at coordinate 38,839,091 of OZ012680.1, forward strand.
TTATATGTGTCATATCCAACATTTTTGATATTTTAGTTCCCGTCTTAGTTTTTACACCGTATATGAATATATTGTAATTGTTTCTGCTATTTGTATACTGATGTTAATGACTTTAAAACTCTTCCTGATTAGATCTTTGTTTAAATTATGGTCTTTATTATAAAAACTTATCTTTTTATCGAAATAAAATTATTAATTTTTCTTTTTTTTTTTGTTTAATAATATTTTTACGTCATTTTTCATATTAACTAAATTTGTTATAATGACTAATATAGAACTACAATTTGTCCACAGGAGACAATTTTTGTTTTTTTATTTTTATTTATTTTAAAGCGGCGTATTATGATTTTTAGAAAAGTAACATTTACAAAAAAAAAAAAAAACAAATGTCTATGTATAATAAAATAATAAAAAAAAATTTGGCAAAATAGATACAAATTAATAAAAATTAATTTATATTTTAGTGAAAACGAATTTATAACAATGTTCATCAGAATTTAGAACTAAAGAACTGGTTTATTTTAAATTAAAAAAGAGACTCTCAATTTTTTTCTTTTTTTTTTTTTGGTATCATTAATAGATTCGTTATTTTTTTTTTTTTTTTAAATATGTACCTCCCGGACTTATTAATTAATGGTCATTAGAATTTTTGCATCATTTTATATTTCAAAATAAAAGCAAAAAAGCTTGAAGGAAGAATAGAATAGTTACTTAAATTTTTTTAGAATTTATAATTGTATCACTGAAGGAATTACGTATAGAAGATAGATAGATCAGACAGTTCTCCAGAGATTATAGTTATGGTCGAATACTCTCTCCATATCATCACAGCCGCAAATAGGCTTATTGTGATTACTTGTAACAAGTAAAGATTGTTTGTCGAAGCTAGCAATAATTGATCAACCTCTTGACCAATATTAGATACATGACAAGATTATAGCAAATAATAAAATTATTTGAAAAAATATTTCAGGTTATGTTTAACTAAATATAAAAAAAAATCTTATAATTTTTTTTATTTTATTATTTACATAGAATATTTATATTTTATTATTTGATTAATTAAGAAATGAAAAATATATTAAATTTGTAGTTAACTTTCTTTCATTATTCTTAACATTATGAAATTTTTGTAATTTGATAATAACTGTAACTACCCCATTTCTAGTTTCTCTTCAGGTCTAGTTTCTGTACACCCGAAAATGAATAACTAAATAAATACTGAAAAAAAACGTTATAACCCGTAGAAAACATGATAAAAACAATAAAAAATACTAGTTTACCGTTATCACTGTATTAATATATTGTAAACCAGTTTCTAAAAATCTACGGGTCTCTTATCTTAAATAGAAAATAACATTTAGGAGAAAATTATCTTACTATTTAATGAAGCTAAAAATAATTTTCAAAATAAATCTACTGAAAAACGTTTCTTTTTCATATCAACATGATTGCATATGACTAGGAGGAAAACACTTACCTTTCAAAGTGTAAAATTTTGTAAAATGAAAAAACTAATGATATAGAAAATACAAGAGCAAATACAAAATGTAATATGAAAAATTTAGCCTCACTGGGAAACTACAAAATGTTGGAGAAATTTGTAGATGAAATATACAGTTTGTTACTACGATATGTCAATTAGAGAATATATTATTTAAACCAAGAACATGCGAGTTGGCGCAGGTCCAATTTAAACTGCCCTGTCCCACTAATGAAAACAAATTACAAGAACAAAAAAATATATTAAAAATCATTTCACCTGGTTACATACGAATATGAAGTTTAGAAATTGCCATTAAACTTTAAAAATTTATTTGAACGAAAACTTCGCCGCTAATAAATTTAAATACGTAGAATACAGAATCAGATACATACAATATTACATTGTATGAGCTGTCAATTATTAACCATGATGTAGTAAAATTCATTAAAAGTCAAACATTAAGTGTGCAACATAAATGGGTTTTTTTTTTCTATTTTAATTTTATTTTTTTTTATCGGAGCGGAATCCTCAAATTCAAAATTCCCAAAATAAAAAAAAATAAATTCAATAAAAAATATTTCAATAGAGAGGGGGCTTGGACGAAAAAAATATGTTTTGTGATTTTTTATTTACGGATTTTGTAATTGAGGTTTTCAAGGGTAACTCCTTCTTTTATTTTAATGTAATAAAAATACTAGATAACAGAGATCAGCTTAGAATATTATCAAAAAATTCCATACAAACGTTCAATTCCATTCCATATATGATCCAGAAGCAATAAATGAAACGAAAATGTTGAATCAGATGTAAGAAATCTAGAAATATTTAATCGGAAGATAATTTGCCAGTCAAAGTGATAAATTTAATAAATGTTGTGAACAAATTTAAAACCTACCTACCTATCTGTAAGCGTTAACATTGATGTGATAGCACTGTAGATATTATTAAATAATATAAAATGAGTTGTGAGGTAATATTGGGTAATATACCAACATGATATGTCATGACAGTATAAAATTATATTAAAGTTTTTTATTGGGTATTTTATTAAACCACTTCAAATCCTAAATATAGTATAATAATAAAATCTAATGAGATTTTATCTAAACATAATAAAATCAAATATTATATATACATTTTTGTACATACATTTTTTTTATTTAAACTTTTAAATTAGAGTAATTTTTTTTTGTATTCTTGACATTTATCTAAACATTATGTTTTATTTATTTATTTATTTATACTATTTAGCTCGAACAGCTTACAAAATTTTACAATATATTACAATTTTTTTTATACTATCTATACTTTATATTATACTATACCTCTATATATGAATAGTATAGGCACAGCTTAGACTAGTGGAAGATTAGGGAAAGATATATTATGTCCCTGTGATCAATATAGTATAGCTACATTTTGAATTTATTTGTTAATATTCATTTTGAACTTTAGATTATGAAGATTATAAAGTGGTCTTGCAAAAGTCAACATAAACCCAGACAAGTTTTTTTATAGACCAGCTTATTCTTGATTGTATTTTTATAATAGAAAAATCGATTTATATTGTATTTTTTTATAATATTTCATATTTTTAAATTAGATCCTGTAAAAAAAAATAATCCTTACAATCAAGATCAATATAAGTAAATAGATCGGATGTTTACAGAATCAGATGTAATGATTGTGTGATTACATATATATGAGGCAAGCTGCAAAAAGTTTTTAAACTAGATTTTAGGAACATTTAAAACCTGTATTCAATGGAAAAAATTACTCAAATGTAGTGAAACATCTCTTAGATAACAATAATGATTGCATATTGAAGAAAAAGGATAAAATGATAACCTAATTCCAGGCATATGAAATTCTATCAACTCAAATACAACATAAAAATCTGATTCAAATCAATTTTTTTCAAATTTATTAAACCTTTGTGACTGTAGCAAATAAATAATATTAAAAACACTATAAATAATAACATAATTGTAATTACGTTATCAGACTTCTGTATGATGGTGTAATACTCGAAATTGATTAAGATATTAATTGAACTTAGTGAAATATATCTAACGCTTTTAATTTTTAGATATTGATAATTGGTCCATAGATTAGATAGATAGATTAAGTTTTTTCCGAGAGGGATCCAGTCCCTACATTACCGCAGCCGCAAATGGGCTTATTGTGATAAACCGGTTTGTTTTATTATGTCTCCCAGATTACACCCAGGATATTCTTCAATGGTATGATGCTATCCCATTGTTTTATAATTGGATTATATAATTGATATAATTGGAGAGAATTTGTAAAGTTGCAAATATCTATAACAATACTATTGTTAACATACAGTTGTCGTTCGATCGACAGAACAAGAATAATAATAAAAATGTTTTTGAAGCATAAATTAGTTTTAATTGGGATATGATTGGGATTAAGGTTGCCATTATAGATAGCCATTGCTTGCCAAGGTTTCCATTAAATAAATAAATAAATAGTTAGTCAAATAAATACGTAAAATTTTTAATATCAATTTTACTGCCACAATATTTACGAAATTTTAATATAAAGAATAGGTATTAAATATTCTAACAAAAATAATTCAGTTTCAAATTTTAACATTGTACATAGGCGGTTACAGCGATCAGAAAAATGGTTCCAGTCAAATTGATAGTTATTTCGATTAGATTGGATCAGAATTGATCAAATAAGACCGTGAAAAAATAAAATCAAGCTTCAATAAAGTACAAAATGAACAAAATGTTATGTGAAAAAATGAAACATGCTTCAGTAAAATAGTTTTATTTTCAATTTGTCTCATCGGCTTAGAAAAAATAAATTCTGATCCGTAAAATGATAAAATAAATTTTGTATAAAATATTTAAATTAAAAATAATAAAATTTTAATATTTTGTATTTAATTTGTTTTTTTTTTTTTTATAATATTTTCTACAATTCCTATAGCTTTATGTTAAAATTGTGCGTAAGTGTCAAGGCAGATAAAAACTTTACATATTCATTTTAGATACTGATCGCTATAACGCAGCAGCGTAATATATTTAAAGTAATTTATTGCAAAACAAAACAAAGTAATTAACTTAAAATTAAATAAATATATTTTAAAACATGAAAAATATCAAATTGTTAAAATTTACTCTTAAGCAATCAATCGGGTTAATGTATACGACAAGAAATTGTATTCACAATAATCTCACAATACTTCTCCCACTCACTTTGATTTTGTCATTATTATATTAAGATATTAGATATTAAGGAAATTTACATGTCTTAGCAAAATTTATTATTTAATTAATTTTTTGTTTTGTTTTAAACCCTATATACAACAGGTTTCATTAATTTTAAAATATATTAATAAGAAACTAAATAGATTTTTATTAATTTATATAAAGGCGATTTAAAAACGAAAATTTACTTTAATCGAAAATCTTGCTGATCTAGAAATTCAAAAAAGAACAAAAAAATTAAATTATTTAATAAATAGTAATTTTTAATTACTTATTTTTATATTGTTGAAATTTTAAAACAAAAAAATGAAAGTAATTTTTGTAATAGGATTTATTTTATATTTAATTCATGATGGTGAGTTTATTTTTTTTTTGCTTATCTGCTGAAAAAGGATTAAAAAGGATTAAAATTCAAAATTTGTGATATTATTATTGATTAATAACTAATTTTTTTAATTTATTTTTTTAAATTAAAAATAAAAAAAAAAATACAAAAACAAAAATGCAGTTCATTCAATTAAGTGCTACGAATGCCAAAGTGATGAAAGTGGTGTTTGTGGACCAAGAATGATAAATGATGATAGCGGTGCATTAATTGTTAATTGTAAACATCAATGTTTAAAAGCTCATATTAATTGTAAGTTAAGATGTTAAATTTTTTTTTGAATTGATATTCTTTATAATTTTATTATTTTTTTTATTTATTATTACAAGTCTAATTATTTATGTTATAATACTAACAATAATCATAAAATTCTATCTTTATAAAGAGTATAAGTAAACTTTATTCTGTATAGCTCTCTTAGAGTGGTATAGTAAGAAATACAATGGGTGTAATAAGTGGAATTAAACATTTACTGTGTACATGTATTTATAATATATAATTTAAAAATTAATTTAACAAAATAGTAATGAATTATGTATAAAATGCATTAAATACTCAACACGAGCTCTGATAGCTCCTCTGAGTTTATAAATAAATAAATAAATAAAATACTACATTAAATATCAAAATCATTTCAACAATAGATTTAATTAAAAATAATACAATTAGTGAGGATCAAAAAATATTTTATAATATAATATTATTACGTTTTTATAATAATTATTACTACAGAAACCGTACGGCTATTTTACAATACGTGCATAATGTATTCACCTCGCAATAGTTTGGTGTTACAAGAATCGGTAAATTAAATATTTTCGAATTATTTTTAAAATGAGCTGAAAATATCAAATGCTGGATTATAAAATTATAAATCAGTTGGAAATGTCGAATATTCAATAATTGTTTGTTTGATGAGTTATTTTAATAAATATTTAACGAACAATTAATAAAATATATAATTAAATAAATAAAATGTGTGCTTAAACAAATAGTGAAGAAATTAAAATAAATTTACATGACATACAGTAAATGCACTAATACAGTATACACAAATACAGTATGATTTCAGTTTCAGTGCATTTGGTACGAAAATAAAGCTGACGTACCAATAAAAAGCTTTCTTTTTGTCAAAATTAATTTCAAAATTAATTTATTAAATTTAAAAAATAAAATTTCAATTTTGTGAAAAAAAATTATAATTTTTTATTCCTTTAACCAACAAGTAGTATTTTAATTAAATAAATATTAAAACTCTAGGTAAACATATTCTATAAATTATAAGTATTATTGTCCTTCATTTATAATCTATTTTTTTACTGTAAAAAAAAGGCTATAATTTCTTATTAATTATAATAATTTTACAACTAAATTAAAAAAAAATAATTAATAAAACTATTTTTAATTTAAATTTTTTTACTCATCACCGCCTGCTAAACTTTGCTTTGCAAATGCTAGAACATATAATGGGTATCAAAAATTGACACCGGTGGAAAAAACGTGAGCATGTTGTTTGTCACGGTAGATTTGCTGTAATACTAATTCTGAATACTTAACGGTTCACTCACATTTACATTTTCTGTGATAGGGTTAATATTTTTTCAAATTTAAGATAAAGTACAATATTTATAAATTATCTGTGGTACATTTTGTATATAGAGTTTGTACAATTTGCACCACATGTATCTATCATCACTTATACAGATCATCAATCTTATAAATTATTAATATATTTACAATTTTTTTTACCTCTTTGGTTAAATTGATATCCTAAAGGCAATTTGTTAAAAAATCTAACTACTATACAATATTATACTGCTAACTACTGCTACCATAATATTAAACATAATTTTTCTGTGCTGTGACAATGGTATTGAAGTCAATTATTTATTTTAATTATTTTTTCTATTATTATACAAATTAAAATTTCTATTTATTAAGTTTCCCGATCGTGCAAACAGTTTCAGAACTTTATAAAAAAATAGATTTTTTAAATTAAGATATCTTAGATTTTTAAATAAGGCGAGACTATGTTTTTAACGATTTTTTTTACTATTAAGTTTAACTGCAAGTATTTTGAATATAGCTCTTATAATTTTTTTTGCGTGGATTGGTGGGAATGTTCATAGACACAATGATCCCCCGTAGCCTCTATTGTGTGTCAGATTTTTACTGAATAAATCACACCCCTTCCATTAAAACTAGTCCGACGGACTAACCATTAATTTATTGCTAGTGTTATTTTTTAAGAGGAAGTTTACGAAATTCTATCGTATTAAATCTAGTGGCTTAGTTCTTGTAAACCTTCTGATATCATTTTGATTTTGTAGCAGTTGCAGACGAACCAAATGCTTTGCTACATATCTTTTTATTTCATTTGTAAATATACAAGAAAATTTTAGATCTCTATGCAAGTTACTGTTGCGAACATACCAAGGAGCATTTACCATGTTGCGCAAGACTTTATTTTGAAATTTTTGTATACAAAGTACATGTATTTGTTTAGCACATCCCCATATTTGTATGCTGTACAACTATATCGGTTTGATTATCTGATTATATTTCGACCTAAGAGAGAACATTTCTCTATATTTATTATTAAGCTCAATTTTTTTCTTTTTGACGTGCTCGTTCCACCTAAGTTTGATATATTATGTCATTCCTAGGTATTTAGTGTTGCTTTCTTGGGGTATATTCACCCCGTTCAGATTTATCGATGGTTGATTTACTAATTTTTTCCGATTTCAGCTCATTGAGTTTAATTTTCCACTTCTTTCATCAGAGGTATAGCTTATCACTTACTCGTTGCAATTTATTTGTAGGCTCGCCTATGTTTGATCCTACTGCCATCAACGCAGTATCGTCAGAAAATGTAACTACAGTTATATTTTCCACTTTGTGGTAAGTCATAGGTGTAGAGAAAATACAGTATGGAGCACCTGGTTTAATATCTCTGATAGTAGAATTCTCTTCGTCTTGTTTAATTCTAAATAGTTTGTTTTATAGATATGATAAGAGTATATCTGCGTATTGCTTAGGTAACATTTTATTTAGTTTATGTATTAAGCCTCCGTGCCTTGACTTTATCAAGAGATTGCGCTACATCTAGAAATATTGAATCAAAATCAATGAATTTATTCACAGTTGTTGTAGTAGACATCCAAGCAATTCAAACCATAATTCTAGTTTTTATATTTAACATGGAATATACAACATAGAAATAATATATAAAATATATGGAAATATTTAATCTATATTTAAATATTCCATAGTAGGGTTTTTCATAAACACATGCAAAAACAAAATACAGCAAAAAAAAAACATGTTTTTTGACCGTGTTATTAAAATCTTAATATTTGCAGTTTTGTGTTATAAATAAAAACAGCAACACAACTGATTGTTCTATATTCCACGAAGAGGGCGAACGCCATGGTTAACATACGTTTCATTACTCTTTCGCTTTACAAAAAATCCCCTCTACAAAATTAATTTGTTGGCAAAGGGATATAAAAAGGATATAGATATGTTAACCATGACGTTATCACTCTTCGTGGAATATAGCCCACTGCCATGCGTAATCTATACTATATTCAATTTTCCTGCTAAGTTAAAAATGTTGATGAACAAACTTCATTTACAACATTTTGTTTGTGAACAAAATATTTGTCAATACGATATTGCTTGTTTATGAAAACCACAAGTAGATGCAAGTAAAGTAAATTTGTGAAAAAAATGTTTTCCAAAGGTATAATTGCAAATAATTGTAATGACCGAGTATTTTTTTCAAAAATTAATGTTATTCAAACCAATTAAATTTAGTATCAACTAAATAGACTAAATCACAATCATTAAAACAACGTTAAATAGTAGTATTAAGTTCACATTAACATTGTTGATAATAGAATCCTGACCAATTTGCAACAGAATTCACGATTTTTTTTTCTATAAATAATTATATTAACCTATAAAAAATTGTATCATTTCCATTTATATTAAAATCATTAATTTTAATTATTATTAAATTAATTTTTATTTATTTATTTTTTTTTTTAAATAGATCGTGGACATACAATTTATGATAGAAAATGTGTTGATGGAAAATTCTGTGAAAGAATTAAAACTGATAAGAAACGAAAATATGATGCACTTTTTTGTGAAGTTTGTAATTCAGATTTATGCAATGATGGTATGTTTTAAATCAATAAATTTTAATTATTGATTGATTTTGTTTTTGTACATAATAGCTGTTAAAAGTTATTTTAATTAAAACTAGCTGATGAATTTCGATTAGTTTTAAGTAAAAGAAATTGTAAATTTATTTTTTTAATAAACATTTTTTTTTTTTACTAAAATAAATAAATTGTTTTTGTATTGGTTTTGAGTTTTATTTAAAAATATACGAAAATAAGGTTTTAAACAGAATTTTTAATTAATTTTTAATTATCATGGGCGAAGCGACTAAGAGTTCATTTCGGGCATGAACGACCAGGAATTGTATACTATTGAATTTTAAAAGAGATCATTAAATAAGAAAAGCAAATTTTTTAAAATAATTCATGTTTAATAATTGGAATAATACTCTTAAAAATAATAGCTGAACATGTTTATTAACTGGTCAAAATTTCATGATTTTAATAATTTGTCCACATTTCGAAAGGGAAAAGGACCATAAATTTATTTATTTGTAGGATAAACTGTTAAAATAAATAAATAAATCATTTTTCTATGCAACACATAAAATGACTTTAAAATGAAGTATCATTCATCACAATGGATAATATTCAATACAATATTAATGAAAGAAATCAGCTTACAAAATTATTTTCTACAGATTCTTCGTAATTATTAAATTTTCTATTGATACCAAAATAACTATAGTGGGGGTAATGAAAGAATGAATATAACTAACTTTATCATTGTCATTTGTCATATTGTGTAGTCCTTGTAAATGTATTTAATCCTTTAATGAACCTGAAAATATATTCACTCTCTCTCAGTTCATTCATATTTAATCCAACAACAGCAACAACTAGATTTATTGTCAACTTCAGTATAATAAAAAATGACTTAAAACAAAGATGAAAAAAAAAATGTTTTTGAATAAAATTTAAATTTGAAATATTTAATTTTTTTTTTTTTTTCCAAAATTAACTAGATTTTTTTTTTTTTTTTTATTATAAAACTTAAAATATCATATTTAATGCTATTTAATGCCTTTTTGTTTTAAGAAACTTGAAGTTAATTAATAAATTTTTGTTTTATTGTTTTTTTGTTTGTTTTTATTTGCAATAAAGATACTTATCAATCCTTTATAAAAAAAATTTAATACTAAATTTTGATATGATCAAGAATATTTAATTTGAGTTGTTATTAGAAAAAAAAATAAGAATATACATATATTATAAATTAATTTAAAATGTCAAGAATAATTATATTTTTTGTTCTTCTCATCAAAACATGTTTACTTCTGAAATACTACTTAGTACATAATCAGAACAATTTAATTTATACTAAAATCTTTGAAATTATATAATGTGCATATGTTACCGATAGAAGCTGTCCATAAGCTTATTTGCTTATGCATAAGATTATTGCAGACGGAAATAAATGTGTTTGATGAAGGCAGGACGAATTGTTAGGCATTATTAATTTTTTTTTTTTTGACATTTTAACGTTGCAATATAATAGGTAAGGCATGGATAGGCGTTCAAACTAAAGCTGTTAATTACATGTTTAGAAGTTATATTTCTGAAGGTAAATTAGTAAAAATAATGATCTAAGAGGGGCAGAGGTGTCCTGAGATTGGGTCGGTCGAAGTCCTTGATTAAGTAATTTAGTCAAAAGTATGAAATTGAAACACTGTTTGTCCAGACTGTGGACTTTATTTACGTTTTTTTAAAAAACTTTAAATACTTTGAATGGTTTGGAGATGGTTAATTTATTTTTTGTTCCCAACTGTATTTATAAATTATTCATTTTTGTTAAATGTGAACTTTTAGAAGTTGTTCTTTCTCTGTTCTTGTTGTTGAAAGTTTTTTGATGAAATTTGTTTTAAGTGTGGTAAGATAGAAGTAAAAAAATTTTCTTTTCTTTTATTTTAAAATTTAGTTTATTTAGGTAAAGTGAACTTTTCTGAAAGACATATTTACAACATAGTGTTATAAGTGTGTAACTATATCCCGAAAAAATCCATCAATCATAATCACAGCCTATAAAAGTTTTATGTTGTATATATATCATCTTTATAATATTATGCTACCGATAGAAACTGTTAAATATAAAGGCTCAATCAGCCCTGCCTAATAATAACCTTAGACAGAAATTAATTTCAATTAGTTTATTTGGGTAGAATCCATTTTACCAAAAGATATATTTTAAAATAACTTTTTAAGTGTGTAACTATATCCCAAAAGAACCTACAAATCACAATCCCAGCCTATAAAAGTCCCGTGTTACCAAAATGTAATTTATAATCTTAGCTGGATATCTTAAAAATTCCACTTATTTATCAAAGGTATATAACCCTCCTTCTTCTAAAAACAAAAAGCAAAAAAAAAGGGATTTTAAATTTTAATTAGTAGAATTTTTATATGGAGAGGGTGTTTTTGATCTGTGACCTATTTTTTTCAGGTTGGGTACGAAATTCAAAAAAAAAAATTCAATTTTCCTAAAAAAATTTCCAAAAAAAAAATTCCGAAATTCAAATTTCCAAAAAAAAAAACTTCCCCAACTTTTTTTTATCCAACAGCGGCTACGCATAAAAATAATGAAGTTAAATATTCTGGAAAAAGCAGGGGTGGCAGCACGTAACTTGTAACAAACATGTTGTCACGCTATTTTTGAAAAACGGTAGCACGTAAAATTGTTTCGCCAATTTTAATTTTTTTTCGCCACATTTAATTTTGTTTCGCTACTTTTGGCAGCACGTAACATTTGAAACGTCCATTTTTACTGATCGTCAGAAATGAAAATTTCCGGTATAAATAGTTGATGTGTGTTAAAAAAAAACATTTGCAAAAATGTTTCGTAAATTTTGTTTTGTATCAATACCAAAGTAGCTTTGCAAAGTACATCTTTTGGTAAAATGCATTCTACCCAAATAAACAATATTTAAAAAAAAAAATAAAAAAAAAATTTAATTTCTGTCTAAGGTTATTGTTAGGCAGAGCTGATTATTGAGCCTTGGTCGAACAGTTTCTATCGGTAGCATAATATAATATAAAGATGATGTATATATAATATAATATAAATGTCACGACCTACATCACTTTTCTCATGATTAATTAATTTTAATGATTTTATATATATATATATATAAAAAAACTTCTATATTTAAAATGTTAGTTACCTTGGATATAATTGTAATTAAAATAAAAATGTGACAATAATATACAGGTTATTAAAATTATTAAGATGTTTTAAAAATTTATTTTTAATATTAAAATTGAAATTGATTTGTCTCTACAATTTCTTCCTGAAAAATTTCCATTTTTAACTCCTTTTACCACCCCCCTTCCCAATTTATTTTAATAATTTAAAATTATGTTAATATACACACTTTTTGTAGTGTAGTCTAATAGTCTAACAATTTAAACAATAATTCATATTATTTGTTGAAGCGTATATATTGGTTAGTAGCATATTTATTTTGAAAATTAAAACAACAACAGTAAGAAAAAAAAATAAATTATAATTTAATATTAATAATTAATAATTCATTTTTAATTGAAAATTTATTCATTTTTTAATTTCTAAGACAGATTATGTATTTTGTTGAGAGTGGGTCGATAATATCTTCAAAATGTTCATCTCGCACACTCATATTAATTTTATAATGTGTATATAAATAAAAAATTAATTTCAAAATATTAATTTTGAAATCTATTTTTTACTTTTGTTTTTTTTTTTTAATTATTTTTTTTTTTATAGCTTGTGGAATATATTAAAATTAAAATTCTTTATATTAAAATATTGATGATAGACTGTTGACTAGAACTTGTTTTTGTTGTTTTTATTATTGTGATTTTTTATTAAAGTAGTTTTCAAATTTCTAAACAAGAATGAATAAAAATGAAAAAGAAAAAAAGAATAGAAAAAAGAAGAGGTAAACTTTAGAATAAAATAATTTTATTGCGAAAATTAGATAGGCAACTAAGCAAAATTAATTTCGTATATTAGAAAAGTTTATATTAAAGATTCTGTCCAAATTTTTGGTTGTAAGTTGAAAAAAATTGATTCATATTTAATTATTTAACCAAAATTATCATCATAAAATTTAATTTATTCTAAAAAAAAGGGTATTTTTTTATTTTATCTTAATTAAAATACCTTCTTCACTTTACTTAGTTTTATATATTCATTTATTAAATATTAATTAAATGCATTTCGATAAGTACATTTACATCGCAACATCTTCAGCAATTTTTTCTTTAGGACTGTATAAATATGTTTTTTTTTTTTTACAATAAATTGATTCAGACTTTTCGTTTGAAAAAAATTCCATACATTTTAATTTTGATAATTATTGTAATAATTTTAACATAAAATTTGGCCTAATTGGAATTTAGAAGACATTCTAAAGCATTCTAAAACTTAGAAATACTGGATTTAATTTTAAAATAAGAATTGGAGCAAAAAATTTGTTTTTAAGTAGAATAAATTGGTTTTGAAAATGACGATGTGCTCTAGTGAAGAAAATCTAATGGCGAGCTATATCTGAGTTGTGTAGTGACATTGTCACCACAGTTATTCGATGTTCTGGGATTCAGATGTGTCTTAAAAAGATTTGAATAGACTTGTAAACAAGATAAAATTGCCTTAGGGTTAACTAAAATGTTAATGGGAGGATGAATACTCTGCTTTACGAGATAAAATGTAAATACTCTGTGATCCGGGATTCAGATTTGTATCAATTAAAATGATTAGCATTTTGGGATATATCGAAGTTCATATATTATGAACGGGATAAAATTGACTTAGAAATATCTAAAATGTTCATGGGAGGATAGTGACGGGAAAAATTTCACAAAAGCTATAACCTAAAGACACTGCTTTCATTAGCCTCGGATTTAGATTTATATCAAATAAAATGTTTTGAATCTACTACTGTACAAGTAAGTAGGCAGGTACCAAACTTTGAGATATATCAAATTTTCGAGTTTCAATCGATGGGGATTCTGAATCATTTCATTTCAGAGAGACAAATTTATAATTCTATAAAATAGTGTTGAATAGAAAATAAACCGCTTTAAATTGGAAAAAATAGAAAACGATATTATCATATTTATTAGATTTATTGTAATATTCATTAATGGTTATCAAATCTTTGATCTTTCAATGTAATATTCAAGTCTATGCAATTACATTTTTGGTGAAACTGGATACACGTTCTATTTTTCAATAACCTAAAAGTATAAATACTTTGGTGTATATATCAAAATTTTGATTGAAGAGAGACAAATTTTGGTGGAGAGACACGACTATATTGGAGAACTCAAATGCTAAATTCTGAAATAATTTAGGACAGAAAATAATATAGAGAAAGAAATGGCGAATAAGATTTAGGACGTACAAAGTAGTACCAGATAAGTAAGTGGTAAAAATGCCCACTTCAGTTGTTTCTGGAAAACTAATTAGCACTTAAATTCAAGTCTATGAGATGAACACATTTTACACAGAGATTTGGAATACACAATTACATACAATAGCTTTTTATTTTTATGGTATATCTACTAATTTCAATGTGGAGAACTATATCTACTGCAGAGTACTTCGCCTTCATAATAGCATAGTTCCATTTTATTTTAAGTGATAACCAAAACTATCAACAATTTATCATTTATTTCATCTAAATGATAAGGGGTACTGGACCAGGTCAGAAAACACAGAAAGCGTTTTTTTTTGCCTTCGTCGGGAATCGAACCTGGAACCTTTCGGTTGAAAGGCAGGCGCTCTATCTATCACACACCCATTTGTTGTTATTGGTTGTTTTAGGGGTTCACACCCTATTCTTACTCTCTGAGAAGGTTGATCAGATCGCCAATTTTGTTTTCCGCAATAATACCTATATTGTTGGGGAACGCCTCATCTAAAGCTAGATAAGTAAGTAAGTGAAATTCAAAATAGGTAATTTATGTTTATTTATGTTTACAGTAACTTACGACAACCCGATGACAAAAAAAGGTAGCTGAGCAAAATCCCGTTATTTGAAATGCCAAAAATACAGTCCTTTTTTTCCCGGTTTTGAAAAAAAAACGGTATTTTAAATGGCGAGATTTTAATTAGATAAAAAAAGTAGCTGATCAAATTATTAATGTATATTTGAAATGCCGAAAATCCATTTCATCGGTTTTAAAATAAAAATAATAAAAAGTCGGAATCATAAATGGCAACATTTTAATTATATCTTTTCTAACACTGGCAACTTGACGAATATATAATTTGTGGATTATATTCAACACATTCGTATCTTAGTAGGCAGTTGGACAAAATAAAGATGGGTTGTAAAATATGTTCATAGAGAGACAAAGTAAATAATTCATATTAATATCACAAGATATTGTATATTAGTGCTAATTCGGTTTTTATGTAGATACGATAGTTCGTCAGTTTAGATTCAATATCATACATGCTGTGTTGTAATCTCTTCAGTTGTTTTAAAACTAACTTTTTAAAAACCAAAATCTGTAGGGAAAAAAATTGCCAGTTAGAAAAAGTCCCAAAGATAAAATCCCTAAATTAAATATTTCCCTAAAAACTTCTGTTTTCATCAATAGCAGTATGAAGTATTTTTGTCTGAGGCAGGTCGAGACATAAATAAGAGAAAAAAGTTAATCAAAGCATAATCAAACTATGTTTAAAATAAATTTCAAAGTGTAGCACGACCTGCCGATAGGTGTTATAAAATCTGAAATCTGAGCTTTAGTTTTTGAGAAAATTAACACAATGTCTTGACGCAAACCGACGACAATTGACAGACCTTGTAAGCCCTTTATTCAATATCCTCTCTGTCTTTTGTATGAAAGATAAGATTCAGAAAAAGAATCAATAATAATCAATCATCGTCATATAGAAGTAGCACGTTATGAATTGGCAAATATAAAAAAGTTTTGAATAATAATAATCTCAATTATAAATTTAAGATTGCGATTCATCAAATACCGACGTATGATTGATACTTGTACGAGATTGAAATATGAACTCTAAAAATAGTAATAATAAATTACTAGCAACCATTAGAAACCACCGTAAGCCAAAATATCACCTGATACAGTTTAGTAATCATGGTAAAATTGGTGGTAGATGCTGTGTAAGTAGAAGACAATAATGTTTTGTTTAAACAACACCAGAGATTGAGCTGACATCAGATTAAGTGAATTTGTTCATACTGGGTCATAACATATCAAAATCAATATTAAAATTCAGGCGCTAATTATTCAGTTATCCAAAGAAGAAAAACATTTTTTGTTTTTTTTTTTTCATTTAACTTCATTATTTTACTAACAGTCTGCATATTTGAAATACATTCAGATTTACAAATTTTGTTTAGAGTAGTATATTCAATGACTTGAACATACAAGTATTATATACTTTAATTAATTCAAGTTTATATTATCTATTGGTTAGCTTCTTTTGAATCCTCTAACTCTTGGCTTTTTGAGCGGCGTGTGTGTGAATTTTTCATATTTGAATGCTTTTGTAATCTATACTCTTGTAAATGTTGTTATATTTTATTGTTCCATTGTGCACAACATTTTATATTCATTATCATAATCATTTTTATGATGATAATATTTTAAAAATTCATTGTTGGTATTTACTTAAAAGCATAAGCAAGGCTGTGTCAATTTTTTTTTTGATTTTTTTAAATAAAGGCAAACAAATAGAAATATTTCAATTTATTTGTAAGGTTTTTCTTTACAGACTATCAGCTGGATATATCTATTAATTATATTTCAATAGTTTATAAAAATGAGATTAACTGCTTTGCTCCATTCAATTTATCTATTTATTGAATTTTAATAATGTCATATTAGAAAACATTTTGTCTAATGTCACATTTTGGCAAAATTGACTTTTTAAGTTTATTTTATATATTCAAGTATACTCTTTCTAATTATCTTATCGGTATAGCTTTAGAATTTATAGTTTTGTATATAATCGGTTGTGAATGGTTCTGCTAAAATACAGATTATGTTGAATTAAAAAAAATATATATATATTTGTTGTATCTAACACAAATTCATATAATATTAAATTTTCAGTATTTACCTTAACTGTAAAAAAAATAACTACCGGGAAATCCAAAATGGATTATTATTTGACTGGGGATACAGCCAACGATATAGTTAGCTTGCTGAATGTAAATAAAATGATCAAAGATTAAAATAACTTTTACGAATCACACTACAGATAAAAAAAGTAACTTGACTATAAAAATATGGTGTGTAATTAAGAGAATTTGTTCTATGGAGCCATGGATGGATTCATCCGTTCTACTGAACAAAACTTAATACTATGATAAGATGAATTGCAGTGCCGTACTTAATTAAGCACGAAAAGGTGATTCTACCTAAGTTGCTGTCAAGAGTGTAAAAAAAAAAAATTGA
Source organism: Argyra leucocephala (assembly GCA_963942445.1). Classification (NCBI taxonomy): domain Eukaryota; kingdom Metazoa; phylum Arthropoda; class Insecta; order Diptera; family Dolichopodidae; genus Argyra; species Argyra leucocephala. The sequence goes on from OZ012680.1 coordinate 38,856,812, forward strand.
AGGTTAAATTCAAAAACTATAAATATATTATTACTGTAAGTATTACCAAATATCTGAAATGATATATGAAGGCTTTTGTGTCTATATTATTCGACGAAAATTTTCAAAACTGATTACGATACCGATTACCGATCGAAATTAATAAGAATTAAGAAGTACGACAAATTGTATACTTAAAGAAAACTAGTTTTGTATTAAAACAATCGGTGACATTGTAAATGTCTTGAAAAAAACTTCAACCTGATATAATGTAAAAAAATTAAGTTGTCAATATTATCCGTAAATTAAGTTGGCAACATTGTGTAATTAGAGATTTTTGAGACATTGTGTTCTAATTTAATTGAGATCAAGAAAGTTTTTATTAACATTACTGTACAACTTAAAAATTTTTGTAAGCTCAAATACATATTAAATCGATCACGAATACATTGCTAACAACAATTGTGATGATCAAATCAATGTCTCAGGCTTTTGTGAGCTTTTGTAGACATTTAAGATCATGTCGTGTTCAATTTTGTGTTGAGACATTTACGATGTCAAAAGTAATGTTATTAAGCGGTGCTTATATTCAGAACTTTGGCACTTTTTAATCTACATCAGGATGAAAAACTAATGAGAAACTGATGAGTGTTTATAAAGTTTGGTTAGCTGGTTAGTACAGAGTATTTTATAAGCTCATTTGTTTTTATTTTGTGAAATTATTCAATCATACCTTCAAATACCTTCTGTATCGCATATATTTAATTTTTGTACTTGGTTTATTACTGCAATTATCTTTATTTATACCATTATGCACGAATTTAAACCAAAAATTAATTTCATAATCAATGAATTAAATTTTAAAAAAAAATATATTAATAAGTTGAATTATTCCAAAACATTGCTGTATTTGACTTACAAATGGCAAAATCATACAATAACAAATAAAAAATTAAGTTATATTGAAAGTGATGAAAAAGTGATGAAAATAGATAAATTTTTAATTTTTTCCAACCCGCAAAAAATTATGTATATTTTTTTTTTGCGGTATTGGGTTTACATTTGTAAACACTACCGCTTTATAACTACATTCATAAAATGAAAAAAAAAACATATTTTTAAGTCTTTAATTTTGTCTTATAAAAATAATTTAAGCTGAAGTACAAAACTTGATTGGTTTTTATAACTCACAGATGGTTTTTTAACATTGTGAAATAAGTAATAGAATTAATCAAAGTTCAGAACCAGTAGTTTTGTTTACGTAGTCTAACACTAAAATACCTATTGATGAATTTCAGTAGTATTGGATGGACAAAACACTCATTCAATAATATTTAATAGAATGGTGTTTAAGTTTATTTATTTAATTAAATTAATTAATATTACATATTATTATTTTTTATTTAATTATACAATTAAAATTATAATTGTTTTTTTTTTTGCACAATATTACAATGTTATTTAAATAGTATTAATTTATGATTATTTTACAGTTTAATTATTTTAAATCACATTAGAAATTAATATGTATATGTAAGTAATCAAGTATTTGTTACAACAGTAGTGTGTGATTTTGGAGGATAGTAAAGCAAATATTAAATTGAGAAAGACGATAATTAACTGTTAGTGAAGTAAGCAGTTGTTGCAAAATTGACAGATTAACTCATAGTTATTTTTATAAAATTTCTTTTTTTGTAAAACGAATTTAATTTAACTGATAATTTAATAAAAATATAGAACATGCATAAATTTACATTGGAGATTTGAAAATTGGATATTTTTTTTCTGCCAAAATGGTGCATACAACAAATGTACATTGAACATATTTAAAATATAATAAAATTAAATTAAAATATATAATAAATATACTCTAATAAAGTTTAGTTAAAAATTTTAATTTACAATTTTTGAAAATTTCTAATTTGAATTTTTATAATTAATTTTCTCAAAACCGTATTTTATTACATTCGACAAACGTTTTCTCAGCCTACCATTAAATATGTATTCATTTTTTTTTGTTGTATAAACTTTATTTTTTTCAAGATCACTAGTAAATATTTACGTTTATAATTTCATAACTATTATTTTATAAATTTATTTTAAAAGTTTCCATCTGATATTGTAGTAACCTATCAAAATTTAAGTTTACTCAGTCTAAAACTAAAATTTTAATATAAATTATCAAATAAGGTATATAAAGAATTAAAAAATGATGCTGCAAGTTTGTTCTATTAAAATCTTCTAAGAGTATTAAAGAAATAAAATTAGAAAAAAAAAGTATTTATTAATATAAAAATTATAAAAAAAAAAAAATAAATAAATAAAAATGAAATTTTTAATATTGCTAGGACTCGTTTTGTGTTTTATATCCCAAATTGGTAAAAATAAAAAAATATAATTAAAATGAATTTTATAATTAATTAATTATTTTTTTTTTTATATTTTTGTTTTTAATAGTATTTGCTATAAAATGTTATGAATGCTTAAATTTAAAAGATAGTGGCTGTGGTGGTAAATTCAATAAAACTGAGGTGTCAGTAAAAGATTGTGATCAAGAATGTGTTACAGCATCCTACTCATGTGAGATATTATTATTTTTTTTTTGGAAATACCATAATATTTTTATTATTATTATTTTTTTTTTTTTTTTAAATAATTAATTAATGTTAATTAATTGTTTTCCTTTTTGTTTCTTTATACTTCTTTTTTCCAGATTTAGGAAGTGATTTCTATCATCGTAAATGTGATGATCCAGTTATTTGTAATGAATTGAAAGCTGATAATACAACAAAAAGTTTAAAATGTGAAACATGTAAAACAGATTTGTGCAATAATGGTGATGTTAAAAAATAAATTTAATTTTAGTTTTATTAAAATTATAGTTAAAATTAAAAAGTGATGCTTAAAATCACATTAGAAAATAAAATAAATAAAAAAATAAAATTATATTTAAATATTATTGATTTTATTTAAAATTCATTTATAGTTAATTACTTATATAGTCTGTAATATGAGTCTCTCATTACTGCTCTTTGTCCTTCTATTCGAGTTTCGGGATTTTTCACCACTGCACTTGTACTCAAAAATTATTATTTTATTTGGAAAATAGAAATATGAAATTTATATGGGTATTGGATAAAATTCAGAATTTAAAAATCCAGAATTGGGAAAATCTATAACTTACAAATTCAGATAATTCATAATCCAGAAGAGACATTTTATTCAGAAAGGACAAAAGCCAAATTAACCCGAATTAGCCCAGATTATTTTTTTTTTAATTTTGGAGTTATATATAGTAAAAACTGTTAGGCCTGAGTAAGAGAACATATTTTTGTAATTCTTTTGGTTTATGGAACCTGTTTTGCTGTTCAGGAGACATGTTACCATATATGACAACGCTGGGCTATGCATAGGAGAAAAAAATTATATGAAATACACATTTTAGATTTTGGAATAAAATATATTAGTAAAATTATAAATGAGCAATAGATAGAAAATTGATAAAAAAAAAAATTTAAATAATGGAACATAATATTTATTGTTTGTGATAAGATTCAAAACACCGTATGCACAGCCCTTTGTCACTATTGATACATATACTTCTGCCAACTGTTTTCATCTTCCCTTTTTATCCACAGAATTTACAAAATGTCCAATATTATCATAACATAAAGCTTTTGAGAGGGATCTTTTACGTTTTATATTTTCAGCAGATAGTGGTTGGGTGCCATAATGACCACAATAATATATAGCAATTTGTCAACGAAATTATTATTGACGCATTTCTGGATTGTGAAGTATATTAATTTGTCAAGGATTGTATATTGATACATCAAGGGGCCATGTAAATATGCTGTTCCATCATTTCTTTTCTTGAATCCCCACCTGATATAAACTGATGTTCTCATCCATTCTATCGACACCACTTATGTACTTATTATATTCGCCATAGCATATGCGCGTGGATTTTTATTTTTGAAACGGTGGAAGAGCCACTTAAATCTCCAATTTCATTTTGTGGTTCAATAAAGACTTAGGTACGTCCGAGAAAATCTATTCTAAATAATCTAATGCTTTTTTTACTGTTAATTTTCTATAAAAAAACCAGAAAAAAAATCACATACAATAATATACTCTGAACAAAAGTTTTCTATAACAGATTAGCCCAGCGTTGCCATATGGCAACAGACAAATACTAATGAAAAAAATTTTTATAAGATACTTGTTGAACTGAAATGTTTCCACTTAACAAATAACTACATTTAGTTAAAATAATTATCCAAAAATAAAATTTAATAATTACGGTTTAATATTTAGAAAAATAATGCAACTTATTTTTTCATGTCATCCATGTTTCACAATTTTTTTTTCATTAGACTAAAACTATGTACTGCACTATTTCTATTTATGTCATTTCAATTTCAAAGTCTAATATGAGTAAATGCATATAAATAGGTAAAAAAGAGTGAAATATACTACTTTTATTAAAATAACGGTTTTTATTTTAATAAAGAAAAAATACCGAGATGTTAACTGTTGCCATATGGGAACACAGGGTTAATTCGGGTTAAATATGAAAAGTCTCTATAATTTTGTTTTATTTTTATTATTTTTAATAAATTTACTTTACTGGTCTAACGAAAAATAGGATTTTAAATTGGAGAGGAGGTTAGCAAGCGACACCTCTCCAATTAAAAATTTAAATTTTAGTTTTTTCAAAAATATTTTATGTAAATTTTATGAAAATTAATTTTACTGCTGTTACGAAATATAGGATATCAATAAACTAAGGCAAAGCTCAGCTCCCGTATAAAAAAAATTCATTTATATATTTTTTTTTATTAAATTGTGGTAAATGTTGTACATTTTACTGCCTTACGAAAAAAAGGTTTTCTATTTTCTAAATATCTTCTCTGGACTATTTTTCTATCTTTCGTCGTTTTTGACGTTTCTTCACTTGCTTCGAATTTTTTTTTTGGAATTTTATGATTTGCTTTTTCGTATTTTTTTCTGGATTATGTCTGACTAAATTTTATCACGAAATGGCTTTGCTAATTGTACCATTCTCTATAAAAAGTTATCAAGAAAATATCTTCACGAAAAGGGTTCCCTACTTTCAGTTACTGAGAAATTTTTGTGTTTTTAAGAGTTTTCAAATTTTTAAATGCATTTGTTTAGGCTTATGTCAATAAAATTGTAGTCATATAAGACAACAAATTAAAGATTAAAGCTTGATAAGTTACGTTTTAAACAATTTGCAACTATTATTTTAAGTATCATTGAACGCCTACAATAAAATATAATTTTTCTTTACATACGATCTGATTTGGGCTTTCCGTGACTGATTCAACAGTTACTATGTGATGTTATTGACTATGTCTCTGAATACGTCTTTATAATGCATCGTTTTCAACTATGTTATCTTTAATTTTTTAATTTTTTAATCTTTTTTAAGCAATCGAATGTAAAAAGCTTTGAGATAAGAAGTAAAAAGCTTTGAGTCATCTGAAAACGTTGTCTGCCCATCTGCTTCTTGGTCTTCCTCTACCACAGCTACTATCGGGATTTTTATTCAGCACCACTTCTTGTTTTCGACTTTCGTGCATTCGACTTATGTGGCCAGCCCATCTTATTCTTTGGGCCTTTGTAAACCTTACAATGTCCTCGCTATCGATTATACTATTGACCTCGCTATTGTTTTTGATTATACATATTATTCATTCTATAATCTTTTTGGACCCAGAATTTTTCTTTCAAATATGCGCAGGCTATTCACCTCGGTCACGCTTACAGTCCATACCTCGCACCCATACGTCACTATGGGTCGTATGAGAGTTTTATATATCGTCATTTTGGCCTTTCTTGATATTAGTTTTGATTGAAGCAACTTTTTGTTTGCATAGTAGCATTTATTTCCGGCCTGAATTCAATTATGAATACGGCATTGTATACTATTATCACATCTTGTTGTTGTTCCGAAGTATGTAAAGCTTGTAACTCCTTCAAAATTGTACTCTCTGATTGTTTTATTCTGATTACTTCATTATTTTTTCATTTTTTGACATTTTTGACATTCAGATATTTTGTTTTGTCTTGATTTTTAAGTCTACTTGATTTGTCTCGGTTTATAGTTGTACAAATACTTCAACCATTTATTTATAATTTTTTGCCATGATTACTATGTCATTCGCATATCCTACTATTTGGGTTATAATATTGAATATACTGTCTTTCTTTTTTTCATTTTCCTATGGCGTAATGTGGTGCATTAAGTTGAATACTAATGCGGATAAGGAGTACGACAATCCCGTTTCTATTTTAAATTCACGGCTTATTTGGTTTTGTATTATAATTTTGGTTTTTGATTCATGCATTGTGATTATGACTAGGTTTGACAATTTCTGAGGTATCCCCAAATGTCTTAGAGCTGTTAAAATTATGTCTCTGTTTATGCTGTCAAATGCTTGCTTGAAATCTATGACAAGCATATGAATGTCTTATATTATATACCTTCTGTTAATTGAATTAGTCGTCTTCTTCGTGTTTTTTATTCGTGCTTTATCCATGATTAAAACCAATATTTTATGCTTTTATACTACTAACTTAAACTTTTCAAACAAATTATCCTTAATCTTCTTACCATTATTTTAAATTATTACTAACAATAATATTTTTAATCAGGTCCACCTACTATACAACTAATTATGGCAGATTAGAAGCCATCAACAGAATGATAATTGTTCGGAAATAAATCGTCATTAATTTCTCTTTTTCAAAGCCAGTCTTAAAAAAACAAAATACCACCTACCAATACACAAATTGAATAACTCTCATTATTAGACATTATACCTTGAATTTAATTTTAGAAATTTAGGCTAAGAATTTAAAAATAAAATGAATCATAAAATGTTTTTTTTTTTTACAAATTTGTAATTTTATATTTGAGTAAATATTATTTGTTACTATTAATTGTAACTATACTTAATTGTAAATATTATTTTACTTTTGTTCGTTATAGAAATTGATATTATGTTGTAGTTATAGCGAATAGCGACACGTAAATTTACTACGTAGTAAAATTTTGTTTATAATTTACTGGCATCGGTAGGAACGACATTTTAATAATTCAATTACAGGAATTTAAAAAAATGTTTTAAAAAATAAATTCAATATTAAATTTTAACAATTTAATATTTTATATTAAATCTATTTTATTATTTTACTGTTCCCATTTTTACTGTTTTCGAATTTTTACTGTTCCCTTAAAATGTTATGAATTTATTTTTTATAAAAATTTTAACTTAAAATGTTAAAACTTGGAACTGAATTTGTCTTTTAGAACATTTTTTTTACCATTGGTAGGTATACAACTTTATATCAAAGTTGTGTGTACTGCGTATTCATTTTACGTATCGTTATAACTGCAACTTTAGATGATATATTTGCAAGGCAATACAATTTAACAGTTTGTTTTTTTAATTATCAATTATTTAAAAGCTTTTTATTAGTTTTAAATATTTTAAAAATATTTATATAAAAATTTAAATAATATTTTTATCTTAAAAATAATTTGTGAAGAAATTTCAATATCAATGGAACTCATTTTATTTAAATAGGTACAATTTTGTTATTTTGAATATAAATCCTTTTATTAAAAATATTTAATATAAAAAAAATATTTAATTTTAAATATAATGTAAATGATAACTAATTAACAAACTAAAAAAAAAATTTAATTTTATTTAATTTTTAATGAAATAATTTTTTATAATACGCCATATCATCACTATTGCATAAATCATTTGAACATGTTGAACAAACTTCATAATTAGCACCACGTATTGAAAATGTTTTCCAATCCCATTCAACATGACCACATACTTTATTTGTATCCTTTGGATCTATATCATAAATACATTCTCGTACCCAAATTTTATCACTTCTTCTTAAAAGTTTTTTACATCCTGTTGCATTTTTTTTTGGTTCTTCAATTGAACAATCAATTGTTGGTGTCTTATTCAATTCAAATTTCTCTTCATGACATGATGGTATTTTATCCGTTGTACATTTATAACATTGCAAAGTCAAAACTTTAAAAATAAAACAGAAAATATTAAAAAGTATAGGTATAATAAAAATTTAAAATTATTTAAAAAAAAAATTATTACCGTTATTTATTGAAAATATCAAAATTATAAGAAAATTTATTAAAAATATTAAATTAGCTGTGGAGTACATTTTACGACAATTATTAGAAAAATACTGAAATTTTTTTGAACTAATTCGATAAGTTTAATTGAAATGGAAAATTTATTGTATTTTAAAGAGATAGCTATGCTATTTTATTTAATTTTATTATTTTTGGTTTTTTTTTTGTTTTTTTGGGAAGGAATTATTTAAATAATATGAATAATAGGAATCATAATATGTGAAAACCTATTTCAAAAAATTGAATGTGAAAATTGAAAAAGTAAATATTTTTATTTCTATTTAATTTTTTGTTGTTCTTTTTTTTTTTTTTTTACCCCAAGGTGTTATTACGAACATTATATTATTAAATAAATTTTTAAAATTAACGTATTTTTTTTTTATACATATTTGTTTTTATCAAAATATGCAAAAGTGTCTATCTTTTTTAGAAAATTTCTTTTAAATTTTTGTGCAAAATTTATTTTTTAATGACGTTAGTTTGACGAAATACATACATAAGTACATGTATATAATATACATAAATTTAACAAAAAAAAAAAATGAAATGAAATTATGTAAATATGTATTAAAAATTTAATTTAATTATATTAAAGAGAAATTCGTTTTAAATTTATTTGTAATCATTTTGGTAATAATTATTAAATCATGTCTGTACAAAGTAGTATGGTGGGTCGTTTAGAATATTGTATTAGTCATTGAGAATAGCTTGTTTGATTTATTTATTTAAGAATTTTTCGTTTATTGAGATTTGATTTCGGATATCCGCAATCAATTTGATTATTCAAAAATTTTATGAGATCCTACTGTTGACTGTTATGTAATCAGAACGATCCAGATTCGAATACCAGAGTATCAATGTAAAATTTGTGATTCGTGAATTCTTAGTTATATTCGATAACATACTATATAGAATATAATTGATTTAAGTTGGTTTAATTCTTAAAACTATTTATTCTCTATAAGTACCATTCAGAAAGAAAATATCTTAACATTTAAAATTCAAAATAACAAAATAATATTAATAATTAAGCAATATTCGCGGGGTGGCGCAGCCAGTAGTAGGTAGTAGAATACCTGCTTTTCAATCGAAAGGTCCCAGATTCGATTCTCGATAATGCGAGAAATGAAGCTTTATGGGGTTTTCGATCTAGTCCAGTACCCTTGGCCATTGGTATAGAATAAATGACGAGAAAATTTAGCTATTATATTTAAGAAGACTTATTTCCTAACAATAACAACAGTAATTTTTAGAATTGAAATTTAAAGAGTTGACAAGCCAAAGCTTTGATAAATAAATACTCGTAAACATTGTAGTAAAATATTGTAGTATAAACTTAATTAAGCACGAAAAGGTATATTCTTATATTATATTATTATATATATATAAAAGATAAACTTACAATAATTTCATAATTCAAATATTAATTAAAACGAACAATCAAATTAAATATTAAATATAACAATTAAAAATAGAAATTAAGCAATTAAATGTACAAATGACAGAGTTGTTGTAGTCATTCAGAAAAATTATGTTAAATTCATTTCAATTTTTTTTAAATTTCAATAATTAAAATATAGAACTTTCTTAGAATTAGTGATTTTAATTTGAAGTGTAAAAAAAAAAATTCGTAGCTATTTATCGAAAAAAAATGTTTTGGCTTCTAAGTTAAATTAAATTATCAACAATAAAAATGTTGATAATGTATGAAAAACTACCCTAAAATCTTCATTTTTGGACCAATTTTCAACTGTTTTCCATTGTTTAATGAATATTCTAAAAGATAATAACAAAATAAAACCATTTTGAAAAAATTGAAAATATGAAAATTTTTGCATTTTTTTCAATAGCTAGCATCGTAAAAAATTTACAAAAATAATAAACAAAAAAATACTCTAAAATCTTCTTTTTTGGACCAATTTCCATGTCTTTTCAACTGTTTTCCATTGTTTAATGAATATTCTAAAAGATAATAACAAAATAAAACCATTTTGAAAATTATTATTTATATATAATACCAAAGTGACCTAACCCACAAAATTTTGCGTTTTTTTTTCAAGCTAAAGCTAAATACCAATAAAGTGCGGTACAGTATTGAAAAAACTAAGACAAAAAGTTTTTATTGGAATTCGGTACCCTAAATATGACGATTTTATAAACATTTTAAAATTGCATATTTTTTCAAATTATTTTTGGACAATAAAATGTTGATGTGGGTTAGGCCACTCTGGTTCTGATACACTCATATATAAAATGGATATAAATATCCAATCTATTTTCCAAAAAATTATTCCTTATTAGGGAAACATTATTAATTATTTGTATGTTATAGCAAAGCATATTTATTAATTTCTATAAATTAAACATAATTTTTTCTATAATTTTATATCTGGTTTTAGTTTTACTAAGTGTGAATTTGATTTGGTTTTTATAACTCACATATTGGTTTCCATATGAAAAATTTTTCATTAAAATGTAAACGAGGAGCTAGGCTACTAGGAGATGAGTACCAGTGACGTTGGTGAACGAAACATTCCCTTCATCTATATTAAACAATCCAAAAAATTTTTAACGATGCCATACCACAATATCTCCAAATCTAATATTTTATTCTTTGAAGCTATAAACTCCATACATTTTTTTGAAGAATATGATAAAAAAATATACAAAAATTAGCATTACTAGTTTCTTTTGAAAATCAAGAAATATATGGTGTTGCGCTGTAATTTATCTATTTTTATTACGTCATTAATTGAAATTGTCTTGTCATTGACCATAAGTTAAAAAATAAGCCCCAATACTTTTGTCATTTAGAATTATACCTTTTTTTTAATTTTACCAATCGTAAATTCTTGATAAAGTAAAAAACAGGAAATTTATCTTCCTTATTTAAAGCTGGACCCAACATTTTTTTAAATTAGTTTAATCAATGATTTAGAGTCCGAATAATACGTTGATTTGGTTAAAGAATATGCTTAAGTTTCACAATATCAGATCGAAACGCTTTTCTTTTGAAATTCACAATTCTTCAAATCAATTTGAAAGTGGCCATGAAGCCACACTTATTTTTCAAAATTCTATAAGTCCAATTACTGTTTATATAATGTGTTACAGGATTGAACAACACTTTTATAAGATTCACCTGTGTCTTACCATCTCTGAAACACAAGGAAAATGCAATATTTGATCGGTGTCTCTTGGGTGGCAAATATTCTGTTGCAAAATACTGCGCATCAGTTTTGCTTTACAGTAAACACACTAAGAAGGTTGACATATAATTAAACACCACAATTTGTCTCATTACAAGCGCAATACGACCACAGCAATGAGATGGTTATCCATGCTCAGAAACATAACCCCCTCACAACCTACGTTGTGAATTTTTTTTGATTAGAGAGTACAATAAAATAATGCTATATAACGAATTACCAAATCCATAATAATATTAATATACTTCAGGAAAATATCCCAAGATTGATATCATCTAATTGAAAATGATTTTTACATTCTTCACGAATGGTCGAGATATTGGACAACAATATCAGAGGTAGACGAAATAACTATGTATAAATAATAATAACTATATATATATATAAAACCCAACTAATACAAGATCAGGCTTTCATCTTTCGCATCAACTTTGAACAGAATTCGTACATTTCATTACAAATGCGCAGATTCTATATATAGATCGGGATTGAGGAAAAATCACGTCCCCAGTTTGTGATTGCGGTGCTCCTTGACAAAACATTAAATATATAGTGAGTGGCTGTACAACATCAGAGCATATGAAGACAACATAAACGACTTTGACGTATTAACCCCCTCAGATTTAGAATTGATAAACATATTGGTTTTGTTTACACATTTGAATTTTTGTATATAATTGTAATGTATTCATTGCCGTATTTGTATCCTTGGCGCCCTTAGGCAATATATATTAAAGCGCCCTATAATTCGTAATAAGAATTAAAAAATACAAATATACAATAAAAACTAATTATCTGTTGTTTTTGTTAATTTATTGATTTAATAAGAACTAAAAATGTTAGTGGAGTACGCACTAATTAAGTAAAATTTAGCTTTTCTTACCTCCTTTAACACATTCTAATTTTCCCCTTGATTTTTTGTCAGTAAAATTATATCATAATAATCTATATTTGATGTAAAATCTGTTTCTATTGATAATATTGCTAATTCGTTTAAACGTTGTTTGTTTATAGTAGATCCTAAATAAGTTTTCAATTTTTTCAGAAACGAAAAACTGCGTTCTGCAGAGCAGTTACTCAAATGTGTGCACAAAAATATTCTTAAGATTATATTTATATTTGGAAAAACAGTTTCTAATTTTTAAATTATATATTAATTTACGAAGCTCTAATATCGAATTTTCAGAAATTTCATTAGATTTTAAATATGATCCTAAGTGCACACATTCTTCCTTAAAACATTCATCTAAGTCGTTCTTGTATATTTGGTATAAATTTTCTGCATTTTCTAATATTAATTTAGTTTGGTATTTCGTTAAATTGTTTAAAAATTTAAAATTTTTGTAAATGAATTCATAGGCTTCAAGCCTCTTTTCAGTTCTTCACTAAGACATGAAATTATAACATTAATGGTTTCGGTTTTAAAATTCTGATTGCTATGTAATTCTGATTCTTCAATTGTTTTCATCATGAAACATTTTCCGTTTTCTCCCTCGTTTTCTTTCAAATTCTTTAACAATAGATATTTCTTTAGCTATAGATTCATAGTTTTCATATAAATTTGGCATTAAATTTACGAATTCAATCAATGATTTGTATTGCTCAACAACAATCGATAAATCATTTTCAATGGATTGTTACTTTAAACTAGTAGCATTGAAACGTTCTAAAATAGATTTCCAAAATGTCATCATAAAAGCACATTCGAGACGATTCATTTGATTGTTAATATTTTGACCTTGACTTCTAACTTGAGAAGATACTGTGTCACCTTCTGATACTTTTTTTTAAAGTTTTAGATATTTCTGCCCACTTTTCATACAGAGCTTTGCATGTACCATACCGACAAAACCATCTTGTTTCGGAAAGATTTTTTATGGTTCGTCCTTTTAAAGTAGTAGTTAACACTAACCAACGACTTGTTGAAGAAGAAAAGAAATTAAATAATTCTTGTAAAAAATTGAAAAAGGATGCTGCATCTCGGCCACAATCTGCCGAAAGTATGATTTTTGTTTTTCTGTTTTGTTTTCAATTTTTGTTTTAATTTTTGTACTTTTTTCTTATATTCAAGAATTTTTATGAATTTTTAAAAATTGTCTGTACTTGAAATTTATTTTAATACATGTAGCGGTATCTACTCGGAAATAATCATCTTTGTATTAGTCTATGGTACTACTTTTAAATAATGTTAATGTATGTATATTAATATTATTATCTTGTTTAATTCTTAGTTTATATTACATAATTTAATTATAATTATCAATAATAATATAAAATTAATTTTGATTATGTTAAAAAAAATTATGCTTAATAAAATTTTCCAAAGAAAATCAAATTGCAAGCGCCCTTTTTTGGTTGCGCCCCTAGGCAGTTGCCTAGGTTTGCCTATTAGTAAAAGCACCCTTGAATGTATTGTAATTTCCATACGCTTAATAAATTCAACGCAAAAAAGAGATAAAATATTTTTTTAATGCTTGGAAGTGAGGGTTATTTTAGCTTATCATATACATCTAGATCACTATACTATTACAAATTATGTAGAATTTGTACAAATACTATTTTAAAACACTCTGTAACACCTTGTAGCATCTCTTAATTTATATTATCAGTCACTTTAGACAATATTTAAGGCCTATTGAACTTGAACTTTAAATAAATCAATCGAATATACTGTTATTGTTGTTGTAGTAATTATTCATTAGTGGATTTATTTTGAACGTGACACTCAAATTAAATTGAATTTGAATTTATTTTAGAAAAAAAAACTATAGAATAAAAAAAAAGCAAAAAAAAAAAAAAATATTATATGTATAAACATCATATTTAGAATACAGTCCATGTTTTACTTTCAAAATGATAATAACAAAATTTTGGATTCAAATAATATTCTTCTCATTATCACTATTCATTTCAATTGGTATTTAATTTATAAAAAAATTTTTTTATTTGTTTATTTACCAGTAGTCATATAAGAGTTATAAGACATTATAATTAAAAATAAAAAAAAAAAAATATTTAATTTTTTATTTAAATAGTATCAGCTGTTAAATGCTTACAATGTAATTCTTTGGATCAACCTATGGTGTGTGGTGGAAGAAAAAAAATATCATTTAAGAAATTGAAAAATTATGGCATGGAATTCTTAAAAGATTGTGAATTTCAAAATTCATATACAAATATGAACTCAACAGGTTGTATGAAATGGCAACGTCGAAATGATCACGTTTGGTTTCGTGATTGTTTATATGATACTCACGTTTTTGATTCAATACGTGGGTGCGGCAATGGTAATATTGTGGATAATTCTAAACAAAATTCTATATTAGAATTTAAATTTTGTCATTTATGTGCCAGTGATTTATGTAATCGATGAGTTTATTATTATAGAATTTTGCAACATTTTATTTAATTATGTGAATAGAAAAATAAATTAAAATTAATTCAATTAAAAATTTTATAGAATTTTATTCTGGAAATTTTTATATTATTTTTTTTTTCTTTTATAAAATTTGATGGTTGATGGCTGTGACAGTATAAATGTCGTAACTTGATAAATAATAGCAATATTATAATATTTGGACATTATTAATTATTCAGGTTTGAATTGTTCTAGTATTTTTTTTGAGTAGATAAATAGTTTTGTTTGATCCTCTTTTTCCAGACTATAAAACTATACATTGTTGTGATTTGTGTGAAGTTAATATAGAAAAAAAATTTCTGGTTTACGCCTAAAAATATACAATTTCAAGAGTAGGTTAAATTTATAAATAAAAAAAATGTAATTCATGAATGGAGTTTTAAATAAAATTTAATTCAAACCAAATTCAAATGTTTGGTAGTTTCAAACCAACAAATAGTTAATAGCCCAAAACCAATATTACTCACACGTTGAGCTTATTTCTGGGTAAAAAAGTCATAACATGAACATACAACGAAATCCTTTCTATCATCAGCAAATTACAGAAAAGGTAAATACTGTTAAACATCACTGCAAGGGAAATCAAATGAATAAATGTAAAAATGTAAAACATATTTCAAAACATACTAATGAAGCAATCTGAATATTGTTGACGAAAATATTAATAATATAAAAGAGAAATTTAATAGCAAATTACAATTTTCAAACAATTGCATGATACAAGACTTGTATATTAATATGTAAATATAGATCATAAATTAAAATAAATATATATATTAGTATTAGGTTAATTAGTCTTAAGTTTTATATAACAAAAAAAAAAATATAATATATTGGATAAAGTTTTCACCTCCTTCCTGTTTTCTATTAAAAACTTAATATTAATATCAGAAGGTACCATTTATTTAAAATGTTTCATCTGTAAAGACAATATCTCTATACTCTGTAAAAAATAATGTGTATTTAAAAAAAAAATATATTGAAGGAAATAAATGACTTGAGTTGAAATACTAATGAATATTTTGTTAATCTAATTACCGTAATTCTATTAGAATTATTTAATTATTACATAATATATAAAATAATAGAAATATAATATAAATTAGTCTCCGCAGACAATATAATTTTGTATTTTAAATTAAAATCGTTCGTACTATGCCGAAATTCTATTTATTATCTTAAGTTTTTTTCCATCTTCAGAGTTTAGAGTTCATAATTATTGTATACTAAATGTTCCAAAATATATTTTCATAGAGTGAACGTTGTTTTTATTATATTTTGTCTAATATTAATACTATATTTTTTCATTGTATTTTATTTTGTCATTGTTTTCATTTTGTTTTTAATTGCACTGAATTATAATTTGTAAAACAAATACTCTGTACGAGCGATTGGGCTTATTTGGGTTAATTAAATAAATAAATAAATAAGATCCGCCTCAATATATTTCTTTCAAAAGCATCAACAGTATTTTATGGTCTTCATGACCGGTTCCCTCAACCTGATATGGTCGCAATAGCTAATTGACACTTAAAAACAAAGTCTTTAAGTCGAATTTAATACTTTAAGAACTCAGAGCTGTGTTATGTTCAGAAAAATATCCATTTTTAATCTTAATCTTTCGCTTTAGCAAGATAAGTTTCAGTGGCTTGAAAACTTAAGCAGATTATTTTCCGATTTAAGTACTTAACGCAATTAACGTCGTACTTAACGCACTTAAATCGGAAAATAATCTGGAGCTTTTCTTGGTCGCTGTAAGGCCTCTCGTGTGACCGCCTGAAAATCTATATGATTTTCAATTCTCACATATTGGCTAGCGCTTCTATATTAATGTGTGTGAACATTTAGATAAAATTTAAAAAGAGCTATTCGTCTTATCAATCATCCAAATGTTATTGTTCATTTTGCTCCTCTCGGACCATTGTCGTATAGTTGGAGAACT
The DNA here is from genome assembly GCA_963942445.1 of Argyra leucocephala. Classification (NCBI taxonomy): domain Eukaryota; kingdom Metazoa; phylum Arthropoda; class Insecta; order Diptera; family Dolichopodidae; genus Argyra; species Argyra leucocephala. Next base: position 38,873,569 of record OZ012680.1, read on the forward strand.
CTTTCTTTTTATAGAAATATCATAAGAACGCGATGCTCGATGGAAATTAAATCTGTATTACATCTACCAAAGCGCTAATCTTGTGAAACACGAAGCAAGACGGTATATATATACGATATATATATACGTGCTGCTTTCGGTAATGCTGAATTAATGATCAGTCAAACATTTAATGAGACCGATCCACTGTCAAATCGACAAATGCATACTTTCGATATTACCGAACATAAATTTTTGATTCGTGAATTGTGATTTATTGTTGTGAATTTTTGGTTTTTACTTAATTTGTTTTTTAAAATCCGTTTTTTATAAAGACATGCAATAAAAATTACAAACTATAGATTGAAGTTACATATTTTCATATTTAAAAACCTGCAGAACCATCATAAAATGTTTTGCTGCTTTGTATGCTGAAATTTGACTGACATTTTATATAACCGAAAGCATGACGATCGTCAATTGTCGTCAACTGCATAACCGAAAGCGTGATGATAGTTGATTTTTGAATTTTACAGTTGCTGCAGATGACATTACCGAAAGCAGGGGTATATGCAATATTCTGAGTTAGGGGAGGTTTTAGATTTAGATTCAAAATAAAAATTCTACGGCTTTTACAGAATATTTACATATATCAAATGAAATGCATACAAATCCTTACAGGCAAATTAAATACAGGCAAATTAAAAAACAGGTAAATGAAATGCAGTCAAATACGGGCATGTGACAGTAACCCATCAGCAAGGCTCATTTAAAATCCTAGATGGCAAAAGCTTGTCTTGAAATTCGTTTATAACCAGAACATCCCGAATGTGAAACCAAATTCCATTTTATGTGTTACCCAAACATCAACAATTCTATATTTATAATCTGCACAAATTCAAGGCAAATATTAATATTTTCTTTCGTAATTTTTCTCCTTTCTTTTCCCGCCATATCCAAACGTACCAATTGGTATGAAATATTCCACCTAATGTTTTGACTATGTATAAAAAAAGTGAAAAGAATATTTTATTGGTAGCATTTATTTGAGACTAGATTTCGACTTTGTTTTTATTATTAACTGAAGTAATGGCAATGTCTAAATATTTGAAGATATGTACCAAATTAACTTTATATTGGTCAAATGTTGAACCAAACTGCTGTACGTTTTTTTAGACTAAATAAACATTACTGTTTTTTCCTTTCTTTGGTCAATATTTCATCTACCAGGGAAATAGAGTAACAATGGAACGTCTAATAATAAATCAGTGTAGCCAATAATTTAAGTTGATTTATTTAACAGTATACCACGTGCGTTTAGTAGAGCCAATCTAACTGTAAATTCTAAGATTAAGTTGAATAGTAATGGTTTTAATTCATTTCCCTTGTTTTAGTACTTGGCGGAGATGGAAACTTGCTGTAATTTATTTTCAATTTAACTTGATCGATATTCTTTTAATTCTAAGTAAACCCATGTAAGCTCAGATCAAATAGTGTTGAATGCGGAATATGAATGTAGTCTATGACAGTTAATTTTAATTTAAATTGCACATAAGCTGAATAATATTACATTTCTTTAGAATATTGTTTACATCAACAATGAAACACAACCAAATTGACTTCGCTTAAACAGTTCCAGTTTTAAATTTCAAAAGAAGATTCAATATTTGATCCATAGCTTTAATCGGTAAACTGATATAATTTGATTTTCACTACAGAAATAAAAGTATATATATGTATATGTATATTTGTTATTAATTGTAATATAATAAAAAAACCAAGTTAATTTTCTTTTTCAATACTTTTTAATAAAATTTTATTTTAGTTCTCATATTTTGTTTTGTTTTTTATTTTTTATTTTTTGTTTTTTTTTTTTTAATTTTGTTTTTACAAAAAAATGGTTTAAAAATATTGAAATTTATTTTTACTACTACAATATAAAATTGTAAAAGGTTGGGGGGAGGCTATATTATTTAAATTTATAATAAATTTATTTTTAAATTTTAAATCTTACAAATAATAATGTAGGTTTATACTAAAATAATAAAAAAAAAATCTAATATTATAATAATAAGAATAAAATGTATATAATAATTATTAAAATTGTTAAATTAATTAAAATTTTAAATTAAATATATTTTAAATGGTGATCTTAAATTAAAATTTCAATGTTGTCTTTTTTATGATTTTTGTTTTTTTTTTTTTGTATTATTATCTATTTCTAAAATTAAAATTAAATTAATAGGATTAAAAAAAAAAATTAATAATATTAATATATTTATAATGAAGATTTTACGATCTTGAATTGATAATCCTTTTAATGCAAAATAAATCTTAAATACTACTATTAAATTAATTAATTAAATATTATTAAAATTGTGTACAAAATATGATGGCAATTAAAGTTGTGAAATTGTTGAATTTTGATACTTTAATTCGAATTTGGCATTCGTTGCATATTTCCAACGAACAACGGTATTTCCGATTCAATTGGAAGGTCGTGTATTAGTTAAGGACTATCGAATATTCTAATCGAAATATTGAAATTTATTTTTAATAAAAAAATAACTTTATATATTAAGACAATCTATAATATTAATTAGGTCTAAAACGTTTAGAAACGGTTTATTTTACACACCTGCAGATAGCATTGCAAAAATATTATTTGCGGACTGAAAACTGCAATATTATAGAAAGTGTAAGTTACAAATAAAAATTGTAGAATTAACAATATTTCTACAAAAAACAAATATTTATTATGGCTTTCAAATGTTTAAATTTAATTCAATTAAGTCATAAATCGAACACAATTCAATATTTAAATATTAAATTAAATATAATTAATTTTAATTAAAAAATATAATGTATATACTAGTAAAATGAAATTAATATGGCTATTTAATAATAAACAAAAAAATATATTAAATTATTAGATTATAATACAAATAAAAAAAAATTATATATTATATATAATTAATAATTAATTAAAATTATACATGAATCATGTTTCAATTTATTAAACAAAATAATAAAACAAATAATAATAATGAAAAATAAAAAAAATATTAATTTTAAAAATATTTCATATTAAATCTAATGAAAAAGAAAAAATAAAAATAAAATAAACAATAAAAAAAAAATATAATATCAAAAATTAATAAAACCTATAAACAAAAGCAAATTTATTTTCGTTTAAAATTGCAAATTATATTTTATATAACAGTAATTTTATTAAAATGTCAAAAGGACTATCAACCCATTATTTTGTGTATTTAAATTTTTTATGTTTAACTTTATTTTTTAATGTTTTTTTTTGTTTTTTAAGTAGAGGTAGTTACCCATTATTTCTACCATCTTAATTTCTATAATAATAGTCTTGATACCTTGATAAGAAGTGGAATACATTATTTAAAAATTTTTAAATTCAATTTAAATTTTTTGTTTGTTTAATATTAAAATAATAATGTTTACGTTCATTGTACAGAGTAAAGTACTTTAGCTCTTCAGGAGGAGTAGGTGACGGCTGTAAATATATGAACAACAAAAAGCAATTATAAAAACTAAGCATCCATTTCACCATAATATTCTGAGCTACATTAAACTATTAATTTGTGTGTAAAAGAAATACAAACAATAATTCCACACTATGCTACTTCACGGACGGGGAAATTGTAGGACATTTACCCTGATGATGAATTATATCGAAATTATAGTTTTAAACATCGTTCATGAATTTGTTTTATCGAAAATGATACAAAATAAAATACACACAAAATTTAATATATAAATTCAGTATGACATGCATTTTAGAATAAAAATATGGTATAGAACTAGGCCCTTGCTAGTCATACTAAATAAAAACAAAATGTACTGGGTAATTCAAAAGATAAAATTAAAATTCCGTATAAATTTTTAGATAACTACCTACATACTTTAAAAATATTTCCAAAACATTCTTTTTTATTTGTTGTTGTTTTCTTAATTAATAATTAATTTTAAATTAAATTAAATTTTTTATTAATATTTTTTTTGTGTTTTTTTAATTTTTTTGTTTTTTTTTTTTTATTTAAAGGCACAATGGAATGCATTTTTTGTTTTTATATTTTTTATTTCTTTTTTTTTTTTTAATTGACTTTATTTTATTTTGTGGTTTTTGTTTTTATTTCTATTATAAATTATAATTTTTAATTTGTTCGTTTCGTTCTAAAAAATAAAAATTTTAAATTTTAAATTTAATTAAAATTTTCTTTTAGTTTTTGTATTTAAAAAAAATTTCGTATACCAAAATAACATAGAAAATGAATTTTTTTTCGAATTAAATGGAGGTTAATAATATTAAAATTTTTTTTATAAAAAATAAATTTTTTGTTAAAAAATTTAAAAATAAAAAAAAAATTAATATTATTTAAATTAAAATTTAAAATAACGGTGGGCAAGCCAAAGGCATTTTAAATAATATAATTTTATTCTAATTTATTAATTATTTTAATTTTTTAATTATTTAATTTTATAAATACGAATACCATTTTTAGTACTACGCTGTCATTTTGTATTTTAGAATTAAAAAATAAAATAAAATTAAATTAAATTAAATTAAAAATTATGATCCTGTTTGTTGTTGTGTGCTATTATAACTTTTATGTTTAATAAGAGATGGTGTTGGATCCATTACATAATTATTTGCTTCAGCTGTTTGCATTGGTAATGGTGGTAATTTATCATTTGGATGTCTATGACTTATTGTTGTTTTACGTGGTTTAGCTAATTGTGTTGTACTTAATCCTGATACAGGATATTTATTTGATTGTAATAATTTGTTATTATTATTATTACTATTATTATTATTATTATTATTATTATTATTATTACTACTACTACTACTACTACTACTAGATGTATTTAATGATGATGTTAATGTATTTTTAGGATGTTTTGGCATAACAAACGCTTTTGTTTGTTTTAATAGGGATCGATCATTGCACAATGCTGATATTAATGGTAAATCCATATTTTTACTCTTCTCTCTTAATGTTTGTATATCAATTGAGGTTGCAGTTCCATTATTTTGATTATGTGGTGTTGTTGTTGTTGTCATTGTTGTTACTATTGGTGTTGTTGCTATTGACGAAAGTGATAAATTCATTGTTAATTGTTGTAAATTTATTGCTGATGAGGAACTTAAATTAATTGATGTTGGTGATCTAGTAGCAGTTAAAATAGCTGATGATGATGATGACGATGATGATGATAATAATGTTGGAGAATTTGTTGATGCTGTAGAAGTTGAAGAAATTATATTAACATTATGTACTGAGGATGATAATTTTTGATGATTTTGAAGTGTATTAGATGAAATAGGTAATCTACGATTTACTTGAGATGAAGTGGATTGATGAGGTAATGTACTGCATCCATTGGATGATAATTTTTGATGTTGATGTTGATGTTGATGTTGTTGATTTTGATTTTGATTTTGATGTGAATGATGATGACTATTATGATGATGATGAAGATGATGTTGATTATGTACATTTAAATGATGTGATAATGGTTTAACTGGGACTAAAAGTTTTTTAAAAATAAAATTATATCTTTAAATGAAAATTGTTTTGTGGATGTTTATTTAAATGATGAAATTAAATAATAATATTTTGCTATACTTACTTGGTGGAGGTTTTTCAATAGGAACTGGCATTGGTGGTTTTTTAACTCTTCTATTTACATAAGGTGGTGGAGGTGGTGGAGGCAAACGTTTAATTTTTGGCATTCCATCTATTGAATTTAAAATATTATCATCAGATCTGGATCGAGCAAATAACGATGCTGGATGATGTATAGCTGAATTTGATTGGGGTGCTGGTCTTAATGGTGGTGGTGGTGGTGGTTCATATGATGAACAGAGGCTTGCTACCGATGGACTATATAATGGTGAATATGCACCAGGAAGTTGAACATATGTATCTGATAAGTTTTGTGTTGAAGCGTATCGTGAATGAGATGATAACGCAATTGGTAAATATGGTGTACTTCTGTATATTGCATGACCCTTGCAAGTATCCCATGTATTTGCTGCAGCTGCTGTAGTATGATATGCGAGGTATGGCGGTGGTGGTGGACTTTGTGCCGCCATAGCAGCTAGTATTGAACCTTGTTTTGCATCCAAATATTCCTGTTGACTTACAGCAGGATCTTGGAGCGGATAAATAACATAATCAACGTCACTATATAATTGTTGCTGATAAAGTTCTATTTGCGAACGTGCCAATTGACCTGTATAAACGGTAGCTAATTGTGGTTGTGGTGGTGGTGGTGGAGGTTGACGTGGTAATGTTGGTGGTGGAGGTGGTAAATATTGACGTGGTTTAATAACTGGTAATAGAACACACGTTCTCGGTGCAGTTGATTTAACTTCATGATGATATGGTGGATGTGGTGGTGGTATTGACGATATACTTTTATGTGTACTGTGAATATTATAAGGAACTATTGGTATACCAATGGTAGTTGGTATTGTTGTTGCAATTTGCTGTTGACTAGTTAATGTTTGAGGTTTGGAAGATTTAATAGAGTTAACACTAAGATTATTATGGCCACGTGAAGCTTGCGTTACTTGGGAGATTTTATGAGATTGACTTTGATTTTGTGTAGTTAACGGTATTATATTAGGTATTGTTGGTGCTGCAAAACTTGGTTTTGCATTATCAGTGACTACCGATGTGTGAGCTTTTAAGATGTTTATATGTGGTCTAGTAGTTATAAAACGTGCTGTTACTTCTTCAGGAATTATTGCATTAGTTGTATTATTTTGTGGCACCTCTAAACTTCGTAAAATATCAGCAACCTGTTTTTTAACTATAACAGGTTGTTGTGGATATGGTGGAGGATCTCTTAATGGTATCGGTATTGGTGGTTGTGGTATGGCTGGCTTTTGTACTTCCGTATTTGTTATTGAGCTACTGATGGATAACTTTTGTATGCTCTTTCGAATTGAAGGTCCGCACAGTCCGGTTGTTTCATGTCTTGCGCTATATGGTGGAGGAGAGCGCATACGAGTACTAATACTAGCTAATGTCGAATGTGGCATATTGCTATCGATTCGTTTTGGTGGAGCTGGAGGATCTGTCGGCAAAATGACATCCATCATATCAACTTCTGCATCTTCAGTAGGTGCTGTATCTTGATGGCCTTGTATATAACTATCACCTTCTAAAGTTAATGGTAGTGTTACATAATCACAATCGGAATCAAGTGTTGCACTAACAGTTTTTCGAGATGGATAAGTACCACGGCCAACAATTAGATCAGTTAATTCTTCGGCTGTTAAAAGTGTGTGTTTGTTATCTGTTGGATCACTACCATCACCTCTGAAAGACCCACTAGCACTAATATTAGAATCAGATCTAAGACGAAATTCACTCATGTCATCAGTTTTTAAACGATTATGTTCAAAACTAACCGTTCTATGCCCGTCTACTGAGTCAGCTGTTTCGCTAACACCTTCATCCAATTCTCTTGGTGAAACCATATTTGCATTAGGTTGAAAACAACCATAATGTGAACTTTCATGACTTTCAGATTCAGCAATTTCCGAAGATTGTCCCGTTATTTCACTACTATTCATTGTATAAACACCTGATGTTTCTGTTGGTGGAGCACCATGTTCTAGAGTATATACTCCCGATTGATTCTCATCGTTGTCACAATCATCTTGTGATCGAAATTCGTGTTCAACGCAAGTACTCGCATCTTCACTAATTGCAGAATTTTGTGCTGTATGGCTAAAACCTAATTCTAGGCTGCTTGACGTAGATGATCTTCTATTTGATGCAGCTGTATGAGCAGCCAATGATGATAAAGTAATTGTATCTGTGGCAACAACAACAGTACTACATGTAGAAGAACACTGCGAACCAATATTGTGATGCGAATTTGGAGAATCTGTTTCATTTGAAACAGATCCAGAACTATCTCCAAGTGTTGGTCCACTACGTGTACGATCTGTTGATTGTACATTGTTGGTTGATGTTAAATTCTGTTCATTATTTGTATTGCATTTTTTTAATATTGTACCTGCAGTTGAATCACTAATACTGGATCGTGTTTTTGATCTGACTGAAAGTGCTGCTAAATGTTCTTCAAGATCTCTTAAGGAAACTTGACCAGCCGATGATGTTTGTCTACTAACACTTGGTCTGTCCAAAAGATGAGCTAAGGCAAGACTTTCAGTTGAAGGTGCAGCTATCGGAACATTTGGTGGAGTATTTATCATAATTTCTAATTCATCTTCTGAATGAACACGATCACTAACTATTCCTGATGTTGTATTAGAACTTGTTGATGATATAACTGATATTCTTTGATCATTTTTATTTTTGTATGGCAAATGAAGACTACGTGAATATATATAACAAGCATCCAAACATTGATTTTCTTCTTCTTCACGTTTTTTGGCTTCTTTTAGTCGTGAAGCAATTTTCATACTAAATTGATGAGTTTCCTTACATAACGTCAATAACATTTTATTTTTTTCATCACTCATTGAATACAAAGTTATTTTATTATCACCAGATCGAATTTCAAATTTTTTACGTTCAAAACTAAGTTTTGTGATGTTTGGCCATAAAAATGTAATTGGTTGGGCATTTTCACTATAAATTCGTATACCATTCGCATAAACAACAAATAAAACTGTACCAACACCATTTTCTGTTTTAGATAATTTCATATGGTATACATGTGCATTAATTGCTTCATGAATTGAGCATGCTTGTCGAATATAATTTAATTCTGCATCAGCTGTGGACATACCACGATTTTCACGATGACAAGAACGGATTGCACTTGAACTCCATGCCGAATGTATACCAGATGGTAAATAATCTTCTAAACGAAAATATTCTTGTAATATTGATGATATATTACTTGCACCAATTGATGATGATGATGATGATGTTACTGCTGATGTTGAACTATTTGTTGCTAATGATGATGTTGATGATGCCGGTGGAATTAATATATTATCAATATGTCTTACACTACCACTTTTTATGATTTTACGTAATGAACTTGTTGTTGTTGTTGTTGCTGATACTGATGATGGTGTTGATTTTAATTGTATAACATCACTTATTGTATTACATTTAATATTTGCATTTGTATTATCACCATCACATTTTAATGAATTATTACAAATTCTTGCATTAATTGATATTGTTGAACTAGCATTTGATGCTGTTGATTGATTTTTTAAATTTGATAATATAATACCACCACGAATACCACTACCACCGACACAAACACCACTAACATTACTACTACTTGCACCAACTGATGACGATGATGATGATAATATGGCTGGTGATTCAACAGTTGGACAACAATCATCATCAGGAGAATCACCTAAATCAGCTTGTAAAGCTAAACCACCTAATAATATCATTGATTGTTCAGAATATTCTTTAGGAACATCCCGACTAACAGCGTTCGCTTTTAATTGTAAATAATAATTATGACGTGTTGTTTCATCTCGTAGTATAAAGGGACTCTCGATGTAGAACTGAACTCGAAAGTGTAGTTCTAAGAGAGGTCGGCCATTTGCATCTAGACCCTAAAATATCGTACAAAAAAAACAAAAAATTAGATAAAGTTAAAATTGAATGAATGAAAAAAAAAATAAATTTTAATTTAACTTACGTGGGTATGAGATGATCTCCAACTTTTCGGGCCATATTTTGATAGTTTGCTCTCTGGATCGGCAAACATGTATTCGCCGTCTGTAAATAAAATCAAAAAGAAAAACAAAAAATTAGTTATTGTTGAACTATTAAAGATTATTAAAGTTTTTTTTTTTCAAAATATTCGAAGTCACTACAGAAAATGAGTTTTGAAAGTAGATAAAAAAAAACCATAACAAAAATACAAACAAAACAAGATAAAATCAAATAATAAAAAATTATTAAATACCGTTATAAATGAATTTTAAGCTCAACATCAAAGACATGAACCTAAATCATTTTTGTTTTTATTCTTCTATTTTTTTTTTGTTTTTTTTTCTTTTGTTTTTTTTTTTTTAATGTTAACTTTTGTTAAACAAATCTGCTGTCATGTCAGTTATTAGTTATGGCGTCAAAGATTCCAAATGTTAAGAAAGCAGAAATCATTGAATTTAATTTTGTTTTTTGATTTTTTTATGCTTGATGAACTGATTATCAAAAAATTTATGACATAACATACATCAAATCTTTTTTTTAATAATAAACAACAATAATAAAAAACAAGAAGAAAAAAATTACAATAATAACAACAATAACGAAAAGGTGAATTTAAGAAGAAAAATAAGTGAAACAAAAGTTTCTAGTTTCCAAAAGGCATAGATAGATGGATGAAATTATCACAGAATAATGCACGGGCTTTGATTTTGTTTTTGTTTTCAAATAATTTTAGATGACGCGGTAGTACAATGGGGTATACGAATATAGTGAACGAATGGATGAAATGCAGCAGTTACGTATAGGTAAATATTGGAGCTTTATATATATATATATATATATATATGTTATTTTTTTTTTGTTTTGTACAATTTGGAAACAAAAACAGTTAATAGGTTTTTGATGTTTTTTACTTTTTTGTTTTTGTTTTAAAATTGTTTTTTTTTTTTGCTTCTTTTTTTATGAATTTTGGTTAGAGAAATGAATTTTAATAGAGTGGAATGTATTGTAGAATTGCTTAAAGGCATATATTATTATATTGTTATGTATTTTGAAAATCAAAAAATAATTTATTTTTTTTTATTTTTTTATGCTGATGATGATGACGCGAACTACTAAAAGTAACATGGAAAGTTTAAGAACCTTTTAATTTTTTTTATATTTTGTTTTTTCGAAATTAGTTTAATAAATTTTTTTTTGTTATATTTTATTTTTTATATTTATTAGAATAAAGTAGGTGCTGGTTTACTGTCCAGTGATGGTTTATTTCTTTTATTATGTGACAAGCATTAAGATATATTTTGATTATAGATAGATATGATTATATTATGAATATTTTGTTGTATTGAACATTTTTATTTTATTTTTTGAATGGTGTTATAAAATTTATGATTTCGTTTTTATGTACTCTCAATACCCCTACTCTCAATAATTGATTAAGGGGAAAAAATGGTTCAGTGTTCAGTGTTGTGTAATTAAGAGTTTGCAATAAATTGAAAATTCGTTGAATTAACGAAATATCGGTAGTAAAATTGTACAACTTTTAATGATATCTGGTGTTGTGAAAGTCCCAAAAAATGGAACACAATATGAATCACCAAAAAATTCAAATTAGTTATAATGTCAAAGATTGTGGACTCAGCATTTATAAATTGCTTATATTACATTGATTAAATTTGTTATGTAAATGGCTTAGATTAGATTGGATTTTAACAGAATTACTTTTCAGCGGATTCAATTTTGGATATTGCTATTTGGATAAGATTATGTTCCTATTGTGTTGAAATATTTCATGTATTAGTATAGTAATAATAACAATCGAAATAATTGAATTAAAAAAAAATTAATCAATATAAAATACCACACTCTAAGATTTTATCCATTTTGGCATCCTAGAGTTGACCAGTGAGTCAATTTAAATTTTAATTTGGAAGATTAATGCACACTCTCTGGTGTCAAGAAAATTAATATTGAAAAAAAAAAAAACATATTTTTTTTTTTTAACATTTTTCAAACAATACAAAAAAAATTCAAAACAAAATTCTTTTTAATCGGTTTGAATTAGATTTCAAAAGGTTTTAGAAAAAAATAAATAAAAACAATATACTTCTAAAATATTTTTCTTTTAATGCGACAGGCTTCAGTTCAAAATAATCTATAAAGTTCAGTTTTTTAATAGAAAAATTTTTTTCTCTTTAAATTTAGAATGTGCTTATTTTCTATACTTTAGAATAATGAGTGAGTGTATATTAGTAGAAATAATAAAATTGATTCATATTGATTATAAATAATACGAGATGATAATAAATTGTAGATTTAGACCCTCCTATATAAATTTTAATTAATATTAAAGTTTTTCCAATTTGGATTCTGAACGAATTGAATTTATTTTTTATTCGAACTTTAGTTTATTTAAATTGGGTTTTCAAGTCATAGTTTGTGTACGCTTAGTATTAGTATCGACCACTTGTAGCTTTTAAAGAACCGTAGCTATTCCAATTTATCTATAAATGTTGAATTCAGAATATTATTCTTCGTATTCATCGTATTCCTCATCGTACATCATATATAATTCAACATTTTCATCGTATTCTATTTGCAGCGATTATTAACCGAGTTGGTTAGTTATTGGTTTATCGACCTTCAACAAATGTTATTTGATCAACCTCATTTTCAAATTTATTTATTGTTAAATAAAATAAATAAATAAAATAATTGTAATAAACGAATTCGTTTGCAATGTTGTAGTCTTCTAAAATTACTTATACTTCTTAATGATATTGCCTCCTCCCTGACAGACATAATATTGAGATCTGATTTTATTTTATCGATTCGCGTGTACCATGGTGCATTTACGAGTAAGATTGAAATTTTTCTATTATGTCTACGTTTGTATTACATACAAATTATACCCACAAGATTCGTATGTCAAATATGTTATATCTATGTTTGCTTTCCAAATTGTACCACTATAATTGCAATTCGTATGGCTTTTCATATAGTATTGATTTGTTTATCAGTGATAAGTGATAGCTCTGAAGTAGATTCAGTTAGCCAATATAAGCCAATATAAATTGTTGTTAACTTAATGTAAACTTTTATAAAAATTTTTGAAATACAACTTTTAACACAGTTGATTCTGATGCTTCAGAGCAAATGACAAAATGCCTTAATCAAATATTTAAATTATGTATTCCTTGTGGATTGTTTGTTTGTTTTCAGAGTGTGTTGTCGTAGTTTTATGATGTTTTTTTTCGATATATGTTCGTCAATTAATATTCAGAAGTCGGTAATAAATACTATAGTCTGTGTGTATATGTAATCATATACGATAATATATCACTTCATATCATCATTTGGCTAGTAATTTTCATTACTGTGGTAAGAACAATCGTAAATTCTTATCTTGTTAATGAAGTGTTTATAGATCTCTTGCATTTGACCGGGATATTTGTTATATTATTATAATTGAGGCAAGTTAAAGAAGATATTAGGCAAAATTCCATGCCATAACATGTTAGAACAAATTTCGCCCAAAACGCGATTGTATGACTTCACTTGTGTATACGATTTTTTGTTCGTTCAATTTTCGTTCAATTAATTAAATAACAGTTTATTTTCTGTACATATTTTTGATTGAACTTTTCTATTTGTTATATTTTTAATTTTTCAGTATTTTGTTGTATAACAAATCATTTGTCAGAAACAGAGTTTAACAAGATTCATCAGTGATTTTTAGTGAATCTATTTAATTTTATTTCAGTTTATCAGATGCGTAGGCTTTTCTTGGCACAATTTTGGTATACTTTTTATTGGGTCTAACATCTCTCTAACTTTTACCAAACATATATATGTAAGTATAGCTATAAACTGATCAATTCATTTTACAGTTTATTTTTATTATTCAAATTATTCGATATCAGCTCTAAATTATTTTTTTAGTTCGATTTAAACCTTGTTTACTACTTTATTTTATTTTTTATATTTTTCTATATAAATATACATATTATATATATTTATATATATATATAATTTCTGTTAATATATGTATAATTTAAATATATGTATGTTGAAAATAAAAATTTTTTGAATATTTTTATGAATAGCTTATAAAAATTATGTATAATTGATGAATACATTATGATATACGTTTTCAAATTTTGTTGTTTTGTTATTTCTACTCTACTCTCTTTCTACTTTGCCTGTTTTCTGTCTTCATTAAAATGCAGGTCGAAAATTTAGAAATTAAAAAAAAAAAATTGAATTTGAAATTATTTTTCAATAATAAAAATAAGATTATGAATTTCTTTTCAAAACCAATTGGGATTCATTTTGAAATTTTTGGGAATAGGCATTAAAAAAAAAAAAAAAAAAAAAAAAAAAAAACAAAATACCTACAAAATGAAATAAGACGCAACTTACAATAAATTTAATATTCAATACTATGAATATTGAATTTGATGAAAAAGCTCTTATATTTGAACATTTTTATTTTTATGAATTTTAAATTAATTTACAAAATAAAAATAATAATAATACTGCCTATAATAATGTGTAACCTATAGATAGATTTCATTTTGAAAACATATTCAAAACAATCACAACAAAACAAAAAAATTATATAAAAGGCAGGTGTAAGCGATTAATGAGAAATTTCTCTTAATTTTTTTTAACAAAATTAATTTTAAATATAATAATAATAATATACATAATGTAATACATTTTAATAATGATTTGTTATTATTAAATATACTATATATGTATATTATTATATTAGTAGGTTAGAGTAGACATTTTGTTAATTTCATTTTTAATTCATTCACAGAATACTTTAATCTTAATTTTTGTAATTAGGACAGAGACGTGTAACATGCTTAACAAAATGAACAACAGATTTTGGTACTAGAAATAGTATTTTTTTTTTATATTATAGCCAAAACTTAGGTTGTGAACCTTTGAATACTAAATTAGAAATAGATAATTCGAACTCGATTAGAATGAGATAATTGATAACATCTCATAGCAACAAGTAAATTCATCGCAAACATCAGAAGTCGGATTACCATAAATATAGAACATTTTTTTTAAAAATTTAAATATAGCTTTAAATATAACGTATTTGTTTAAAAAATAAAACCGGAAGAAGGAAGCAATTTTGTTAGGATTTATTTTGAAATTTTAAATTTATTTCAAATTTGACTATCTTTCATTTATAGTTTAAAAGGTGATTAACGAATTTTCCGTTGATTTAACATTAAGGCTTCATTTTGTGAATTATGATAAATTATACAACTTCGTATCATTTTCGAAAAATAAAAAAAATTAATATTTGAGAAAATATTTACGATAGATATATCAAAAATAACAAAAATTAAATCAGATTGTCGTCCTCTCTGATGGGATTGCAGGACAGCATTGACGATGAAATCAAATCTCGTTTCGATTATTTTGCGCTTTGTATCAAACTAAATTGAAGAAATTCTTAATTCCCCAGTCTAACTAAATTAGTCGAAATGGTCATATTGACTAATGGAATCAAAAAGCTGTTTTCAATTTGAATTGATCTGGAATCATACATTTTGAATTAGCTAACTAGTTAACTCTAATTCTATAACTAATTTATGTATGAAAATATAACAAAATTAATAATTAGTCTTTAACTATAGGCACACATCCTCAGATTCAGTAAAAGTAGAAGTTCAACATTCATTATGTGCCAACTTTTGAATGCTCTGATCGAATTTGGATGTTTTTTTTCGTTGCAGTTTCAGTTATATGTTTTGCTACCATTCTATTCTTTTTCTTTTACATTTTGTTTTCAAATCTCTGGTTCTCGCATGGTTATATCGTAATTGATCATAGCATCTGCAATTGACTGGTAGGCCTGGATTTCGGTTGTAGGGATAAAGTGATCAATTGTGTATAAAATATAATATGTGATGTGATGTATGACATATAATATCAGTGACATGACTTAAATTATATATTCTTAATGATATAATTGTTTTTCATGATCATATCACGTGACATATGCATTTCATAATAGAATTCAGAATTTTGACTGTAGTGATGTTGGTATTACTCATGCTGCATATACATATTTTTATTTTGTTATGAATGCTCATCCTTTTATTTATTTATTTATTTTATTTATTAAACAGTGGACCTGCAAATAAATCTACTTCAGGTCTTTTTTTCTTTCGGGATGTGGGCCTTTGGTCTCATCGTTTTATTTGTCAAATTTCGTTTCTCAAGCTGTGAAAATTTTTTTCATATATTTTATTTATCAAAAACAAAATAATAAAATCAACAAGATGGGCTTAGAACTGCAATTTATGTATAGACAATGTTGAAAAATATATTTTTGCAATAAATAGTATACAACTAGCGTAATATAAAATGTTGAAGAATTTGCAATTTAAGCATAACTGAACGATCGATATAGCATAGTGGTTATACACCTTATCTAACTACACTAATCAAAGTTTTGGATTCGAATTCCTCTTCGAGCCTGGATGTAATATGTTTAAAAAAAAAATTGTTTGAGATCATGCATAATTGATACTTAATAACTAAAAACATCATATTGTTTAGAAGATAACGGTATATATCACCAATTTGTCCTTTCAACACATTATAACACGAACTCGACTATAACTTGTTCTCTAAGCAGATACGAAGCTGCGACAAATCTATAATTATTAATAATTCTATTTTTGTATTACAAATATCGAATGTGTGCAAGGACATCAACCATTTTGTTGCCCCTTACATATTTCTTTATCGTAATTCGATCGTTATTTAATTTTAATGTAAATTAGGAATAAATGTGTCAAAAATTTGTAAACAAATAAGAAAAAAAAAAAACAAAAAATTAAAATTATTTTTGGAATTTTTTTTTATCCTATCAAACAAAAAAAAAAAAAAAAATGTGCAAATTTTAAGGCCTACGTGACATAGGAACTCGTCATAATGGAGATGGCGTATAATATAGTATATTATAAAAAAACAAAGATAAAATATTAAAAATTAAAAAATAAGTTCAGGCAACAAAATATTAAAATATTTAAAAAAAAAGCAAAAATAATAAAAAGAAAAAATATTAAGCAAAGTTTTAAATGATTTCCATTTTTGTTTTTTTTATTATTTTTTTTTTTTCATAAATTCCAACCTTGAGAAAGTTAAATACGTTTGGTATGCTCCACTAAAATCTCTGATAAAATTTTATCGAATTCCTTCTTTTCTATATAATGTTATATATATATATATATATATACATATTCTATAAGTACACATTCATTCATACATGATACAAGAACAACAACAAAACTTAACTATAGAGATAAATTTATGTACATATATATGAAGTCCATTATACGACCATGTCTCCTATACATTTTACAAGATTTCCAACTAAATCGGTTCTCTACTGATCATTTTTGTTTCATGAACGTAATAATTTATGTATGTGTAAATGAATGTATGTATGTATTGTATTAAATTTGTGCTCCTCCGATCAAAATGCATTAAATTTCAATTTTAGCTTTTCTTCTTTTTATTATTATTATTATTATTATTATTCTTTATATACATATCTATGAAGTCGTTAATACCCATCAGCGTGCTGCACTCAGAATCGATAAAGTTGGGTTGAGGAATAAGTATAAGAAAAAAAAAAAACACAAATCAGAAAAAGAACAAAAATATAAACCTGAATACAACCATGATTTTACATATATTTTAAAATATAGATGTACATATATATATATATATATATTATATTTTAATATTCATTTTCTGAAACTCCAACAGCAATAATAAAAAAAAAAAAAACAACACAATGAATTCCTTTATGATAACATCAAAAAGGTGCATGGTACGAGGCCATAAATTTGTTGGTCTCCATCTTCTCCAACAGAATAGCATAAAATAAATAACAAAAAAAAAACAACAATAACAAAATTTTATTATTGGTACTGTATTAGTGGTTGGATTCTGTTATGCTTGTTGTGCCTGCCTGCCTGACTGACTATTTATTTGAAATTATTTGTGTTTTTTTTTTATTAATATTATTATTTTTTTTTGATAAAAGACTATTTATTCTATATAGATGTTGCAGATGCTATAATACTAGAATACATTTATTTTGTTGTATGTTGTATGATGATGATGATGATGATGATGATGCAGGCAGGCATTATGCATAAAGAAAATCTTCAAAAGGAGAAGAGATAAATATTGTACCAAAAACAAGTTTTTTTTTTTTGCTGTTGCTGTTGTTATTGCCTTTACCTTTACCTTACTTTACCTCCTTCCTTTTGGGTTATATATTTACATATATATAGATATATATATACATATGTGATATTATTACAAACATTCATGTATAATAATATAAATTTGATTTTGAAGAAAATAAAAAATAAAAATGAAACTATCAAATCTGTTTTTTTTTGTTGTTGTTCTTGTTGTTTTGTTGAAATTCCTCGAGTTATATCCGTGCAGCTACCTGAATTACTGAACACGCGTCTTATGTCTTTCAATATAACCTCGGCTTTGGAATGGCTTATAATGTAAAGATTTTATATAATGATATATATTATATATATATATATCGTGTTTTTTTTTTATAGAATTATACGATATAAATTTTACCTTTACGATAATTTTTGTTTTGTACCTTAGGAGTTTGTTTTTTATTGTATTTTTTTTTCAAATTTTTTTGTAATTTTTAAATTCAAGAATTTCGTGTTCGTTGTTTTTGGTTTGGGATTTTATTTTATTTTATTTTTTACCATCATCGTTATTATTATCATCATTGTTATCATTATCATTATAATCATCATCATCATCATGATCAGCATCATCATTATCATCACTATTATAGTTGGTATATTAAATTGGTATTCAACTCTTCTTTCATTATTAGTGTTTTGGTTGTTGCTGTTGTTGTTGATTATTTTATTAAATTTTATTCGAGTGCATAATATGGAGGAGATGTGCTAGGCCTGGTGGTTTTTATTTTTTTTATTTTTGGATATTTTGAAAAGAAATTTTTTTTTTCTTAAATATAAAAGGGGACGTCTATTTTAAGGAAACAAGGGTTCTTATTTTAATTTTTTTTTTGTTCGTTGATTTTTGTTTTTGCTGTTTGAAAATTTTTATTGACTAGATGGAGCACTTTAAAGGAGTATATATGTACTTATATATGTATTTATTCAAGTATATATGCATACAATATGTACCTATATTAAATTTACAAGTTTTTTTTTCTACGTTAAAAAGTATTCAAAATAAAAATGACGAAATGAAAAAATGATGCTAGTAATGATATTGATGTTGATGATGATGATGATGATGATATTGTGTGTTGCTTTTGAAGAAGGAAAATAAAAAATTCGATTCTTAATTTTTGTGTTTGGTAATTTTTTTTTTTATCAAAAGAATTTTGTGAATTTTATACAAGAATAAATCTTAATGTTGGTTTTATAAAAGAGTTTCTAATGGGTTACGATCTAAAAATCTGAATCTTATACTTGAGTACATATTATTATTAATCTCAATACAATTGAGTTGATTATTTTATATTTATTTAAAATTTAAGTCGACCTGAGTGGTCTTAGCACATTAATTGAGAAGATCTAAATCAATTCAATTGCGTTATGTGTTTTTAAAATTAGAAGTATAGGATAAGCTAGGATAAGCGGGAAATGATCATAGTAAATTATATCTTCAATTAAAATAATTTTTACTATAAATTTAACAATTTTATTCCGCATATGAATTTTTATCAATTTGTTTGTCCCAAAAAAAAATATAATTGAATAAAGTAGAATTAAAGTGGAAATTCTGTATTAGCAAAGAAAATAATAAGGGAAAAACTCCACTGGGTACCTTCAAATAATAACAAAATTTTATTAATATTCCTTGTCAATATTAAGGTAATTGCGTTGTATATTACTGTTTCTGCTATATCTGGGAACATTAATTATACTCTTTAGTACCGACTTTGTGTTTTAGTTTAAAAATTCCGGTTATGACGACTTTATTATAAAAAGCAATATATATTAACTTTCAGGACATCTGGTGATTTATGAATGTATGTTTGTTGGATTATTTAAATCAGTATGTACTGTGGTGGCTTTATAATGTAAAATGAATGTAAACTAATTTTAAAAAAACTATTT
The DNA here is from genome assembly GCA_963942445.1 of Argyra leucocephala. NCBI lineage: Eukaryota > Metazoa > Arthropoda > Insecta > Diptera > Dolichopodidae > Argyra > Argyra leucocephala. Next base: position 38,893,442 of record OZ012680.1, read on the forward strand.
TAATACATAGAATTAAATTGTATTATTAAACAATTGGCTCAACTGATTAAAGAAGAAGACTAACTACGTATAAATATTTTTTATTGTCTGTTTCTACTCCTAATTGGAAGCATAAAAATTCTTTATAGCTCGAATTAATTGTTTGTTCGAGACTATGTATTACCCTCTTAAGTTTTACACAAATAAACTAGTCAAAATAGTAATTTCTATATGTAATAAAATCCTTCCATATCATTGTTGGCTGGTCACTTTCAAATTATATAATTTTCATAAGGAATATATAGGTACAATCTAAAATATATCTTTCAAAATTTCTGAAGTCAAAATTAAGTGACATTCCGGTACATTGGATTCAGTTAAAGATTTGTTAAGTATTTAAGTTTTTTTTTTTTTACTGTCTTTCAGTCTGTTGTGTTTTTAAATTTTTTATTTTATTCTTTTAATTTTTTTGATATTTTTATTTTTTGAAAAAATTTACCTGAACTTTAGGTAAGAATTTTTTTTTTGTTGTATTTTGTTTTGTTTTACTTTTCGACAACAAAAAAGATGAAACGATTTCTATGTTTTGTGGTTATTTTGAAAATTTATTTCTATAGCAATATATATGTATAATATGTGTATCGAAACATTATTTCTATAGAGAGAGATAGAATGAGAAAAACATTATCATAAGACTTGAATTAAGTTAAGTTCTGAGCTCGTGTTCTATGTTTTCCTTGAGGGTTATAATTTTTTTTATTGTTTTTTTATTTTTATTATATTTGTATAATACTTTTATATATGTATACAGGACTGTTGAAAAAAATACAAGAAGAAAAAACAAAAATCAAATAAATAGGTTTTCATGCATAATTTATAGACAAATTAATTCAATTTGAATTTGATTTAAGTCTGTTGTAATTTAATTTTATCATTGTTTTTTTACACGTTCCTTAGCTCAAAGTAGGTATGAGAGGACTCAGATTTGAGTTGGAGTATTGAATTAAATCTAAATTTGAGTTTTTAACTAACTCTCGTCTCAATTTTACTTAAAAAACTATCATTGCGGAATTCTATAAATCAAAACTAAGTGAAAATTAAATTTTTTTATTTATTACAAAAATAGAGTTTGTCAGTTCTATATAATTCTAAAACAATTGTAAGGCATCAAAGAAGAATGAAAAATTAGCTAAAAGCATTAAAAAACAAAAATATTTAATTTTTTATTAACAAAAAAAAATTATACATATATGTGAAAAAATACAAAAGACTTAAGTGAGAAACTTTTACTATTATTTTGGTTTTTATTTTTTCGATTTTTGGTATTTTTTTTTCCTTTTATTTACTTTATTTTATCAATTTAATAAAATTATGAAACTAAAAAATAAACTTACCTATTAATACAGCTAAACCGAACAATTCGGTGTCTAACATTCCTTGTTTTCCAAAATGTAAACATGTTTGAGAATAAACTTCTCGTACACGACTTTTTGCTTCGACAAGAAAGTAAAGTGTTCTTGGTTGTGGTGTTCCTAAGAGTCTAAATTTGATATAAAATAAAAATTATTATGTTAATTAAAATTTAAGTTAATTAAGGTTAATCAAAACAATTTTAATCTGAATTTTTAAAATAACTAGGCTCAAATAATTGCTTCACCATTATTGTATTATTTTTCAATAAAAATTGAGGAAGAAAAAAATGTCTTACCTTAAAGCTAAAAACCGTGAGCCTGGTGATAGTGGTCTTGTTGGTGGCGCGCATGCCTCTAGGGGCGCGCTTACGGTACAAAAAGTTCGCATGCTGCATTATTACTAAACTGCAATTATTCGTTTGAAATAGTTCTGAAAAGAAAAATGAAAAAAAAAATTATTAATTTTAAAAATTTAAAAAAATTTATATTAAAAATAATAATAAATTTTTGCTCTTATATAAGATGTGAGATATTTCGAATACATAAAAAGTAGTAACGTAGATAGTAATTTTTTTCAATTTTGCGATTATTTTAAGAAATTAAAAAAACTGATTTAACTAAATGATAATTTAAAATTTTACAGATAGTAGCCAGAGCAAAGTAAATAGAGGTGAGAGGCAGGAGTTAATTTTTTTATAAAAAATGTTAAAGCAACAAAGAAATAAAAAGTGTTTATCCATTTTGATTAAAAAATGCAATCATAATAAATGTACACTCACGAATTGTTATAAATGTTTCAATATTCAGAGCGCGAGTTGGACGATCAGAAGATTAAACATTTCTAAGTAATAGGCTTCCTGAAAATAATTTAAAATTTAATTTACTATTTTTACATGGCTTTTAGGACAAATTTTTTTATAACAGGATTTGATAATAATAATAACGTTTATTTTAATCTTGGAAATGTTTTGTCGGATAGATAATATTAAGATTATCCATTTTTTTTATTAAATTTTACATCATAATATAATCTGTTAATTATTTTAAGGGCACTAAACAATAATCGAACTTAGATCATTATATTTACTAACTGTAAGTTACATATTTTAGAAACTTTATTTAATTTAATATATACCAGCTCATTAACTCTTTTTGAGGTAAATAAAATTGAATTGAATTTCTGATTAAATTGCATTAAAAACTATAAATGTTATGGACAAGAAATTGTTTTGATTAATTAGCATAAGATCTGATATCTGTAAAATTAAATGTACAAATGTACTTATACATAAATGTAAATATTTGGGTAAATCATTAAATTGGGATTATGTTAAAGACATTTTAGTGATCTTAAAATATTGGTAAAATTATTTAAAAAAATTAACAAATCGAAAATTTTGAAGTTTTAGAATATAATTAATTTTTTCATAAATAAAAAACAATAAAATAAAAAATAAAAATTGAATATTTAACTTTTAAAAAATTTGCATTACAATTACAATTGAATAATATTTTAAATAATTGCCGTATTACAACTGTATTAATTAAAACTGTATTAATTGCTGTATTAATTTATTAAACCAATAAATTTTAAAATGTTTTTGTTATAACTATTACTAAGATTTGGGTGAATGCATGTGCAGGACAGAACCAGCAGAACAAAATGGATAGGACAGAACTATATTCGATCCCTACTGATTTCTGCATTACTGTTTAATTGTATTTTTCCTAAATTCTTTGTTATAATTTACCTAATGTTGTTAAAATGTACCTAATTAGAACCTTAGCATAGATTAAAAACAATTGAAGATTTTTTGTACCCATATACAAGTTTTGGTGAACTGTTCCCTTGTTAGGCCAATTTATTTTGGATATTCTCATTTTCAATAAATTACTATTTAATTTAATTTAATTTGTAGAGCTTTATGATGAGCCCCATCATCCTTCTGGATCTACTATTATTCAGGAATTCAAAACATGTTTTTAATTTCACAGTAGCACAACTTCATTTCATTTTAGTGATAACCTAACCCAATTTATTTCGATGTATAATAATTAAAATATTTTTTTGCAACATTAATTCCACAAGCGGGATTCAAAAATACAACCTTCATGTTAGTAGTCATATAACATAATCACTATACCATAACGGTCGGCTATGCTAATTTTTTTAAAGATATATTTGCACTTAAAAATATAAGCTCAGATTTGATAGCATAATTAAGAAAATTGTATACGCAGTCTATCCGTATATGTTCAGAATTAATTCAATTACGTCTTTACTAATAAATAATTAATTATTTTATTATAATATATAATATATTATATTTTTTTTTATTATAATAATAAAAAACAAAGTCGAAAAAGAAACTGCACGCTAATTAGCCCGTGAGAAAACAATATTTTTCAGGTTAGGTTGAAGATCATTGCTGCACTTGAGTAAACATCAAAAATTCTATGATTATAAAATATTAGAAATTCAATAAAAAAAAATTAAATTAAAAAATTCGTCACACATCAGTAAGCTCATGTGCTCAGTTTGCCTGCAAACAGACTGCTTATTATTGTTAACATTGGTGTTGTTACGCTTTACGTATCTTATAATAATTGTTGTTGTTGTTATTTTTCTTTTTATTATTATTATTATTATTATTATTACAAATATTATTATTATTATTATTATTATTGAAAATCTCTCTACTTCAAAGTGGACGAACAATGGAATGTGGCACAATAAATCCATCAAAATTAATATGAATTCAACTTCGTTTGTTACTACTAAAAAAAAAAAAATTAAAATAAAAAGTCGTGTTTATCAAAAAAAAAAAAACAAAAAACATTATAAGAAGTATTAAACAACAACAGTAGTAATAATAACAAGAATGACAACAAAATATATATATATGTATATTTCCAAGAGAGTCACTGATTTTTAATTTTTTGTTTTTTTTTATGGAATTTCATTGGAACCCAAATATTTGGGAAAATATGTATCTTCTTCAGTAAATATTTTACTTTTGAATTCCATCACAAACGAAAATTTTACAAAAACAAAATCACAAAAACAAAAACTAAATAACAATAATTTTTTGTTATACCGTTGTTACTGTCAACTATAAATTAATATTTTTTTTAATTTCATTATTATTGAATAATTATATACGTTGTTACTGTCAACTATAAATTTAAAAATATTTTTTTTATTTATTATGCCTTTTAGTTTCAATGTGCAGTTTTTCTTATTTCTAATTTCAATAATTAAGAGTTTATACTAATGTATTTACACTCTATGACTTCAAATTTACTTAGACCAACCTGAACTTTTATATTAATAATATTTATATTTTTTAAAGAAAAATGGTGAGAAAAATCTTTTTAATCAATTTATTTTTATCCAAATATTTATTTTTATCCACATTTTTTTTAAATTTAATTAAATATGATACAATTTATAGTGACGTGAACTAAATAAAAAATAAATTATTATATTAGAAAAACAAACTATATTAAAAAAATATTGGAAAAATGAATGACGTACGGCAGCCGATCACAATATTGTGAAAATTTGTAGGTGGTTTGAAAACTAATTATAAAAATTTTTTTTTATTGCAAATTATTTTCCAATTTGAAATCAAAATTGTGAAGGTAGGAGCATGGAATTAAATTTGTATTTTATTATACTTCTCTTTTCGCATTCAGATAGATCGAATCCATTATTGTAGTTATGAGACTGTGTTGCAGTTTCTTGATGGTATTAATTTTTAATAAATTTTTTTGATTATGTTATTGCTGTTAATTTTTTTATTAGATTGTTGCTATTCTATGTTTTTCGCGTAATGTAGCACATTCATAGTCTATCTAGTTGAAGTTGAAAAAATGAATTCTATATTCCATAAAATTTATTCATGCGTTTCTTGATCCGCTCCTTTTGATTAGACTATAGACAATTTATAATATATTTGATAAGATTATTAAAATAGAAATATTTTTTCAATTAACACTTAAGATTAGCATTTAATTGAAACTGGGCAGAAAGGTGTTTGTATCAATTAGTTAAATATTTTTAACTAATCAGGATCCGACGCTTTATTCAAAATTTTAGTAGCGCTGAAAAGCTGGCACTTTGATATGATTGATTTAGATATCATAATTTATTAGATTCGGAAATAGAGGTTAAATAATAATTTTTATTTGAAGCTGATAGTGAACTAGCAATTTTTATTAATGAACAATTTAAATTTTAATCAATATTGTAAATAAAAAAAAAATGGTTAATACCATAATATGCTCAATTGAGCTAAAACGTTTTTCGAAGAGTAAAATAGTATAAGGAATAGTGAATGCTGTTGTTCTATTCTCCTAAACGAATTCTGTTCAAAAATTCAGTGACTTAATTAAAAAAATTCTATTATATAAATTTAACATCTAGTTTTGATTTTACCAAGAGAAAATTTGATGTGGTTGTTATAACTCACATATTGTTTTCTATAAAATCTATATATGAGTTTTAATACATTTTAAATTCAAACTAGAAGTTGTACAGGTATTACAACATTATTATACCTACTGATGAGTTCCAGTAGGGTTAATGAATAGTAAACGAAACAATCCTTCAATTTTTAAAAAAAATTCTATTAATTTAGTTGAAAGTTAGAATGTTCTTGCAATCACTCATGAAGCAAGTAAGTTTGTTTTGATAGTTCGAAATTGGTTATTATAGAAAAAAGTAGGTAGTATTCTAGTTAATTTGACTCCCTGATACTACTGTACTACCAACCGCGTGTTCTTCGCTTGAGTTTGTGATATCTTTCGGGACTTCTATATGTATTTCGAAAAAAACCAGAAATTCGAACAAGATGTTTTTCATTAAATTTCTTAAAAGGCTTTGAAAGACATTATTTGTAGTTATTTTCGAAATATTTATTTACAGTTGTGTTGCTAGGTTACTACTATTAATAAGTATCATACATTTTTTTTCAAAATTATGTATAGTTTTTTTTCTGAAAAAAGTAAGCACATCATACATTTTCGAAATTAAATATTTTAAATGTCAAATATTGAATTTGAAAAAAAAAAAAAAATAATTCAAATTTATAAAAAAAATTAACATTTTTAAAAATAGTTACGATTTTTAAGAATAATTAGTATGTGTATGTATATATAATATGTAGATATATATAATGAAAGAATTTCGAATACCTGATAAATTATAAAAAGGTACGGATTACAATACAAAATAAACTATGATTGGAATGTGGAATTTTTGATTTTTTTTTTTGTTTTATTAACTTCGTTTTTTTGTTGGTTTTTTTTTTTTTTTTTGTTATTTTTTTATTATAATAGTGTGAAGGTGTTTCATGGCTTGTTATTTTAGTTTTTGTATTTTTTTTTATTGTTTTTAATTTTTGATTGAAGTACATATAATCAATGGAATTTTACCTGAAGAGCTACACTCAGGTGAATAGTTAAAAAAAATTGTTTTTTTTTTCGTTTTTTACATTTTTTGATTAAATCAATAAGAAAAAAATAAAAAATCTCTGTGGGTTTATTTTTTGTTTAATTTTATTTCTGTGATTTTTGAAACGTTTTTCACAGAGATTTTAATTTTTCTCAGATAAAAATGATTGGATTTTTATTTTTTTTTACTGATTCATTCTGGCCTAATCAATTTTTAAATTTAAAGAGTTTTAAAATTTAGAATCAAAATAAGAATGCGGAAATAATTTTTTATAGTTAAAATGAGTGATTCAATTGGTTTTTTTTTAAATTATTTTTTTTTTGGGGGATTAAGGAATTTTATTAAAAAAAAATGTATTTTAAGAAATGCATTTTTATTTTTAAGATTCGATGTCTTAAGACTTTTATTTTGGGCATTTTAAATTTGTTTATTATATTATCCAACTTCTTCTACAGATCCGCTTTAAGGAAGTAACGATTAAATTATTAGATTTTGTAATAATGCTAGCAAAAAATGGGTTCTGGTTGTGTTAAACAATGCACTTTACTTATAAACGGGTTCAATTTTTTATATTGTGTAATAACGATCTACCGACACTCTACCTTGATAGTTTTGTTCAATGATTGGTTGGAGTAGATTGTAGTTTTGGAATGGCGAAATATGGTAAAAGCAGTAGTTTGCTGTTATCTTGTTAGATAGAGTAAATTGAGTGAATTTGATATATTTTTATGTTACTATATTTAATATTTCTTGTTTTATAAATTTTTAAGTGAAGTCTTAAATATTTAAGGTAAATTAGCTTTTGGTTTTGTTGAAACAAAGTCTCTTATTATTATTATTGTATATTATTATATGTCAGTCTATCAACGTGTGATGATTTTATCTTTGTTTAAGATCAAATGTTTCTAGAAAATTTGAAAAAAATATTTGAATGTTTAATACTTTACAAAAATGCGGACCTAGTATAGCAATTTAAATACGTAGAGCTTTATATTGTTTTAGGACTCTAAAGTTACGATCAAGAAGAATGCTATTATCGTTATTTAAACTCTACATTTAATTTTTTTTCTGACTCCAGCCGATATATTCAAATGTGGGTAGGCGATGGGCGGGGATTTTTTCATAAATTTGTTCCTAATCAAGCATAAAATGAAATTGTTGACAGTTTATTAACTTGTTGAGATATTAATTAGTATTAAAATCTCCTACACTTAATTATATTGCTGGAGAGGCGATTAAAATCTATTAATTGTTGTGTCAACATTATGAAACAAACAATTTAACCAATTAACTAGATTGTAAATCGCATGTAGAATCAAGAGTATACAGCCTTGACGAACGCTTCTACTAGTTACAATTTGATTATATTAAATTAAAATTACAACTATTATAACTATAAGAACAATTACATCAAAATTAATAACTCAATGTTCAGATGACATTAATCATTTTTGTTTCGCTATAGAGATTAGATTAAGATCCACAGTAACAGAGACCAAAAAATTATTTTTGAGAAATATTTCATAGTTGATAAAAAATTAGAGTGTCAGATTCAGCAAAATATCACCTAAAAAATAAAAATTATTTGCAAAGATCCGCTATCAAATACTTCATTGAAATTATTGAAATGTTAACATAAAATTTTTCGAATATTAATTTGTCAAACTTTGAAAAATTTATTTTAATGTCCGAATCAAATTTGACGATTCTATTTCAAGAATTTTGGAAAGTTGAATTTAAATAAATAAATTAATTAAATTTTGTATGTAGTGTTTACCATAAATTCATTAGTAATTACCCACCCATCATATGATGAAAGTAATTGGATTAATATTCTAAATTCCACTTCAATTTTAAATGAACACAAAAAACAAAAAAAATAATTATAAAAAAAAAATAAAAATGTTTTAAAAAATTCCAAAAATGTCTAATAAAAAAATATAGTAAAATTTTTTTTTATTTTATTATTTTTATTTTTTTAACATAAAATTAATACACCTGGTTATTTGATGATGGCAACCAAATTTTTCTATTTATAGTTTATTTAATTTATTTCATACTTAATAAATGAATTCGCATGGATATGTGTGTGAATATCTTATATATATGTGAATTGCTATTAAATAATATCGTAAATATTTCATTTACGCACCACACCACATACAAATAAACATCATTTCAACTTGAATTAAACTAAAAATAACAATAATAACAATAACACAAAATAAAATAACAAAAAAAACAAATTCATTGGGACATAAATTATGATCTTTTCTAAAAATAAATCCTTAACCTGATCTCAATAAATTCCAGTTCGATTCGATATTTTTATTTTTGTTGTTCCTCATGAGTTGTACTTTTTGTTGTTGCTGTTGTTGTTACTGTTGTTTTTAAGAGACAAAATTACAACACGACAACTTCCAACACTTCATTTATCTCTGTTTATTTATTTGTTTTTGTTGTTTTGTTATTATTTTTATGATTTTTTTCTTCTTCTAGTTACAATTGGTATTACGACGAGTATTCGAATAAAATTCTTGGGACAGATGAAGCAAATAAGATGAGCATTTCGATTTCTATAGAAAAAAACAAGCAAAAGAAAAAAAAAGTCCTTAGCAAGTAAACAGCACCTGCGTAATAAATCAGAATACGAGAGAATAGAAGTATATATACTATCCATATATGTATAAATGTGTGAGAATGTGTATATGCATAGAATCAAATATGTTATGAGTTTAAATTGAAATTTATTGTGAGCACATTGCATAGGTTGAAATTATTTTCAATGATTAAAAAAGAATAAAAACAAAACAAAATGTATCGCACCTGTTCAAAAAAAAAAAAAAACAAAAAACAAAAGAAGACTAACAACAAAAGGAAAAAAAAATTAAAGATATGTTAAGGAGTTTTAACGTAAAAAAAAAAAAAACTTATTCATCCATGTTAAATACTTGATTGCATTTTCCTTAACGAATATTTCGTGAATGTTTTTTTTTTATTTTTATTATTATTATTTTTTTTTATTTCCAATGGCAAACTTCAAAATAAAATTCCTTAAAAAATATTTATCTGAATACCTTTGTTGCTTGTACTTTTAACATATTATATACGAATACGATATTTTTTTTTGGTTTTTAAATTTAGTTTTTGATTTAGTTTGCAATTTACGAGGGGACTTCAAAAACTAATTATTTGTTTTGATTTGTTATATAGGTAATCGTGTATGACATCATGGAATGTTTTTATTAATTCGAAATATTTGTTTTTATTTTTTTTTTTTGTTGCTATATACATTTTCAATTAATTATGCGAAAATATTTAATAATAAATAAGAAGTGTTGAAACGAGATAAAAAAAAACAAGAGAGCGGACAGAATTAAAAGTCAGGATTATTTTTATTTTCAAATTTATCTGTTGAAAGATTTATGTTATCTAATTTTTATATGTTAATATAAACACTTTGGTAATAATATGTTTATCCAATTGTTGCGAGAAATATTATTATGGTTATTTTAAATATAGTTGAGACAATTATTTGATATGATAATGAGCAGAAATATATTACATTTGTATATTCATATATTTGTGTTGAAAATAATATAATTATTCGAAATATATCGTTGTAATCAGTTATGGTAGTAACAACTATATTTAAAAAAATATATAACCCAACTATAAATTACATTGCTTATAAAAATATTGTTGTTATGATATAATATTATGGTTGTGGAGGTCATAATATAGTTAAGAAGGCTATATAATGCAGTAGTAGTTTTATTTTGGCTAAAGAAATCATATTATAGTTGTGTTTGTCTTACAAATATTTGTAATAGTTTCGATCATAAGTCATTACATATTACTTATGATCGAAACAATCATATTACCTTATGTTAACGTTACGTTATCTTATGTTAACAATCATAGTTGCCTTATGTTAACCTTATCATATTATGATTGAAATAATTATATTATGTTTGAAGTAATCATTATTATGTTTGAAGTAACCATATTATGGTGGGTGGAAGTAATCATTGTCAATAATCATATGATTAAAACACCCATATTATAATAGACGGAAAAATATGCCTTTATTGCATAAATGTATAATATAGTGCATTTATTTTGTACTTCAATCATATTTATTTTTGTTTCAATTAAAAGTAATGTTGCTGTAAATCTAGTTAAAAAGCTGCAAATCTAGTCAAAATTTGTGAGAATAATATTATTATTCTATGTACTATAAATAATTTTTGGTGTAAGCATAATTATTTTTCATTCTACCATAAATCATATTTGTTTTTAACAAAACACATTAGTGAATAATATTTAAAACAACAATATAGTTGAAAACCAAACATCATTCTGTAGAAAGAAGTATAACATGTTTACTTAAAACATAATTATTTTTATTTTCTGGTATACAATACAAAATGGATGATGTTTGAAGATTGGACGAAAATAGGGGCAATTGAAAAATATTTAATGCAATACTCAATGATAATAGATCAAGATACAGAGACCAGTTGCGCAAGAATGGGAAATTTGATGATTTTGGATATTGTTGTGTATTCAGCTAACAACTTTAACACTATTTAAATTTTATTCTTTTATTTTATTTTACTTATTTATTGATACATTAATTTATATTTTAAAACTACTTATAATACATACTTAAAAATTCAGTCTGTGAATTATAATATATTAACTGAAAAATATATGTAAATTTATAACTGCGATTTATAAAGTATGGAATAAAATTACTACTATATGATATACAACAGACATTTTCAAAATGTTTTAATTTTGCAAATAATGTTCTCTCGATATAACATTCCTACTTTGCCAGATTTTCTAAAATTTAGATGCTTCGATTTCTCTCTTTTAATATGAATATGTTACGGTACTCTTATCGTTTCTATACACATACATAATTTTATTTTTTTTAACTAATTATAAATTAACAATGAATAGGCTAATATAAAAAAACTTCGGATCTTCAACTACAGAGTATCCATTCGGAATCGAAATTAATTTAGAGAAATATTACGTACAATACTTGCAATTTTGTGGGATGTTCTGTATTATCTTTCTGGATAAGTAAATATATTAAATTATATTTTTTTAATAACAATTGTTATATTAGCCTATCGTACTTCATTTAGTTTTGTTTATCTCTCGTACTTTACTTATTATATATTTTACTTATTACACAGGATTAATAAGAATGTAATTTCAGTACCTTAGCATGGCATAATAAAAAAGTAAAAAAAATATTTTTTAAGAAATTGAGAATGAGACAAAAAGAAAAACCAGTTACTTTCGTCTCTGGAATTAAAATTCAGGAACAACACATAACACAAAATAACAACAGCATCTCCGTTCCAACCAAAATATTGCAACTCGTAGAAAAGATTAAAAAAATAACAAAAAACCAAAATAAAATTTAAAAAATTTAAAGGAAGGAGCAAAACAAGAAGGATAACAGCAAAACAAAAACAGCAGACAAAATAAAAGTGGAAATGAAGAAAAAAACCAAAAAAATAGTAATGGTATGCATGTGCATTGTACGCAAGCGAATTTTCAAGTTTTCAGGCTCAAAAAAATTTCTGGAAAAGAAAAAACATCTTTTTTGAAGATACAGAAATATATATATGTATATATATAGACATACATATATATTGAGTATACATGTTTACGTGCGCATCTTTTAATTATTCGAAATTTCAAACGCACATTTTGTTTTTTTTTTTATGTTTAGGAAATGTTTGCTAAAAAATTTAACGGGACAATAATATTAAATTTGAAAAAATTATTTTGATTTAAAATTAAAGGATAGTAAAATTTTTAAATATTAGAAAGTTGTCTAGAAATATGATCTTCCTTCAGTTTTCTTATTATTTGATCATAGGATTGGGTATTTTTTGTTATACCATACATATTTATCTTGGTATGCTGGCAACAATATGGTCCGTTGTAGACTTCGGATATGTGAGCTTAACTATGTGAACTATGTAGCCACAGTTAGTATAAGTGTAAAAATGTACACCTAACCTAAACCATAAACTGTACGGAATATGTCGCTTTGAGTTGTGCTAAGCACGCTAACTAAGTTAGCTGGCGTTGTCGGTTCTCAGCTATGTAATCTAAGTTCATACACATATATATATATATATATATATATTTGATTTTTTAAACATATTTTTTATATTACGTACCTCTCCTAGCTTAAGTAAGTTTTAAGTAAACTTTTTAGTAGTTTATCTTTCTGATATCAAGCTAACTTATTTAAAGCATACAACGCAGCTCAATAGAAATTGGCGGGATTAAAATGAAATAATATTATACAAGCTGTCAAATATTTACAAATAATAATTGATGACAAACTATACTTTTAAGATCATATTGATTACATTTGTAAAAAGATTTATAATAACATTTGATTGTTCAAAATAATTAGAAACGAAATTAATATCAATGATGTATGCGATAGACCCCTACATCATTTTAGTGAAGCCCTATAACTATTTGTATTTATGTAATAATAAATCGATAGAGCAATTACAAAGCAGATCAGTAGTTTTTAAATTACAATAGATTTTCATCAATAGCATGTGTGTTGGATGGATTAAGATGACTAAAGATAATTAAGATAGAATAGATAGCCATTAGGTACTCTAGTCTAAAACGGTAAGCCTGATATCCACTCAACAAAAACCATTAATTACATACATTAATTTATTAAAAAAGTTAAAGAACACATTAAATATCTTCGAAACTGTAATTGATATTTGTTAGAAGCTATTTCTATAATCTGATTTTTTTTAACCCTCTGCAGCCCAGGTTAAATTTAAAAATAAAATTTAAATAGAATAAAATAAAGAGTAGAATCAAATTTTTCCAAAAATACAAACTGTAAGTAATCACCCTTTAAAGAATTTTTCAGGTCAAACCGGTTCACCCTATACATGATAGCAAAGATAATAATAATAAGTAATAAATATAAGAAGATAAGACATGTTAGAAGTGTATCAAATACAAAATTTACAAAAAGTACATATTACTTATATAACGTTCATACATCATTTGTATCAAACCAAAATCTATTGTTTTATAAACAGTATAGTTCTTGTTTCATCATCATATACTAAAAATTTTTTCTTCTGTTACTCCTCATGGTATCATAGGACATTAACTTGCCTCCTCCTCCAGAGAACATGTTTTGTGAGGAGGAGGCGTGATCTTGATTTCCTAACAAGTTCGTTCATAATTAGCTAATTCAACTTTTATGGTTGGACACCAGGTGTTGTTAGGTCTTTGTCTTCTTCTATTGCCTTGGGGCTCTATTCTAGGTCCATTCTGTTTATATTTGTTCGTAGTCTTCTCAGAATGTGACCTGTCCATTTCTATTTGATGCGTTTAACTTGGTTCATTACCGGTTTTTCACTATTGTTAGCTACCATAAGTTCCTATTACTGATGATATTGAGCCAAAATATTCTACAAATTTTTTCTTGACACTTGTTCGCGAATACTTAAAGCTTTTGATTTGTCTTATCATACATAATCAAATAGCAATACGAAATTCTGTGTGAACTTTGAATGGTTTCAAAATGTTTTATTTAATTCGAGTTACTTTCTTACTTTCATTTTCTAGTTTTGGACTTTGAGATCTTGGATATTATGTTCTATTAATTCCTCTCATTTATGGTTTATTATACACTTTTATAGCCTATTTATTACATTAGTTGTCCTATCCATTATTATTACATTTATATTTAGCGGCCGATACGGTGGGTGCAGTGATTATGTCAAATGAATCAGAATATTCTGAGTTCGGAACCTGCTCAGAGAATGTATGTTGTAAACAGTTTTTCAGTTTTTCTTTAGAATTACGTAATTTGAGATACAATTTTGTTATCACTTAAAATGGAACTATGCTATTATGAAGACGATGTAGATGTTAGAAAATAGTAAGAAAATTAAAAGTAAAAACTATTGTATGTGATTATGTGTGCAAAGTATTTGCGTAAATATAGTTATTCTATATAGTCTTTAAATTAATAGCATAATAATGTTTTATCCACTGCTGTTACTCATGCTTATATTGAATAATGAATAATGATTAAAAATTCATGGTTATATGATAACATATTATACCACTGCAGTACTGTTGTGTTATTAGTGATAACACACTAACCACTGCTATTATGGTGATAAAATACAATATTCAATTACTTGTTAAAATGTAGTTTAAAATATTTTTTTGGCTGTTCACCATGGTTTAGGCTGTTCACCAGTGTAGTAATATTAAATATTTACAATATTTTTGTAATAGAATTATAATAATAATTTCCGTCGTTCATACCACCTCCTCCTCTTTAACTTTTTTTTTTCAAATTCCATATACTAATGAATATATATATATATATATATATATATGTATTGTATGTGCCCTTCGACCTCATGTCCATTTAAAATAAATTGTAATATACTTGAGGAAATGTTTATCCAATTCAATCTAATCCAAGAAGTGAATTTCATGGCATTTTAATGATTCCTAAACTAATGTTTTGCCTAAAGGTTTACAATAATAAAAAAATTAAATTTTTTAGTTTTTTTGTTTTTTAGATAACTACTCAGTCAATGTAGAATTGAATATTCATTTTCTTTGGTTGTTTTTGTTTTTTTTTATGTTAATAACAAAATGAAAACTTCTTAGCCTTTGCTAACCTTATGTGGCAGTGTTGTTTGGATAAAAATTATAATCTTTCAAAAAAATTATTATTTTTTATTTAAAGCAGAGATTCTTAACCTGAGGGAGAGTGCAAAATATTTTCTATTTTTTATATTACCGTAAGTATTTTCAAATTAGGAAATTAAATTAAATTTTTTAATATAAAAAATATAAAATTTAATTTTTTTGATAGTGTGTTAGAAGAGAATTCAAAATTTTTAAATTCATACTTGTATCTTATACGGTTCTTATCCAACAGATATGCTGTAGGATTCAGATTAGATTTATATTTTTTTTGTTTAATAGGATCTCTCCAAGCATTGCTGGTTCTATGATTCGTTATTTTTGTTTGTCAAATCTTTACAATAACAAAAACATTGATTTAAAATTTGAGCAATGAGCAATTAATATTCCGTCATTCAATTTAATAATACGTAAATCGAAAATTATTATTTACAAAACAACAATCAGATCAGTCATAATATATTCCTGTGTTCTTCCTAAGTTCTTCTTTCTCTTTCGACCGCAGTTAATATGAACGCAGCCTATAATTGTGAAAAATCTAATGTCAAACTGCACTGGCATTCAAATCAAAGATTTAGCAACAAAATTGTACCTGCAGAGTCCGTAATAATTAAAGGCAGAATGTTGTACGGTGATATACAGTATTACTTATATGTGTAAAACTACATATTAAACTAATCGTAGGGAGGTGGAAAGCGTCAAGTAGAGAAGCCAAGAGCAAGAATGGCTCTATAATGTCAAAGTTGATATATACGTAGATGATAGATGATAAATAATGTGTATCTATATAGGTCGGATTATCTTGAAAATAATTTCAAAGGAGGGTAAAGCTGTCCACGAGCTGTTTAACGTTTAAATTGATGTGGCTTGATAAGATTAAAGACATGTAGAAATTTTAGTATTGTCATACATAAAATTAATTATTTTTCATTAAGCTTTCGTACACTTACTTAATTTATTTATTAGTCTAAACCGAATCACTCTGTGTGTACGATAATAACTTTTGTATATAGGGGGGTGATGGACATCATTATTTGTTACGTGATCAAGTTCCATTTAAAAGTATTTATATAGTGCCGTTAAGATCATTAAATGATATGTCTCTTGAAATTACAAAAGTAGAACCATTTGATATACATAATATAAGACCGTTGTAGTACTACTCTTGTGTAGTCTGTTTTGTAAAATTACTTTTGTGTAATAAAACTGCTCTTGTATATAGCCTCTTATATAGAACTATTTTATTGTAGTAGCTTTTTATGAATCTGTTATCACTTTTGGACTTTTCCTGAGCGATTGTGAGATGTGAGGAAATGTAGTGTTTTCTATACTGTGTAATAATTATTATTTCAATTTGAAATTCATCAATCCACAGCTGTTGTTTTTGTCTTGGGTCTGAACGGGTTATACCTTTTTGATGAATGATGATGATTAATTTGATAGTTCTTTATTTACTTAAATGATTCAATTTAGGATGCCATAATGTTTCCGAAAGAATTCATATCATCAATTCATATCGATTCCGCTCTTTGAGGATCAAATAGATTTTTTATATAATTTAATCTTTGATTCAATGATGAATACGATTTGATTTTTGATCAACAACAATTATCGTCGAAATCGAACTAGAAAATTCGAACTCTAAAACAAATATGTGAATACACATTGAGTGATAAGAAACGTAGCAATGACATCAGAGACGTATGCGATATTAGAGATATTGCCCGTTGGAGTCGAAATATAGGAAAAAACTGGAGCAAACATGTAAATATAATGGGAAAAAGTTAACTGGCGAAGGCAGTATTGAATTGCCAAATTAATATCAAACGTCTGAAAAGATTGTATGAATACTTGACGTCATCATCACCAAATTGAAGAGAAAATATGTATTTTGAAAAGCAGGCACTAAAAATGTCTATTTTAAAGAAGAAGAAGTCAAATTATTACATAAATTTATTTTGGTTGTGAAAGAAAAGGTGAAATTCTAACTATTTCTAAACTGTTTGTCAAATTGACTCTCCAGCATTAGATTTGTGCTGCACTATTCAACTGTAATAATGATATGGTACATCACACTATAAATAACTACATCGTGGTGGTATATGTATATATTTTTTTTGCTCTTAATCCTTTTGGGAGCATTTTATCTTCTATTTGGAATTTCCGTCGAGCCGATTTTATACAAAACCGGAATGTTCTGAGTTTAATTGCTCTGAGTATTTAGTTGTTCCTCCATATCGGTTACAATCTTCCAAATGCTACTTTAACTTTTTTCAATCTGTTTTCTACGTATTTTTGAGCCCCTCCACTGTGGTTAATTATAATTTTTATTAAGTAGCAGCAGTTGCTTTATTATCATTGTCCTGTAAGTCCATTCGCTGGGCATAGGGGGCGAATCAGAAGTTGCTTACAAACTCTATTTGTTTTCATTTTATTATCGCCAATATTATGTATATTTTTTTGTTGTGCCTATGCCCAAGTTGGAGATGTTAAACGATCCAACGATGATATGTATTTTTTTATATATGTATGTGTGATTTAGTGATTTGGTGAGTTGGTAATTGTCTCTTGCAGTTTTTGATAACAAAAATTAATGAATTAGTTATGGACCTTAAAAATACATATAAATTTTAGAGTTGTGTACACAGTTAATGTTGCATGTCCGAAACATTATCAAACCAGTTTCGGTATAGCTCATTTATTTGTTAAGCAAGTACTCATATAAAACAGGATTAAAAAAAAGTTTATAAGTCACTGGGTATTAATAATTTTCATAATTGTTTGACTTCAAAAATTCTTTACATTAAAAACTTTGCCTTACTTACATGATTCTGTGTAAAGTTAAAGAAAAAAGATGATTTTAACAAAGAAAAGAAGGGAGGGTGATGTGGAGGAGGAGAAGGAGGAATTTTTGCTATTCAATGACATGCTGGAATCATATCAAAAATAAAAAATCTGAAAACTTTAAAAATTCCTTAAAAATCCATTTTTTTTTGTTTTTAAAGCGTTTCAATTGCGCGCATTTTTATTATTATATTATTTTTTGTTTTTTGTTTTTTAACAAAATTTGTTGCTATGGTATTATCAATGGCGATTTTTGGCGCGCATTTTTATGTTTCAAGATTTTTTTTTTTTTTTGTGCATTTCCAAATGCAATCGTTTTCTTATTATTTAAAAGAGTAAAGTAGATTTAGTTTTGTGATTCTCTTTAAGGGTGAAGAAAAGGATGGATGAATGAATGCCATCATCATACTATCTCTATAAAATCAAAATTTTTTGACCAAATCGAAAGATCAGAATTAAAAAAAATTACTTCTATATAGCAGAGAATTATAATAAGAATAATATAAAAAAAAAAAACAAAAAAAAAGTAAAACAATAAAAGTTATACATTATTGGTATTGTATAGAATATTGCCACAGTTGTTGTTGTTGGTTGTATTTTGTAACTTAAAAATTGCATGGTAACATTAAAGAAAATAAAACAAATTTTTTTAAATTGTTTTTTTTTTCATATTGTGAGGAAAATAAAAAAAAAACATTATTTAATTTTTTTTTTTTTCATTTGTAAAGGTTTAAGGGACTCATAAAAAATCAGTTTTTTTTTTTTTTTTTTTGTAAATGTTTAAACGCGATGCATAACCGCGTGTTGTGCGCGCATCAAGCAATCGAATATTTATTTTGTTGTTGTTATTTTTGGTTGTGGTTTTTGTATGTTGTTGTTATTGTTTTCTTAATATTTTCAGCATTGTATTTAAAAATTTCGAAATTTTCTTTTCTTTCCTTTTCTTTCTTTTGGCATACTCTGCTGATGTGTAGCTGCTGCTCTCTGTAAGATGTTGTAGCTAAAGTATATATTATTATTATATTGTATAGTTGAATATGATGTATGTAAGATTGTGTTATACAAAGAATTCATCAGATTTAAATTCATCAAGGTCATTAGAAGGTTGAAAAGTGCAATGACCATTAAAGAATTTCAAAAAAAAAGAAAAACAACAACAACAATAAACTATTTTTTTTTTTTTATTGTTGTCGGAAGGTTTAATGTTTTTTTTTTGTATTTTTGGTGGTTTTTTGTTTATTTTTTTTTTTTTGAAGATTACTAACATTGCCTTTAGGAATTTTTTGGCTTCTTTCGTTACGGTTTGATTGTAATGAAAAGGTAAGTCAAGAGTGGTGTAGAAAGAATGTTTGAGAAATATATTTTTTTCCTTTACTTTTTTTTTTTTGTTTTTGTTAAATGTAAGGATTCACAATTAGATATCTTTGTTACTGGAGGTTTTAAATTTTTTTTCAATTTTCGATCGAGTTTTTTTTTCAAGTTTTGATTGATGGGTTTCAAGTTGCTGGTCAACAACTTGAAACTGCAATAGAAGTAATTAAATTAAATTTAAGTGAATTTTTGTAATATTTGCAAGTTTTTAATTTGTTTTGATTTATAAATATTAAAATTAATTAAGCTTTAGTCAAAAAATAATTAATTAAACCCTAAAATTTTTAACTATTTTACTAAGTTGTTTGTTGGATATTGGAATTTTTGTGGTATAGGACATAAGATAAATTATATTGATTTTCATTAATTCCTGCGTTCACATTACGCAGCAGTCATCGTCAATAAACATTACTTTCTCTTTCGCACTAATGTGTGTCTCCTTGAAAAAGATTCTTTATTTAGAATTTGTTTTACAGCTTTTTTTATGCGAAACGTATAAGCGCTAAAAGGTAAGAAGAATTTGTTCAATTGAAATTTAGTATAAACGCAGCATTGATCATTAAGGGCCAGTTTTCAGGTGAACACTTAAGTATCAAATCAAACTTAAGCTACACTTAAATCAAAAATTGTGTTTTTCAGTTGGTACTTAAAACAATACTTAAGTGGCACTTAAGCTTGGTAAAATGACCGCTTAAGCTACACTTAAAATTTAAATATTTTGATAATCTTTCTCACACATCCTTCTGACATTTACACTTTATTTGTCACTTGTATTGCATTTTAACAAGTGCTGCCTTTGCAAATAACCGAAAATGACAGCTGAAAATCAACAATTAAGTTTTAACTAGAAAACTCAATTTTTTTTAAGTGGAGCTTAAGTGTTGAATGATACTTAAACTTTAGTGTAACTTAAGTACTCACCCGAAAACTGGCCCTAAGATAGCTTCATTATATTAAATATAAGTCAGAAAATATATTTACTGATTTTGTTGAAATTACTTCGGTGATTTGAAACAATATGGATATAGAATATATGAAACGAATTTTATTTATTCGGATTTACAAAGTTTTAATCTTTGCACGGTTGTATTTTGTTTTTTTTTTTATTATTTTATTTATTGTATTTAAAAATTTGGTCATTTAATATCAAACGTGAAATTATTGTTTTTGTGTTATTTCATTTATATAGTAACTTTGTACATGTTATATACTACTCTGTTTGAAGTTACATGAACCAGTTTAACAATGAAATTTATTACTCCCAAATTTCATATATTTTACAGCAACGATTATTACTTTCTGGCTCTGGTACGTTTTATTTCTATGTCCCTCCATAATCAATGGCAGCAATTTATACTTAATAGCATGTATGATGTGGACAAAATACGTTATTTTTCAACTTTTTGATTTTGGCGAAGTCCATCGATTCTGCGTAAAAATTTTTATTTATTTTTTATTTTATTTATTCAAAAATACCTCAAAAAGAGCTTTGTAGCTCGTACAGAGTTTATAATTTATAAAATAGTTTTTAACTATGAAAATGAAAATTTTCTATCTTTGATTGGAATCAAATTATTGCACCCTCATTTTCATTAGTGAACCCTTTTACTATACCTATGTACATTATAAAGGAAAAACGGTATATAATCTAAGCATCTAGGATTTCATTTATTTGTGTTCCATGTTGTATAAGAAAATAATGAAGGTAAAAAATATGTTTATTGCGCTATAATTGGGTAGTGAAAGGGTTAACAGGATTTTAGAATGCAATATTTCTATCAATAATATCATATTTTCAAATAAATTTAAATATTATTCAATATTATAATTTAGAATTCCTAATTTTTGTTAACCTTCCCTTTACAAATCCTATATCATTCATTGGTAAATTCAAAGTTATAACTAAAAGATTTATACAAAGTCAAAAGGTAATAATAATGAAAAATAAGATAATAATAAAATTAGAAGAAATACAATGATATCCAATTTTAATATAAATCTTTATCTTGTGGAATTCAGAGAGAAAATATGATCGACCAATACAAAAATTGTAGAATTAAAACTTTTCATCTATTAAATTTCTTGTTTGGCTTTTCTGGTGTCAAAGATAACGTAAACTATACTGATCTCAAATCAAATTATTCGTTAGACTTAATGACTATAAGTCTTAATATATTATGTATAAAAATGTGTAGGTTGACAATATAAAAATGTGTAGGTTGGCATATTATTAAAATCTTTATCTGATATTGGACGGGGTCCCTAAATTTTTTTCAATAATTTTCTTCTATTTGTGATTTAAACTATATTTTTAGACTTCCAAAATAAACAATGCAAAACTTTTATAAATAATTTAGAAATGGTTTACAGTTAAAATAATAGCAATATAAAATAGCAGTTATAAAATAGTTCGTAACAGTTATTTGTATAGTTTTTCAAGGCATCATAGCTCTGTTTTAAATAAAAGGCAAATTTCCTTTAACTACCCACAAATTTCCTTTGGAATTTCCCTTCCAATTGAACAGATAAAGGAAATATGTTGCTTCTGTAATATCGATATGAATGCCAATTAAAAAAAAATACATTATTGAATACAAAATTGACTTTTATTTAACACATACACATACATCATAATCAAAAACAAAATCAAATGTCAAAAATAAAAATATCATAACAATTGCATAGTTTTTCAAGGTATCATAGCGCTGTATTAAATAAAAGGAAAATTTTCTTTAACTACCCAAAAATTTCCTTTCAAATTTCCTTTGCAATTCAACAGATGAAGAAAATATGTTGCTTCCGTAATATTTATATATATATATATATATGCCAATTACAAAATACATTGTTGAATACAAAATTGGCCTTTATTTAACACATACACATACATCATAATTAAAAACCAAATCAAATGTCGAAAATAGAAATGTCATAAAAACTATTTCAGTTCTGAGTGAGAGGAAAAGCGGAAAATCTTTTATACCATAGTTTTTAGAACACAATTTTTAAAGCAATGAGTAACTCTATTTTGATAAAATAAATAAATGGCCACTGAAAAGCGTAATATTTGAAAAAAAAAAAACAAAATATAAAACGGTATAATTGAAATTTTTTATCAAATTTAGCGTGGACACAAACCAAATAAATTTTCATTTTATAGGAAAATAATATTATAAAACATTTCCAAATTTTCTATGAAAATAGTAGAACAAAAAAAAAACGAAAATTTTCAATGTATCAGAAATGAATCTCTTACGTCATCTAATTTTTTTTTTTTTTTTTTTAGTTAACATAGATATTATTGTGACAGATCATTACAAAAATTTAAATTTAAATATGAACGTAAAATGCTATGTAAATTTGTTTTTATTTTGTTCTAATTTCTTATTCTAATTTTTTTTTTTTTACATAATAAGCTTTTAAAGAAAATAACATCACCTTTAAAAAAACAAAATTAAAAAAAAAAATAATCATAAAACAATAATAACCAAAAAATAAAAAAAAAATTTTTAAATATTTTGACCTTTTTGACTGAAATCACAGGTAAATCTGTTTTTTTTTTTTTTTTTTTTTTGTTGTTTTTGTTGTTGAATTTATTATGATCTCCAAAGAGAAATGAACCAAAGAATTTATGAAACAGAAAGAAAAATCTCATTTGAAAATGAAATGGAGATTCAATATGAAGATATATTATGTATCTTTACTAATTTATATATATATACAAAACATTATTTATTTTTAATTTGTATATAAAATATAATTTAATTTTGTATATTTGTATTGTATATTTTCATATACACTTTTATAAGTGCACACATATCAATTCCATTATTGTTTTCAACTCCGTTTTGTGGAAAATGTAACATATAGCATGAAGAAGAAGATTATAAAGTCGAAGAGAAAGAAAAAAATTTATTTTTCGTAGTAATTTAAATATATATATATAAGTAAATATATACACGAGTATTTTTTGTATCCATATTGAATTACATTTATAGTCGTTACGATGCATAGTAATAAATTTATAACCTACACAAACACAATCTTAAAATATCAAATAGAAATTAAAGTAGATAAAGTAGATAAATGCAGGAAAAATGTATTGTATAATGTACATATACATTTTTAACCTGCATTTTTAGAAATTTTCCTGTGTATTATATTTTTGAGAGTTCAGGAAAGATTGTATCATATATATTGGTGAATGTGAGGGAAATTAGTACCTATATATTGATGGTAATGAATATAATAATATTCCTTTAAATTTGAGAAATATAAAATTCTAGCTTTTAATTATTACATAAATGTACTCACTAATACATTTATTTAAATTCGATATATATATATATATATATATATATATATATATATATATATATTTTTAAAAATGTTTATATAGATATACTTATGTATTCAACTAGGATTTTGATTCCATTGAATTCCATATTGGACAGGAACAGCATTAAAAAAAAATATATATAACTTGAATAACATAAGATTTTCTTTAATGGCTTTTAAGAATGACTTGTGATTTAAATCTTTGAAAAAGAGAGATGAAACGAATGAGTTTTCAACATGAATAATGAACAAGAACAACACGAACTCAACAACAACTACAATGGTAAAGAAAAAGGAGAATAATTTAATATTTAGCGGGATAAAAAAAAAAAAAAAAATAACTCTAAAAAACTAAAGATGAAAAAACCAGGTAACTCAGGTAGCAGTTCAATTTTATTTTCATTTTTATAGAAGAATTTTTTTTTATATTTTTATTATTTTTTGTTTTTTTTTATTTTTTTATTTTAAATATTCTCCTTTCGTTCTCTCTGATCTGATCTGATTTCGTTATTTTTACGACCACGATACTGTAATATTGTGAGTTGGTGTTTTTTTTAAAGTTTTGTGGAGGAAATATTTTGAAACTTTCGTTGTAGAATGGAATTTAGTGATTTTTTTTTTTTTGTAAATAGAAAAGAGATCTATGTAGGTTAGGTTATGGTAAGGTTAAAATTAATTTTTCTAAAGAATATAATTACTTAAATTTGGATAATTACATCATATAGGTATATATATATTATATATTATGTAGATATACATTTTATAATAACACATTTGGTTGGACTAAATTCACGATCCTTTTTAAAAATTTATGGGTTCTATTGAATGTGTTAGTGAGTCTTTCAATTTATAAAATTGGATATTTTTCATTTCTTTTGTATACAATTTTTTAATAATTCTGTATTTGAAATTTGATTACTCACATTCCTATAATAATATAATTTTTATTGTTCTTTGATTCTATTGAATGTTCTTTTGTTTTTGATTTTATTTCTATTTTTCTCATTTGAAAATTTTTGGAATTGATAGCTTCCGAAATTTCAAGTTTGGATATAGTATTCTTAATCAATGATTATTTATATTTATTTCAATATTGAACGTTTTCATAAAGTAAAGCCTGAGTACTGATGTCAGTCAGAGCGTGCAGAGTTTATATTGATCAGAGCATACTCAGAGCACGCTGATTTAATAAATGAACAATTCACAGAGTGCTAAAGTTGATAAAATAAGATTAAAAAAATTAAATATAACTATTTTTTTTTTAATTTTACGGAAAATTTGTTAAAAATGTGAAAATAAAATACCCCCTTGGTATATAAAGTAAAAATACTTAGAAATATCAAAACAATAATACCTTTTTGGTACTACACTAATTTAACTATGTATATTTATGTATATGTAACGGAACAATAACTATATCGGATGTTCCAGAGCATTCGTATCAGCTTTTGATGAGAGAAGAAACCGTTATTTTAAAAATAAATAAAAAATTCGGAAAGGACCGGAAAGGGGTTTTTTCAGATCAAAATTCGTCGAAATTGGTCGAAATCCAAACTTTCAAATTGGAAGGGGTACTTTTTTATGCAAATTCGGATTCTACGTCAAAAAATAAAAAACTTTTATTGAGTAAATATGAAAGATAACATGAAAAACAAATTTATTTATAAAAATTATTATTATTAATTTTAGTTTACCAAAGTAAAATATGGTGGATTTTGGTTTTATTTTTATTAAATTCAAAGAAAAATAATAAGAAAACCAAAAAAAAATTTTTAACATAAACTTCTTATTTTTTGTCGTAAAATCTGAATTTTTATTAAAAAGTACCCCTTCTTATTTGAAAATCTCTATTTCGGCCAATTTCGCCGATTTTTGGGCATAAAAACCCTTTTCCGGTTCTTCCTACGTAATAAATGTTTTTTAAATTTTAAAATAACGGCTCCTTCTTTTATGATTTTATCAAAATTTTATAATATTATTTTTTTTAATTTTTTTTTTATACGTACATATGTATGTCTATTTTAATAATTTATTTCTAAAACATTGCCTTGTATATTGTTTAACAGGCCGATAGATTAATAAATTTGAGTAAAAATAATATCCAGCTTATGTGTAAATCATTTTGGACATTTTTCTTTTCAAAAGATATTACTTCTGGCAAAGTTTGGACTAAATTTAATTTACCAATATGGAAGGGGAGTGTTTAAACTATTAATATCTAGAGCCAAAAAATAAAATGAGAAATATAAGAACAAAAAATAAATCGGAAAAAAGTTAACATTCAATTGTTATTGTAATTTTAAACGAAAATAATACGAAATGTAATGTTCGGAAAAAAATTTAACATGGAAGTCTGATACAGTATACAAAGCAATGTCTAAAACATCAATCTAAATTTATTTTTTTAATTTGAAATTTGAGCTTATTTGACATAAAATTCATTACATTTCGTTATATTTCTTATTTGATTACATTTTTTGAAATGAGTACAAATTTAGTCCTTCGATCGAATTCACCGTTAAGAAATTCTCATCGAATCGAATCGAAAAATTCGAATAATTTCATATCGAATCGAATTCACCGGTACAGCTGAATGTATTTAAGTAAGATAAAAGTCAAAAATAAAACTATTAAAGGTAAATTCGATATGGGAAAATTAAGAGATAATATAGAAGAGCTAGTATAATTCCATTGCTAATCTAGTTAAGTTTGGCTGCAGTTTAAACAGTTATACATTTGCTATGAAGCACATCAGAAGTTATTATGTACTAATCAAAAAGGTTTCAGTCCTACTTCAGACATAAATATTTAATGTAAGTAAAAACAATAATAAAAATAAATTTAGAAATTTGCTATGACAGTTTGTTGACACATTCAATTAATTTACAGAAGACAGGTTTAATTTACTATTATACAACGAAACAAGAAGTTAAATCCTTCAATCAAACCGTGATTTTTCTTCATCTCTTAATTATGTAATATGGCCCTTTACATTACTAATTCAATTATATTACAAAAATACCAACAACAATGTAAAGTAAATATGTATCATCTCTTTAAATAATGCATTAATATTTCTCACTACATTCTGTTTCTACCTACACGCTGATTATATACACCCACCACCATATCCATAATACAATAAAACAAAAATTGATTTATTCTCTCAATTCGCATTCTTTCATTCATAATGAACTGTTTTTTTTTTATTATTATAGTTGTTGTTATAAAAGGCTTCAGACAGAAAAGCAAAATTAGTATGTATATTTATAAAAGTATCAATATTTTGGGAGCATCGTAATTATTTCCGTCATCATTATGAGAACATTATGAAGTGTATTAAGGCATTTAGAAAGACTGCGATGTAATGCGCTAACTATAATGACATAGAACTACATATGTAAATGTCGAATTGCCTAACGAAGCTGACATAGGTATTTGTCAAAGCATATGTTAACCCATAATGACATAGTAACATAAGAAAATATTTCATAGAAAAACAACAACAAAAATAAATTACATAACTATTATGTCGAATTCGGTTTGGATGGAATTTAACATAATAATTAAAACGAAAATTAAACGAATTGTCAGATTTAACTTATTTACCGAATATGTTGGTTATTGGCGTTTACATGTAAGTTTCATGTACGGAATATGACATATGTCACGACGTATGTAGTTCTATGTTATTATAGTTAGCGCATAAGAATTAATGATCATAAGGTAAAAAGAATGCTACACGCAGTTCTATACAATATAAGTTCTATACAGAATAAGACCTTGGTAGTCTAAAATCGAAATCGTCAGATGAAATCGATAACATTAGAAATCAAAAAAAGTGGTATTAAATGATGGACGACAATTGCCGTAAAAACTAATAAGATTGAGGAAATATTTTAAACTAAATCTAAGATCATTTCGAGCGCCAAGAGATAATTATAGGAATAAAAACAAAAATATAGACACTTATTTTAGGAAAATATTCTAGTAAACTCCATCATTTAATAAAAATGAGTTTAAATTAAAAGAAAAGGTCCTTAAATTTAAACGTAAATAATGAAGCAGTTAATATTTTTAACCGATTTTGGTTGTTTCACCATCATCAGAAGAAATTTGAAATTTTGTTCGTCATTAATTTTTAATTTTCGTAGTTTAGTCATCCGCCTTTAAATTTTCACAAAATGTTGCAGATATTTCAGAATTTATTTCGTTGTATTGAAATAATTTTTTTTTTAATTTTTCCAGAAAATAGAGATTAACATACAGATAACAGATCTATTTTGAATCTTGCATTTCAGAATTAGTTATATTTATTTATTTGTTTCCAGTTTCAGGCATTTTTTTCGTTCAAAATCAATCCCTCTTTTTTGGTATTATATATTTTTGTAGGTACACTGGCATGTATTTTTTTTTTGTTCAAAATGAAATCTTAGGTAAGTTGGAGTACAGTAGTTGAATAATTTTTTAATACATATTTAATTTTTTAATACATGTTAGATTAAATAGTTACATTTTAATTTAATCATAAATAACACATTCTGTATACTTTGGAAAGCTCTATTACTTACTGACTAAAAAAAACAGTAAAACGATTAATTGGAAGTACACGATAATGAATTGTCGTAATATTTTTGATTTTTTATAGATTAAATTAGTTGTTTGAAGATATATAATTGGAATGTAATTTAAGGCAGGAATTATTCTTGAATTACAATTTATTTATTGTTTGAAGAAAATTTTAGTAAATCTAACCGATAATGGCTAGAATAGAATAAGTCCTGTTAAATATAGTACAAGTTGTTGATCAAATTGTGAAGATTGAAATTTCTTATTTAGCTGCTTTGTTAAAAAATAAATGCCACGCACGAGGCATCTGTTTAAGTACATACCAATTGTCCACTGATAAATTTATATTACTTATACAATTAAAAGAGGAACTTAGTTGGAAAAATAAATTCTTTAACAATAATTTTAATTAAAAAAAAAAATTATGGAAATGTACATGTATATAGTTTCAAACTATATTTTCATAGTTAGTGACACTTAGTTAGTGCTTCCGTTTCAATGAAAAGTTTTCTAAACCTAAAACTAAAAATACTATATTATAATAGTATTAACTGTGTATAATTATCGAAACATTTATATAATATTTATATGAATATCGAACGAGTTATCGAAACATTTATATAAGTTAATTGGAATTTTACAAATTACCAGCTACTGAAATTAAACAAGCAATCATTTTTTTTTAGAACTGCAATATTTAAAATTAGAACTAATAAAAAAATTTTTTTAAAAACAATAAAATTAGAACATGATCTTAATAACAACAAGAATCATATGAATTTATTTCTATCAGTATTATTATCATAATTATCGTCAAGATAATAATCGTCATCATCGTCATCATCATCATCAT
This sequence comes from Argyra leucocephala, assembly GCA_963942445.1. NCBI lineage: Eukaryota > Metazoa > Arthropoda > Insecta > Diptera > Dolichopodidae > Argyra > Argyra leucocephala. The sequence continues at coordinate 38,923,023 of OZ012680.1, forward strand.
CATTTATTTTCAAGATAAAAAATTGTTATACGGATCGGATCTCCTTTGCATCCACATTAAATATTCATAAAAAAAAAAAATTCTTCCATGTTTTTTTTTATTGTGCAATAGTATAAATATATGAATATAGGTATGTTGGTATATTGTGGAATTTCTGGCGCAAAAATAAAAATTTAAATCTGAATATAAATATTACGCAAAAATTCATATTCATTGATTTATACAGAGGAATTATACATATATATATACGTAAAACATATATTATATACGTGTGCATATAAATTAAAAGAAAAAAAAAACAGAAAATAAATTGAGTGCATGGCAGTAGCAAAATCTTTGTGGCTGCATAATCGTTATTATTGTTGTTATTATCGTAATCAACATAAATATTAGTTAAAGTAAACTATCATCATCAGTAGAAGCAGCACACCAATAACGGCAGCAGTCGAGCAGTAGCACCAACCAAAAAAAAACAAAAAAAAAAACTAAAACAGAAAAATAAACCAACAATAATAATAATAATAACAAAAATAAAATATTCGCACCAGAAAATAACAACAACACAAAAACGATCACAAAACAGCAACGCTTACAATTTGCAAAACTAACAGCAAAAAACTTTTTTAAGACTTTTTTGTTCCAGATTTCTAACTGGATATATTAAAAACAAATAAGAAAAACATATATATATATATATTTTATATGTATATATATATATATATATATATTGTAGATATGGAAGTATATTTTTTAATATACTCTCTCAAATTTTATGCGATGATGATGATAATAATGATTATGATAGTATTGTTGATTATTGATGACGGGATATTCAGACCACTACTGCAAGGATTTTTTTTTTTGAGTTTTTTGTTGCATTTTTAATTTACGACTAAAAAATCGACTGCCTAAGGAATTGCGTTGTATATGAATATGTTTATATATATACTTATATATGTCCATAAAATATTTAAATTATAATCACTTATGGTGGTTATTAAAACAAAAACAAAGAAAAAATAGTTATTTTTTTGTTTGTATTAAATTACAATTAAAAGAGTCTTAAAAAAAAATGTAAACTAATGTTGGAATAGATAAAATAAGTTTAGAAAGAGATAAAAGTTAAGTATTATTTACTTTTTTTTATGGCGTCACAACTCGAAATGAATTTTAATCTATGATACAAAAATCTAATCTTTTACTGATCACGATTTTTTCTATTCTCGATTCGACGCTTGCTCGATATCGTTCAGCCATCTTGAATTTGGTTCACTTCTTGCTCTAGTGTTGTACGTATACCATGATTTTACTTTTGATTGCTGACTAATTTAAATTTTTGGTTAATATAAATAACAAGAAAATTATATTGAATTCCCATATCTTTGACATTGCCAAAAATTCTGCGAGAAGTTAAGGTTTTTTTAGTCGCTGCAAAACGTAGTTTTCTCCTCGGGACATACTAAGTATCAATAAATCAGACATGTACGATTTAAATTGAAATACAATTTACATGTTATATAAGCTGATGCATAATGAACCGCATTATTTTTTTTTGACAAAGTTTGCAAATGTCACATTCATCGTGTCGACAACCCTAATATGACATCCTCCCTTATATCACTTGTAAGTCATCGTATTGTAGGACTTTTTTTTTTTGTTTCATAGGTTGAATCAATTTCTCTAATGAAATAAAAAATTTAATGCCACACTTAAAATATTTCCACGGGGGCACAAGAGAAGTATCAAATGCCAACCCCTATATACGCTACGCAAATTTCTAGGTTCAAAACTGACTATGGAAATTCGTTTGCAGTTAAATTTAATTGAATGTGGAACCATATTCCAAAAATATGTGCCCTTATACAATTTACAAAAGTTCAAGAGTATAACAAATTTATTCAAAATATATATATATAAAAGGGACATTTTCCTTTTCCCAACCCCCAACTACTTAAGGAAATCCTACTGATTAAATTTGTTGTCCTACTGATCAAAGGGACACTTTACTTTCCCCAACTTTCAATTGGTACATAAAAGCTGCGCGTTCGTATATAAAGTTGTCGTTTTAATGTTCTAATTAACTTAAAAAATGCGTTTCGGCAAAGGAAGTAAGCAAGTATACTTACATATAAATCAATTTTTTTAATTCCAATTCCAACATTGCCAAATTTTAGTTCGAATATTTGTAAGTATTCTTTATTTTTAATTAATGGTTTTTATTTTGTATAAAAGTTTGATTAAAATCCCTTTTGTATTTTTTAAGTTAAACTAAACATTAGGTTTCAAACGACAACGTTATACACGAATGCAAAGCTCAGTTGAGGATTGGGGAAAGTAAAATGTCCCTTTGATCAGTATGACAATAAATTTATAAATATTACTCTTGAAATTTTGTAGATTGTATGAGGATATATTTTTGCATTGAAGATACACGTTTGTTGAAATATGGTTCCACATTTCAGAAAATTTGACTGCAAACGAATTTCCATAGTCAGTTTTGAGCTACCCAGGAATTTGCACTGCGCACTTGATGCCTTTCTTGTTAGTCGGAGGAAATATTTTAGGAGTCGGAGGCATATGCCGATACATTTATTTAAAGGGTATTTTATTTATGTAAGGATAATTGAACAGTTATTATTTTAATAGATTTTGGTTATTTCAGCATCATTCAAATTTCTGAACGTAACGAACGTCAATAATTGATAATTTTTAATTTTCATTTTCTGTTTTGATTTATATTTTTTTATTCTTAACTTGAAATTTAAGTCTGTTTTAGTTTATGATATTTATATTTTGATTAATTATTGTTTTTCAGTTTTAGTTTATCATTAATGGTTTTTAGATATGAAATGAATGAGCAGTTTAAAAAAAGAGTACTTAATATTAAGTATAACTAATTTTCAACGTATTTGTTATTGTTCGCATAGAAGTTCATTAATATAAAACAATATTGAAGAGGTTCGATTAAATTAATTGGAAACTTCTAGTTTATGTACGAAATGTCTTTTTGACACATTTTAAATTACAGTAAACCTAACCTAATCTAATTTATCATTTTAAAGTTTTTGTTTTAATTTTTGATTTAACAGTTTGCTTCAATTTAATTTTCATATTTTAAGATAATGGGTAATAAAATGATGCAAAATCTAAATATTTTCATTTGACAGCTGTCATTATAAAAAAAATATTTTTTGTAAAAGTATAGATAATTTTTGCGTTTTAATTTTCCTTTTATTCTATTTACAGTTTTATACTTATGAACTGTTAATAATAACAGTTTGTTGGCATTTACTACATAATATTATAATATAACCTTAATAAAACTGTCATTTTTAGGTCAGATTTGAATATGTAGATAATAATAAAACAAAAAATGTATAGGTATCTATATTATGCATGTATATATATAATATATATGTAACTATAAGTAATTTTAAAAGCTTTTAAAAATTCTCACGTGCTACGATATGATTAAAAATTCCGATGTTGAATTTGTTCAGTATTGTAAAGTATAAAAATTTAAAGGTGTTCCACGGTTTTTTGATTTTTTTTTTGTTAATATAAAACAACAACAATAAGAGAAAACAAGATTTATTGTAAATACTTAAGTGATTTTTATTTTCGAAATAAATATTTATGTTAAAACATTTAACTTTAATTTTTTTTTTTTATTGTGGTTGCCATTGTTGTTTTTTTTTTTTTTTTTGGTTCAATTATGAAATATTATCGCAACTGACCTTTATGACTTAACATACGAGTATTGAAATAATCAATGAAATGAAATTAAGTAATGTGCAAATTATATGTAAACATCATCAATATTTAATTTTGAATAATAATGTAGTAGGTAGTATAATAATGGTAGCTTAGTTTTGTATATTAAAAATCAAAATTAAAAAATTAAAAGGAAGATAGTAATTTTAGTGTTACCAGCAGCATAAAAATAATATTTTTAACAAAAATATTATAAAATTATATAAAATTTCTCTCGAATCAATGGTTACTTTTGTTATAGGAGTTAGGAGGATTGGAAATTATTGAAGATTATTTGAAAGTGGGTTGATTTAACACCCAATCGTTAATACATATAATTTCAATTCGAATAGTTTGTGATTACAAATTTTGTAAATATTTTTAATACTTTAATTTGAGAAGCTATAAAAATTGCTAGGTACTAGACTTTTATTTGTAACTTGTAACCTACTTTAATTTAACTTGAATTTACTTTTATTTGTCAAATTATTTAAATTTTATTATTAGAATGCTATCAGCTCTTAATTCGAATTCATTTTCGGATATTAGTAGAAAGAGGATAATATTATGATTTATAAAAAGTACCTAACTGCTTACTGATAGAATAAACGTTTAAATAGTAATTATTGTGATTGATATTTTTAAATATAGGTAGAATATATAGGAAAGACATAGACGCTGCTGCGATTGTTTTTTCAGTTCATTGATTTAATTTAGAAAACAAAAATAAAATATGTTAAATAATATTGAAAGAAATTGACCAGGCTAGACAGTATATAATATGGTCGTAACAAAATGAAAATATACTTTAAAAATTATAATATTAGCAAATATTAATAAACATAAATATTACATTCGGAAGTATTCGCAAGTATCATATAATTAAATTATAGAATCGAATTTATAACTGTTATGTATATAAATTTGCATTTTGTATTTGTATCCATGTTTTCAGTAATGCTGGCAATGCTGAGATTTAACCAATCAACAGTCAAATGGACATAATAGTTGTGTTCAGTAGATTTGTATAGAACATAATTGGACAGAACAGTTTTGGACAATGACATCAGTTAACTGTCAAATGGACATAATAGTTGTGTTCAGTAGATTCAAAACAGAATCGAACATAACAGTTTTGGATAATAACAGTTAACTTTCAAACACTTTAGAACCACTTAGAACAGAAAATTTACTGAAAACCTTTTTTATTTTTTTTGAACTATTTTGTTCTAATTTTTGTTTACTTTCAAATTTTCTTTGTTTATTTGTCAAAATTTAAAGAAAAAACAACAATAAAAAAAGTTGTTTAAAACTGTGCAGAAACTCAAAAAAAAAAATCAGAACAAAAAAGACACTTCAGAGCACTTTTGGACAAAAGTTAATTACACATTTTCATGTACTACACACTAACACGGAACAATAACAATCAACAACTCATTATACAATTCTTTTCCTGCTTTGTATGCTCAAGTTTAACTGCCATTTTTCATATCCGAAAGCATGATGATTGGCAATTGTCGTCAGTTGCATATACGAAAGTGTGATGATTTTACAGTTACAACGCAGACGACATAATATCACATAACCGAAAGCAGGAATAATCTTACATAATTGAATTGATCTAAAATTTAGAACGAACATAATTGAATTGATCTATTATTTAATACGAGTTAAGTACGTAAACACTGTTTGGAGGTTTAGTTTAAGTCAATTAATTTGAACTAGAATGTATTTATTACAAGCCCTAATGTTCGTTCGGTTTTTTTTAAATACCAAGTTTTTGCAAAAGCAAAAAAAAATTCTCAAAACTTATCAAAATAAAATTTGTTCGATAAATATTTTCTGTGTGGAACTATTTTTCACTTTTTTTTTGTATTTTTAATAAAGTTCAACACTACAATAAATTTTGAGAGTAATAAATTTTAAAAATTAAAATAACAAAAAAATGTTGTTTTTTTTTTATTAAAACCAATCAAAATAAACATTTGACAATTATTGTCAATACTTAAATCAAATAAAAAAATAGCAGAAAAAAAAAGCAAAAATAAACAAAAAAAAAAATTAAAACAAAAAGAAATGTCAATTCAAGTGTCAATTTCAACAGCGCCACTTAAATATTTTTCGTTCAAAAAAAGGAATATAATTTCGTTTTTTTGTTATTTTTTTTTTCATTAACTAAGCTTTCCAGTATTATTATGTTTTATTAATATTTATGATAAATTTTTAATAAAACAAAAATAAAAAAGTAGAAAAAATGCTAGGTAATAAAATAAGAACGTCATTAAGACTTATTTAAAGTATATAGATTAGCTTGGAATGTCGAATGTGTAAATAAAAAACCATTTGTTAAGAATTGTTTGTGATTGAGTTATTTATTTTTATTTTATTTATATATATATACATATATATACATATAATACAATTATGTAGATAATATGGAATTATATAGTTAGAATTTAATGCTGAACTCATAAATTTTTTGTTTTATTTTCTTAAAATCTTAGATTATTTGTTTATTTTAGATATTTTTTTTTTAATAAATTAGATTAGATAAGAATAGTATAACTGAAGGTTGATCCTTTATTCCCAATGTCACTATTAATTATTCTTTTGTAAATTCTCTGCTACGTTTACTTTATGCTAATCTTAAATCGTAATCAATTTGTAAGCTCTTTTAAGTGAATTGGATAGAAATAAGAAGTTGAATTTTATTTGTTAACGTTTTATACAGTTATACAAAGTATGTTGGATCTACTTCATGATTATTTGATGAAATAAATCCAACATATTTTGTATAAACTGAATGTGAAACGTTGACAAATAAAAGCCAACTTCTTATTTCTATCCAAGTCAGATTGTCAATGTGTGATTTGTTCCAGTCCATATACAGATATTTATTCATTTGGTGTTTGGTTATAATAAATATTGTAGAACTTCATGCTTTTTCATTTGCAACAGTTTTATTTCAATGTACAAATGTTTGATTGATTTGTTGAAACAACAAATTTTTACTTTTCCAAATTTGTTTAACAATGTTGGTTTGATTGTGTATTAGCGAATGTTTGACTGTTAATAAATTAATTTATTATTAAGATTTTCATCGATCCGAGTAGTTGCGGAATATTTTAACAGATTTCTAAAAACTAAGATTTGGAGTTTTATACCTTTTTTTTTAGAAATTCACTTACTATTATCTATAATTATAATTTAAAAGCATTTAAGGACCTGCGCCGTAGACACCTCTTCATTTTATGCCGCTTCTATTTACTGAACTCCTAATATATAAATAAGTTGTATATAAAACAATAATGCGCACACAGTTGAATTTTTTTTATCATATGGGTTTATTATTCACCAAATACATTATGTATATTATGTATGTAAGTTTTTATTAAAAAAAACACAAAAACAAACAAATCAGTTAATATTATTAGTTACATACAATGAAACTTTAAATTTGGCTTCAACTTTAATTATAATTACTCAACAGGGGTCCCTAGTTTCATTTAGACTAAAGTTCATCTTGAGCTGTAGAGTTGCAAAATGATAATTATATCACTTAAATTTAATTAAATTCATTTATTACCGTTATACTAGAGTGTTGTTGTTATATATATATACACGTGTGTATATATTATATATATACATGTGTTAATGATGTTATTAAATAACTTAAAACTATATGACCAATCAAATAATTCTGCTTCTAATTAATTTAACCAAAAAATTCCAATAAGAAACCGTCTTTGAACAGAGAAACAAAAAATATTATATATTTTGTTGAGTACAATACTGTTTAATTGTGTAAAAATGATTTATTACAATCAGTATTATTTTAACTATTATCAGTAACTATTTTAAAAATATTATTAATATCTTATAAACATTCTTAGTCTTAGAATTAAAGTAGATATAATTTTTCGAATTTGCAATAAATTAAATTTTTGACATTCAATTGACATTTACTTTCGTTAAAAAATAATTCAATTAAATATCATACATATAAAATTTGATCGTGATCATCTGTCAGTATAATTAGAAGTTTACGTTGTATATATATGTGTGTGTGTGTATTATATTCAAGTTATTGTTATGAAAAAAAATATATCAACTTAGATTAACCAAGAGCTTCTTTTGAAACAATTTTGGTTGATATTCTCAAGTTTTGATTATATATACGTATATACTGTATAAATATATAGAATTATTGTCATTATCTCAATAAGGTGCTTGAAATCATTGATGCACAATGTGAACATATATTTCAAATGTTGAAATTTTACAGTTTCAAGGATAATATGATATGTATTCACTTAACTAATAAATATATATGTATATATATATATATATATATACCAAACATAAGAACAATTTTTTTAATTCAACATTCAGATACTCAACCTCTCAAATTCAAAATTTCTTAGCTTTTAATTTCGGTTATTTAGCGTCTACAGTTGAGTTGTTAAGATAAAATTGAATAGCAAAGACATATTCATTTACTTTAAGAACTAAATCTGATTAAGATTAGCTAACTATATTGAACGTATTTGTTCTTGGTTCAGAATTTCTCCCGTTATTTTTATACCAATAAAAGTACATTTTCTATTTCTAAAAATCCTCCTCTTTATGTCTTTATTCAAAATTTTTAAGATTTAATTTTATTTCCATTTTGTATAGAATTCTCAAGGTATGACCTCACTAAATACTGTTATCAAAGTGGTAAATATTTATATCAATTGACTTGAGGTTTCAACCCAGAAGGTCTTCCTGATATAGTAATCATTAAAAATAATTTAATTATTTTTTTTTTACTTTACTTACTTTTTAATGATTGTAGACAGGTATTTTTGTTATCGTTTTTTTTTTTTTGTTTTAATTTAATTACGAGTAAGTAGATATTGTTTTAGACAAGTTTTTTTTATGTAATATTGTATATGTGTCATTATTGTTAGTTAGTAACTTAGTAATTTATTAAATAAGATTCAACAAAACAACAATAACAACAACAATAGAATTCTTAAAGTGCATTTGCTATTAAACTTTTGAACTATACAAAAAAAAAATATAAGTATTAAAAAAATTAATTTTTTTATTAAATAATTACAAAAACAAATATACACCCGTATTTATTTTTTAAATATCTATATGTACATGAGTACATAACTATGTATAAATTAATAATATTTTAATTAAAAATTCCTCATGAATGACGCGAAATAAATCGCAAGCAACACACTACTATATTAGTTGTTGTTGTTTTTGTTATTTTAAGTTAAGTTATGTGAATTAAGAAATCATTTTAGTTTTTTTTTTTTTTTTAAACGAGTTACGAGTTTGGTTGATACGACATAATTAATTACATTGAAAGCGTGAGAATTATTAGCGCTGCTATTTCATATTTCTATATTTATATACTTGTATCTTATATATGTATATATACGAGTAATATATATTTATAAATATTATAAATTAGAAAGGTTTACAATCGAAATGATGCAAGTTTTAATTAAAATATTAAAGTCTAATTTTATTTTTAAGCGGCCATTTTGTTTTATATATATTTTTTTTGTTTTTATAGTTTTATTTTAGAATTTAATATTTCATTATTCAATTTCAAATTAAATATTGTAATAAATTACTTGTATTTGCAAGGGATCGGCTATGGTATAACTGGTTGGTTAGTATTAATTGTTAATAAAACTATAAATTAGGTTGTGGTTGTCATTCAGTTTAAAATTAACTCTACTAACTAATCAGTTAAAAATAACTACATTGGAAATATTTTATCTAGGCTTGCCAGTAATTAATTTGAATTGTCTTAACAAAGAGAAGATATATATATATATATATATTAAATAATCATAACACAAATTGGGAAATTTATAGCTCCAAATTGAGCCTTTGAAAAATAATCATATTTTGTGCTGTCAAAATTGGGTAATTCATAGCTCAAAATTGAGCCTTTTAAAAATAATCATATTTTGTACTGTCTTTTATTTATTTTAACAAACTGTGCTATAGGTATAATATAGTATAATTTAAATTACTAATATTAATTATAGTAATATCATCAATAAAGCTAATTCAATGTTAGGTTTTATAAAACATTAGTCTAGTGAATTCATAGATTCATATATCCTAAAATCCATTTTTACATGTCTTGTTAGGGCCGAATTAGAATATCCCAGTCTCCATATTATGTAATTCACATATATAGGATTGAGGCAATCCAAAAAAAAATTCTTAAGACTTGCAGTACGTCACCTTCGTTGGTCTGACCCCTTAATTTTGCCACCATATGAACATTGATCAAAATTAATTCATCTTGCTACTCTAAAGAAAAGAGATGAAATTGCCGATGTTATCTTCATCACTGAAATTGTTATAGGAAATATTAACTCGCTTATATTTCAAACTTGGCTCAGATTACTACTAATAGCTTCTGCTCTGTCTTCTAACCTATTTATCCTTACATTTCATGGAACCAACTAAGGTGAATGATGATTATGGTTAACAAATACAAGAACCGTTTTAATCTCTCTCCTTCCAACGACCCCGACCCCTGAAAGACGTTTTTATTTTCCTTTTAGTTAATTCTGATCTTGAATATTCTTATGCTTGCTAATTTTTTCTTAAAGTACTAACTTTAACCTATACTAACTAATCTTAAGTATACTAACTTGTTTAATCCATAACTCTACTTACTAATTTTCAAATATAACAATATTTTATGGATTGTATTTTGCAGACTGTTAAATTTTTTTTATTATTAATTTCATTAAACTGCTAACCATTGATTTACATTTTAATTATTTCACAATTTTTGCAATTAGTTTTTAGTTTTAATTTTTTTGATATTTATATTGTTAATCTTAAAATTTGTTTGAATTCACATAAATATGTAACTTGCTTGAATTAAACATGTAAAATAAATATGTAAATAAATAAAATAAATATCAAAATCAAATTAAATCAAATTTTTCGGCATACATCTAAAACGAGCAAATATTTAATACGGAGAGAGCATATACCAGTCAGTCAAAGCTTCCAAATTATTCTGATGGTGGATTTCCTCTTCATGGACGAACGTCCTGACAATTTTATTTTACACTATGTATAAATGAAACACAAATACCATTAAAGAAAGTTTTATGATTTCCTCTCAATGCGCGAAGGGCTGACATTTGTTATGTAGTCAAAAAAGGTTGACGTTTGAAAATATGTTTACATGCGTTGATACTATTTTTATTAAAAAAATTAAAAATTTTGTTAAGAGTAATAATGGATAATAACATTGTGATATTCGAAAAAATAAAATATAGCGCATTGCTTTTATCTTAAAATATAAATAATTTGTTAGAAACAAAATAATCTTATACTAAAAAACAAAAAACAAAAAAATTACACTGTCGTTTTCTTAAAAAACATTTGAAATTCTATAATGTGAATGCTTTCATTCATAAATCGAGATAGCAATAAATAATTATTAAATAATTATATATCTATCCTTTTCTTTTACTTCGTCATTCAGCCAAAAGTTAAAAATATTTTAACTAAGAAATTGGATGAAGAAAATGTCCGGAAAGGAGTTTTTGTGTATGTGTGGGTAAAATAAAATTTTTTGATTGGTTAAAAAATTTGTCCGGGCGTTCGTCCGTTAAAAGGAAATCCACCTTGAGTGCTAAATACAAAATGTTGAGCCGAAAATTAAGCAAATAAAATCAATTATATCGTTAAGGTGCATGATTATGTTAAGGTGTATAAAATTATTCACAATGATGAATCAATTTTAATGTATTATAAATAATTTGTTTGCAATATTTCGTCTTTCATTCATTTATCTTTATCCCTTTGTAACAATTATTCTACTATCTTCTCTATGTTTTGCTATTTCTTCTTATTTTGTTTACTCGCAGTTTTTTTAAGATCGATCATTAAGCCATCTATTCATCGAGCTTCCGATGTTTCTATGTTTCTTTTACCATCGGGATTATTTTTAATATTCAATTTGATTTTTATAGAAAAATAATATTTAACAATTACAAATACACAGTTAAAAGAGGTAGCCTACAACATATTAATATAGAGTACTTCATATATGTATAGAATGATATATAAACCGAATTTGGTGAATCAAAAATGTTGCAGAATTCCGTTGTAATTCGAAATTGATATGTTAAATCATTAGTTGGGTGTATGAGTAACATCGAAAGCGAATTAGTAGTTATATATTGACAAACCTATAACAATTGCTGAAAATGTCTAGACAACCATGTTTTTTTGTTTTGAGCTTAAATGATGCTAGAAAAGTTTTGCATTTGTTTTTAATATATAATATGTCATAATTTGATCGACATACCTTTCGTGACTATTATAACTATTGATCGCACAAATGATCGTCATTATAGTCTGAGCGTCAAATTCTATTCGTCAAACAAAAAAAAATTACCTTGTGTTACAATTTAGAGACACTTTTAAATTAACTTTTTCAATTGAAACATAAAATTTTTATTTAATTAAAAAAAAAAAACACAAAGTCACTTCAATCATCGTGACTAATGTGTATAGTATACGTTTACAAAGCACAAGAGAAAAAGTTTTCAAGAGTATCATAATAAATTTAAATAGACTTAGTGACGTATTTACTAAATACGTTAATTACAATACTATTCAACATAAATTATATAATTTTTTTTGTTTGTTTTTTAATGGGGTAATAAAAATCAAAATAGCGTTATAAAATATTTTTATTTAAAATTATTTCTATTGTATTCACGTTTTTTTATCATTGTTGTTTTTGTTATTTTTTAAATTTTTGAAATTCTTTTTACATCTTGTTCTAAAAAAAAGAGATCATCATATTTCGATTATGAAGAGAATACCAGTAATTTTGCTCCATCATAACTATGTTTATATATATATATATAACTAGTTAATTGACCAAATATATATATATATATATATTATGTATATTTTTACATTTAAAAAGAAAATTAGTAAATTTTTATTAGCTAAAATGTTAAGCCAATTTAAATTAAATGATTTTTTATTTTAAGGTTAAGTTTTTAAGGCTTGGTAAATTTAAACCAGTTATTCTTAAATTAGGGGAAACGACCCCGAAAAATAAAAATACCACGAGGTTTAGTTTTTTGTTGTCTGCTGTCGAATCGATTGTTATTTTCAAATTTTAATAACAGTTTAAAAATATAGTAAGGGGACTGTACCAAGTTTTGGTTATTAGAGATTATTTAAATTATGTAAGTTTAATTTTAAATCCAAACACTTTATTTTGTAGAAAACGATTATTTTGTTGTAAGATGTTAATAATATTAATACATAAAATTTCGTTAAAATCGCTTAAGTAAAATATAAATACAGAAACTCAATACATTTGAAAATTTAAAAATGATAACTGTGTGTTCCAAATTTTGTAAAAAAACGCTTATCAATTTATAAGTTTTTATAGCTTAATTCTAGGAATCTATTTAAAATATTTTAGATTAAAAAAGTGATTATGATAAAAACGTTTTAAATTCATATTGACATAAACTATTATGTGTTCTATCAAAAATGTGACTTATAGTTGTCAGAATCAAATTTTGATAGGAAATACTTTCGAAAATTCTGAATATGGTGATTTTTTCTTATGTTGACATAAACGGTTATGATTTGTTCATCATCATCATTGTAGTGTTACCTTATCCGTGGGGTATCGAGCGGAAATAAATTCTTTCCATCGGCTCCTATCAGTGGCTAACCTTTTTAATTGTGGCCACGTTCTTTGCTGTGCATTTGTTTCGGATAAGATTATGATTTGTTGGCACAGAATAAATATTTCTAAAATTAGGCAAAAACGAAAAATTGAACTCACTCTCTCACATTCGTTTTTTCTTTCTCCTTCTTACATTTACATTAAATTTTAAATCGAAGTTTAAGGAGTCATATTAGAGTGATATTTAAATATTTCCATTCGGTCGGATACTTCGGATACTTCAATTTTTTGAAGTATTACCAATATGAAAGTACTTTGTGATTATTATCATTGTTTTGTTAAGCATTTAAATATTGATTTGAAGTAGGAAGGAATTTTTGAAAAGGAGTAGGAAGTTTACTGCTATGGTCAGCATCATTTACAATCAATATTAAAATTGTATTCTGAAATGTGATTCAGGTTGATTACAGTTTATCACACTTGTCATAATTCTGAAACTAAAACTATTTTTTAACTTTTTTCATATTTAGATATGGGGTAGCTATGGGATGAGATGATTGAATATACGAGATCAAATCATTTTGGTGATTTATGACAATCTCGTTACAAATTACAAATTTAAGTTTGTAATTGATTGTCATAAATTTTTACTTAAGTTTTATTTTACATTAATACTGCTTAAATAATCACAGTAAATAACTTTGTGTGATTTAATGATGACATTTTATTTATCACATTTCAAATCAAGGCGGGGTAACATCCGTATTACAAACTAACTTAAAAATTCTCAAATCAAGTTTGAAATGTTTAATTTAAAATATTTAAAATTATTTTGTGTTATACAGTCTTGAAAGTGTAGTGTTAGTAGTTCTTTAAAGTGTTGAACGAGCTTATGTAGTTCCGGACGGGATTATGAACTTCAGGTCGCACAATAACACAGAGTTGCAGTTTTGAAATAAAAACTTCAGGGTATATAAATTTGATTCGCTGGTACTTGAAGTCTAACTTGTTATTTCAAAAATGAAAAATTAAAAATTGAGAGCGATTACAACTTGAACGAGCACACTTATAAAGGTATTTTTGTTTTTTAGTACGAACACACTTATAGGTACCACCTCACGATGATTTGATAAAAAATATAAATTCGAAATAAAAACTTCATATTGAGAATCAATGTTTCAAATTATAATAAAAATATAACTTCAAAGTTGTAGTTTGACTTGTTATGCAAAATTTCAAAAAACGATAAAAGACGTATTTGATTATTTTCGGTATAGAACCGGTCATTTCTGTAACTCCTTTGTTTTGGAAATATTCTTGTGTAATGTTAGAAGTTGTAAAGCAGCTGCCTGAGCCAGTACAAATTTTGGAAAACGGTAAAATACATTTTATAGTGAACAAATTTCATCTAATATAGGTAGGCGGGAAGGGATATCAAACAGTTTAAGAAATTCTGTATCTACAAACTATCGTTGTATGATTAAATATGGCACTCGCAAAAATTTAACTATCACCTTCTCTGTTACCTACATAATATCTAAGATATTTTTTCTCTTATATTCACTTCTCTTACAATATTTTAATTTTTTTTTTCTTTTGAAAAACTATCATTATAATTATGCTTGTTTATAGTGTTTAGTAATTCAATGAACGGGTATTATATTTAGAAATTCTAATTTTCTTAAATATTCAAATAAAATGAAAAACAAAAAATAAAAACATTAAAATAAAATTTGCTTATAAATCCGGAATGAAAGAAATTTTTGGAATTGAATTAGCAACACCACTTGTTGTTTAATTGCATACGATTCTAAAAACAAAAAAAAAAGAAACAACATTTTTAAGCAGATTAAATATCAAAATTTTGTAATTGTATATGTAGTGTAATAGCCTTAAAATAAAATATACGAGATAGAGGAGAGAACCTGTTTTAATTATATTTTTATATAGTAAGTATATATTTATAAATATAAAAACAATTCACGGATAAATTTAATGTTTCACAAGTGGAATTTGTAAAGAGAGTTTATTAGAATTTAGTAATATTTATAAATATATATTTTAAATTACATAGAAATAAGCTGTATTTACGAAATATTTCGTTTAAAATAAATTTATTAAAATTTTTAAATTTAGTTTAAATGTTTTTTTTTTTTAATATTATTGAATAATGTACATCGATCTCAATGTTAGTTTCAAATCATGGTCTTCTTGGTTCTATTTTGCAATAATATTCGATTTGATATTTTGTTTACTATCCACCCACTGTAACATGTTGTTTATCATTGTAGTCGAAACAAATTAAACAAAATATTCACAATTTTTCCCATTCACTTGAATTTCGATATTTTTAATTCAAGAACTCTTTATCTGTCTTCAGTAAATTATTAATTCCAACTTACAGAAATCTCTTTTTTTTAGTAAATTAATAAAATTATTATCTCAATTTTTTTAGAAATTTTCAAAAAAAAAAAAAAACAATTATTTTCTTTTATTTTATTCATTTATTTACTCAAATGAGCTCCATTGCTCAATTTACAGAGTGTTTTAGTTTTAATTAAGTAGTCTATGGAGATCAATATCGAGTTTTTATCAAATGCAAATAATAATTGTAATCTTATACAGTACTCAAAATATTTTAAGAGATATTAACAAAAAAAAATAGTATTTGAACATTTTGCATATAGTCTTGAATATTTAGTTAAAATTTTCGAAAAAATTCAATTTTTCTGGGTAAAATAATGAATATCGATATCAGATAATAACATTCTTAATAACTAAAACAATTCGATTGAATAAATTACATTAAGTACTTATACCTAGTGTTTTATTTTCTATAATTCGAAGTCTATTAGATAAACACTCTCCTAACTGCTTTTAACAGAGATATTTCAAATACACAACTCATATAACAAATTTTACTTCTACAATTTATGGTAATAATATATCCACTATGTAATTTAAATCTGGAAAACTATATCTATTGTAGAGTAACTTCGACTTCATAATAGCATAGCTCCATTTTATTTTAGTGATAATTAAATTATATTCCAATTTAACTCATAGTTCCATTTTATTTTAGTGATAATTAAATTATATTCCAATTTAACTCCAAAGAATAATTTAAAAAAAACTGTTTGCATCATCCATGCTCTGACTGGGATTTGAATCCGGGACCTTCTATGATTACATAACCACTACACCATATCGGAAGTCATTATTATAATTAAAATTAAAAAGTGGAGAAATTCAAAATCTCAATGAAATCTGTACAAATGTAAATTTTGTACTTAAGTGATTATAACAGTATATGGTTTAGATTTGGGACTATTATTATATTTATTATATTGCTTTACTTATTATTTTTAAGTCTGAATTCTGGTTTTAATTAGTTTGGTTAATTGTAATGAATTTTTTATTTTAAATATAATAAATAAAATAAAAAATGTATTTTTTAAGTAAAACTGACTTATTTTGACTGACAATTCATCATTGATTTTACAGCTAAAATTGACTTTGTTTTCCTATTTAGACAAAACCTAACCTAACAAATATTTTTAATTAAAGCCCAGAAATGTAAAATTTCTGATAGACTGTTGAATATTTAATATAAATAAATATATATATAATGACATTTGTTTTGGTTAACATTCTTTAAGCAAAATTCTGGTACAGTAGCGGAAATTCGTTTTGTAATAATATATTAAAATTGCTCAAAGTGATTTGATTAAGAAAGGAAATGAAAAAAAAAATACAACAAAGAACGTGGCCATAACTGAAAAGGAAGGGTAGCCGCAGATAGGAGACGATTGAATTGGAATTGGAATTCATCACTGTCCTATGCTCCACAGGTTAGGTGACGGATTGCAGGACAGTGATAACTCTTTGATTTAATTTAATTTAAACTTTATTAAACGGCCGGAATAAATCGTGAATATTTAGACTGCCTTAGGCATTTGGGTCTGATAACTCTTTGTGTATAAGCCTTCTAATATCATACTATAAATTAAATATTACTTAACATAATATTTTTTTGAATTACATTTTGAATATTTTGCTTAGTATTTTAGCATAAATATTATTTAATATTTATTATTACTATTCTTATTCCGAGAATCTTTGAAGTATTTTAATTTATTAAAGTTCGTTTACAACGCATTCAAAGATAATTTAAATAAATTTTTTTTTATGCTTTAATACGAAAAATTTGTCTGGTTCAACTGTTGTTTAGGGTCAGTTTTACATGGAAATTGTTTTGTGATCGTATTTTAAATTAAAATAATCTATTTTGGCAGTGCGGGAGCGAGTGTAATGTAAATATTTTTTAAAATAATCCGACTATTATGAATATCCTGAATATATATACCTATATAATATATACCGGTTAGTTTTATTCAATTAAATCGATTTATATTCTAAAAATAATTCTCTATATTTTCGTGGCATTTGTGTAGAGCGTTTCGTATTACATTTGTAAACGAAAAATAACCATTTTGTTTTTTTACTTCGATATACCAAGAACTTTAATTTAATTAATTTTGAAATAAATTTGAAATTCCGAAACGAATTCGGTATTGCTCATAAGATTCGAAAAACAAAAATTGTAATTTATATTTAAATAAATGTTAAATGAATTATGTTTAATTTAATTTAAATTTCAATTCAAAATAATAATTTATAATAGGTCCACATCGTCAAAGAGGAAAGTACCTTAAATTGGCTTTTAGATTTATCTACAGACCCACTGAATAAATAAATAAATAAATAATCAATAGTGTTTTAATTAATAAACATAATATATAGGTATATTGTATATTTACCTTTTGCTCTTTTACTAGCTAATTATATCCAAATTCGTATCCATAATTGTTTAATTTAAGTTAAAATAAAAGCAAAAATAATTTAAAAGAATTATTTTTAATCCAAATCTGGAAATTAAACTATTTTATGTTTAATTTCTTTTATTCTTATTTCCAGTATAAGTATATATATGTGTGTACTTATATATATATGTATATATTGTTTCCTTGAAAATAACTATTTTAATAATTCAATTAATACAAATTTTTTTTTTATTTATTATTTTAAACTCAAATATACGATTAAATTATATATTATTTATGTACATATGTATTTATTTTTTCTATTGAAATATTTTTTTTTTAAATAAAAACACCGTATAACACAAAAATTAAATTAAAAATTTTGAAAACGGGAAAAATAAAAACGAAAATTCATAAACAAATTAAATAAATATGTTGCGCGCATTCCAATGAGTTCAAACTTGAGTTTGAAAAAAAAAAAATTTTTTTTTAATAAAAAAAAAACAACAAAGACAAAAAATATATATAAAAACAAAATAAAATGCCGAAGTCATATAATCATCAAATCACCACATTTACCAGCTTTCTATTCAATAGTAACTTTTTTTTTATTATTTTTTTATTTATATTTTTTATTTTTTTTTTTAAAATTATTTTATTTTTTTTTATTTTATATTAAAAAGAAACAAAATATATGATTTTTTGTTATTATTATTTTTTATACACCAACACAATTACACATATGTATGCATTTATGGATGTATGTGTACGTTTATCTGTATAAATGCACCACAGTGTATATTTACGTGATTTTTATTTAAAAAAAAAATTGTTTTTTTTTTTTTTTTTATTATTATTCTTTATTATAAAATTTTGACGTATTTTTTAAAAGTCAATGTAGTTGAAATGCATTTACACGGTCAAATTCTTTTCTTATTATTATTTCTTGTTTTGTGGGTTTTGTTTTTTTTTGTTGTTATTTTTATTTTTTGGTATTCAAAATAATAAAAAACGATCAAACGACAAAAATAATTTTATTTTTTTATGCTTTAATAAACAATAAATGAGGTGCTGCTGCTGCTGCTGCTCTAGACATCAGTAATAAAATCAAGGTAATAATATAATTTAATAAATTTTAGAAATTGAATTGTTATTATTTTACCATCACTAAAACAAAAACACTTTTCGAATATTTTTATTTTATTTGAATTTTAGATATATTTTAAAGTTGAATATTCAATTTTTTTCTATTAATTATTAATAATTTGAATTGTAATTATGTATATATAAACAAAAATTATTGTTTATTAATATTGATAGATTGCCATATATAAAAATTTATATATAAAATTATATGTCATATTATATCTAAAATTTGTCGGTTGAAAACTTATTATAATAATATAGTTTTGTTTTAATTATTACATACATATATCCATATATATTACACAAATTATATTTTTAATCAAAATAACTTTTATATTTCAAAAAAATATATGCATATATCCAACCACTATTTGAAATATTATTGTATAAAATTTTTGATTTTGTAGTTTCACTTTCTGATATTAAAAATTTCACTTTAATATTTTTGAATTTAATTTTTTGATGTTACTATTTATGGGTTATTTAACTATTGTGTATTTAATTTAAAGAAAATTTCTGTAATAAATTAAAATAAAATATTAATATTTTGATTGTATTTTATATAGCTATAATATATAAAACATTTTTTTTAATATTCAATTATTATTGTTTAAGGAAAATGACAATATATAAAAACACTTTAATTTCTGAAATAGTGAACGAGTAATTTTTTCTTTTTTTTTGTATAATTGTATCATATAGTTTGAAAATTATAATAATATAATAATATAATCTAGTTAACTATAAAAATATAAATAATATATTATAATTGATCAATAATAAAGTGCAGCATGTTTTGCTTTCATCACATTACTTGATTGTGACATGACAATTATTTCAAACATAATATTACATAATATTGTATTAAACCATTTTCGAAAACGTCATAATAAATTATAATGTCAAATAATGACGTTTTTAGAAACTGAAATAGTTATTTAAATTTAATGACACTTTTTAAATAACGTCAATGATTTCACGATCATGAATTTGATTATTTTCAAGCAAATATAATGTGTTGTATTGACTATAGAAATACATTATAGAATTTTCTGTTAGATGACGTTTTTAAAAATACTTATGTGTATAAAAGTGCATAATATACATATATATTCTCTTCTTAAAAAAACGTCAACGATTTTACGATAGAATTTTTAATATTTTTTTTTTTTTTTTTGTAATATGTAGTGTAGACGATAACAATTAATTCACATTTGAAGCAATTATTCACGTTTTCTTTGCTTTCAAAATTTCACAGTTAAATTTTGGTGATTGAATCATAAATCTATGTATTTAAATTCAATTTGATGAAAGTAGACTTTCGAGTTTAGTTATGATTATTTGAAATTTATTATGCAAATATATCTATTCTTTATAAATAATTTAAATTACATTAGTCAATCTATCAGTTTTATAGTTTTATGTATTTAAAGTAACATGTTATACTTCGACAGTAACATAATGTGTAAAATATTGAATCAAAACTCAAAATAAAGGCTACTATATGCAAACAGACAATTTCTGCAGTTAAAACTATATTAATGTGCCAAACAAGCCTAATACAAAAACTTTAAACGGCCCATACTAACACATGAATGCGAATTATATGAAAAATTAACTTATACATATAACATAATGGTGATATGATAATTGGCCAGGACCTACATGGTCTGTTGGCCACCTAAATGCGAATGGTGAAAAGCCTACGAATTATGTAGCTAAAGATTTTACGAACAAATGTTGATTTGAAAATATTTGATATAGTAAAATATATGACTTTACTCTTACTTTATGTGTCAAAGGACATAAAAATATATGGTTGGTCATATAAGTCATGATTAAATATATAAGTAATTAATTAATTGCATTAAATAGAAACCCAAAACGTATTCGTGATGAACCCACATCATTATGCAAGCAGATTTTTAAACTATATATAGAAGGGTATATAGAGCCGGTTCCTTCAGATCATTTTTCTATGAGGAATGTATAGTGATAAATGCCAATTTTGGGCTTTAGATCTACAAGGAAATAAATTGATATATCACAAATTGTTTGTTCATGCTATATAGAAATAGAAAACAGTTATATGTAGAGCCATACAATGATGATAAGATACTCTCAGATAACAGCCGGTTAAATCTTTCTATAATTTTTATTACTGTTGTCATTCATATTCTTATTATTCCCCATTAGTAACTAATTACATAATTTCAATTGAAAAATTACAGTTACTATATTACATTTTAATCTTAATTTTATTAATTTATATATACACATTACATATATTAATTTTTATTAATTTATATTAATTTTTTATTGATTATATAAAAGCATTTTAAACTAATTTTAAGACATTGTATAAATTACGTAATTATTTTACAATCAAAATATAACTGTGACATTAGTGATATTGAATTGACAGTTAAAAAATACCATTTATAGAAAATAATTTAAATAAGCATCTAAGTATGGGTATAAATAATAATATTATAAATACAAATTTTTATTTTAAGAATTCAAAATAATTTCATCATGCATGTTTTTTTATTTTTTGGTCATCTTTAAATTGATACATAAACGACTATAATATAACCTTGATTTAAATATAAAGCCAAAAACAGTTAAAAACAATAAAAAAATGATTGTTAAAATTAAAATCTAATTATAAAATATTTAAATAAACTCCCTGCATAATTTATTAAAAAAAAATTCAAATATTGTGCTATTTGGTTAAATAGAGAAACCTCTAATTAATATGAGTCAACACTGATTGCCGCAACTGTTTTGAATGAATAATCTATACATATATAACAATTATTGTTATCTGAACTAGTGAAAGTAATTACTTGGCGGTAGATCAACTCAATTGCTTAAAATTCATAGTTAACAAACATCTCCAAATATGCAATTGGATAATAAAAAAGTTGAGGAAGCACGACTTTTGTTGAGGGACTTTTATTAAGTCTTAAAAACTATAAACAAAAATGTATAGTTTAGACTAGAAAATGTATACGTATTATTGTATGGTATCAAGCAAGAGTAAGTTTTAAGATTCTTAATTGACACTGTAAGAAGAAGAGAAGCTGTAACGAGAGAAATAGAGCAAGTTTTGTTTTCAATTGAAATCAATGGAAAAATTCCAAAGAGTATCTGTGTTCCTCTAAGAATTCAAGAACTTACACTAAACTATATGCTAATATCTTAACTGTGGAATATTTTTTTGGGTTCCAATGATTAATTAAGAGATCATTTTCAGTTAATGGGATAGCAATTCATCTGATTAAACAAATTCTTTGCGTGGGAGAAGTGGTTCGTTCTTTTTTTGCCAGTACTTTTTACTCAAACAAGATGTATTACGCTATTAATTGGAAAAAAAGTACTCATAGTAGATAATTTATACCATCACTCAATTCGTGTGTGTATAATAGAATTCCAATCCATAATAGATTAATTTAATATACATAATAACGGTAATTTTTAAATGCTCGCATTATTTTTTAAGTTAAAATTAAACAAAAAACAAAAAAAAAATTCCTCATTCATTATTTTTTTTTTTTTTAGTCTTTTTTGTTTTATTAGTTTGTTGTTATTAATTTTAAAATGGTGATAATCCTTTAATGTTAAATTAAATAATTTTTAATTATGATTCATCACTTAAATATTTCAAAAATTTTTCATAAATTTTTTTTTTTTTTTTTTTAAATTTATTTACAATAACTTTCTCATTATTTTTTTTTTTTGTTTTGTTTTTGCAATTTTTGTTTTTGTTTTATGTATTCTTTTTCATTTCTTTTAAAAATTTATTTCCAATTGCAGGTTTTTCTTATTTATTTTTTTTTGTATTTTTCAAATCAAGTTTGGTGTTAATCGCCATAATTTGTTACTTTTATTTAAACAAAAATAAATAAAATGAAATGAAATGTGCGTTCGGTTCGGTATAGATATTTTGAGAAAATTTATTGAGTTTTTTATTTTTAATTTTTTGTTACTACTTAAAAAAAAAAAGTTGTTTTTATATGAAATTAAATACCAAATTGGGATTAAAAAATTTCATACAAAACTATGCTGCTATACCACATTTTTTTTTCGTTACTAATTTATACTTAAAAAATTATTATTTCCATATTATTATATTAATGGTGGAGTAACTATATATATTGGAAGATATAAACATGTATTCGAAATTAATCCACGTTTTATTCGAATTTTATTAATTTTGTTAACTTATGTTTTAAAACTATTTTTAACATTTTTGATATGAAAATATCAAATAAATTATATTAAATATAATAAATATCTATAAAATACATATATATATATTAAAAATAATTATATTATAATACTAACTTTAATTTTTTTTTTTTTTTTTATTTTTTACTCTGAATTGAATTATAAAATAACTAAGTATTCAATTTTAAATTATCTTCGTGTATTTCAATGCTTGTGATTTAATCGTGAGTTGTAAATTCCAGTATCACGGTATATTATTATTAATTTAATAGTTTAAAAGAAGAAAAAATTCAAATAATTTTTAAAAGAAATTTGCGCGCGGTTATTAACAAAAAAAACGGCAAATATTTTCACAAAAACAAAAATAAGATGAGAACGTGCGTTAAATATACTAAATTAACAATTTTCCTTTTTTTTTGTTTCTTGTTTTTAGTTATTTTATTTTTCTTTTAATTCGAACGAATCATAAAACGACCATCCGACAACTCCAGCACCGAAAACTCTACTAAACTAAACATGGACTTTTTTTTTAGTTTTTTCAAATCATGATTTTTGTAGTATATAATAAAATCTCAAATGAATAATTGAATTGAATTTCTACTCGATCGACAAAATATCCATGAATCCATGTTGTTTTGTATAAATTTTTTCTCAATATTTTCAAATTTTTCTCTTTTTTGAAGTAATCGCCTCGCCGCATTGCAGTGCAGCTCCGCTTTTCAAATAAGCAGTTTTTTTTTGTTTTTCTTTTTTACCTTTTCCTTATTGTTGTATGCGTGAAAATATTTTAATACAAGATCGTGGTGTACATTTAAGAAAATATGCCTTTAAAATTAAAAGTTTTTTTTCTAATTTTTGTTTTTTTGTTTTTGTTTTTAAGCTGAGCTCTGAAAAGCACCCAGAAAAATTCCAATAAAAAAAAATTTCATCACTCATACACTTACACTATATATATTATACACTACATATAGTATATTTTTCTACTCTAAAGTCGAATCTATATTGAATACGTATTTAAAAATCGCGGTATAAATGATCACCATTCACCACAATGCGATATGGAGTGTTGTTTATTTGTGTATATAGCAAAACGTTAGTATACCACTATAAAAATGTATAAATTATAAACTAAGTATATGCCATATTTTAGTAAAGAGAAAATATACTTAGGTATGAAGAAAATTGTGTTTTGTTTTTTATTTTTGTTTTGTGATGAAAAATGAGTAAAAGAAAAATAATAAAATTAAATACAGAATTTCAAGTATAAAAATATTTATGTTGAAAAATTCCAAATATAAAAATTTATTTATTTAAGGTTGGCTTACACAAATTGCTAATTTACGATTTGTGTTTTTTTTTCGATAGTTTTATATTGGTATTTTGATAATAGGTCTGTATGTTAACTTTTTGCAAACAAAAGTAGACATACGCAAAATTTGCATACATTTTTCCAAATTTGTTCATGTCAAAAATAATTGATTTTTAGGTTATGAGATTTTTTTAAATTTGAATTAATTTAGTAATTTTCTGAAATTTTTTGTAAAATTATTGAATGTTTTTGTTGAAAAAAATTAAATTAAATAATTTTTCGTGGTTTTGGTCTTTTTGTCGGTAAAAAGTTATATAATTAAGTTTTCAGGTTAGGTATACCTATTTCTTATTTATTTTAGGTATACTACTTTTTATATGAAAAATATTCTATTGACATTTAAAACAACAACAAAAATTTGAGAGTAAATTTTTAGAAATTTTTGCAAATAGAAATTTCATTTGCAAAAATTTATTTACGGGAGAGCTCTGACGTCACGTTTTAAGCACAAAATTCTCTTAAATTTCTCAAAAATTTGTAAAGAGCATGCAGATAAAAAAGTTAACATACAGGAATTTGGATAAATAGACCAAATGTAAATGGCATTTTTTATAGATAGCAGTAAATCGTCGAAAGAGGCTTTACGGAATGCTTCTGACGGCGTAGATTGAATTTTGAAGAACTATGAGACTTTAAAACGCAAAACTTTCTACCATTAAATAATTTAATTGTTGCCAGGTTTCCGTTCACTGTTAAATAATGTTTAATATTTGATTGCAAATTTTTATCAATATTTCGGAAGCAACATACTTCCTTCTTCAGTGCTTGTGATTGTGACTAACTATATTTCTTAATAAGTTTTTCTTCCCTTTTATATCCAAACCCCTAACAGTGAAATATTTTACATTTACTTTTGTAAATTAATTTTTAATTTTTTAATTAAGTAGCGGTGAGTATACATTTCCTAAATCATTGCTCAATCTACATGTTACCTCGAAATTGCTAAATTTTCGTATATGCCTATTTTGTTTCTTTTATGTACCTCCTTTATTGATGATAAATTGGTTTTATCAATATTATGATGTTGAAATTGGTAGTACCTCTTGTTCTTGTTAATTTGGTTTCCCTTAAATGTTCTTGGTATCTCACCGTAATTAGCCTTTTTAATTTCTCCATAAGTAATTTTGAGCAATTTTGTCATGATATAATATATTTTGTATATGCCGTTAACTTCTTCCATGTTCTTCATTTATATTTTGCTTATCCAAGTATGATACTCATTTTTAAACTTTTGTTCGATGTTACTAATTCAAAATTAAGTTTTTTGAATATTTTTTGAACTTCTCAGTGAATATTGAGCGCATTACGCAAATCTTTCTAAGTTTTTCTACATCCTTATTTGGTTTGAACAAATTAGTCATAATTATTTTTGATAATTAGATTTGTTTTTAGTGATATATTTAATTTATGGAATATATCGATATTTCGGTATTAATATTTGCAAATATTGATATTTCGGAAGCAACTTACTTCCTTCATTAGTGCGCTTGCGATTTCCCAGTAATGTTCTACAAAATAAATATAAATGATTAGTGAAAGGAAACTCAATTTTTATTCCATAAATTAAACTATAGTCGTGTTATTCAATTCGATACGGTACAGTTTCTTCCTTATAATTATTAGGTCTATGATTTCTTAATTATGTCCATTTTTGCCCACCATGTCTTTTATGTAGCTTCTTTCTTTTTTTAAATTTAGCCTTTGGTAATGTTATAGTTACTAATCTGTTGATCATCATATTCTGCCATTTTCTGTCCATATGGGAGTGGTTGGTTAGTGGTGTCTTTTCTGTAGATATCCAGTTTTATATTTCCATTGTATTTTGTTATTTATGTTATATGATTCTATGTATTTTGTTCAGTTGATTTAATTTGATGTCTATTTTATCATTTGATACTACAGCTATGATATCATCTACGTATCCCAACAAAATTCTGAGCATATGTTCCTCTTCATTTATCCTTTCTTCAATATGACTCATGCATATTTCACTTAAAACTGACGAAAGTGGGGTTGCCACTCATTCGAATTGCTTATTTCCTCTAACCAGTTTTTTAGTTTAGATAAGGCTTCTTTCACTGTTATGCTTGGAAATAATGCTTTAATTGAAAGAGCCCAAAACTAGCAATCAAATATTAAAAGTTATTGATGAACGTAAACATGGCAACAATTAAACTGTTTAACTTAAATTATCACTAAAAATAAAAATACGACTATGCTATACGCAATATATTATTTTGGAACGTTTGAATAATTTGATTAATAGTTTATTCATGCTTAGACTGGCTTCAGTATTTGATTAAATATCTAAACTTTGATGCTTGCATTAATTTTTTGTATAATTTGTTTCCAGCTTCTTCTATAGTAGAATCAAATGCCATAAGAAGTGTCATCTGCGAACATCTGCAAAGGTTTCTATTTTATTATACTTCGGGTAGATATACAATAGTATACAAAATAATTGGTAATTGAAAATTTATTTTTGAAATAAATCAAAGCAAATGTTTTCTTTTCATTTTTACTCTCTTGTGGTCTGTGGAAGTTGTTTCAAAGCTTTTTAATATTTGATTCATTTTCTAATAACATGTTTGGTTAGTAAGTGTGTAGTTTTCGTATTGAATATTATTATGCGCTGTGTGGAAAATTTCTATGAGTTTTTATTAACTAGCAAATATTTTAATGCCAATGCTATTAAACGCAACTCATTCATGCATTTTGGATCATTAATTTTCCTGATTCTAACTAATTTAGTCAATTCTCAAATTCCTATATATTTGAAAATTCGGCTCAAGCTTTCATCAATAATTTAAGAATAAATAAATTTTATATAATTTCATCATTTAAAGAATAAATGAAGATAATAATTCAATTCAATATCGATATTCTGAGCGGGGACCTTCTGATAAGTAGTTAGACGAAATAACTACCACATTATATAGGTCGCAAATGTTTTTACGTAGAACATGATTCTTTCTGCATCTTCATATAGTGCGGTTACATTATAATTAAATAATTTTGAAATGTTTGGATTGTTTGCCTCGGATATAGTTGTCAAAAATATTACCAAAAAGTAATTTTAGTTAAACAAAAAGATGTGTAAATGTTATCGAATAGTTTGTATAACAGTTTGTATAAAAGGTTGTTTAACAGTTTAAATAATATTTTTGTATGACAATTTTTATAGAGTATTTCGTGAAAACGTTATTATAAACGTAACAATTTGAATATTAATATTGCGAATTGTGTATAACAGTTTGATTTTTATTTTTTGATATAACAATTTTTATAACATTTCATGAAATATTTTGTATAAGAGTTTAAAATTTAATATAAATGTGTGTAATGTAATCGTAATCAAATCAAATAATTTGTATTATATAAACTGTTAGATTTACATTTTAATATGCTAATATGCCACCTAATTACATTGAGTCGCTCGACTGAGCAATTGTTTACTATTCTCTCTCACCCTTTTTCTAGTTGAATTGAATAAGATGTTGCTGATCTGAGCTTTTGGCTATTACCGAATATCGAACACTCACGTTGCATACAAAAGCGTAATGAAATGTTGAGATAAATTGAGTTTTCTCATTACTGATGGGTCTATCTCTAAAGTGGAAAATCACTCTTTCCCTTTTTTTAGTTGAATTGAATACGATGTTCCTGATCTGAATTTTTGACTATTACCGAATATCGAACACTCACCTTGCATACAAAAGCGTAATGTAATGTTGAGCAACATTAAAGACATGTTTACAATACATTGAGTTTTCTCATTACTGATGGGTCTGTAAAGTGGAAAATCTCTCTCTCCCTTATTGAATACTATGTTGTTATACAATAATTGTTGAAAATATTTTCTATGGACTTTTATATGGATTATGGAAGTATTTGAGTCACTTTTTCAGAAACCATGAACGATTGAAATTATGACTGTTGAATTTTCAATTATTGCAGTGAATAAAATCTACCGAAATTGGTTTTCATTAGAAAATTATTTCTTTTATATTTTATTCCTCTCAGAGGTCATAGGTCTTATGGTTGAAGGTTCTATTCTGAGCGCTTTCATATATTAATATGCAATATCAAAAGTTTTTAACATTTTGAAATATTATTGATTTCGTATAATCTTATAAGTATTATACAAGTTTGATATGGTGATTTCTAATAAACTTCAGTGACATCAATTTTGCACCCACTTCGGGCTGGAATCACTTTCGGGCTTTTCTGATAATTACATTTTTTTTCTCTGTTTATTTCTTTCATTATTCATACTAGGTAGACAATTTCAATTTATTTGATTTTTAGTTCTGTGCTACAGCAATGATTTTTGAATACTACAACAATCTCGATGTAAAAACTTCGAATATTATTTTTAATTTTTCAAAAAAATCTTCAGATTGTATAAACCGTCTGTTATGGTCATAAATACATCTAAACATAAATACATATTTTAATGTATATATAGTAAAACAGTACATCTACTCTGATCACTTCAATTTAATAATCCTCCAATCTTGAATTTTATATCTATGCTATTTTGAATCGAATTTAAATCGTTAATAGCAGCGCAACTACAACAACAATTTGATATTTTACTACTGCGTACTCGTTATGAACGTTATGATAAGGTAAAGTAACGTAAAGCTAGGTATATAATTTGTTGCATAGGATTTTTCAATCAAAAAAATTTACCAATTCAAAAAAATAAAAAAACAATTTTCTTTCGAATACAATCCCAATTATGTATATTTTTATTTACTAACACATTTAAATCAAAAAAACCCCATATACATAATTTTAACTTTAGTATATTGATTGCTTTACATTTCAAAATACAGTGAAAAGAAACTTTTGTTGAAATAAAATAAAAATTAAAGAGAGGAATAAAGAGAGAGAGAGAGAGAGAGAGAAAAATGTTCATAAGAATTTTTCAGGTAATACAGGTTTTCAACAGGTAAAACGAAGAAAATAAAACAAGAAAAGAAAAATAACATATTTTTTTTTGAAAAAGGTGTACAGCAGCAGCAGCAACAGCAGCTCAGCAAGTAAAATAGCAAGCAGCGCGGCATAGCAGTAACACTTTTTTTGTTTTTGTTTTAATTATTATTATTATTTTTTTTTTGTTTTTGATCAACATATCAACGATAATTTTTAGGAGTTTTGGAATTTCTAAAAGTGAAGAGAAAGGTGTACATTATTATAGATTGAATTTATGTACATATATCTTTACATACATTATATATATATGAATACTAAGTTTCAGGTAATCATTTCGAGAGTTTTTATTTTTTTTCATTTTTATTCAAACGCGATATAAAGTATTCATATTATATAGGTATATGTATTAATAGTTTTGTTTGGATAGATTTACGTTATATAGATGTGTGTATGAATGTTTGTAATAATATGTGAATGTAAAGTTTATTTATGATTGCTATGCGAGTTGAAAATATTTTAGTTTTTTAATTAGAAGTTGTTCAGAAATATTTATTTCATTAATATGAATTAAGGTTTTCGATTCTAAATCTTAATCTGATGGTAATGGGGGAATCGACTTAGTATTATAACATAGCTTTAATACTGTAAAAAATGCATTTACAGTTAAAAACATTTTTCATTTACTTTACTGACAGCTTAGTGACGGTGATTTAAGGAAAATCACCGACCTATACAAGCTTCGTTATTGTTATTTATTTTAATTGTAAATAGAATTCAAGTTTAATTTTCAACTCAATGCAGTTGTTCAAAATAATATTGTATATGAAGTTTGATTCCTTACGGTCATATACAAATCGAACTACAAACACAGTTCAAACAAATCAATTCAGAAAATCTAGTTTTCGCATAACATTTAAAGCAAGTTACGTTTACTAACTGGATACTAGTAACTAACTGGATATCATTATATTTAATCTGTACATTGAAAAAAGTACGGTCCAAATATCTGAACCATTTTACAACCGATTTTCATTTTTATTCTTTTAAATGATATAGATATTCAAAAGGAGACGTAGCGAAATGAAATATTTTTTAAAAATTTTTTTAATTTTCAAATTAGAAATTTCAATTTCACCACATGGACTGTCATAGTTACATACTTCTTAGAATATGAAAATTTTATTATATAAATTATCACAGACCCCAAATGTACTGACCACAAATGTACAGACCACAAATGTAGTTTCCTCATTTTTTCGCCAGAATTAAATCTAAATTTAATTTTTTTTTAATATAAATTATTACATATGCGGTTGTTGTCTATGATAAGTTAATAAAAAAAAATTATATTGCATCAAGAATAAATTTAAAAAGATAAAAAACAATTCATAATGAAATTGAGTAAGATTTTTTATCAACTTTCCTCGATTTGCTACTATTATGCTTTTAAATAAGTAAAGGTATTGTTAAATGTTAGAAATTAGATAGCTTGATTTTGACCTTTAAATAAATATTGCTGATTATTGCTATATAATTCAAATATTTGATTTTTTTTTAATAATACAACATGTTTGAAACATGAAACAATTTGGTATCTTCAACTGGAAAGAAGCGGCCTGTGGACCGACAAAAATGGATGACACTGGTAAGTCAGGCCCAGTACCTATATGGTCTGTTGGCCATCTAAGAAGATAACTAGCACTTTAATTTGGTTAGACAAAGTTTTAAATTTTAAACTGTTCTCTTTATGTTTTTGTACCTACGAGAAGCAGGACTTAACTTAATTTGTTTCTTTGAAAATTATGACTTTCATTAATTTTTGCTTTTCTCTAAAATTTTAATTTAATTATAGGTTTCATATATTTTTTACTAACCTCTGAGGCTGACGTTGTTTGTAGCAAATTTGTTATTTAATCTCTTAAGGATGCCAATTAGTATATTAGATGGTACTGCGGTACAATACTAGAACAGGAGGTAGACCAAGACCAAGACCATAACTGGACCAATTGGGGTTAATTGATGGAGGGCAGCTGGACAAGATAGAACAGAATGAAGGAAAATTGTAAACGAGGTTAAGACTCACCTTGAGCTGTAAAACTAATAGATGATGAATACCACTCTTTTATGTCATATTTAGTGAAATCTAAAATTTTCAAATCTTATATAAGTGATTAGATAATTTAATTAAAAAGATTCGAAACAAAAATACTCCGACAAATCTATGGTGCTATTAGATTGGAAGATGGATAATATACAAGAAGATACAATGACGAATGAGCTGACTATATGACTATATGAGCTGATGAATGGCCAAAATGTATTAAAATTTATCAAAAGCGAAAGACTAATGTGCTTGGCATATCTAGAAAACGGAAATAGAATATTCTCGACAAATTTCATGAGGACAAGAGGTAGAGGCAGGACGAGAAAAAGATGCGAAGACAATATTGAAGCAGATGCAGGAAATCTTGAAATTGTAAATTGGAAAACAACTGCAAGAAAAGTAGATAATTGGAGGGAAGTTGTGGAAAAGACGCCCACCAAGGGTTGTAATGATATATGATGATAATGATGATTTGAAAATTTCATGGATTTTTTCGTACTTGAAATTGTGCTCCAATAAATTTTTTCCTAATTTCTGAGTTATTAAGAATAAATAATATCCTTTTCTTCGGCTTCAGACAACTTTTGGAGCAATACAACTTTCTTTTTTTATATGAATGTTTCTCATTCTGTTGTTACTGTATTCTTCAGTACTGTGTTGTACTGTATGACTATTTATTATTATGTCCGATTCACATAGAATTTGATTTTTACTATAGGTAACTGGTATAAATTATTGTGTAAACTATTGTGTACCTGGCTGATTATTCAAATGTTTTTGTTTCACGATGAGATTTCTTCTTTTACACAATACGCGTTGATAATACCTAGTTATTCAATTTCGAATATACTAAGTCTAATTTACTCTTGAACCGTTCAAGTTCATCTCCAATTAACCATTCAAATCTTCCCTAACATCCTCTACCTCAAATTCTACCCTCCCTTTCTGTCACAGAGGAAAACATTGTAAAA
The DNA here is from genome assembly GCA_963942445.1 of Argyra leucocephala. Classification (NCBI taxonomy): domain Eukaryota; kingdom Metazoa; phylum Arthropoda; class Insecta; order Diptera; family Dolichopodidae; genus Argyra; species Argyra leucocephala. The sequence goes on from OZ012680.1 coordinate 38,956,075, forward strand.
AAAAAAGTTTAGTTTGGAAACGTTTCATATTTTTCTAATATGCGAAAAAACTTGACCAGTTATATACATTTGTACAATCAGACGTTATATCACAGAAATATGTAGAACGCAAAAATTTCAGACGAAGTGTGATTAGACAGAAGAATATTGTATGACGAAATAAAATATTTTGAATTAGGTCATTCATCCATTATGGAAAGAGTTTATTTCTGCCCTATGCCCTAACAGGTTTTAAAGGATCAAAAGTAAGTAAATTATACCACCTATTGTATATTAAAAGTAAAATATTACTACGAGAATCACATCAATGGACTCCATTCCACATAATTTTTTTTTTTAATATTTAAAAAAATTTTTTTTTTTGTTTTTCAAGATTACAACTTTCAGCACATTTTTCCACATTATTGTAATTCATGTCCGATCATTTGTATATATGTATGTATTAAATGCATTATATATATATATGATGTTTATGCATTTTTATACTATATATATGTATATGAGTAAATGTATCCAAAATGGATACAATTTATCTTTCAGTTAAAATTATTTTATGTTTTTGTTATTATTATTTTTGTATTTACTATGCACTGTATAGAAACTATAGATAGATATGTAATGATATGTAGAAAAAAAGAGAGCAGCAAGCAACAACACACAGTAAATTGCATTTTATTTTAACTTTGTTTCATATACTTTTTTTTTTTTTTCAATGTATGAACGTTTTTTAGTGAGTCGATTTATTTTTTATTTAGTTGGAGTGACCGTCTTTTTTTTTATGTTATATTTTTTTAGTTTTTCATTTTTTGGAACTGTAGAATTGGAGTTTTGGTTTGGTTTTATATTAAAATAAATAATGTAGAAAAGAAAAATACAAAACAATGATAATAATAAAACAAACAATCTCTCTGTATAACCAAATTTATGTTTGAATAAAGGAATTTTTATAGGATTTTCGAATTCGATGATATCGAATGATTCAAACGAAATCAAATTTCTTTTGAATAGCAACAGAGTACACAACTCAGAGTGATCTAGCAAGTAACTATATATATATATTATATATATATATATATATATATATTTCTATACATCTACCTATCTATAGGTATTTTGTAAAATAGCAAGGAATTTTTAATTTTTCATTCTTTTGTATTATGTATAGAAAATCTGTGGATCCACGTTTGCATATATGCAGGTATGTATGTATATAGTGGATTTGTGATGAAGAGAAGACAAGCTGCTGCTACTTTTATTTTATTTTTTGTGTTTTTGTATTTTTTTTGGACATCTTTACAATTCGATCTCAAAAATTAACTTAAAAAGTCATTTAATATGAGAGATTTCTGATATATTATATACAACAAAATGTGTGTATATACATATATATATTTGTAAGAATGTATGTTGAATATAAATATTTGTATGTGTGTATGTTTTTTTATGTGTTATGATCTTGTGCTCGCACATTCCAGGAGCATAAAGTCAGCAAGCATAGCTACAAAATGACGATCAACAATTTTTTTTTATGAAATGTGCTTTTCTCTGGTTTTTTTTTGGGGTTTTTTTGGTTTTTACGAGAACTCTAAAACATTTTTTTTGGTAGTTTGATGGTTTTTGGGATTGTTATTTTTATTTTTTAATTCAAGTTTATTTATGCTGCTCTAGTATACTAATATACTTTCAAGTTAAAAATTATTTTTCACCAAAGAATTTTTTGTTTTCAACACTATAACGTATGCGGTTGGTTGGACCTATAACAGCAAGCGTATTCAAATTACCAAAATTGCATCAGAGTAATGCATTGATTTGGGATTGATTTGATTTGATTGAAGTTATTGAAATTTCTGGATATCTCATTGTATTTGAAAACATGTGAGTCAAAAAAGAATAAGTATTGTAATAGTTTAGTGAAAAATGTATGACTTGAGAGTGGGTAAAACGGACAAGCTGATTGGTATGATGATGCTGGTGTTCGGTAGAAAACCTACAAGCAAAATGTGAGAACTTCGATAAGTATTATTTTTTTGAATTTGGTCTTGCTTATTTGTTTCTTCTGGCTTGCTGTTCTTTTACAATTGGGCATGCTCTGTAGTTTGCCGGATGATCTCATCACCACACGACAATTAATAAATTTGGCTTTTTTCCCCAACTACAAAATGCAGCTTTTAGAGGAATGCTTACCCCCACACTTAACGCCAGCACAGTCTTTATTTCAGTAACTTTGTGTATGCCCAAAGGCTTGGCATATCTTCCACTGCGGGATTAACTTTTGTTTTTTCTTAATGGTTCAATTTTATTTTCATTATTGTTTTAATAGCAAAAATTTTCTCTCTATTATCTGTTAGTATAAACAATTATAAAGCTACCATCACTTTTTTCAATATTATCTTTAAGTTATGTTTTTGGCTTCTAATATTTGGAAACCGTTAACTCTTAGGTTTTGAACTATTTCATTTTCGTCGCACGAACGATGTAGTCCCCTGGCGATAACTTTTATTGTTCTTTGTCCTCATAGGAGTGCCACTGACCTTTCTTCGATGTTAAATCGTTTGTTAGGCATCTGTATGTGTCACTATCAGTAACATTGATTTTCCAGGCGTTACTGTTATATATATTGTACGATGTGTATTTGCATTCCTTTTTAGTGGTTTGTTTTTTTAAATTATTTAGTTCGCCAAAGCTACCTTACCCATGAACCATAATAGGTGGTGGCTTATGTTGCTCTCTATTAACTTTTTTATCTGCAGTATTGTTTCAAAGTGCTGCTTGTTTTATTTTCGGTGATTCTTTTTTCTGTTGGGCAGTTTTGGGACTTCCCTCTGCTTTCCTTGTTTTTGATGGTCTTTTTGTTTTTTTAAGATTCCAATACGTTTCTCTCGTGAGGTCTTCTTCATCCGTGAAGTAATTGAAAATATTGCAATTACTTGGCGCTGGTGAATTACCTCTATCTAATAAGGTAACTTCTATTTTTTTCAAGTTTTGTTATGCGATCTTGTAGGCTGATCACAATCTGTTCCATTTCTTTCCTTGCTTTTATTTCTTTTTTCCATTCGTTGTAGAAATTTACACCTACAGTGTCCAGATGGGCCTTGTTATCGCGAACTCAGGAATGAAATGATAAAAAATTCTAAATATAGAATGAAATAATCTTACATGTTCTTTGGACCTGTCCCGCATTAGCTCACAAAAGAAACACCCATATAGAAGCCTCATTTTTCGACTTTCTAGAAAGTACAAGAGTTCAAAATGACAAAATTAAAAAAAATTAGAATTTCTAAATATTAGGATTGGGTCTTTTTGCTTTTGCTTGAAGTGCTTCGTCGTAATGTCTGATTGTAGGATTATAGTAAAATTAAATTGAAAGAAAAAGAGACAGAGTGTGAACTTAGAGTGCAATTCTTATGGAATCAGACGAAGAGGTGAGCAAAGCAACAACTGGCGAAGGTAGAAGCACAATTAAAAGTACTAAAAGTATAATACTGTATGAAAACTTTAAGTTAAAGCTCTATATGCCCGGCAGTAATAAAAAAATTCTCTTAGGGAAAAACAATGACTTTTCCATATAGAATAGCAATACCCGGCTTTGTTTGTGCATGATCGTTGAGTCAATTTGCTTCAATTATTTACTCAATTCTTTTTTTAATTTTTATTTGATTTTCAACTAAATTAAGACTGGATTTAATTAATTTAATGATAATGACATTTTTTTTCAAAGTATGTGTCATAACTACAGCATTCTCGGTTCTATTTTTTATACATTTTCAATCACAGATGCAAATTTTGATTAAAGAGTTACTGTGATTTTCATAATGTACCCATCTTCTTGAAATCACTGAGTATCCTACCGTTAATGTAATCTTTGATGGTGAATTATTGGGGTTGAGGGAATGTTCACATGTGATATTCTAAAAGGCTTATAATACATCAATAACATTAGAAGAGAAAAAATATTCTTTTTACGTACTAAAAATACTATACCTTGGCTTTCATAGCCTCTAGAACTTTTTTAATGATGTAAGTATGTAGGAAAGGAAATATTAAATTTGATAATGGGATCATATTTTATTATCGACTATCAATTTTGAATTCTTCTGCATATCTTTATCTCTACTAAGCTATACATAGTTACGTATACGATTTGCTATGATGCTCCTTCGTGTATGATACCTTTAGAATTGTTATCAGACTAAATATTACTTTTAGCTTAATTGGAACAGAAACAGCAAAATACACAGACTTCTAAACAATATTTACCAGGTGTCAATACTAATTAAAGAATGTGCAAAAATACATGAAGCGCAGTTGCTTCAACGCATGAAAACCGACGCGCTACAGCTAAAGACTACAAACATTACAAGAATGCTGAAGAGAGTTAAACCCTTTAAATTGGTGTCATTAAAAGAAAATGAATTATGAAATGAAATAAATAGAGATAACTTAATATTTAACTAGCATTCTGTCCACTTTTTTGCATGACGTTAGCAATTACCACACCTCTAGCAGAAAAAAGCAATTAAGCCTTTCAATAAAAAATAGTCCAATAAACTGCAATGTTCGCAATTTTAACTGCCATACGATCTTTTAAACTACTATCACTAACAAGATTAGATATATACACAGAACACAACCATGTAGTCAAAAGTTTGAAAAAAAAAGTTTGGGCTTCAATAAAATGACGTTTACAAAGCCTGCAAAGATTTCTGCTTTTGACTTGCTTCGTACTAGCTCGCAAAGGATACACTCATAAAAGAGCCTACTTTCTACTCTCTATGTAATCTTATCGGTATCCCTTTTATTTTTTTGAGTATTGAGTAATTTGAGTGTTTTGTTCTGGATGATCGTCAAAGCTAATATACTTATTTAATTCTAAATCTAATGAAAAATGGAACCTACATTATTTTACTAATCTGTTTCTATAGTGAATGAAAAAATAATTTTTCCGGTAATGCAGTTTTCTACTATGACCTTTAAAATATTTAATCAATATAAACTCTTTGATTTTCAAAAAAAAAATAAAAATTTATTATTTAAATATGCACCAAATATGCATTCCCTACACTGTACCAAACAAATCGTATAGTATGCCTTCAACTTACCCAAAATAATTTTTTTTTTTGTTTTTGATTTTTTTTTTAAATTCCTTAAAACCAGATGGTCAAAAATTGAGTACACATATTATTCAAAAGATAACATTCCAATCCTTGAAAAGGTCTTTTTTGTTTTTATTCAAAGGTCCCAATATTACAAAAAAGAGTAAAATAAAAATAGGAAAACAAGAAAAAAAAAAGTACCAAAATTATACCCAGACTCAAACCAAAATATTTTATTTAATCCGCATTTCAAAAAATAATAAAAAAAGAAGGTAAAAAAATTTCAAACTACGTCCTCGTCTTGACATTTTGATTTTTTCTTTCATTCAATTTCAACAGGCAATCTCAGTTGAAAATTTCAAATTGTTTGTGATGATTCTTGTTGTAGTTGTTGTAATAATCTGCGTTGTCGTCGTTTTCGTCGTCAGTTAAATTTTGTTTCTTATTTTGGATTTTCTTGTTTTTTTTTTCTTAATTTAAATCTGTGTGCGACGCTGCCTCTCTTCCAAATTCATATGATAGAACTTAATTTTTAGAAGAAATGCAATAATTGTCCACTGAAAACTGTTTTGTTTCATGTGGAATTAAGTATGTTTTGAGTATAAATAGAAAAATAATTATTTTTGCAATCAAAATAAGAAGAGGTTAGTGAAGCGATAAAAATACGGTTTGTAGTGGGCAATGTTATCTTTTTGTTCAATTGATATCCCAGCATTCACAGATACTAGATATCAGTTATTTCTGTGATTTTTGTTGGTATTTATTCCTGTTAAGAATTTTGAACGGTGAGTGAGTCTATATTAACTAAACGATTGTTATCCATTATGTGCACAGCATTTTTCCAGTTTCTTCGTCTAGGGCTGATTAAATAAAAATGAGATGATAGCTTAAAGATAGATGAAAAAAGAACGTTATGCCAATAGACTATTACATTTTCTACTTATGAATCTTGGAACCAACGTTAATCCGACAAACGCCACCAATTTGGAGGTACGGCGAAAACAGCCCTTGATAAACCATTGCTGCTTCGGTTTTTCAAAAAGTTTCGAAAAAGCTCCTTGCTTGAAACACCAAAATACAAATCTTCAAAGCACTCATACTCCCGGTTTTGCACTACGGATCAGAATCATGGACACTGCTGAAGACAAGTGAGCATCTCTTGGTGTCGTCGAGAATAAAATTCTTCGCTGGATATATGGCCTTGCAAATGACAATTGGGTCTGGAAGAGAAGATATAATGCCGAACTCTATTAGCTGTTTAATGAGATGGACTTAGTCACGAAAATTAAAGGCAAGATACTACAGTGGGTTGGAGACCTAGAATGGATGAACGAAAATGCATCATTCGAGGATTCCCTTGTATCCAGACCCGAAGGTACGAGACGTCGTGCCAGATAAAATGTTCGGTCGAGAGACGAAATATCGGCGGATTCAAAACAATTTCGCATCTTCAACTGCAGAGAATTCGCCCGTGACTGACAAAAACAGAGGACGTTGATGAGGCAGGCCCAGGACCTACATATGGTCTGTTTGTCACCTAAGTAAGTGAGTAACTTATAAGGAGGGGTGTGTAAGCAAGTATAACACAATTGAATTACTACGACTTATTGAATATATTTCATAACGTACAAATCAGGGGTAAACAAATGCGGATTCGATGTAGAAGTATTTTTTTATTAATATTTTATTAGCTTTAGGAACATGGATGAGACTCTAATTTTGGTCTGATACATAATCTATTTTTGAGTTATTTTTCATTTGTTTAGTTGAAGTTTCTGAAAACGGCTTAAGCAGCTTATTACTGTGTGTGGTCCCATATTTCTTTTACCTGGAAATTACACTTCTAGTTCATTTCCGGCCTTTATATTCAACTTTTTAACTTCAGCTCTGTGTATTCTATCTATATTTACTACATTTTCTTTTTAATATTAGAAAATCCTAAGTTATAACCCTGGGAACTAGCTATTTTTAGCAGTTTTTTTTTGTTAAGAGTTACTCGAATATTGCATCTAAATACCTTTTCTTTATTAGATTATTTTTATATTTTAGAGTGAGTTTATTTTTGAGTTGAAACGAGAACTATAATTTGAATTCTAAGATATTATTGTCTTATAGAAAAGAAAATTGAATGTTACACCTCCGGATGCGAGAGGAGGAAGATATTGCTATCTGAATCTATGCTAGCTGTATTTTTTGTCTCAAGTTAAATATAATACATCCATATTCATAGCAATTAAATTTCTTGTACAATACAAATTCTTATTCGTATTGATATATGTATTATAAATGCAACTGCATTTAACACAAATAACGTTAAACACAAAAGATCAGGACAGAGTATAATCCTGCAGAAAATTAAACTAGGGACCGAAGCAATTGCAATGCCATACTAGATGAAAAACGAAGAAATCGAAGGTTCAATAAGAACCTTATCGCCAGTAGCTTCAGTATGGTATAATGATGGCCAAATAATCCGGTGCCAGCGTATTTGGACCAAAGTTCAAATTTATCACGGCACTTAACACATATCTCACAGTTTTTTAAAACTGAAACTCGCATTGAGATATCAGCATTATAATGTAAGAAAACAGGGCACAAAGGTGCCAACTTGTATATAATTGCAAATAGCCAAGCATGCCTAAAAGCTCTGGCTTCGCCAATTTTTAAATCAATTCTTATCTATAACTGTTACAGAAGACTAGCGGAAGGAAACAGGACTACTATTATGTGGACTACTGGTAATGAAGGAATACAAGGCAATAAAGAAGCAGATATCCTTGTAAAATCAGGTGCGAAGAGTGAATTTTTAGGACTGGAGCCAAGTATTGCTCGCTCAAACCCTAACTTACAAAAAATTGTTTCTGTAGTTTTCCACAGAAATTCAAAACATATGGGATAGCTGCCAAGGACTTTTACGTAGTTTAAAGCCTTTTTCAAACTAAGTATCCAAAGAATGAATCAGGTAACCAGGGTGACTAGATCCAATGTTAGAATGCTGATATGGCTTATCACTGATCATGACCCATTTAACAAGCACCTGTTCAAGATTGATATATCGAGCACAGACAGATGCAGATTTTGCTTAGAAAAAGTGGAATCCTCCTGCCATATTCTATTTATGTGCAACCCCATAGCTCCCAAAAGATACAATTATTTCCAGAAATATATATTGCATGATTCTGAAATTGATATCAAAGCAATAATAGCATTCATAAAGAAAAATAAGAAAACTAACGGGGAGGACAAAAGATGTCGTGTTTAAAAAGAACTCCATATTAATAAAAAAAAAAGTATCATAAAAATATTTATAGCAAAGAATATCAATTCTAACAGGATCAAAATATATTATAAAAACGAAACAAAACAATCATAAAAATTAAAAAAATAAAAATACAAAATTTTCGGTGAAGAAAAATATTGTTTTTAAAATATTTTAATGATGTTTCAACAGCTCATTGTGATCGAAAGAATTGAGTGAGTAAATCAAATTAATTTTTTTTAATGGATTATGAAAGTATGAGTAGGTAGAAATGTAGTGGATTGTGATGACATATTTGTGATTGTGATGACGAGATAGCTGTGGGTGTAACTTCTGCATCCTATTTGTAGCCTAGTTAGTACATCAGTTTTTCTATTCCATTTGGATGTTTTTATTTTAATATACCAACAAACTTTGAATATAATATGTACCAACAAATAGGTGATTGGGACTCATTTTTCCAACTTGCGTTCTGTAATACTTGGTAAGTAAGCACAGTTTCATTATTTCCCACAAAGTTCAATCAATAACAGAGCTCTTTACAATTTATTTAGTACAGGGTTTATTATTCAGAAAGTGCTTCTAAAAGTGTTTTCTTCGACAGTCTATTTTTAGGCTTCCTCATTATCGATGATATTTGTTTGAAATTTTTTTTACATCTTATATCTTGTGGCGTATTTTTTAACCTGGATTGGCAGCACGTAAAACGTTTACGTTAAAAAATCAACGTGAAGTATTTTAACGCCAAAGATTTTTTTTGGTAGTATGTAAAACATCACGTTGAAAATTTATTTCGAAAATTCGAAAAAATATTCCGAATGTTCGGAAATTATTTTGACAATCTAATTGACTTATTTAAAACTTCAAACAACGTATGTTTTTCAATTTTAATGAAGGTTTAAAATAAAAAAAAATTAATTTGAATATTTTAGAATTTTTTTTTAATTTCTTGTATTTTGTCCTTTTATTTTCAGTTTTAAATAACAAAATTGTTATATAAAAATCGCACAAATAATAAAAATTATGTGCCCATTTCAATAAATATAGAATTTAGAACAGACTAAAATCAAAAAAAAAATAATAAAAAAAATAAATGTACACAAACCAATTCAATTGATATTTTATATGATATTTTCAACGAATTAGAATATTTAAAATGAAATTATAAATATAGTATTTTATTTAAATAAATTAAAATACTCAATTATTAAGAAATTTGAAAAAAAATTATTTCATTATCATATAAAAAGATGCTTGAATTATCACAGAAATAAAATAAACTTTTTATTGCAAACAAAAATACTTCAATTATCATAGAAATAAAATATTATCGAAATTGCAAACAAAAATACTTCAATTATCATAGAAACAAAATGTTATCAAAATAAATTAAAAACTATATTAAATTATTATTATTATTATTATATTTTATTAAGAACTATAAAATTTAATGTTATTAAGATTTCAAATTTTCTTATAAATATTTAAATTTTATATATTTATTATTAAAAAAACTGAACTTTCCCATAAAAATTTTAGTCCGAGGTAAGAAAATTACAGACGTTTAAAAACCAACGTTCACGTTAAAAAAAATGTACTTGACGTTGTTTACATGCTACCGAAAAAACTTTAATTTTCTATTTTCGGAATAAAATTAACGTCAACATTACTTACATGCTACCAAAAGTGTTTTTAGCGAACGTAAAAAGTTACATGTTGCAAGTTACAATTTTTGTATGAGTATCTTGTAGCGGTGTGCTGTTGTGGTTACTACTTTAAATTACAAATTACATTTTAGTAAGTAGTTAATTTAAACAAACTTAAGCAATGTCGTATAGAACATAATAATTCTCAACTGACAATATTTCATTATTTTCTGACATTTACCTGGTTTTATATTTTGTATATTTTTATAAATGTATGAATGTTTGTATATATCAAAGTTGTATCTGATGCGGATGAATTGTTAAATACACATATACATACATGCTTGGTAGAATTTTTCTTAAACATCAGAATTATTTTTATTGTTTTTCTTATTATTGTTTTTTTGAATTCCTGTTGTTGTTATTGTTTTTTTATTTTCTTAGTTTTTTTTTTCCAAATGGTCGCGACTTTTATTCTATTTACAAGGTCTCAGGTGCTCACCTTGTAGTATAGTTGTTTGTGTGATTGTCTGAACTGAAAATGATGTTGTTTTGGGGTAATTTTCAATAAAACAAAAACAAAAAAAAAAAACAAAAATATTTAAAAGAACATCCCAAAAGAATTTCATCGTATCGTGATGAAGATTTTTTGAGTTTCAAATTCTAATGTGAGTTTCTTTGGGTTTTGTTTTCTAGAATTATTAAAGGGTTTTGGACAAAACAAAAAAAAAAAAAAGAATGAAAATAACATGAAGGAATTTTAGAATATTAATTTTTAATTTTTTTTTTGTTTTTTCTTTTGTTTTTGATTTTTTGATTATAGAGTTGAGAGGTTGTACACGTAAATTAACCACATTTTGAATAATTTTAATTTAGAAATACTTTATCTGTACATTTTACAAATAGTAGATATATGTTTAAAGATGTATGTATGTATCTATACGATAGAAAGAGTACAAAAAATGAGATATGATTATGTAAGAAAAATACCATTGTAATTATAGGTTAAGTGAGGGTTATTAATTGTAAGTTTGTTCAAAAAGTGTTCCTTTTACGATATGGGATGGGGGTAATGGTATGAAATGAATGCATTGTTTGTGTGTGTATATATATGTTGTAAAGTTTAAAAATCGTATTTGACGCCGTCTTATTTCATTTCGTTTTTTTTATTTCATATCAAAAAAAATTTTTTTGGAAATAATTTTCTAAAAACAAAAATAGAAAAAAATTTTTTAATGAGGAGGAATTATTTTTTTTTAGGTTCAATTCAAATGTCAATTTTTTCATAATTTTAACTAAAATTAAAAAAAAAAAATATTATTTTGATTTGGGATTATCTAACTAAAAATATGAAGGGTAATTTCCATTTTTTTTTATTATTTTTTTATTGTTTTTTTTTTTTTTTGTGTTTGTGACATTAAGAGTTAATGACAAAAGAATTTAAAGTGAAATTTGAAGGATTAATTTGAGAAAATTTAGTACATTGTCTACTATAATTTGAAAATTATATAATTATATTCTTGTTTTGTATATTGGAAAGCAATGAATAATGAAAACGAAAACAAGAAAAACATACAAAAATGTAGACATGAGAATTTTTAAGGTGGTACTGAAAATATGATTAAAATATTTTTCATTTTATTATTATTTGTTTTGATGACCTTTAATTATTTAATTTTATATTTGGGGAAATAATTGTGAAATTTTGTTTAAGGCCTTAGGAGGATGAATACAAAATATATTTTATTTTCTTACTAGCTAGTATTATTGTTAGAATGTTATGAAAAAAGAATAAAAACTAATGTAAGCATTGTTGTGCGGCGACGTAAACTACATTTTGTAGATTATGTTATTTTCCACACGTCGACAATACTTTGTAAACAATACCATTATGTTTACCTCATTGCGTAGATGATGTATATAATTAAAGAATAATGAATTACCATTAAGTTAAATAAAAATACAGATTTTTTTACAAAAACAAAAACAAAAATATATTTTTATAAAATTTGTAACATACCGTGACTTTCTAAACGTCAAAAAATACGATTGTGAGGGTTGTTAAACTTTTATTATCACAATGTCAAAATCATGTGTTTGATTTGTAATGTCTATACAATGTATTATTATTATTATTATTATTATTATTTTATTTATTGCCTTAATCGATTTGTACAATATATTTAATTTCATATATTTTAATTCTATATTTCAAGAGCATATATTACCAGAATATTTATACCTTGGATTTGTAATTATTTAGACTAACCTGACTAAAAATATTTAGAATAAATTTAATTTACAAAAGACAAAATGACAAGTAAAAACCTTTAATTAATTATTTTAATGCTAATATAATACAATGTATTATTTGATGTTAATAAACACTTCTTGCAATTTTACGAACAGTTATTTTTGAATTCATAATGAAAAATTTAACTCATAAGACAAACAAATTAATAATTATATAGCAAACATATTAATTAATATTATGTTTGATGATTGTTTTGCATTTAAAAACAAAAAACAATTTAAGTATGAATTTAGCGAACATTGATTCTATCAAACGAAAGAAAACGATTTCGTTCGTGTGTTTATTTTTTTTCCCTATTAAAAAAAAATGTCAGTTAGTTACGAAAACAAAAATTATTATTTTTTTTATTTATTAAAACAAATAAAAACACTCGCACTCAATTGATTATTTCCTGTCACATTTCAATTTTCCAAATTATTATGAACGTCACACAAATGTCTTTCAGAAATTCTCGATACTTTCTTTGCACAATCGAGGCGTCAAAAAATTTTTCCAAACCAATTTACTTAAATTTTTTTGAAATAGATTACCGCCGTGACTGTTACAATCACTGTGAAGTGCCCCATGAAGTGTTGACACAATTTTTCCATCTGTTTACAGTTTTGTCGGATACAATATCATAAACAACAGTAGAATACAGATCATTTAAGGAAAGGAACAACACTGAATGTATGTAATGGTCCAAATGTAAATTAAATAAGTACAGTACAGTTACCAAGCAATTTACAAGATCTAAAGTAAATTTAAGTATTCATTTAATTTTATTTATTATCTCAAGGAGTACAGTTGCTCATACAGAGTAGAATTTAAAATCTACACAAGATGAAGGACGGGGTGATTAAAAAAGCAAGAATAATTGAATAGTAAACACCACAAAAATATTAAAATTTTAGTAAGTTTTTGGTGCTGAATACTTAAAACATTTTAAATAGTTACACCAAATACTGAGGGTTATTTCCAAGTTGAGCGACATCTATGCTCTAAAATAAATTTCAATTTTATTTAAACTTATAAGAAAAAGTACAAAAACGAAAACACAAACAAAAATTGAAAAACAAAACATAAAAAGAAAAATCAGATCAGATCATACTCTTCAAAAATAATATAATGAAAATGATAGTTCATTTGCTTCTGCTATTTAAAAAAAAAAATACAGTAAAACACGGTTGTAGTCTTCGCTAAATTTTAGTAATATTTCTGACTATAACCGTTTTGTGACTATAGGCGTAGTAAAAAAAAAATTGCATCTTTATAAAAAAAATCAAATTATATAATAAAATATCTTTCGTATAACAATTTTAAACTTTATTTTATTCATAAATAGCAATTCTGTTATCTAATCACAAAATAAAAAATATTTGTAATAAAGAACAGGAAAAAACTATATATGTACCAATAAATCAGTTTTTTAATAAAATAATTCACTTTTTGACTTATTTTTTTGTTTTATTGAAAAAATTGGCGTTATATTTTAATGTGACTATAAGCGACTTCGATTGTATGAACTTATCAAGTTTATTACTTTCTTCAAAAAAATTGTTGCCAATAACAGAATTGTACCCACGAACGTTTTTGATTATAGACGAATTAAAATACATCGATCTAGTATGTTCAGTGTAATGGGATTTTATTGTGTTAAGTTATATTGAAGTTAGTATTAATTTCATCATAAAGTATTAGGTATTATACTTTAATTTCATTATAAAGTATGAATATTCAGTAAGAAAGCGATTCAGAAAACAACTGCAATTATACCAAAACAAATATTTCTATTTATATAAAATCGTACCTGAAAGAACTGATTCTGTGCAATTGCACAGGGGATTCACTAGTTTGTATAAAATAAATTATAAATAATCTATACGCATTGTAGTTGCTGCTACTAACTCATATTTCTTTAAAATATATTTCACTAACTTAACCTAAAATAAAAATAAATCTATGCCTATATATTTACACAAATCATCAGTTATGTTACTTCCATTACAATCATTGAACCATCTGGTAGCTATAGTTTAAAGTTCGTACATTAGATAATTTTTTTAATTCTATTTGAATTTGCCGATCTATTTCTTTTTTTAGGTAGTCAGTACACTTAACTGAATGTACATACAAAAACAAAACTTTTTAAAAACTTGCTTTTTTGAAGGGTTACACAATTTTGATAGCAACATTAAATACATTAAAAAGGAGAAAACAAATTAGGTAATTCAAGCTCTCTTCAAAATTGCTATGTGTGTAATTCTAACATTTTTGACTTCAGGCAGGAGCAAATAATGTTAGATAAAATGTTTGTACAAAAAAAGCAAATATTATATGAACTTGCCATTAATAAAAGCAAGGAGCGTAAACTTAAACTATGTGCTGATATTTTAAACAGTTATCAGGATTGACGGAGCTTGCTTTTATTCATGGTAAGAATGCAGTACGTACAGTATTGTAGTTGTTTTCTGAATCGCTTGATTCTTGAATACATATATAATGAAATTAAAGTATAATACCTAATACTTTATGACGAAATTAATACTAACTTCAATATAACTTAACACAATAAGATCCCATTACTCTCAACGTAGTAGATCGATGTATTTTAATTCGTTTATAGTCAAAAACGTTTGTAGTCACAATTCTGTTATAGCAATAGTCAACAATTTGTTTGAAACAAAGTAATAAAATTCATAAGTTTATACAATCGATATCGTCACATTAAAATATAACGCCAATTTTTTCAATAAAACAAAAAAAGAAGTCAAAAGTGAATTATTTTATTAAAGAACTGATTTATATGTTGTCATTTTCTGTTCTTTATTAAAATTGTTTAAAAATTTATTAAATTTGATTTTGTTTATAAAGATGCAATTATTTTTTCTTTGACTACGCCTATAGTAACAAAGCGGTTATAGTCAAAAATATTACTGAAATTTAGCGAATGACTATAACCGTGTTTTACTGCATATATTTTTTTTAATGATAGCAGAAGCAAATGAATCAACTTTTATTATATAATTTTTGAAGAGTATGATCTGATCTGATTTTTGTGTTTCTTTTTTGTTTTCAATTTTTGTTTGTGTTTTTGTTTTTGTACTTTTTTCAATAAGTTTATTTAAAATGACAGAATCAGAATAGAAATTATATAATATTTTCTGATAAGAATTATCTATTTAGGCATCATAAATAGTTTAAATAAATATATAAATAAATTGTTAAAAAACAGAACCTGGTTCAATAACACTAGGAAAAATAAATAGAAGAGGCTTTTAATTACACAAATATGGCCAAATCGGAAAAGGAAATCGGGTCGAAATCTTAAAATGATTCTTATACTAGCAAGTATTTCATTAATTTATTTTTATTTTTGATATTTTAATTTATTAGGTAGTAATGAAATAGAAAACAATTTACATTTATAATACTCTGAATCAGCGGTGCCCAACAAAAATTGGTTTGTAGCCACAATCGTTATTTTTAAATAATTTTATTCGTCACAATAAAAATAATTATAAAAAATCAATTTTATTAAATTTTTTTTTATTATATTCATTATATTATTGTATTATTGCAGTTGACAAATTACTGGTAACATAAAAAATACAAAAATTCTTAATTTGATGTTTGGCATTTTTTTTTGCACAATGTCTTTAAATCTGGTATAAAACAAACGTTAACTGCACATTTTAACTTTGATTTTATGAAAGTTACAGCTGAAAATATTGATTCGCATATCCATGTTGTTTCAGACATACTCAACAGCTTTGCAATATTTGTTAAGTCCATTACCAACAATTCATTTAATGGGTGAGTCCACATTAATAATACTGACGAAGATCTCGGATAATTGTTTTGCTTTTGAAGAAAAGCATACCTGATCCTCAGTTACGCCGGTCCAACTGTATCGCATACTCGCGATATATTGAGACAACTGTAAATTGGTGATGTCAAAATGGAAACGATCTTGCATGCCTATTAAAGTTATGATCTTCTTTATATTTTTTCATATTAATGAAATTTTGTTAAATCAAGATTTTCCATGTGTATTATAAAAAGTTTTAACTTAGACATAAATTCTCGTACACATCACACTGCGCGAGATCACATATTAGGTTTTCTTTTCCCTGAAGTTTTAAATTCAACTCATTAATATGTTATGTTATGATACTGAGAAACTGTAAGTCGCATTGCAATTCATTTTGTTTTCGATTATTGAAAATTTTGTAAGCATTTCTTTTGTTTCAAGAAAATCCCGAATAGGATTAAGAGATGAATAAAATCGTTGCAAAACCTCTCCACGGGTTAATCAACGAAAATTTGTAAAAAAAACACGAAAGTATTAAGTTCAGTGTCCTCAATTTCTTTTAACAGCTCCAAAAACTGACGATGGTTTATAGGACTACTTGGAATATAATTACCAAATTTAATAACTGTATTCATCACATTTTTAAAAATGTTAGTTCTGGAGGTAGGTAGGTAGGTTGTAGTGCCTGCCGATAGTACGCCAACATACATAGACCGATAAGGTCTATTGTTATACCACGGGAATAATTGAGCGCAAATATTTCCTGATTGTATCATGCAATTGACACAAACTTTTGAAAGTGCGACACTTTCAAAAGTTTTGAAGATATTTATACCTCTCTAGTACGGTCTTTTATTCCACGAATTGTTACAGGCTTTTGAAACAAGATCTACCCAAAATTCCACTCCTGCATTGGCAACATTCACAAATTCTATTCGCCACATGTGGCAAGTGGGAATTGTGTTCGACACCACTACTCTAAATGCTCATTACTAACAATGTAATTCAATTATGTACAATAATTGAGTAATGATGACAACAAATAATTTAATTTGAATTCAAAATCAAAATTTATTGTAAAATCAAACAAATTTTTCTATAAAAACTTTTTTTTAAATAGTTTTTTAAATATAAAGAAAAAACAAGTTTTTTTAATTAATTTAATTAAAAAATTGTTTTTTTGTGGTGAAATAAAAACCAAAAAAAAAAAAAAAAGATTCTGATGTGGGTTTAGGCCTTCGATCAGCTTTATATCAGATCATAATTTTTTGATCAAATCAACATTTTGAATTAAGATGATCATCAAAGATGAAAATTTCTTTTGAAGATGGTGTTGACCGGACATACCAAATTATCTTAACTTAATTTCAAACACAAAAATTATTTTTTTTTAAAATTTTGCTTGTTTTTATTTTTTGGTTTATTTTAGTGTTCTGTTTTTTAGTTTTATTATTGAGAACGGATACAATAAATATGTTGAAATTATGATAAGATTTTTTTGGACAAAAATAAAAAAAAAAAAATAAAAAAAAAACATAAAAATTAAAAAAAAGGAAATACATAATGAAGTCAAATTAATGAATTTTCTAAAAACATAAAGAAAAAAATTGAAACCCAAAAGAGGTAAGTGATTAGTATGGGATCTAATTTGAGATGAAATTATTCTAAATAACAACGATAAATTGTATAAAAAAATATGTGTCTAAAAGCTTCTTTGCTTGATTTTTTTTTTTTGTGGAATTTTTATTTTTAAATTATCGCATTTTTCTAGAATTTAATAGAATTATAAGGCGTTGCCATAACACTGGGGTACTATTGTGGTTAACATTATGAGAAAGTTATACCTACAGCTTAATAAAAAACATAAATTATCAATTAAAAATAATATTATAATATACACAGATCAACAAAATGTGGTGTTTAGCTGTTATGAATCCAGTTACTAACTGGATGGTACAGTATACTAACCGTGTTATTTCCGTTATATTTACTTTTATTGGTAGATTATACACTATTTGTTACGGTGGAAACGGTAGGATTATAGTCAATTGGTTTAATGCAATAGTTTGTTTTTGAATGCAGGGCAGCCTACGGGCACAAATTTGTAGTAGAGCTTTTTCGAACCAGAGCTGTGAAATATAAAAATTATTTCATCGATCGAATTTCTAAACTATGGAACAACTTACCATTCATTGTATTCCAACAAGCATTTAATTTAGAAGTTTTCAAGAGACGGATAAATCAATATTTTTTATACCGACCGCAAAATTTCTTCTATTCTATTCTATTTTAGTTATTGTATTTCTAATTTTGTTTATTTTTCTTTACTATCCTTCTTTTTTATCCTTCATCTTTATATGGCTTAAATTTTGCGATGGCAGCTTGGGTGGTTATCCTTGGCCTAATATAAAAAGAATATATATTGGACATTTATTTGAATGATAATTGTCTTAGAGCTCTTTGTAGTTGACATTTAGTCATCCACCGCAATTCAGTATTTATAAATTTTATTTAAGTTTTATAAAATTTATATAGAGTAAGAGCTTAATCAAATTTACGGATTAGAATCGGTCAAAAAATATTTAATTAGAATTGACTATGAACAGATTCCAGCCGGTATATATTATAACAGACAAGTAATAACCATTAACTGGCAACAAGAAGAATTAGCTTTACTCGCTCTCATTATAGCGTAGTTCGAAATTAAATTTTGCGTCCAGTGTCATCCCAAAATATGTAATGGAATTTGCAAAAACGAAAAGCCATTTAATTGGTAGCTGTACAAACTTATCGAACTCGAAAGGAAAAAAAAAACAACGTGACACTTGCAAGTGTTCAATCCAATACCGTTTTAAGAACACAAAGAAACAAAATAGCTTAAATCAATCTTTAATTTCAGGCAATCTGATTAGTAAGATATAGGATTATAAATTTTGAGTCGTCTGGGAAATTTAGAAAAATGTATTACCGTAGGAGTATCTATTGTTGAAATTATGATTCAAATAGACCTATCTTGAAAAACACCAGATGGTGCAGAGTATTAAGCTGAAAAAGCGGTTCTGAAGTGTCCTGTAGACTTTTAACCAGAAAGTCAAGACTCAACTAAAATAAAGCTGTGTAGTGAAAAACCTATAATTTCGTCTATTCAATAGGATTCTGCTTTAAACATTTTACTTGTATCAGTAAAATTGGCATTGACCTGTAAACCATTTTTGTTGCGATTGTTGCTATAGAGACAAAATCAATTAGTAGTTGTTGTGCTACTTCTTTGGAAACCGTGCTTTCCCCCAGATGAACAGTGTATAATACTCATACAGGAAATCATATTAATCTATGTATAATCTAATGCGTTGAAACAGTTAAGGAATACACGAAAATTTGGCAATAGGCATTTGATAGGTTTGCAATTCAACATTATGCTTTCAACTATATACGTGTATATGAATATTCCTATATCGGTTGGATCAGTTCGTTCGTTTCCCTCTAAATGGTGTAGTAGGGTTTGGTCATCTATCTATTAATCGAAATATCCCGGATTTGAATCAAAATCTTGAGATAATGAGATTTTGTGCAAATTGTTGGAGTATAATTTTAGTAATAATTTAAGACTGGATATGTCAAAAAATTGATAAATGAATATGGGAGCGCCACAAAGTCCAAAATACAAAAAAAAAATCAGAAATTATAAAATTGCAAATTATTAAATCCTTAACTTAATCTAAAAATCTTAAAAACTCATTATATAATTAATAGATTGCCATTATATAGATTTCAGAAGTACCTACAAAATCGGGGAATTTTTAGAACGGGCTTCGGGGCAAATACCCATTAAGCTTATTAAGAAAAAAGTAATTTCGTGTGATATTTCCTGTCGTTTGTATATTCAGAATATGCAGGGATTTTATTTATAGTTACAAAATCTAGGTTATACTCGTTTTACAGAATACTTGTATGCGAACTTGTGAATTAGAAGGCATATTAAAGTTGTATTGCCTGTTTACGAATTGTGATTATAAAAGTGAATTTGAGATTTTAGAATTTTGAGATTTTACAATTTCGGGATTGCGTGGACAGTGAATATGAATAAGTGAATATGAATAAAATATAACTTACTCTAGTTCCCCTTCATATATAATAAATTGCAGTAGCATACTTAATTTCCGAAATGGAGCTATTTACAATAGACAAACAACTATTGTTTCCTACCGAAATGTCAGTTACCTTTAATCTTCTAATTGTAGTGCTACATATTTTTCATTAATGGAAATAATAAGAACAAATCTATTTAAACCTTAATTTAATTTTTTACTTTGTGAATTTCAAATAATAAAATCGCCAAGTTCTGCAATAAATCGTACCAATTTTTTTTTTTAAATATATTTTTACATAATTTTTTTGTTTTTAAAAAGTACATTCTATTTTGTGAATTGATTTCAACATTTTTCGTATTTAAAAAAGAAATAAAAACAAAAAAAAAATTCTGTTGGCTTTAAAATTTTTGATTCTCAAATTTCACTAATTTTGGGTTTGCGTGTCAAAAATGACTGATTGTGTATATATGTATATATATATATATATACAAAGCTACATCTACTAACTATATTAAAATGTTGTTATGTTTTAAAAATATATAAAGGCTAAAATTAAAATAAAATTAATTCATTCCTGATAAATTTTTGATAGAAATTCGAGTACCCATTATTAAAGTGTCCAAAAAGACAAGAGAAGAAATGCCTAACATAAGAATTGTGTTTTTTTTTTTTTAATTTTTTGTTTGAAATCTGTCCACACCAGTTTAAATTTGTGTATTTTCGAAAATACATTGTTGCTTACACTCTGACGATTGTCTGACAGTTATCCGATTCTGTCAAAAAAAAAAAAAAAAAAAAAACGAAGATATTTTTGACGTTTATATAGGAGAAATTTTTTAATATATGGAAAAATGAGAAAAGTGAATGGGAATTTTTTTTTTAAACCCTTTGAAATGTCTTGTAGGTCCTTATTTCAGATGAAATGTTTTGGATACAATTTTATTTGGACATAATATTGTTAATGCAACATTGTAATGCGTTGCTTTATATATTAAAAAATTGTAACAGTTTTTTTTTTTTTTGTGTAAAAGAAATATTTATTTTTTTATTCAAATCAGTTTTTGTAATTTGATAATATTATGGTGGCATCAAAATATCAGCTAAGGAATTTAAAATATTAATATTTTGGTTTTGTAATATATGAAGAATTTTGTGGTTAAAAATTAAATTAGGTTGTAAGGTGAAATTCTTAAATTGTTCAGTCCAAAGTTTTTTTTACAGTAATTCGTAAAAATTATTAATGAATTGTAATTGAATGAAGATGCATCGAAAACTATAAGTGAAAATTATTTCCAAACTATGTTGTTGATTTAATTGTTGAAAAGTCGAGAAATTGTTCAAATGTAGATTAATTTATTTGACATAATAATAATTGTGAGTCACAGAGTATCTCAGGTCATGGACCATTTAATATTCAAAATTGGTAGATCGAACACAGACAGGTGCAGTTTCTGCTTCGAGAAGAGGAAGCCTCCTCGCATATTATATTTTTTTCCGACGCTATAGTTCGCAAAATATACAATTATTTCCAGAAAAATACATTGTTTGACTCTGAAATTTGAGCCAAATCAATAAAAACGTTCATCAAGGACATATACCTTAAAATAATAGGAAATAGATCGTACGGGGTTACATATCGCTTACATAGAGCTCTCCATCAAAACTGTAAGAAACTTTCGTTAAAGTGGAAAACGTTTAAGAAAATACTTTTTAGTGATATAAAACAAAAATGTGTGTGTGATTTGGGGTTTTTCTTTATGAGTTCAGAGCAGAATAGACCATAGCATAGTGTAGTGTAAGGTTAAACCGAACATGCTCTGAACAACTCGTACTGATAAAGAAATAACTTGTTGCATGTTGATAAGCTATATTTATTTATTTAATTTATATATCGTCGGCTGGTTTCCTATGTATCCAACAGACCATTTTTTCCGAAATTGACCTTTCAATGTACTACACCATTTTCGACTATGCTCTATCTGAAGTTGCAATCAAAATTAACTTATCTCTTATAGTTTTTGAAATATTTTTTTCTGATTTATCCAAACAACCTACATTTTGCTTCTTTGTAGGCCTTCAAGCTGTGCCAATTTATCCAAACTACAGTTTATGTACAGAGAAGTCAGACTAATTCATAATCCTAAGTATCTAACAAACCTATTTTATTCCCAAATGGTCAAACACATATGAAGCTTTACACTATACATACTAAGATTTTTTTAAATATATTATTTTGATATTTCAAAATATCAAAATTATAATACTATGTAGTTGGATGTTAAAAAATTACTAAAATTTTTATAAAATTTAAATTTTGTTTAATTTTTTATAAATTTTTCCAGTCAAAATTTCCGTCAAATTTAAAAAACCATTTTTCTCAACATTTTACTTTTGGTCGATTAGATATATAGGAATCCAGTCGATTTGTCTAATACAGTATATCCATCTTACTACAAATACACTACACAAATTACAACTATTGAGCCACAAAGCTAGCAAACTGTATGTACTGCTTTGTACGCTCCGCTGTTTTTAATAGATCATAAAAAGTATGTTCTGAACACTCTCGGTGTGCGTTCTGATTTAATAAAGAAATACAGAGTAGAGTAGAAAATGTTCAGAACAAATAAAAGGACACGGAGCATTAGGTTTGACATTTCGTACGTGATTTGTCGTGCTTTGAAATAAAAAAGAAAAATGGTAATTGTTCCAATATTGTCTTTGCAGATTTTAATTTTTCTTTAAAGAATTCTAAGATAATATTTTTCTACCAAAGCAACGTATAGGTAGATGGGTAGAAGTGACTGATAAGGTCGGTACACTTAGGCCAAGGAAGTTTATTCTAAGTGTTGATTCTCCGTGCGGATTCTACTTCTCAAAACAAATTTCAGATTTTTTCAAATCAATGGAAGCACTTAATTTTCGTATTTTCTCTACCAGCAACAGTAATAGCTCAGAATATTAAATTGTCTATCGCAAAATGTGTTTTTATCATCATGAATGTTATTTTTATTAACTTAATTTGATCTTGAAAAACTTTCTTAATTTGAATAATTTAATACTTAGAGTGTAACCTAAGTCAAAACAATCAATTTCATTAGATTTTTTTTTCAACTTTGATTTTAGTTTTCAGTTCTCAGGATGTTGGAGCCTAAAGCGAGTTTTTTTGTTTCATTATATTTTAAAAATTCTAAATTCATTCCAAAAGGAGTGTTCACACTTATATAGGGCTTCCCCTTGACATTTCCATCGTACTCGATTTCTAGCTACTAATTTCACTTGTATTTCCGAGGCAATGTCTAATTTCATTTTTAATCTGTTTGTACTGCCTAAGTAGGGGGTTGGCCTACTGTAGAAGAGCACTTTGATAACTCTATCTGCGCCTACTTGGTAAGACGACATCATATTTTTCTGCAAGTTGTCACTGCGATTTTATCCATCTTTGACGTTAAGATGCCTGACGTTACTATGTTTATTATGTTTACACGGGAATCGAACCCGTGACTACCACATCGTAATTGAAACACATTTCTGTGCTCCAACCGATTAGGCCACGGAAGGGATAAATAAATATACAGACGCTTAACTTGATGATCAAGTTTGAATAGGTTTAAAATAAAAAGTGGTCTAATATTTCTTATATTAACTTAAAAATTTAGCTACACAAAAAAATTAGTAACAATACGGATGTTTCAAAAATTTTGAATTAAAATATTTGTTTTCATAATTAAAACTAGAGTTCAGAGTCTGCTTTAGTTAAAAATATCGTTAATACAATATTAATCACAATATTATGGTTAATCTTTCAAATAATAAAAAAAAAAAAATACGTATGGAAATATTATGATGAAGGCTTAAATTATTGTGCTACATTATCATAAATTTTTTTTTATAATAATGTAGATTCTGTTAAGTAAGAGTCCTCTATTGTCATATAAAAGAAAATGTCTTCATTCGTTTATCCTTTTTTGAATAAGATTTGAAATTTTCTATATTCCTATTTCGCAAATATGATTAACGACAACTGGTTGATTTAAAGTCAAATTTTGGAGGATTGTAAACAACTTAAGTTTAAACTCAACTAACCGTTCAACTCAAAATTTTTATTCACTCATATGTTGAGTCTGTGCAAACTTGGAGTAAAAATACGCATACGTTGAACTGATTCAAATTGTAAGTAGTCGTAATTTTTTTTTCCGTTGCACCTCGTGGAAGTATTAACTTGTATCCTCTACTGTGCTCTGATTTGTGCAATGATTTTGATTTCCTCTCAAGTTCGCCTAATTAATTCAGCTGTTACAGTTTGACGACAGGTGTTGTTGGGTCTTTCTCTTCCTCTACTGTCTTGGGGGTTCCATTATAGAACCCTCCTGGTTATATTTTTGGATGTTTTTCTCACAGTATGATCTATCCATTTCTATTTTCTGGGCTTAATTTGGTTCACTGCCGGTTCTTTACCTGTTAACTGTGATAATGTATACGTAATGTAGTTTATTTGAATTGAACTTTAAGTTGCTCTGACGAACAAATTTGGTCATTTACAATTCCACTCTTTCCATTGGTTTTTTTTTTATTAATTATAACCATTGTTCTCCTAGATAAAGATTATGAGGCTTTAACTTCAAACAAGACAATCAAACTCACCTTTTATAAGCAAACATATCTTACATTCGTGTTTTCTGCCATCAGTCTGACTATATTTAGTACGAAATCATTCGGATCAGCTAGAGGCTGAGAAGAAGGTGAGAAGAGACGATAATGAATCAATCAGAATAACAATATGCTCGCGTCACTTCCCTATTTGAAAATCAATCTTAAAATTTTAAAATTAAATTAATTTAAATGTGTAAACTTGAATTGAAATTTGCAATTGCTTTTGTACCTACTCTTGTAAATTGCTAACATGGCAAAACTAAAAATAAAAGCTTACAAACTGTATATATACTGTTCCTGAAATTACATACCTATACACTCATACATATACATACATATAATTTTTTTTTTTTACTTACATATTGAATTGATCTCAATTTTTGTTTTTTTCGTTTTTCAATTTTAAAAATGGCACACCAATTTGAAATCCTTAAGAATTCCAAATTGCTATGGTTGAAACCTACAATTATTTTATAAAAATCGGAATTTATGCATGTTTTTAAGAGGTCCTCTTATTATACAGAAGCTAAATCGTAGTTTTTTTGTTTTTATTTGCAATTTTTTTTTTTTTTTTTATTATTTTATTTCTTTTTGTTGAATTCTTGTTGAAATCAAATGGTAAAAATTAAATGTAAAAAAAAAATAAGAAACATAAAGAAAATAAAATAAAATAAAATTTATGACTTGAGGGCTAAAATTAAAACGAAACATGCCTTAGATATGCCTGCCTGGGCTGTGCTGGTTTTTATATTTTTTGGTTTCCAAATTAATTTATTGGTGATGACCATCTTTTAATAAATTGTAGTCGTTTCATTTTTTGTTGTTTTTGTTTTTTATTTTTTTTTATTTTTGATATTTGTACAACATAAGATATAGGACATTGCATAAAAAAAAGGATCAAAATACACGCAATCCAAAAATGTGATCAGCACAATTTTCTAAAAATAAAAAAAAAAAGAAATAAAATCTGTTTTGTTTCCATTTTATGTATCAGAACGATTAAAAAGATACAGATGAAGTACAAATTGGTATTCGTTTTTTGTTTTTTTTGAAGTTTTGAATAAAATTAAGTCCACACTGACAGTAGATTATGAAAGTGATTTTTAGTTTATAATAGAAATTTTAAATTTATTCCTGGAACTAGTATAGAGCTTAGAAATTGCTACAAAAAAATCTATAAAGCTTTTAATCCTGTTTTTGAAATTAACTGTTTTATTTTTACTTATATTTTGTTTGCAAACATGGTTTTTAACATTTTTTCTATTTCATTTAAAATTACCACGATATAATTAAAAATAAGATCATAATATTTAGTAATATAAAACCATCCATAATATTAAACCTTCTCCAATAAATAGGTTTACAAATGACAACACTCTGAATTTCTCAAGGTACATCTATCTCAATCATAACAAGTGTCTCAACCAAAACACATCATGACTGGTTCTGTTAACTTTGACCGCAATAGCTTAGTAGGACTTGAAAAAAGGTGTAGAGCTTAATACTTCCAAAACTCAGAAGTGTATTATTTAGAGAAAATTTTCATTCTTAATTCTGATTATTTGATTTTATTTGAACAGGGTCTGGAAAATTTAAGTAAAATTATTATAGGGATACATTTAAATCGGATCTGAAATTGTCATATGTTTTGTATTTAAAAGAAACACAGCCAAATGTTTAGCTTTTCTTAGTCGCTTTAAGTCCTAGTTTCTGATCCCTTGAAAATCTAAAAATCTTCCATTCGATCTAAAATTGGATTATAATTTTCATATATGAGGTTTCTAGTAATATGCTTAAAACATTTGGATAAAGTACAAATACTATTCGTCTTGTCCATAATGCAAAAGTTACAGTGTAAGAGAAAATCCGCGTAATTTATGTTTCGTTGACCTGTTTTGTATTGCTAATACAGAGTATTGACTATAGCCTGTTGAATTGAGCCTGTGTCTATAATTTTTGTGAATCTGCCTCGGCAGCAGCTTGTTTTGGTACTTACCTTAGTATTTTTTTTATTATTTATTATTTATTATATTTGAATTTATCTTTTTATTACAGCATGTTAGCTGTATTATATTTTTATTTCTTTTTAACATTAGTAACTAATGGTGATGGCTACTAAATCAGTGGATGACGATCTCACCGCTAAGTAACATAATGCAAGCTTTCGTCTGCAATAGACGGCTGATTTGCGTGCTCTAAGCAATATCTGATAGTATAAAAAAAGAAACACTTCTCTATAACTGGCATCCGTATAACCAAATGAATTTGAGTGTGGAATTGTATAAATAAATAAATTAATATAATTGTGTGAGTATTCAGTAATCTGAGTTAAAAGGAAGTTGGTTCCACTGATGATATTTCAATCTACTGGGTAGTCTTACTGACTTTGCTTATAAAATATTTACAAAAAAAAAATAAAAAGAAAAATAAATACATTAAAGAAGAAAGAGAAAACAAAACTTCAAATATAACAATAATTTCAAATAGAAAATAATATTAATAATAATAAAACTTAACAAACTCAATTAAACAAAAATAACAAATAAAATTCATTGGAAAAATTTATAAATAATAATAATAATAGTAATTGTAATGGTTTTTATATTAAATATTTAATTAAATAAAATTAAGAGAATATTATTGTGTAGTATCAAAATATTTGATGATTTTTCCGCTAAAAACATGCCTGCTATAGTTGAAGTCAATTATAGTTAGAAACTGGTGTTAAATAAGCGCTGAGAATTTGTTATATAGATATAAAAAATTTTGGCTTCTGAAATTTCACTTTGTTGTATTGTAGATATTATAAAGACGAAGAAGAGACGAACAATTTATTCAAGATATCGTAGAAAACCTCATGAAAGCAGCATTTCGTCTAGCCTCAAGAATAGATAAATTAATAAGTTGACCTTTAACTTGATTGCCAGTGGTATAAGGTACTCAGTTGAACTTACGTAGACATAACCAAACCATATTCTTTTGAACAGACTCTATATTCTCTTAATATATGCACTTGTATTACGCAATAATGAATGTAAGTTCTTGTAGTTAGCTGGATCAACTGCATTGTTTGTAATTTTTTCTTTCGTTCTACATTTTTCTGATTTGTTTTTTTTTTGCAATTTTTGTTGTTGTTCTTTTTTTGAGAATCCTCAAGGTCTTTATTTCTTAGCATTTTAATTTGGCCTTATGGTTAAGATTTCTAGAAATAGAATTTTATTATTTTTTTTTTGTTTTTGGTTTTTTGGTTTTTTAAATTTGATGAGGTCAGAATAAATTTAATGTCCAAATTTTTGTAAATTTCAACAAAAAAAAAAAAAATAAGAAAATAATTTTTTTTTATTTCGTTGGTCCTTGAGAATTCTAGGAAAGTTAACCAAAATAAAAAAAAAAACAAAAAAAAACAGGAAAAAACCTAAAATATGATAATTTTAATTTGTAAAGTTTAACTAATATGGTAACAGAAACACATCATCAAGAATTAGTGGTTAGTTTTGAATTTTTGGAAATTTAAAAAAAAAAAAATGTTTTTATTGTTGCTTTCTAATTCTTTTTGTTAACTTAATTTTTTTTTTTAAATTTAGTAAGAATTTATTTCTTTCGGGCATGTCTTGTATTCATCTCCTTCGTTTCATTTAAATTTAATATTATTGTGTTTTTTTTTTATTTTAGTTTGTAGCCACTGTTTTACCACGCCTAAGGGGAAGGACAATTTATAACATAATAAAAATATTTAAAAGAAAAAAAATTACATTTATGTGGTTTTTTTTATATTTTTTGTCTTATTGTTGTTGTTTTGATTGTTTTCAGGAATAAAATTAGTACCAAAAAAAAAAAATGTGAATTTAAATTTTAAATAATCTAGGATATATTCAAGGTTATTTTTATATTGTTTTAAATTAGGGTTTTAACTAATTAACATTAAATTAAATTAAAAATGTCTGATATCAGTTTAAATTTAGGTCCGGAAATGCCAGGATTTAAAACATTACCATAATTTTCGATTTGTTTTATTTTTTTTGAAAAATTACAAATTTTAAAAATTGTTTTTGGTTGTTTAAATTTAATTTTGAAGAAAAAGTTTTTAAAATTTCAAAATATATAATTATTAGAACTATTGTGTTGTAAAAAATATGCTAGACTGCATAATACATGTAATAATTTTGAGGAAGCACGTTTCAATTGAAAATTTATTCAATTTTATACGGAAGTAGAACTTAAGTTTGTTGCGACGTGTTTTAATTGTTTTTGAATTGTCGACTATTATTTTTTCTTTGTTTAATATGTGATCATTTATGCTCTACAGATTTATTATTGATCACTGCGGCATAGAGTTCAATTGTCTATTCAGGTAATAACAATAAGTTGTTTTGTATTACCAAAGTTAAGGATTAACATTCAGTTAACACACAACTAAATATAAATTGCAGCGAACTTATATTTCAATGACGCTAAGTTCATTCATATTGCATCGTTGTTCTATATTCATACTGCATTTACTTTTTTACTTTTCCATTCCACTCCATATTCGTATGTGCTAGAAAGCCCAAGAAACGTGTATTCATATAATATGTAGAAGAGTAGCCATTGATTCTTTAATGCTGCCACAGATGAAAACAATTATATTTTGGAGCAAAAAATTGAAATGTTACAGCTGCAAATTTTATTGTGAAAAGCTTCAGGCTTCAAACAGCAGATGTTATTTTAAACTTTAATGTTTGTGGCTTTTGAACAATTTGACGATCTTAAATTTATATAAATTTATTTGATAATTGGTAGATATTAATGCATCCATAATTCAGTTTCTATAATCGTATCCGTTTTCAACCCATGCCTCACTGAAGGCGTAAAGAACAATCACGAATAAGACAAAAAAAAATGTCTAATAACTTATGTTACTGCAGTATGTTAACATGGGTTTGAATGGTCATATTTATTTCACAATTATTAATGTTGATTTTGTCTAAGATTGCAATAAATTAAATTTGAAATATTATGTTCTAATGGTGATGATGTATTTTTACATCTGTTTGTTTTTTATTTATTTTTTGCCACAGTTGCCACTATTGGGACTCCCAATGTGATTTATTATCGCAATCGTGTTGGGAGTGATTTGTGGTCGACGAATGTTTAGGATGCGCCGGTGAACTCTGCTTTATTATCTAAAGATTATCACTAAATGATATTTTTTAATTGATTTCGATAAAAGTAGATTTTATAACTAACTTTAAAATATAATTTAAAAAAAATGTTCTATCATTTTTGGCAAACATTTTCAACAAATAAAATGAATCCTTTAAAAACGGTTTGGCTTACATACTTTTTAGGGAATGAAGGTTCCTGATCTGGCATATTGTCTTCTATTAAATGCGGTTACGAACAAATTCTCTTTAATTGTAAATATAAAGTTTTTTTCATATCCACCGATCCACCTTCGTATCCACCTCCTTTGAAGACTCGTTCCACAGGATTTGGATTCAAAGAGTATTTTTGTTAAAGCATTTTCGTGCATCCGCTGTGTCAGTGGCTCGGTCCATATTTTTTTTTTAAATTAAGCCAAACGTTTGGTTTTAAACGGTACCTTTACCTTACTAAACCAGAATGCACAGCTTGAACTAGTTGAGGATTGGAGAAAGAAAAATGTTTCTTTGATCAGTAGGGACATTTTGAAGAAATTTGTTAATATTACTCTTGAATTTTTGTACATTGAGTGAGAGTATATTTTTACATTGACAATACATATTTGTTGGAATATGGTTCCAAATTCGAGAAAATTTTACAACCAACAAATTTTCATAGTCCGTTTCGAGCCATCTAGAAATTCGGACTGCATAAGGGTGACTACTTGATGTGTCTCTTTCTCCTCAGCAGAAATGTTTCAGAAATGTGACATTAAAGTTTTTGTTTCGTCTGAACAAGTCCCTAATCCTGTGAAGAAATATCTATAAATAGGTCAATTTTACCAACATACGACCATTATTATTTGAAATCTGATATAATTCGGTCTATCAATTTTGAAAATTTAAATGTAAATAAATAAAATATTAACATAAGGGGGAAAATAAAAAAACATAATTAGAGCTCTATATCCATATCTAGAAAATATACATATTTATGTCAATACTTACTTACTTGTTGGGCGCTACGGATCTTGAAGGTCCTGGGATTGACACAAAATTGTCCTCCACTGATTTCGGTCACGAGCAGAATCTCTTCAGTTGGTGATTTGAATTGTTTTCATATCCGCCGATACTTCATCTCTCCAACGAAGGTGTGTCCTCTCTTGACGACGCGTTCCCCGGGGCTTGGATTTGAAGAGTTTCCTAGCTGGAGCATTTTCATCCATACGCTTTACATGGCCTAGCCAATATAAATGTCTTATTCTGACTTTTTTTTTGGCTAGATCCATGTCGTTGAACAGCTGGTTTAGTTCAGCATTGTATTTTTTCTTCAAATCGTTCGTAATTGTTTCTTCTTCAAACTCCTTCATCAGACACAAGACCATAAATGCGAAGAATAATTTTTTTTCTCAAAGATACCAAGTGAATGCTCACTTACTTTTACTTATGTCCACGATTCAGAACCATGTGGCAGTAACGGGGGGATGAGCGTTTTATATAATTGTGACTTGGAATTTTGGTATACGAGCTTTAAAGCCAGTTATTTGAGCAAACCGAAGTAGTATCAGTTTGCAAAGGTAATTCTTCGCCTTATTTCAACTTCGATGTTATTGGTGGAGTTAACGTTGGTTCCAAGGTAGACAAACTCCTGAACTACCTCAAAATTATATGAGCCGATAGTGATGTTGTGAGGACATTTTATTTGTCGACAGCATATATTTCGTTTATTCTCATTTATGTTAATAGTTTACTTATGATTTTATTATTGTTATTATTTATTAATTAGAGGGGAAGCCAAAAAAAAAAAACTGGATCATTAATAAAAAAAAAAAATAGTTTTTATTTGATATTCGAAGGAAGATCTTTGAAACAAATAATTATTAAATGAGATATTCATTCTATATTAAATTTAACTTCGGTTTTTCAGATTACAGCATACAATCTTTAATAATAATCGACTTTCCGGTCATTTAATATCATTCATTAAATTTTCAAAGATATATTTACAAAGTTTAAAATAGTACACAGTTATTATAACCTGTTAAACTAATATTCTTCCATCCCCGCCCCCCCCCTCTCACTTCCGAAACATTATTATATATGTAACCATGTATGTTTCTGTATACATTTATTTAATTACCTTTAACGTTATGTACACATAAGTATTATTCATACCATCTCATCTATTTGAATGAATCTAACACATAATTTAACACTATTTTTCAATGATACTGAAATAGATCTATTACAAAAAAAAAACAATAAAAACAAAACAAAAATCTTTAGAATGATAGGAAAACAAAACTAACATTTTGCAAAACTTAAATATCATCACGATTTTAACTAAATCACTTGCAATTACATTCATTTTTCATTTTACACGTTAATAAGAACTTCCTAGCAAAAACAAAAAAAAAATAAAGAAAAAAAGACAAAAAAAAAAATTAAAAACAAACGAAATAAAAATAGTTGAAAACGACAAGAAAATGAAGAAAAAAAAAGCCGTTGTTGTGATATTGATGCCGCCGCCATCACCTTTCAGTACTAGTGTTAATATTTTTATATTTATAAAAACAAGAAAATAAACAAAACAAAACTAATATGTGGAATTATGTTGGAATTTCCGTTGGCTTTTGTTGTTACTTGGTTTTCTTTCCTCCACCACACACTTAAAGAAATATCTATCGGATAATCCATTAAAAAATATTTAGTATACAATTCATGCTATCAATATCTATCGAACCGATTTGAACCCATAGTAGAACTAATTATTTAAAGTCCATTCAAATGTAATATCCGTGACGTGTCAATTTAATTCTGTTTGTGTATTTGTTTTGTGTACGAGGGTGTGTGAAAATATTGAAATAAAAATTACGAGGTGTATACAAAATATAATAACGTAACATTTTTAACCTAATTTACTTCAGTATTAATGATATGAGAAAAGAAAAAAAATGTAGCCAATTTTAAGTTAAGCAATAACAGTTAAAATAAAAGTAAGAAATTGTTCCTTTTTCAAATAATATATTTCTACTATCTATAGTTTAACTCCACTCTTATGCATTAAAGTCCCATGCTGCAATACCTTCTACTGATACTAAATGTAATAGGTAGGTCAGCCACCTAAACCATGAATTAACCAACATTTTAGATTGAGGAAAAAGTAATAGAGTTTAGTGTAACACCTCCAAAACTAGAAGCTGTCTAGTCTAGCGCAAAACTACTTTATTTGATCTCAACCTAACATTCGCGGGTGTACCGTATTCAGCGAACTACTCACTTGAATATCCTAGGCATTCAGGTAAACCAAAAAAGATATGGAATGATGATATCTTTGACAGTGCCAATTGGCTTGACAATTAGGTTTTTCTCCGCAGGACATGCTAAATATATAGAAATCATACATGCGACCTAAGTTGGAATACAATTCACATATAAAGGGCCGGTACACGAACCGCATTAAATTTTCTTAATAAAATTTGGTCTTATCGATAACCCTAATATATGCCTACCCCTACTTAATGCAAATTTCTAGGTGGTATAAAATTGGCTATGGAAATTCTTTTGTTGTAAAAGATTCTCGGAAATAGAAAAAACTTTGCTAAAGAACCAGTTCCAACAAACGTATTTCCTCAGGGCGAAATACCCTCAAAAGTTTAATAAAAATTTCCTTACTGTTCAAAGAGAAAGTTTTATTTCCCCATTCCTCAACAAGTCCAAGCTGTGCATTCGTGTATAAAAGTATTGTTTAAGACTTTATGTTTGGCCTAACTTTAGAAAAAAAAATTGGTAGAACTGAAAGAAAATACAATCCAATGATGTGATGTCGCTACAATTTTTGTGGGATACTAAATTTGGTGAGATGATAAATGTTTGGAACTGCACTATGTAGAAAGAACTGTAAAATAATCATTTGTTTTGTGAAAATCGAAAAATACAAAAAAATCTTACGGTTCCGCAACAAGTACGTAACAAAGAAATTCGAACATTTGTCGCGATACGAAAAGAGTATGCCAAAAAATATTGTATGAAATGTTGGTCCAGCAATCTTCGTAATTGGGATAAAATAAATGATAGCAGAGAATAAGCCAACATTCCGACAAAGAAAAAGTTCTTATGATTTACCTGCATATTAGTATTAGATGAATTGATATACAAATAGATACTCTGGGTGGTGCAGTAGATAGACCGCCTGTTTTTTAACTGAAAGATACCAGGTTTAATTCTCAATAAAGGCAAAAAAATGCTTGATGGGGTTTTCGATGGGGCTTAAACAGACTTCGTAATTTTTGTATTTTGATAGTTTCGGACACCTCGTACATAAATAGATAACTTGAAAACATTAGACGAAAAACGTAAAGTTAAAAAATTTTTGTACCGTACTTAACAAGTACGAAAATGTTATTCTATCTAAGTTTCTGTCAAGAAGATAACAGCAAAAAATAAAAATAAAATATTGTACGGTTTTGGTTGAAGAAGAAGAAGCTTCTATTATTTTTTCTAATTACACCGAACAGTTATAAGCCTACCTCATTTTACTATTTTCATTATCATATATGGTATATACTCGTAGGAGGATAATAAGCGATATTAAGTCTGATATACTGAAAGAGTCATACTAGGTTAAATAATGTACACAAGGGACATTTGCGATATAATGTTGAATTAAAAATAATTATGGAAAATGATTAAGATTCTGAAAACTTTCTTTTTGAAAAGTTGGAAATTTTAAAATAGGGCGGGGCATTTTATCGAAGGGGAACACATGAGATGGAAGTATATTCTACGTTTCAGCGATTCATAAAATAAATGTACAACATTGCAATTTCCGCCACTAGTTTTGAACCACCTAAATATTTCAACAACGTAGAAATGCGCACTGAAAGCCTCTGCAGTGCTACGTGTGAATTGTTTGGGATTTCAAGTCATTAAGCCATTTTAATAGAACAAGTGTCATTTTAAGCAAGATATCTATAAAAGAGAGAGAGAGAGAGAACTCCAACGTTTCGACGTATGTAAAAAAAATTACCTAGACGGTGGAAATGGAATCGTTAATGAATCGCAGTTCGTTATTTTGGATTTCGTTAAGATAATATAGTGCATATTTGGGTTGCGCCAGACCATATGTTAGAATTGTACGGATATGGAATATATTGGACAAATCTTATGGTGAAAAGTAGGCTTTACCTTGCTCTATCAAAAACGCATATTCAACTGCATTTTTTAGTTTATGGTCTAAAATATTTATACTTTCAGACCATTGTAAATTTTCTCCTCGAAATCGCAGAATTGGGCCTGGTTGAACTCTTTTACAAGATATCTAACAGCTTTTAGTTTTGGATGTGTGGAATCTCAACTTTACGGTAGTCCAATCAATTATATTAGTTAGATCATAATTAAGTTTATCATGTTTTTCTTGAAGCTGACGGCGGTAGAGACAGCATTAGATTTCCTTAAAAAATCGTAGTATAACATCAAGGTGAAGTCGTCAGCAAAAAAATCGACTAGATTAAGGTTGAAGAGCGTATGTATCCTATTCAGATAATAGGTTAAATAATAGGCTATAAGTCAGAGCCTTGTGGAACGCCACTGAATATAAAATTGCTGATTCTAGAATACGTTCAAACCAGTTTATGAACAATGTCTGATTCTATTTCGCTGATTTTTCAAAATCGGAACAGAAATTATAATATACATATTATATATGGCATGTAGTCTACAAGACCTTGTACATTTTTATTGCAATATCCTGATTTTTCATTAACTTTTTACAATATAAGTAGTTCATTCCTAATTAAAGAGTTAAGCCAAAGTGTAGTAAACAAGGTTGTTTCTATAATCAATCAAATAATAATTTTAAGATTACCCAAAATTTTCATAAAAACAAATAGAAGAAAAAAAAAAAAAAAAAAAAAATGAATAAAGAAAGACAATTTTGAATCTAGCATTTAACCTGGCTCATCGCAATTTAACCTCTTCACAGTCAATAGAAATTTTTTTGTTTCTTTTTTATTTGTCTATTTTTTTGAACTGTATACATTTTTTGTTTTGTATTCCATAATTCGTTGTAACCATCAACATTTTTTTTATTTTGTTTTTATATTTTTGGTATTTTTTCTTTTAAATATTAATGTATATATATATATATATATATACGGACGTGTAGTATTACATTTTTATCTATATAGATTCTCTATTCATGTAGGTTGTTAATTTCGAACATATGATGGAATATTTGAATAGAATAACAAATAGACTACAAATATGTTAGATAAAGAGCTTCCTTTGAATATTTTTAATGTATTTTCTATTCGAATTTTAGTTGTTCATTATTCGTTATTTGGTTTCGTTATGTTATTTGATTGTTAATTTTTGCATATTTTGGCCTACAAAATAAATCATTTTAAACTTTTGAAATGTATGACGAACAAATCATCAAAATGTAAACAAGTTTTTTATTTATTTACGAATACCATGATTCCATATGATCATAGGAATTAATATTTATTTGTGAGAGTCAAGTTAAGATGAGTTTGTTTAATATGGTGATTGTATGATAAATTGATCTTGAAATTATAATTTTGTTGACATATTTTTTTAGACCAGTGGGTGGTTATTAGTTAATATAGTGAAAAATTATTTTTTACAAAATTGAAATAGATTTATTTTTTCTATTTTCTGTATTCAATTATTTTAGGGCACTACAAACTCGTTTAAAGTGCAGTAGTAATATAGGTGAATCGGTATAGTATCGGTTTCATAATATTTAGTAATAATGGCGAATTAATATATTTTGAAGCCAATCGAACAACAATATTTCTTATTTAGCAGAAATAAATGTATTTTAATACGCTGACGAGTAACCAAATTTCGACTTTAGAGACACAATCACGATGAGCTATTCGTTACTGCATTTTTGACATATGGATATTATAATTATAAAAATATTATTTAACCTCAATTATTTCCACTTTTTTGTTAAACAAAATTAATTAAAAAATATGTATATTGTTTTATTTAAAAATTTTATGTATTTAAACAAATATAATTTTTTTTTATACGCAGGCTGGTGGGAATCTTCAAAAGACACAATGAGCTCCGTAGCTTGATATTGTGTGTGGGATTCTTACCCACTAAACCACACCCTTCCTATATTGCGACCCAGTCCTACTGGACTAATGAGCAATTTTTTCTTGGTTTTATTTTATTTTTCAATGTAGACTACATACATGATGTCTATCTAACTTTTCCTTTGGCGTAATCATTCATAACGTTGAAGACCCATCGCATCAGCAACGAAAAGCCAACCAGCTCTCCGAACGAATTTATAATTATGGAGGACTTGTAAAAAACCTAGTTTTGTTGGCAGTCAACATAACGAAATTTTTCACAAATCCCGTAAAAACAAATCTATCTAAACGTGGGAGAGGGTCAACCTATGATCACTAGCGCGACGGGTCCTCAAGAATGTGGATGATTATTGCTGCACTAACTCAAAAGGTTTTACTCTTTTGAGTTGTATGGCTATATTTCTATTATCCAGGAGTTCGAGTACCTCCACATTTACATGGTGTTGAAGCCTTTTTTCGTGACTTCTTGTAAATTTCTGTATTTCCTTATCGACAGATTCTATTTGCAAATCTTTATGTAGGTCATAGTTTCTTATGAAGCAGGGTGCGTTCACAATGTTTCTTAGGACCTTATTCTGGAACATCTGAATAATATCTTTATTACTTTTTTTGTGCATCCCCAAAGCTGGATGCCATATGATCATACTGGTTTCAGTATTTGTTTATAGAGCAGAAGTTTGTTTTGTATTGTTAAGGTAGAATTCTTACCTACAAGCCATTTCATTTTTCTATAGCGGATTTGTAATTCTTCTTTATTGTTTTTGATGTGAGCTTTCCAGCGAAGTTTCGCATCTAACGTCAAACCAAGATATTTGCTAGTATTTGAATGAGGTATTTCTTAACCATTTATATATACTGGTTTATGGTAAATTTTTTTATTTGTGAAATCCACATGTACTGACTTAGCTTCATTTAATTTTAGCCTCCATCTTTTTGTATAATCTTGGATTTTTGTTATAGCTCTCTGCAGCTTTTCTGTGGATTCTTTATTATTTTCTCCAACAGCCAGAACCGCTGTATCATCATATCATCAGCAAACGTCGCAATAATATTATTTTCTAGTGCAGAAAAATCACAAGTGTACAGCAGGTACAATACCGGACCAAGTACACTTCCTTGAGGGATGAGATATAAATATTTAAATATCAATTTGTAAATTAAAAAATTTGCACATGAACTGCAAACTACTTAATTTCTTTATTAATGTAAAATAAGAAATTTAATTATATATATATAAAAAAAAGTGATATTTCTGTTATTGTTATTTAGACTTTGAACTGACAACAACCAAAACAAACAAATGACATCAGATAAAACCAATTTATGTTGGTATCACTGAATGTCATCCGCATTCATCGACGAGTAAAATAGAAATAGATCTATTTTTTGAACGCGAAATTTTGATTACTCTTCATTCGTCGTGATTTACATATAATCTCATGTACTTGAACGCCAAAAAATCTTCACTCGTTGAGGTTGTGTTTTCAGTGTCAACCACAAGATTTTAGTAATTGAAAATCAAACAGAGGGTGTTAGGTATATACCACAATATTAGATGCATTGTACAATAAATATATCGAACTATTGGAGAGTGTAGTAGCAAAAGAGACAAAACGATGACCTGATCTAGTTTCAGTTTGCAAAAAACTAATATTTATATTATATAATTGTTTTAGGAACAACCTCAGGAGTACTCACGTGCATTAATCTATTCTATTATTAATATTATCATTTTGGTACCCTAATATTCTTACTAATAACTTAAGGAATTTCAATTTAAACTACAGGTTCAATAATATCAATTTAGTTTATATCTACCCACACCCTCTATGGTTTAAAATTCTTTTGAATAGTGTTGTTAATTAATTTAAGTGTGACATTTAATTCTACTAATGATTGAATATCTATATTTGATTATTCTATTTTTACTTAAACAACCTGCCTAACTGTAATTAGTAATTTTAATTTAATCAATATTGCACTTGATATGTTATCCATGGTTGATTCTGGTATTTTTTCCAATAAGAATGTTTTAGTAAATCTATAAACCAACAAAATGAATATTTGTTTTCTGCTTCTTAATATTTTGCTTTACAAAATAATCAGTCGTTTGAACTATATATTGGTCAATTAAAAACATTTTGAGGCGGCTAATTCAAAGACACAAACCAAGGAAGCTTAAAATTTTTTAATAGGCACTTAATTTTTTGTGTAATTTTAATTGACTTTAAAAATACTTCTAATTTGGAAAGGTTTTATATTTTATCGATTTTATGATGTTTTGCTGTTATTGATTCATGTTTTAAATATATATTGGTTTAGAACTTTGATATGTTTTTCTATAAATAATTTATTTGAAAGATGGGCACAAAGATGATTACTTATTAATTTGTTCATTTTTTAATCCGTAATTTTTTTGCGGTGGTATGGTGACAAAACTTCATATTTAAATTTTTGTGTTCTTGTCACTCATTTTTGCTTTAATTCACCGAGATGGAAAGTTTTACAGACATGGTTAGCGTTATAATATATTAGTAATAATAATTGCTAAGTATCATGTAAAAAAGTCTTATAAAGTTAAATAAATAGTCTTCTATAACATAAATTTCGTTTCATTGCAAATATTTTGTATTGTATTACATACACATTTAAAATCCAAGAACGGGTATATGTTCCTGAATTACATGAGTAGTTCTTAAATGATATTAAAAAAGTTTACTTACTTTAGAAATTAATAAATTAATTTCTCACTGTTTATAATTAACAACAGTGCTTCGAAATCCAGAGTTAAAAACGATTAACTTTCATTCACACAGAGTCACATTTCCATGAGTATACAATGATAGTTTTAGTTACGTTTCATACCCTTTTACCAATCAGCACATTTAGTGAAGGAGATTTATTGTCTTCTCGTACAATAGAATATTCACCTAAAAATTTTGCATTGAACAATTTTCAAAAACACAAATGCATAGATAATCCCAAAGAATATACATAGTAAGAAGTCGCATCTCATATAAATTTTTGAAAAAAGAAAAATATCCAGATGAGACCTCTTATATTTATATACTTTTTGATAATACCGAACTAAAATTTTATACCTAATGTTTAACTTTTCTTTTTTCTTTCTTATACCTTCCATATCAGATTAACAATAATAAATATTAATTAAAATTAGTTAAACACACTTTAAAACTCCCCTTAATGTGAATAATTATGTACTGAGAGTTAAAACTAAAAGAAGTCGATTACTCATCAATATTATGTCCAAATCATCGACTATGATACCTAAATCATCGATCACTATATAGATTATTTGGTTGGAATATTACTGCCGCTCAGCTTGAAGAAAAGGTGCCGTTTTTGAAGTGGTACTTGATTGTATGATTTTGTTTTTTTATCTAACAATTTAGTGTTAAAAATACTGTTCACTATAAAATTTTAAAATTGTAATGTTATAAACTTTAATTATAATTGGTATTACAATTGGTATTACAAAAATTTTTTAATTTACTCAAATTTTCATTACAAACAAATCGTAGAAAACAAATCGTTTCTTTGACAGTTCAACAGGTTATGTGTAGGTGCAAAAAAATAAGGTTATATATCACAGATTATCCCCATGTTTCTTTTTCGAACAAGCAAAAAAAAAAACACAAATACATATCTCAAATTTTTATCAAATACAAGTCATAGTTAATTTAAATGAATTTTAAATGACAAATTTTTTAAAATAACAATAAATAAAATAAATAAAAAAAAAGAGAAAAAGTGAAAAACAAACAAACAAACAGACAAAAATAATTTTTTTTTTTTAAATAAACTTTTAAGATCCGCGATAATTACTGCACCAGCAATTTGTCGTCTCTTTAATAGATTGAAATCACTGACCTACAATAATGATGATTGAAATTTGTGGAATTTGTTGACACCTTAAAAAGAAAGAGAAAAAAACAATAATAATAACAATAACAGAAAAAGAATAGAATTTACTGAAAAACAGAAATTCGATAGTAATTGAAGAGAACAATGCTTTAAAAACAATACCAAATGATGAATTGATGGGAAGTGCTTTTAAAAAACAACAAAAAAAAAACAAAAACATTCCTAACCTCAAAAAGGTAAAGAAGAAGGTACCATTAAAGAAACAAAAGAATACAACCAGAAAATGATTAATGAAAACATTAAAAAACAAAAGAAATTCAAAAAATCACAGTTGGTATTTTGTAGCGTTGTATGGCCATAAGATATTTTCAAAAACTCAGCTGGAATTCTTTCAATAATTCTGGTTTAGTTTTTTTTTTTTTTTATTCTTTTTGTTTTTCAAATATTAAACGGTAAATTTATTATAGTTTAAAATATCATATTTTATTCGCGATCAAAAAACAGTTTATTATTTTTTTTTCTTCAAAATTATAAAAATATTCAAATTTTAAATCTTTGACTTATTTTTTCCAAAAAATTCTCTTACCAAAAATATTTCAATTCTGTGACGTCACTGAAAGTGTTATTATGTCAGAAGAAAAGAATTTTTTTTTAGAAATTAAAATAAACTTTGATTAACAGTATTATAACGAGAATCGTTCTATTTTTTGTTTTTTTTTTTGTACACTCTTACAGTAACTTAGGTAGACTCACCTTTACGTGCTTAATTAAGTACGATACTGCAATTTAACACTACAAAATCTACAATTTTTCGAGTATTTATTTAACAAATTACTGGCTTATCAACTCATTAAATGTCGAAAACTACTGCTATAGTCAGGAGCTAAGTCTTCTTAAATAGAATAGTTTCTTTTTTGTTTAATTTTTTACCAGATTACACTCTCAGTTATTTTTTGTCATTTATTATATCCCAATGACAAAGGGGTACTGGACCAGGTCGAAAAACTCATTAAGCATTTTTTTTTGTTAAAGTACGATACAAATATCTGAACCATTGCAAAACCGATTTTCGTTATCATTCTTTTAAATAATATATTTTTAAAAAGAGACGTGGCGAAATCAAATATTTTTTCAGTTTAAAATTTCATCCCATGTATAACTGGGACATTTTAACATACAAAAATTTTAATTTGTTAAATTGCCGCAGTAACATTTCGGATTTAAATTTAATTGTTTGTTTTTAAATAAATTATTAAGTATAAGGTTGTTGTTTAAGATAAATCAAACAATTATGTAGTGGCCTGGATAAATTATTGAAATGATGGAAAACAATTCATAATGATATAATGAGTACATTGTTTTTATCGAATTTCGAGG
The DNA here is from genome assembly GCA_963942445.1 of Argyra leucocephala. Classification (NCBI taxonomy): domain Eukaryota; kingdom Metazoa; phylum Arthropoda; class Insecta; order Diptera; family Dolichopodidae; genus Argyra; species Argyra leucocephala. The sequence continues at coordinate 38,998,436 of OZ012680.1, forward strand.
AGCGGGCTAGTTAAATTTTATTTTGGAAAAATTTTATTAAAGGGTCCTGGAAAGATGACAAAGGGGTGTAGTTCTTAGAAATATTTCAACATGGGTTGCAAAGGACTTAATTCTATGTGCTTTTGAAGAGTGATTCACAGTGAAGAAATGGTGCATCTTGCACTAACGTGAATGCACCCAAATTCCTTAAAACTAAAATTTATAAAGTAACCTGTTGCCTAGTAGAAATAGTTTAACCCAAGAATTTTCAAACATTTGTTTCTACATTGAAATCTAATAAAATTGACCACTATAGAAAAAAAAAAGAATTGATTGATAAAACGAAAAGATGATATAAAACGTATAAAATAATGAAGTTGAGCAAAACCAAAAACTATATTAGAGGTCCAGATAAGCAATGTTATTATATTACAATTGTATGTTATATTATTTATTTATTTATTATTGATTTTTAGATCCTACAGATAAATATATAGGCCAACCTTATAGGTCCTTTTCCCTTTCGAAATGTGGGCCTTTTTATTAAATTATATTAATTATTTGGTATATATTTTTGTATTACATATTTGTATTATTTTGTTTGAGTATAATCTGGTAACAAATTAAATAAATGAAACTATTCTATTTAAGAAGGCTTAGTTTCTGACAATAGCATTAGTTTTCCACATTTAATGAGTTAATAAGCCAGTAATTTGTTAAATAAATACTCGAAATATTGTAGATTGTAGTGTAAAATTGCAGTACCGTACTTAATTAAGCACGAAAAGGTGATTCTACCTAAGTTACTGTAGAGTGTAAAAAAAAAAAAAAATTATTAAATTATATTTGAACCGATGTGGTTGTATTGAAAATTACTTTTTTCAGTAATTTTCACGTATGTTATCTATACTTTTTTTCATTCAAATTCAATATTTTTTTAAAATAAATTCAACATTTTTTTAATCAAATTCAACATTTCTTCATACAAATTGCTTAACAAAATGTTGAATTTGAATAAAAAATTGTTTAATTTGTTTGAAAAAAAGTTGAATTTGACTGCAAAAAAGTATACCTATATATTATATTATTAGTTTAGACTATAATTTAGTTGCCATATATCCAATTTTATCTAATATATTGAAGTTCAAAAAGGTTGTTATCCCTAGTCCAGACTTAAATTTAATTGTTATAAATCCAATTATAATTTATAAATCTTAAATTGTGAAGTTTAAATATTGACAATGAAAAAAATTTCGTGGTGTAATAATAACTGTTCCATAATTTTCAATTAACATTAATATAAATTTCTACAGACACGTTGATATTAACAATGGATTCTATTTAATTCGATTTTATTGTAATTGATTTGTTGTGTGGGTTAATAACTATCCTTTTTTATTATTTTTTTTTAGATGTTGATTTGATCTTTTTTCTGTAACTTTACACATATTTACTTCTTTCATCAGATTTTGATACTATATTAAATATAAACATATTTACTGAGAATTTAGGCGTATCCCAACATTTGTTAGCAATGATTTGCATAAATTTTTTGCTATTTTTTAATTATATTTTTTAGTGCTGATTAAATAACATCAAAGCTATTAATTGCTGACTTTATCTGGGCTTTGGCTTGAACGATTTAATTTTTTCAAATAATATAATCTATACAATGTTATGTATTTCCGATTACCATTTGGGTAAGATTTATTAACTCTTTTAGAAATACCTAACTCTTACGTTGCGCACTTAATTATATACCTTAATCAAATCTAATAACATGAAATATTATAGAAGATTAACTTACAATGATAAGCTATCAAATTGGCTTGACTATTTTTTAATAATATACATGCTAGTAACAAAATATTAACTTAAGCCCCTATAGCGTTGATCTGGATATTCGGAGATTAAAAGCTCTAATTAAACTAGAAGTATTCGCAATGTGATGTTACAAGCGAATCCGGGAATTTTACAGAACGACAAATATCAAAATTATCTGAGATTTCAGAACTCTATCAAGATAATAAAAAATCAGCTTCTTCGAACATTGAATTCAAAATAAAAACTACAATGTGCTGAATCATAGCATTGAGGACCAAATTAAAGTGGAACGGTATATTGTCAGCAAAAATATGCCGTAGTAGCTCAAAATAAGAAATCAGATATCAAAATCAGAATCAAGCTGTAACATTTAGTAACATCATTCAAAATGTAATTGTTAACATCGAGAATGATTCAATAGACCATCAATAGACATTCTACAAAAATAAATTTTAAAAATGCTATATTATAATAAAAAAAAAAAATACAATTTCTAAGAATGCTGAAATAAATTAGGTGAATCTGAATTTTTTAATAATTATAAAAACATAAATTAATCATAAAAGGAAGGCACATTTTGTTGAATTTGAATTAAATTTTTATTAAAAATTCAAATGAAAATATGTATGTAAAAACCTAACAAATCAATTGTATTTCATTAGAAAACAATAAATCTTATATTTATATGATAAGTTGTCATGTTTAAATTAATTTTGTTTTTAAGCTTTTTTTTTCTTTTGTCTTTTAGTTTGAGCTTATTTGTGTCGTGACACAGGTCACGTAATGAACTAAATGGTTTTTATAAAATAAACCATTTAGTAAAAACTAATTATACACGAATCATTTACAAGTCATAACTTTAATTGAAACCTTTAATCTTTTCTAATTCTCTTCATTTGATCAGAGCTGAAATATTCGATTTGAATTCTATAATTGAATATGAAAAATTGGATTATAATTGATGTTGTCATCATTTCGATATTGTTGATTAAGTTTTAATGTGATTTATACGCTTATATTAATCATAGTTTTTTAATTGAACCAGAATATAAGATAAAAATAAAATTACATTCAGAAATAGAATTCAAACACCAACACAATTAGTTCATTTAATATTTGTATGTCTTGAGCCAAAATACGCCTGTTTCCACTAGTATTTTTTCAATTGCTCCTTGAATACACTTCATGTTTGTAGTAGCATTTTTCGTATTCACTATGTTATTTCGTCGACTGAGTATTGATATACCGTATCCGGAATTTTGTGTTTTCATAGTCATATTTGCCGCAAGTATATATAGAGTTTATGCATTTACATTTTTCATTGGTTTATACAGCAAATATATATTACAATAATTACTAAATAACTGTAGTTTTTATTACGTATTAATTACGTAAAAATTTTTACACGTACAGTAATACTTGTATTCCCATTATATGTACGTGTGTGGGTAAAAATCTCACAAAAATACTGCAAAAATACTGCAATGATCAATCTATGATTAACCTATGGCTATGTTCCTAAATATGATTAGATAACCTAACTATGATCAAATCCCATAGTATAAACATAATTTAAATGTGATTTTTTATTTTTTTTTCATATAAAAATAATCATACTTGTAACTTGTAACCCTAGTTAAAAATAAATCACACTTAAATTATGTTAAATTCACGTTCACAAGCCTGCTTTTATATTATATTGTAACTAGGGGCCCCTGTTGAGTAATTATAATTCAAGTTGAAGCCAAATTTAAAGTTTTTAAAAAAATATTAATTTACGCTGACATAGACTTCTCACGATAAAGCACAAAACCACTCATATTTAATAAAAAGCTTTGAGGTTAGTAAGTTTTACTTTGGAAACATAAATACACCTCCCTAATATACCGATTCGTTTTCGATATATTCCCTATAGTCAGTGGCATTTAATGGATAAAATTACTAAAAATAAAATTTTTTTTGTAGTTAAAGAGGTATTTATATACATTCAACATAGTTTTAACCAAGTGAACAAAATATAGGAAGCAATAATTTGAGACAAATACTTAAAAAAATGAATAGAATAAATTTCCTTTAATTATGTATAAAAATAATAAGATGTTTAATGACACAAAATGGATATATTTTATTTAAAAGTTTGAATATTATAAAACAAAATAGAAATTTTTTCAACCCGTGTGTGCATTTCTGTTGTAAATACAACTTATTTATATATTATAGAGTTCATTAAGGAGAAGCGAGATAAAATGAGAAGATGCTTACTGCGCAGGTCCTTAAATACTTATCAATTATAATTATAGATTTATAACGTATGTTTTTTATTTTGTGCAATCCTAGCAATGATATTTATGAAGTTTCATGTTGAAAACACAATTACGACGAATGACGAATGACGAATGACCAAAATTCGCCCTTAGAGGCACAATCACGACGAACTATTCGCGACGAATAAATTTTTGTGTTTTGAATTTTCAAAATTTGTTTTTTAAAAAGTTAAAAAAATGAAGGAAAAATTTTAAAAAAATTAATTTAAAAAGAATTTTATTTGAATTTGAATTTTAAAAATGTTTTATTAAAGCCATTTTGACCAATTTATGTTGGTATCAATGAATGTCATTCGCATTCTTCGACGAGTAAAATAGAAATAGATCTATTTTTTGAACGCGAAATTTTGGTCATTCGTCATTTGTCACGATTTACATATAATCTCATGTATTTGAAAGCGAAAAATTCGTCATTCGTTGTGATTGTGTTTTCAACATCAAACAAGTAAAAATGTAAACAAAAATTTATTAAAAGAAATTCGTACCTCCCTTTAAAAAGTATTGATTACATTATTTATTAAAAATTAATAATTAATCTAAATTTTGTTTAATTCAAAAATGATTCAAAAATGATTTTAAAATTAATTCATTTACTAGTTTTTGAATTCATTTTATGTTTATGCCAAAAATATTCTCTCCATCATATTTTCTATTGTGAGAGAGCAAGCGAAGTAAAAAGAAAATGTCAAACTTAACTATGATTAAATCATAATACAAAAACTCTTTTTTCCAACCATAGTTAAGAAACGTAATTTAAACACAATGTGAACAATGCTATAACCCTACTCAAAATTTTGGCTTGGTATTATCAAAAAGTATATAAATAAAAGAGGTCTCATCAGGATATTTTTCTATTTTCAAAAATTTATATGAGATGGGACATCTTACTATGTATATTCTTTGGTATTATCTATGCATTTGTGTTTTTGAAAATTGCTCAATGCAAAACTTTTTGCTGAATATTCTCTTCGTTCGATGCGGGAAGACAATAAATCTCTTCAACTAAATGTGTTGACAGATAAGAGGGTATGAAACATAACTAAGGCTATCATTGTGAATACTCATGAAAATGTGACTCAATGTAAATGAAAGCTAATCGTTTTTAACTCTGGATTTCGAAGCACTAGTTGTTAATTAAATCTAAATGGGTAGTATTTGTTGTCAACTTACTACAATACTGGTACCTAAAACATCACTCAATCTGTTTGTCTCTGTCAAAATCAAATCTGTCTCTGTCTTTTTACAGTACAGTTATCGTATAGTCAAAATTACATAATTTTGTAGAAAAGTTTCCAACCTTACATTTAACTACCTAAAATATTATTTAATATTTAAAAAAAAAAATTAACTCTGAAAGTTAACAGTACAGAACATTGAACAATATATTTACAGAACAATAATGATAATGACGATGTAGCTAACCATCGTGCTGCTGCGCTAGTTTCAATTAACCTCTCATATTGTTTTTATGTCTATCTTCTATACCAAATCATAAATTTTTGTACAACTTTCCCAAATATAATGTTAAGTATTTAAAAACAAAAATAAATAAATAAAAATGACATAAAGCTGTGTTGTATTAATAACGTCAAGAATGAAAAATCTAACTGATTACATTACAGTTTGCAGACAGCTCAACAGCTGAAATTGATTTATAAGATTTGTTTACAAGACAACATTACAAAATAAATAATAAATAAATTTAAAGAATTTTGATGTGCAGTCATTGTTTCAACAATTTAGTGCCAAACCAATTTTAAAAAAAGAGAGAACTTTTCTCAATCGATACTCACAATTATTAATCTTCAGTCAATTAATTTTGTCCTAAAAAAAAAACAAAAACTTACTTAACTTAAACAACTGAAAAATTAACAGAACATTTTTTTTTTTGATAAAATCAAATTCGCTGTTATAATAAAATAACATTATAAAAAAAATAACTCCGAACTAAAACTAGAAATTTGAACTTGCCGCATAAAATTTGGAAAGTAGGACAATTCAAAAAGTTATGTCAGTGCAATTAATCCACCATGTGAACAAAAAATTTTGAACTTACGGAAAATATTTTACTATTATTTTCAATAGCTTAACAAATATCAATAGGCATTATTTTGATGAAAACTTGCAATGTAATACAGAAATTCACTACAATAATTTATTTTATACGGAATAGGGATGAATAAATACATAAAAAATGTCTTTAGGCAACACAGTGTGACATGACGTGTCAATGGTTATTTTTTACTTGACAGATTAATTGAAGTATAATTAAGTAGTAAATTTTCATTAAATTCTAAGTCATGTGAAATGAACTTTATCATGTAATAAGGACTATAGAATATTCCAAAATATATTCCAAAACGAAAGAATTTATAGTACATAAGGTTACTAATGATAGTAAATATATTTAGATACTGCCTTTGATAATATGATTCAATTCAATACTATAGTGATCATACTAAGAATACTAAGAACGTTTAGCGCATTTATAGATCATACTACCAAAGGTAGTAAATATATTTACTGTCTTTGATAACACTATAGTGTTCACACTAAGAACACTATTAAGAACATTTACAGATTATTATATACGAAAAAATCTATTCAAAACCAGTATTTTATAATAAAAGAAAATGGCGAATATAACAAAATACTAATCGATCATTTTAATTTTTACCGTGACAGTAAATTGTATGTTGTCAACTCTCAATATAAATAATTTATTTATATTGTCACCAAAATAAATATAAATAATTGATTTTATGTATGTATATGGAATGTTGTATGACAATTATTAATTAATTAATTAATTTGTTAATTTCAAAGTTTATTGCTATTAATTGCCATTCTAATCTTTTGAGTTTTAATATTAATTTCATGCTATAAAAGTATGAAAACAAATAAATAAATAAATATATGTAATTGAATTTAAATTAATAGAATTAATAAAATTAAAATAACAATTTAATATGTATATACTAATAAAAAAAAATGTATTAATTGCAAACTGAGTACCTATTTCTCGTGAATTTTAATGTTTCGTAATTATTGTTCCAATGAAATTTCAAATTGCATCTATTTTGCTCTATTATTTTTAAATTGAAATGTTTATTTTCCTTTACAAATTATTACTGAATTATTTTTTTAAAAATTCAATGGAAATTTTATAAATTAATTATGGGTTTGTGCATTGGATTAGTTAAGAAAATCAATTCCTTAGAAATTTTTCAATATAAGGTATTAGAAAAGTAAATTAATTCTGTGAGACAATGGAAATTTTTCTTAAAGCTATGCGCTTATGATTAAGTAACAGAGTTTTACGTATCAGTATGGTAAATTATAAAAATAAAATATTTCAGAAAAAAAATGTAACTAGACTGTCAAAAAAAAATTGCAAATATTAATTTATACTATTTTGTTTTGACATTTAAATTTGTTTTTTACATTTTTAGTAGAAATTGTAGAGACGCTGACAGTTTAATGTTTGCTTAATAAGTATGGAAAACGTATTGAGTTTGTGAGTATAGGTAATTTTTGGATCAATGCAACAATGTGGAAACGAAATAAAATAAAAAGTATATGCATTTTTAAAAATAACGGGTACCCTGACAGTTAAATGTTTGCTTAATAAGCATGGAAAATATTTTGAACTTGTCAGTGTACAGATAATTGTTGGATCAATGCAGCGATCTGGATACGCATCAAGATATAAAGCACATGCAATGTGGCTTAGCTTAAATGATGTTTGCTAGATTTATTTTGTAGGGGAATTTTATAAACTTTTTACCTATATAAAATGAATCTATCGGATTTCTCTTTCGCGTGTATATAGATTTATTATGTATACACGTTACTGGTGTAATTGTGAATTATGTTATTGTTAAGTTTGTATGTGTACCTATCAAATTTCGGGCCTTGTTTGGTCAATTTTTACTTACATGCTTATAGCCCATGTTGTTCTTTCTATAGCTGACCTCTTTTAAATTAACTTCAAATTTTCTCCTTTTTTGAAAATTCAAACTAATTCATTATGAATTTAACAAAATGTTTAGCGAATGCGGTGAAATTGAAACTCTTAGAATAATACTCATCTTAAAATCTAATCTAAAATAATGGTTTTATGAAAATAACTGCAAACTTAAGTGTTGTTGTATCAAAGAGCATAATTTAGTCCTAATTGCTTTTTCAGAAATAATTAATAGTTACTTAAACCTCCCTTGAATGGGATTAAATAATAAAAATACCTCTTTCATTTTACCGTATAACAATTTATGTTTCAATCTTTATGTTTAGGGTTGCTAGCATTAGAAATAATATTAAAAAAAAATTCATAATAGTTTTCTATTTCTATTAAAGTAATTGGGATTTAAAATTTTCTAATTATTCGTATTCCAAATTAAATTATATATTTATTTTAATGACATTTAATCTGTCAAAATTTAAATTGTATATTATATTTTTAATTAGATTTACTACTTCGTTACAAAACAATACCCAATAAATCAAAATTTTTTATAAATTATACTGTGGGAAAGTAAAAAATTAATTTTGGGTATTGAATATTTTCAAAAGCAAGTCTATACTACTAACAAACAAACAAAAACAAAATAACAAAATCTTAAATTAGCCTCTCAAATTATTTAGAACAAAAAGTTCCACCTGTGCGTTAATTTTCTTTATGAAATTGATCCCCCAATCTTTGACGTGAACCCTTTTCATATATTCATATTTTTGTTTTTATTTTTCTTGACTTTGATAAAACAAAAAAGAAAAAAATAATAAAATATAAACAAAAACATTTATGTTCATCAAAGTGCATTCCAAAAAATCCGACCACGTGTTTATTTGTAATAATGATATGCACCCCTATGTACATTATTTATGGATTTTACAAACAGCTATTATCATGCCATTACTGACTGTGGATAATATCATCATAAATTTTCAATCGTATCAGAATATTTAGAGCACTGCCATGCCACACCTTACCCCTATACCGTAAATATATATATATATATATATATAGTTAGAGCCCAATTTAGAGTAAACACGATACTTTCCCATATTTGTGTTTTTTTTTGTTTTGGTTTTTGTTTTTGTTTTGTTTTGTACTCAGAAGATTATATCTTAAAAGATTATGTTCCCGATTTGATCCGATGACACAGTACAATGAAACCATCTTCAAAAAAACAAAAATGTAAAAAAATAACGAAAAATTTCATTTTTTTTTGTTTTTTAATTTTTAATCATAATTATGGATCTTATTTGGTGGCAAATGTGTAAACTAATATGCTTTTAAGAATAATAATACAAAAAAAATTTTTAATAGTTATTATCAAGTACAGAATGATTCAAAATTGGTTTTTTTTTTGATTTTAGGATTTCTGGTAATTTTTTTCAACATATCCAAAGGGTTCGAATTCGAAATCTTGCTTTTCAAAATATCGTTTTTTCAAAATACCGTTTTCAAGATATCGTTTTACAATATATCGTTTTTGAAAATATTGTTATTGAAAATATCGCTTTTGAAAATATCGTTTTGTCAAAAAATCTCGTTTTTCAAAATATCGTTTTTGAAAGTATCATCGCTTCTCAAAATATCGTTTTTGCAAAATATGGTTTTTTAAAAATAACTTTTTCAAAATATCCTATTACAAAATATCGTTTTTGAAAGTATCGTTTCTCAAAATATCGTTTTTTGAAAATATTGTTTTTCAAAATATCGTTTTTCAAAATATGGTTTTTGAAAATATCGTTTTTTTTTTTAATACCGTTTTTCGAAATTTGCTTTTTTTTTTAATTTTTGAAAACTCTATTTTTGTATTTAGCAGCGGTTTTGCATAAAAAAATTAAGGTAAATATTCTGGAATTAGAACAATAAAAACTAAGATTTTGAAAAATGAGATTTTGAGAAGGCAAGGCATTGAAAAGCGATTTTTTATGAGACGACATTTCTAACATATAACATGCCGATATCTAAGATTATCTGGGGAGATTTTATAAATGAAGATTTCTTATAGTATTCTAGTTAAAATGTAATTCTTTCTTTTCCCATTTCTTCTTTCCATTCGTTTTATTATTCTTATTTATAATCTCATTTTAAATTTACACCACTTTCGGACTTATTTTTATCGATAATCGAAAATTAAGGCAATTTTTCCCAATTTTTCCCATGTCAGCAATTAAATGTTACATGTTTGTTCTTAGTTTTTTTTTACTATATGAATACTATTTGAATACAATTCATCATCATTGGCGTTGCAGGTTTTTTTTTTTTTTTTAATATTCATTTATTTAGTATTAAATACTATATAATTATAATTCAAAAATTTTAAATTAAAGCTTATGTTTAAATTCGGTAAAAAAAAAATGAAAATGAATTTGAAAATTTAATTAAGAAAAAATGAGCAAAATAATTACATCGGAAATTTTACGTTTGAGCTGACAAAATATATTGTGTAACTTTATTGTGTAAGTTCCTTTCCAGTTTCAGATCTGTGGGTAATTCATTAAACATCTTTAGACCACCATACATTAATTGATTTTTCGCAATTTCACTTCTAAAGAAATTTAGTCTGAAGTTGAATATATTTCTTAATCTATAATGCTGAACATCTTGAACATATATGAGTTTGGAACTAAGATAATTCGGTAAGAATCTATTTTTCATCTTAAATACAAAAAGTAGTACATGTAGACGAAGTCTTTGCCTTATGTTGAGCCATTTTAACGTTTTTAGCATAAAATCAATTGAGGTATACCTATTGCATTTGAGTATGGTTCTCATTCCCCGGTTTTGTAGTTTTTGTAATCTTTCTATTATTTCATTATTTACAAATGCTGTAATAGTTGCACAATACTCAAAATGGGGCTTAATCATGGTATTGAAGATCCTTATAGTACTTATAGTAGACAACTTATTTCTTATTCGACTTAAAAACCCAAGTTTTTTTGAAATTTTCTTGCACATAAATTCGCCGTGTTCTTTGAAATTTAATTTATTGTCTATTACTAGACCCAAATATTTGATATGCTCAACTATTTCAATAATATTTTGATCAATTATGATATCATAATTACATTCACCATTTATAACCATGGCTTTAGTTTTGGTAATGTTAAGGCTCAGTTTGTTGTTTTTGAACCATTCAGCTAATTTTTTAAGGTCCGAGTTGATTTTCCGAACACATTCTTCTACAGAATCATCCATTACAAAGATTAACGTATCATCTGCAAACAAGGATATTTGCACAAAATCTACAACCTTCTCAATATCATTTATGTATAACAAAAAAAGTAAAACACCCAGCACTGAACCTTGTGGTACCCCAATTGAAATATCTTTATAGTTTGAGAACTGATTGTTGACCTTAGTTCTTTGATATCTGTTGAGCAAATATGATTGAAACCACTTATTTTCATTTCCCCTTATGCCATAACTTTCCATTTTTTGTAATAAAATTTGGTGATCGACTGTTTCAAATGCTCGTCTTAGGTCAAGAAATACCGCAACTACTACTTTTTTATCATTTTTTGCTAATTTCCAGTTTGATATGACTAAATTTAATGATGACTCACAACTATGTTTTTTCCGAAAACCAGATTGATTTTCTGATATTAGATTATTTTTTTCCAAATAATCTTCTAGCTGTTTGTTGACAGATTTCTCAATAATTTTAGCTTCAGTTAGAATCATATTTATTGGTCGAAATTCATTGCATTTAATTGTGCCTTTTACCTTTGGAACTGGTATGACTGTTGATTTTTTCCATTTATCAGGGAAAACTGCCGTTTCTAACGATTGATTTATTAAATCGATTAGATACGGCCCAACTAAATCAAGATTATCTAAAAATACTTTTTTATTAACTAAATTTATGTCTTTTTTATTGTTCATGGATTTTATGATAGTTTTGAGTTCATGAATATTAATATTTTTAAAATTAAATCTTGTGCTAGAATATTCAACTAAATTATGAAATTGGCTTTGAGGTATGCTTTCGTTAATTTCTATAATGCTTTTAATAAAATATTCATTAAATTTGTTGGCGGTTTTTCTTTCATCATCTATTATTTCATGGTCAAAAAAGATTTGCTTGATATTATTGTGTTTGTTGGTTTTTAAAACATGCGACTTTATGACATTCCACATACTTTTCTGGTCAAAAGCACTTTCTACCTTGTATTTTAAATAATTGTTTTTCCCTTCTTTAAGACGATTACTATATTGGTTTCTTAGTTCTTTATATTGTTGCCACTCAATTTGAGTATTTGTCCATAACGCCTTTTTGTATTGCAGAACTTTAGCTTTTTTTAAAGAATGTAGTTCCTCAGAAAACCATCCACTAATATCATTGCCTTTAATATTCTGTTCTGTAATAAACTTGCCCATTATTCTATTTAAACTGTCACTAAATATATCAGCCTTTTGATTACATGAACAATAAAATGTTGTTAATAATTGACTATTAAGAATGTGGTTTCTCACAGATTCTTTGTTATATTTGAGAATTTTATTTGTTCTACATTTTACTCCTATATTTGGTAGATTATCGATACGAATGTGAATGGTTTCATGGTCACTAATTTTTAGGTCGTGATCTGTTAGGTTGTTGTAAGTATTGGTCTAGGAACTGCAAAATCTTTTGCTATTCAGAACTGACATTGGAAAGAGTTGTTCGAGCATATAAGAATATCTTATTTAATGTTGTCTACCTATTAAATAATTGGTATTCATCTTGCTGGTTAAGTTAGTTCATATGACGTTGCTCAGGTATCATACTTAACCTCTCTTAATTCTTAAACGTTTATGTACAGTATTATAGTTTAATTAGTTGATTCATTTCATTATTGTCAAATCAGAATCTATATATCGTCGGTGAAAATTGGGTTGGCGAAAATTGAATTATAATGATCAAATGAATGGGTTGTGGAAATTGAATTATAATGATCAAATGAATCCTAAACAAGCATTTTTTTTACAGGAAAAAGGGATTATTCGTTATTGGTACAGTAAGAATGAAAAATTTACATTTATTTCAAATGCGTATGTATAAAAGATCTTTTTTCGTCCAGGAGTGTTGATTAAGCGCCCTTGGTCAATATTTCTTGCTTTTAAAATCAACTATTATTGAAAAAAAACTGGAAATACTTGGTCAGAAAAAATTTACCACATCCATATTTTCTTTAAAATCTAAACATTTACTAAGTTTTCACTAAAATGGATATTTGTATCCAAATTCTACTATAAAAATGTCATTAAAGTCATTTATTAAAAATTTAATCAAATAAAGTATAAAAGTGTAATAAAAGGATAAAAATGGCTTAAAAACTTGATTATATTTATTGCAGAACTTCAATTTGGGTGATGGTCAGTTTCGCTTCTACGCCGACGATATATTAAATAAAAAATTTTCAAACGTTGGTCATGAGTCAATGTAAGAGTAACAAGCTTAAAGGGGGTTGTTTCGTATAACTTTGATAGCTCGTTTACACATCGATCAACAAATTTTGGTTTGATAAACTGATTAATAGCCTTACCAGTTTTATTTTTATTGCTCTGTTCCAATCATTATGACAAGAGATCATAGTATATCTTTTTTCAGGTCAGTTTGTGTTTTTATCAGTAATTTCTTAAGCTTACCTGGTTAAATAAAATAACAAAACGAAATTTCAGTCTCGGGAAGCTTAAATCTTGTCAGAATCGGTGCAATATACAAGTTTCAATTCATAATTAAGTTTGTTTTAATAAAGTCGTATGATTTAAATCTCGTTTAAATTTTTTGTTAGAATGACTTGTAAACATTCTGTAGAAATTCTTACGAACAAATAAAAAAATTAAACATATTTTAGAGTTACCATTTTACCATTATTAAAATGAAGTATTCACAACATTTTCTATTTCCATTTTGTAAACTTTAATTTTTTTTTTATTTGTTATCCTTTTTAGTACTTATATTCGTTGTGATAGGCCAGAATAGGAAGAAAGAAGAAAATATATTATTGACAAAATTAGTTAGTAGGAACTTGAAGAAGGATAATGTTTATATTTTCCATGAATTTCTGCAAGTTATACATTATGGTGTTGTTTGAATGTGGAAATATACAAGAAAGGATATGATTCCACATTCATGAAGTTCAAATATGACTTTCTGTAACCCGTATTGGTATATTTAATCTTTTGATCTGAATTTGTAGAACGAATTTTGTGAGAAGAACATTTTCTTCCATTCGCTTAATAATTTCTATTGAAGTCTTTTGAGTTCAGCGTTACGTCATATTATTGCTCAGATATCAAATTTTGGTTCCTTGTTTTTTTACTTTTGGCTTAAAATTTTTTTTCTTCTTTTGTTTTAATTCCCGTTATTTGGGGTCTTCTGTTCTGGATATAAGTTGTTTGTAATTTCACATTTCGCATGTTATATTTGGGTAGATTTTTAGTGCCTACCCGTTAATCTTTGAAATGGTTTCTTTTACGAGATATTAATATAAAATATAAAAATATGACTTTCAAGCCTCATCAAATGTTCTAACTGTTTGAGCGTAATTTCTTCTAATTTTTTGATCAAGGGGTGAATTAAATTCCTGTGTATACAAATGTACTGTTTTTGATTGCATCCCAAATTGTAGCCCAGTTTAGCATTCTCGTTTTGCCTGTATGTATTTTTTTGTCTTTCCATTTGCTACAGACTACTTCATCGTGTTCAGAACAGTTATTTTTCAAATTTTTTATTCTTTGGTATGTTGAGATTTCAAATTGGGGTTCGCTTTTTGTTTACTTTAATTAAGTGCGACATAATCCAATGCTGAGTAAAATATTTTGTATTTGACATTTTCTATTAACATAAGATAGTAAATTTACATACTTACATACTACATAAATACTCAATATTTTATTCGATATCTTCTATTTATAAAAAAGAAAAAAAAAGAAGAGAAATTATTTAAAAATTTTAGTTTTTCTACTAATCTTTGATCGGCTTTAAATTTTCATGGACTTAAAATGCATTTAAATCGTTCAAATTTTGGATGTCGAGAATTAAAAAGAGATGGAAAATATTTTTCTAATTTGTTTTTTTTTTACTTTTTTTTTGTTGGTTTGTGATGGGAAATATGTGATAATTTTTTATTTTGTAACGAATGAAACAATTTGAGTAGGTGGAATGTGATGCATTTTTGAAGTTTTTTTTTCAATAATTATAACATGGCTTAGATTTCAAAATTTATTTATATTTTTTTTTTTATTGATTTTGATTTTGTTGAAAGTTTTTTTTTTTTTTTAAGTCAAATTATTGATAGAAAATGAATTCAAAATGATTAGAAATTGGTTTACTGTTGCATTTGAAATTGATTTTTATTAGCGGTATACGTTATTAAAGAATTCGCTCTACTTCAAGTCAATTTTGATTATAACTGTTTTAGTATATTTTTTATTCAAAATAATTTTTACTACTGTAAAATAAAATATAAATTTTTTTTACTGTATGACAATAATTTTTTGAATTCGTTATCATTATTATTTTTTATATCCATTTTATTTAAACGATTAGGTGCTATTGTAAGCCAAATATATTGCCAAACTATACACTTCCCTCTTTAGTTTTAAAGTTCTATTTACAAGATCACAGGCTATAGGAAGCTACAATCATAAAATGCACACAATTTAGGTAGACAATGCATTGTTTGTATTGCCAAATAATGATGAAACATTGATATTATCAATTGTATGTTCCGTTTAAAAATCCTCAATAAAGATCATATTAAGTTCGTGCAAAATAGCATAATTTCATCACTAATCATTTTTATTCTATTGATATATTCTAGGGGAAGCATATATCTAGGAATCTAACTAATTTATTAATTAATTTTAATAGAAATGAAATTATCACTAGGCTATTATAAATGCTACTATACTTCTCAGTCAGTTTCTAATGCAGATAAATTACAATAATAATAATACATAAAGAATTACAGCCTGCTACCTATAATTTTCAAAGTGTTTGAACAAATTTTCATTCAAAAATTAACACCTAAAATCAAAAATAAAGGGATCATACAGCTTCACGCCAGTTGAGCTTCCAAAAAAACCATCGAACCGGTACGTAGAATAGCAGCAGAAATCAGACATGCGTATGAGGGAAAAAATACTGCTCAGTCATATTTCTAGACTTTGCTCAGGCTTTCGACAGACTTTGGCGAGATGGCCTAATATATAAAATTAAAACTAAACTACTTACTAAAGCTCACAAGCTATTAGAAAATTATCTGTGTCATAGATCATTTCAAGTTAAACACAAATCATTCATATCTAAAGAACATCAAATTAAAGCTGGCGTACCACAAGGCAGCGTACTAGGACCAATGCTGTACTTAATATTTACGTCTGATCTCAGTCTCAACAGTCAAATGTTCGTACTTTTTCAGACGACACTTATTGTGGCAAGTAGACAGATAAATAATACATTTTGATAGAATATGAGATCGGATAAGATTCAACATTTTGAAAAATTTAGCCTTTTTAAATAGAATAGTTTAATTTTATTTAATTTGTTACCAGATTATACTCTCAATAAGTTTTTGTCATTTATTTGCATTGCAATTTTGAAAATTGAAGTTTTCATATCTTATAACTAATTTTACTTTAAATTGGGTGTACCCCAATGGACAGAGCACTTTATTGATGTAACTAAACTGAGTAATCTTTTTTTTTCAGTCATACTATTTGATGGTAGATTTGTCAAATTTCTTGCTAGCTGGTTGGATGAACTAATATTACTATTGGGGTAATTTTTGTTTCTCTTTCACTAACTTCTTCTGCCATATAGGTAAGTTTAGATTCTCATGAAGGTTAGAATCTTTAATGTACCGTGGTGAATTAGTAACCGTTCTCATTGTTTTCGACTAGAATCTTTGAATTATCTCCAGATTACTTTTGGATATGTTTTTCCAGATTTGGCATCCGTAAGACCATATTGGCTGTATGACCACTCTGTAAATGAAGAATTTCAATTCCAGGGGCTCAACGATGATTTGTCCCAATTAGTCGGTGCAGAAAGATTATTTTTAGTTTAAGCTGCATTTTTTTTGTTTACATGTGCTTCTTCCAGGTTAATCTTCTATCGAGATGAATTCTTAATTATTTCACTACATTGAATTTAGGTATTCCTATACCGTTCAGAATGTTCAGGAATACAGGTGAACATGTTTCTCTGTTCAACGTGAATATGATGTGGAGACTCTTATTTTCATTCACTTTAATTTTTAAATTATCGAAGCAATTTTAAATTCTTTCCAAATGGGACTGTAACCGATGGGGTGCGTTTTTTGGACAATTTTCAGTGCTCAATAAAGGCGCAGACAAATTTCAACCATTTTTGGTAGAAAATCAAGTTGAATAATATACCTTTAACACCAACACTTCGAACCAGACGTATACTAATCAAGAAAATGATTATTGCTTAGGCATAATTTAATAAAGAATTTACTTTATTGATAGTTTAATATTTTTTTTTAATTTTGAGGCTCTAAAATATCGTTAAAATGCTTCTTAGCTGATCTGAATTTTTTTTTATTCGTATTATATAGATTTGTAAAATTTATCTTTAAGTGACAGTATCGAGAATGGTTTTCTTAAACTGTAAAAGTGTTCTTCAAATTTTCTTTTGCAGCGACAATATACAGTTGTGTAATGTACAGCTGTGTTATATTGTCTTTGCAGCGACAATACACAATGTTGTGTTTCTGCATCCACAATATACAGTTTTTGGAAACATTTGCTTACCTTATTTTATAATAATCAATAAAATGTTTATTACTGTCAGAACTGATGCTGTGAACAAGTATATAAGACGTCTATTAAAAACGAAAGCTTGCTATATTTTTGTGCAATTTTTTATCAACATTCAGTGAGGTTAGTAAAAAGGTGATAGTAGAGTAGTTATATTATACTGATAGTATAGAGTTGATAAAGCATACTGTTAGTAGATTACTAGAGACTTAAAAGATAATAACTGTCCCAGCTTTACGAGCACAAACATATTCTCTGATGCAGATTCTGCTAAGAAGAGGAGGAATCCTCCTCCTATATTCTATTTGATTGCAACGCTATAGCTAGCAAAAATACAAATACTTCCAGGGATACAAATAGCCTGATTCTGAATTTGACATCAAAGCAATAATTGCGACATAGACCTGTAATTCTGCAATGGACGGAGAAGTACAATAAATCTTAAGAGGTCGCGATTTACGTAGAACATATGAGAGACATAC
This sequence comes from Argyra leucocephala, assembly GCA_963942445.1. Taxonomy (NCBI): domain Eukaryota; kingdom Metazoa; phylum Arthropoda; class Insecta; order Diptera; family Dolichopodidae; genus Argyra; species Argyra leucocephala. The sequence goes on from OZ012680.1 coordinate 39,016,831, forward strand.
GCAATTATACGACGACGATGATGACAAGTCAACAAGTTTAAGACGGAGACGGATTCTGTTCCGCGATAAAACTTACTGATTACTAATTTTCAAAGTTTGTGTAAATCAGTTGAAAGACCAGTTCCTTTAAAAGGTTTCGTTTTTTATTTATTTCGTTATTGCTTCATTTATTTTTATTTAGATCTAGACTAAGATTTATCTCTTTAATAACATTCAGAATTTTATTTGTTTTCTTCTTTGATTTGTTTCGCCGGATTTCAAATAGGACTTTGTCCTTCTTATATCTCTAATCTTTCGTAATCGTTTAAAATTTCACATTTTTCAGTTGACAAATTATGCAAAACAAAGCAAAGTATGCAATTTCGGTTAACAAATCTTGATAGCGAACTGGATACCTACTTCGTTTAAGAATTCATCTCAGTTTTTGTGGGTTTATTTTCGGTATTCCTATCTTATCTTACTGCATGCTATAATATTCTCTGCATATGTCCGAATTAATAATATTTTTGCAATTTTACAAATTGAGAAATTTTAAATTTTTCATTTAAATTATAAAATTTATTATTACAATAAATCTATGTAAATCTATGACCTCCAATATTGCTGTAATAAATGCCTAATGTGTCACCTCAACATATAATGACGAGAATTATTCTTAAAACGGTACTTTAAAGACGCTTTTGAAGAATTGATTTTAATCGGTTCACGAACACTCTTTAAGTAATGTTAGACCTCTGGCTGAATATTGTTGCTTTCCATAAATCATTTTTTTTTAAATTAAAAATTATTCACCCCATCCTAAAAAAGGATTTTCTACATTTGGAAATGTTTTTATTCATTTTCATGCTATCAGTTGTTAGACTTCTATTCTATCTGTAAGGCTCTTTATCTTTACTGATACTGTTTTATTCTAATCGTCTATAAGCTTTCAAAATACTTTTCAAATATTTCTGGGCTATTTTACATCTAAATGATTTATTGTAATTAACTATATTAAATTATTTTCAATAATATATTTATTTATTTTTTTAAATCTTTTTTTTGCAAAGATGTTAATTAATTATTTATAAATATTTTTACAGAAACTCTATAGTAATTTTATCAATAGATCACTCGTTTTACTGCACTAGATCAATAATAATATACCGCAAATATTTTTTTTTATTAAATTCAACGACAGTATATTTCACAATGACAATATTTCAAATTAGCACACTAATTTCTAATTTTTTATTAAATATTTCAAAAATATTTTAATTGCATTTTTTTTTTTTTTTTTTTATAATTTTAAGTCAATTAAAATTCTAAAGCAGCAATAGCTAGTATTTACTTTTAAACTTTCTATAAAATGTATGTCATATTTTTATTACTTAAATTTTGTATAAATACGAACATTTTTTATTTACGAATTTTTAGTCAAGGTGTCATAAATTGCTTTTTTAAAAATATATGTACATACATAATATGTATATTGTATTGTATCTAGTTACAAATTTATGTATATATATACATAATATAATATAGTAAGTAAATAATATTTCAGTGTTATGATTTGAATCAATCAACTGTAATCTGTACAAGTTGTGTTGTTTTTTTTTTTAAAGAGCTAGTTTTATTTTAGTATCAGTTGGTATTATTAAGAAATGCTCGTTGAAATTTAAATGACTATTTAATAAAAAAACAAAAAAAAACAAAAAAAATAAATTGTATAGTAAAATATTTCATACGAATGTCAGTCATTATTGTTAAATGAATTAAAAGCGATTTATGGTAAAACAAACCTTATAATTCACCAAAATGTGAATATTATAAGCCGAACAACTTAGCTTAAATCAATTCCTTTAACTTTCAAAAAATATTTTTTCAGAATAAATTCATTATATCAGAGTTCTTCAATATGACATGTAAATAATTTGTTAATTTTAATCCACTGAATTTGTTTTATACATTTTATACGTGGGTTTGGTGAAGATTTTCTGTAACACATAAGTGAAGCTCGTAGTTGGAGCCGGTGATTTCGATCTTACAAAATAAAATCTTAAAAAGAAAAGGAGTTTTTTAGTTGTTCCAAACCCGAATCATATATTTGTATGAACATTTTTATATTTTCTATCCGCAGTAATTTTATTGCGGATTCATACATTTTAGTAGTACTGAAAAGTTGCGCAGTGCATATATTGATAGCGATGGTGGTTGAATTTAAAAAAAAATAAAATGGAAAACATAATTTTGTAAGTATTGAAAATATGTTTTCCACTATTTAATAATTCAAATTTTAAAAATTATTATAGAAAAAAGCAACAAATCAGGAGCAGTTTAAGGGTTTAATATCGGCCTTAAAAAAATCCAGATGTTGCAAAGAACTCAAAATTTGATTCAAGGGATTTTTGGAATATGAATTAAACTCCTTTAAATGAAGTTTCAGAGTGGAAAAAGGTAAAACTTTCATTACTGTAATTGAATTAAATTTATTAATTATAAGTTCAAATATTATGCATTTTATTTAATTTCAAGGTATGGACAGATTATAAAAGTTATTTAAATAAAAAATTGAGCCAGGAAAAAAAAGAAATCACGTCCACTGGTGGTGGATCGAATAAAAAAAGAACTTTTACAAATTTGGAAGAGGAGGTGATTAAGCTATTATCCCTTAAAGACTGTGTTGAAGCAGTTCGAGAAACACTTGATATAATTTGAAACAATTGATGAATGTATTGAAGATCTTACAGGTACTCCAAATCTACCTGTTACCTCTACTGAAACACCATTGCAGTCTTTGAGGAAAAATATAGTATTAAAATGAATATAAGAATTTACTTAAAAAACAGGTAAAAAAAAACAAAAAAAAATTAGTGGAAAATATTTCTCAAATACTAGAGTCTATAAATGAGAATTACAATGAAGTAAAATTAGCTTTAAATAAACTTTGCGATCTGAAGCAGAAAGAGTTAGAAGAAAAATTACAAAACAATAAATTTAAATTAGAATTAAAAAAGATTTGAAAACTAAAATATATTTTTTCTTACTTTTAAATTAAATTACATTTAGTTATATTTTCTTATATTTAATAATATGGATTCTAATAAAATAATTTTTTTTTTATTTGATTCAATAAAATTTTAATTTTTTTTTATGCATCAGATAATTCAAATATGTCTAAGCCTTTTCCTCGTATTTCCTTTTTGTGATTTTTCAATTGGTAACCATTTGTTTCTTCATCAGAATTGAAAAAAAAATCGAATCCATATCTCGTTTTACACTTGGTAGATTTTTCTAGGTAATACTACGTTTTATTATTACTCTATGTATACTAAAACTGCTAATTTTAATTAAAACACAAAATTTCTTAATATGTGTTTTATTGTGTTATGTATATTGTTTTTTATTGAAATTCACAAATTAGCTACTATTATTATTATTATTTGTTAATGCAAAACCACAATTATTTTTCTTTAGTTATTTTAATATTTTTTGTATAATTAACCCTTTATTTAATTTTTATTTCAACTAATTTCAACTAATCTCTTTTTTTTTAATAAAATTTAAAAATATTAACCACACAACACCATAAACAATTTTTTTTTGTACTCTAAAATACTTAAAACATCTGTAAATAAAATTTGCGGTAAAATTTTTTCACAAATTTGAAATGTCAAAAAATTTTACCGCTCCGTTTTTGTTTTGCGTTTTCAATTTCAACCCAAATTTATTGCGGCGGGAGTACTTGCGAATCTGATTTATTCCCGCCGCAATCAAGGTTGCATTTTGTAGGATAGGCTTATATAAGTTTTTAAAAATGAAATAAAGAAAGAACTATTATTATTATTATAAACATATATAATATAATAATGTGTAAAACATTAAAAGTTTATAATAGAAAAGTGATCAAATTTAGTTTAATGCTAATGTAAGAACATATATTTTTAAGTTTTTTATGTATGATAAATTAAATGTAAAAGCAAGTAAAAACTATTAAAAAAGTATGTCAAAAGTGAACTGAAGTGGATTCAAGTCTTTGAAGTTTTCTTATAACATTTTGGTTGTTGAAGGAGCCATTTCATTGTATTTAAATGTTGTTCGACAAGTTAATATTTTCTTCTACCCTTCTTATTTAATACCTCATACTACTACCTTCTTAATTGATTATCTAATTTGAATTCAACTGTTTCCAAAAGTTTTATAATTTCTCTCATTATCTCATTTTGAAATATTTGAATATTTTCTATGTTGATGATTGTATGTAACTCCATATATTTGTAGATATAATCTGATTTCAGGATATTTAAAAACAATATTATTCTTATAAGCGTGAGTGATTTCTTCTAATCCATATTTCTAAGCGATTTAGAAGTCATAAAAAATTAGTTAGATATATTTATTGTTTATATTGATGGTTGTATACCTATATTTATATTTAGTTCAGTTATTCATTATCCTCTTCACTATTATATTTTTTTAACGGTTAATTGTAGCCTTCCTTTATGTTGATATTATCAGTAAAATTAGCTATTGTATTGTATTCATTAATAAATGGAAATGTACAAGAATATAAAATGTTTAGAATAGATCCAAAAAAAAAAGAGTTTTTCTTTGTACATGAATGTATACAGCTTGGACTAGTTGAGGATTGGGTTAAAGAAAATGTACATTTGATCAGTAGCAATATTTTGAATAAATTTGTTAATATTAATCTGGAACTTTTGTAAAATTCCCATTTTAATTTTCTTAATTTTCGATATAACAGAATATGAACAATAGTGTAATGCTAATCTAGTAAAGTTACAACAGTGAACAACTAGCCATTGCTAATCTAGTAAAGTTTAGGTCCAGTTTACAAAAGTATGCACATTACAACTCAAAACACCAAAAACAATATAAAGTAAATATGTATCATCAATCATCATAATGCATTAAAATTATTTTCTCACTACATTTTACATTTACCTATACACCTCCTTCACCTTCACTCCTTCACTCCTTCATAATACATTAAAAAAAAATTGATTTATTCTCTTAATTTTCATTTATTTTCATTCATAACTGTTCATTCAACAACTGTTTTTCATTATTTTTTTGTTGTTAAAAAGGCTTCAGACAAAAAGTAAACTAGTATATATAAAATATAATAACAGAATTGAATAATAAAGGCTCACATCCCGTAAGGGAAAAGAGTCTGTAGTTGGCCTAGCGCTGTTTAATAAATAAAGGGAATTCAATAAATGAATTAAATAATTCAATTCATAGAATAAAGAAGTTTGAGAGCCATTATAATATATTTTATATGATATTATATGTTGACTATAGTATATGCCTAAGTTCAATTATCATATAATTGCACTGGTTATTGATTTGATAATATATCTATCTATATATATATATATATATATATATATATATATATCAGTGTTTAGTTGAATATATTTATAAGCACGTTAATATTGCAAATTTTTATGCTTAACAGAAACTAGCTTTATTTTTTTTTTTTTATTTTTATTTTTTCAATAACTGACTCTTTTGTAATGTCACACTTATGATATTTTACTTGACATTTTTTTCTTTAAATTTTTTTTTATTATTGTTTTTCATAAATATTTTTAAAGCATATTCAATTCGGAATGTATTGGTCTAATCTACCCATAGTTTTGTTTTTATTTTACACTTTTGTGTACATATAAAATAATAGTATAGAAACATAAAGTTGTTATAAATTTGGCGCAAAATTTAAATGGTATATTTTTTTGTTTATTTTGATTTTTGTTTTTTATATCGGGTGTGACTGAATATTATTGATTGACACATTGAATATGAATTTTTATTAAATACTTGTATCTACATATATATTAGTTAAATATATAAAAAATATAATTTAATTTAAAATATTTAATATGAAAAAATATGTATTCCAAAACCATTTCAATTCTCTTTTTCCTCCCACTAAAATGTCATTTGATTAGAATTTGTATTTCAGGTATTTAAAACTCTCAGCTATGGTATTTAAAATTTTCATTTAATTTATTTAAATTTGCTTTTGAAAATTTTTTAATAAATTTTATTAATTCTTTTTGTTATACTGAAATAGACTTAGAGGAGCATGAAAATTGGGAAATTTGTTTTCGTTATTATTTCTCAGTGTTATTCGTTATTATGGATCTAGGAGATGAGCGATAGGGGCGATTAAATAAAATTGTAAAATTAGGAAAAAAATTAATATTTAGAAAAATATTTTCTAATTTTTTAATTCGACCTTTAATTAATGACCCAACCAAATATCAATGTACTCAACTCACATTTATTTAATTTTCAATACAACAACATTGGTCCTAATATAAAAAAAATAATTTAATAAACATATAATAATTAAAAATTGATATACAAAATATACACCATATAATTACGATGTAAAGATCCACATTCCGAAAGCGAAAAGGATTGTAGTTGGACTGCAGATTTATTTGCATGAATAAATAAATATATCATAATTATTAAAATTAGTGCAAATATTTAGCTAATCTAAAGTGAACAAAAACTTGTCTTCTAAAAAGGCAATAATATTAAGATAAGTTGAAATAAAAACGCTTTTAAGGCCCATCACCTACAGAGAATATTTAAACAAATATTGCTTTTATAATAGAATAAATTATACTTTGCATTCAATTATATTCTTTATTTTAAATATTGTAAAAATATTTGCATTTTTCATGCAAAGACGATCAAATCTTTCATGCAAAATCGATCGTAATATTTATTTTGTAAACATCATAACGGCTACCGTTACTTGTTTTCTTTAGCTTGCAAGGTTATATTTTAATTTTCAGAATCCTTCCAAGATTGACAATTGTAATTCGTATTGTTTGGCAAATCACCATGGAATGATATGCAGTTGAACAGAAAATAGAAATTGCTATAATTTATTACATGAATCGTAATAAAAACAGTTTAAACCAATTGCTACGAAGCCTGGACAATAACAAATAGTGACGAAAATAAATTAAAAATATTCGAAAAAAGAATACTGAAAAAAATATTTGTTCGCAAAATAAATCACTGATGGGATTGCTATACCGGGATCCCGAATACCCTAAAAACCGGTATTCCAGACATTTTTCAGCGGTATTGGATACCGCTATTTGTGAAAAAAAATATCGGTATTTCAGTTTTTTACAAAATATTAATTATTTTTTTATATTAAATCAGTTTTAACATATTAATGTTGATTTTATAAGCTTTTGATAAATTTTTTAAAATTAGGTTTTGTTTTTCTATCATCCCATCACTATTTATTACATCTAATCTAACTTACATAATATGACACATGCCAAATCAAATTCAAAATTTACATATAAATATTTTGAAAAGTGTGTTAAACTGTACTTTAACTACTCAGAAACAATTGTAGAAAATTTCAACGACGTAGATGCAAATAATAACAATGAGAATTTTATCGTCAACGATATATTCTGAAAGGAAAAATTACAGATAGCGATCGATAAAAAATTGAAAAACCAGTTTAATCGGTATTCAAAAGTTCTTTAGGAGTCGAACAAATAATTAAAAAAGAAATAGCTTTTTTTGAAGTAAAAAGAATATTAGGACTGAATCTACAGAGGATACATGATTATGTACTAACGATCCCGCCAACTAGTGTAGAAGCGGAAAGAGTTTTTCCAACGGAAAATTCACTTTTCATTAAAATTAGATGCAGAATGACTGATAAAACTTTAGATAAACGTTGTTTTCTGCATGAACTTTATAATTTTATTTTTATAGTTTTTTTTTTTATATAAATGAAATTAATTATGAATGAAAAAATTTAATGTCTTTTTCTAATGACTTATATAATTTTCTCAATACCGGTATTAAACCGGTATTCGTAAAAACAAAATACCGAAATACCGGTATTAATGTTTTCATCCGGTATTGCAATCACTAGTACCAAGTAATATCAGACATGATGGGTGACACAGTTATAGGTAGAGCGACTACATTTCAACTGAAAGATCACAGGTTCGATTTCAGGAAAAAAAACTTTAAGGCTTTTTAGACCTGGTCCACTACCCCTTGGTCATTGGGGTAAAAAATGGTGATGATGAGTGATCAAAGGATGCCAAAAAGAATATTAGAGGCAGAAACCTACAATACTAGGGCTTGAGGCAGATCAAGATTAATATGACTGAACGAAATCGATAACAACTCTCGAAAGATTAGAGTTAACGGATAGAGGACAATTGCACAAGATATAGAGTAGAATGGAGGATAGTTGTAGTTAACAAGGTTAAGGTTCACTATGAACGTAGATAAATATTGGTTCTAATGATAATTCAAAAATAATGAATCTAACCAGTTAATGTCTGGTTAAATAGCTTTGTATATAAGCACAAATGTGGCATTTGAAATGAAGAAAACCTACATATTGTTAATGAAATATTTTTAAATCCACAAAACCCACCTTTTTAGCATCGCTAAAGAGTCAAATATTAAAAAATAAGATATATCTACCTAACCTAAAAAAGTCGACCAAATTTTTAAATTTTTTTCAAAATTTTTGCTTTTTTTAATGAATTTTTGAAAAGTAACTGACTTTTTACATCCTCTTGGTTTATTTTCGAAAAATCTTTGTATTCACTTCACTTCGAGCTGGTATTATACAAAATGCGTGAAAAATATATTTTCGAAACGTTGAATACATTTATTTTGAACATAATCTTATGTGAAAGTTAGATTTTGAATGATTTCTAAGGTGTTTAAAAAATGTTTAGTGATAACATAAACTGATTGTTTTTAAGTTTATTAATTTATTATTTAAAATGGATAGAGTAGCGATATATTGTATTTGGTTGAGCAAATTAATAATAGAAGATTTTTTGAGTAAAATTTAAGGAATATTTGTTATGATTTTTTTGAAATGGACGATTAAGAGGTAAAAATTTTGGAACATTTTTATGTACATACGTACTTTTAGTTTTACGATAAACTTTCATCTGAATAAATCTGCTTTTGAATATGTATTAAAACAAATTAAGGAAAATATACCAACTAAATCATCATCTTCAACACCTAAATTAAAACTTGCTACTTGATTGAGATTTTTTACTCAAGGTATAGTTTTGATATAAACACAGTTCAATCGACCTTCTCACAAATATTGCCATGATTATGTATACTGGATATACTAGAGGCAAAATTATGTACATGGATAAAATTATTCATGAATTACATTTTTTAACTCAAATAAGAATATAAGAAATAAGAATAAGAATAAGAATATACAAAAATACTTACAATAGTTGTTCTAAAATTTTTAAACGCGAACTAATCTTCATGTTTCAACAATACAAAGAAAACTGTCGCCGTACGTTTTGAGCATACCAAAAATCTATTCACGCTTAATTTCGAACATGACGTTTGAATCAAATTCAATCAAATGGAATGCAGCTAAATGAAATACAGGAAAATGAAATACAGGTAAATGAAAATTCAGGCAAATTTCAAGAAAACTGGGAAATGATACTACAGGCAAATGAAATACGGGTATATGACACGCTCCCTTTAATAACTTTAGTTTCATATTTATTCTATAAATAATTGAGAGATTTCATCTTTTTGTCCTGAAAATTTGTTTTTTTAATTTTCTAATTCGGATGCATAACAAAATTAAAAAAAAAAAAATCAGAAAATCCCAATTTTTATTATTATTCTACTTTAGTTGGATAAATTTTTTTAAAAATTATTTTTTTTTATTTATTCTAAGTAAAACGGAAATATGGGATTTTTCCAGAGTTGTCAAAAAAATATTCTTTTCTATTGCTATTGGGTACAAAAAAGGGTATCTTCAAAGGGTATTGTGTATTTTCTGTACTTATAAAACGGAAAGTTTGATTGTTTATTTGTTTGTTTGTTGCAGTTTAAATGATAGAGTTAGGAAATTTCGTAAAATTATTGATGGTCAAAAGATAATCAACGTAGTATTTTATAACGGGATCTGCCATATATATCAACTCCTAGCGCGGGGTTTAGAGGTTTTATTTTTAATTGGTTCGAGTCATATCTTAATAATAGGAAGCAACGAGTCAAATTGAATGGAAAGTTCAGTGACCTTCTTAGTATCAAGGTTGGTGTACCCCAAGGTTCAGTATTAGGTTCTGTTCTGTTTCTTATTTTTATTAATTCATTATTGCAACAACAGTTCAAGGGTATACCTACAGCTTTTGCGGATGACACTGCTTTTTCATACAACAATAATAATCTACTTGACTTATTTTGCGATTTAAATTTTGACTTGGACCTAATTCGAAAATGGTTTTATGTTCATAAATTAGTTATAAGTAATAAAACTAAAATTATGCAATTTAGGCTTAATAATTGTCTCCTCGAGAATCTTAGTATTTGGTATCATTCTCCTGATTGTCCTAAATTTCCTTTATTTCCTATACAGTCTCTAAACTCTTTTGTCTTCTCTTCGCCTTGTAGTATTTCTTGTTTTAACATTGAAAGTGTAGATACGTTTAGGTACTTGGGTGTTTTACTTGATAATAAACTGAATTGGTCTGCACATACTTCCTATTTAAATAATTATTTTAAGAATGTTTTGCGAAACATTTACCACTTAAATCTGTATTGTTCTTTAAAAGTTATGCTAATGGTGTATTTTGCTCTATTCAGTTCTAAGCTGCAATATGGGATTAGTTGCTGGGGTGGTTCTTATTTTAATAAAATTCAACCTCTTCTCATCGCTCAAAAACACTGTATAAGGATAATTTAAAAAAAAAAATAGACTATTGCCTAGTTTTCCTTTATTTAAAAAGTTGGATATTCTACCACTTAGACATTTATATCTGTTTAAAACATTGAAAATTTTTTTCAATAGGTCGGGCTATCTCGCTCACCGATTTGTTACTAGATATCATCTTAGAATTAATAATTTATACCTTGTAAATGTTCCAAGAGCCCGTACCTCTCATTTTTGCCACTTTTATGATTATATAGCTCCAAAATTTTTTAATATATTACCTTATTCTTTAAGATCGGACAGATCACCTGTTTCATTTTGCAAAAATCTTCGATTTTGGCTTTTTGAACTGGATCACCTTCAAATTGAATCTGTTTTTAATACTATTTAGTTTTAACTTTAATTTAGTTTTTTTTCTAACTATAATTTTTTTAATTTTCTTTCAGTCTTCTAGTTATTAATTTACTTTTTATTCTTGTTATAATTTTGTATTTAATTCTGCTTACTCTCGTTTATTATTTAAATTTTGCTTTAAATTTTATGAAATTTTATTTTAAATTTTATTTTTTTCATTATATAATTTTAATTTTAAGATATTTTAGTTTTTTCATATTTAGCTTTAATTTTCTACTTTACTATGTATGTACCCAACAATATTTTATATTTTTAATGCTTGTATTTTTGCTTGCAGTTTCATTCATCACATATTCTAATGAATATCCGAATGATCCTATATTTATTCTTATTATTTTTATTTAGTAAATGTATATTTTTAAGTATTGTATTTTACTATAATATGAATAAATGAATTAAAAATCTAAAAAAAAAAAAAAAAAAAAAAAAAAAAATAAGCAATATTTTAAACACTAAACGAATAACAGGAACCCTTATTAAAAATATGGAAATAAAATTTAAAACTTTTTTTGCATTATTTCTTCACATTTTGATTTTGGTATTTAAAGTTAATTTGGGATATTTTAATGATTCCAGGAATATGTGGTTGCAACGCATCCAAACTTCTACCAATTTTCTAACATTGAACGATATTCTTAAAAACTATACAAAACATTTTATTTCACAGGCTTAATAATTTTCTAAACTTAATTTTATTTTTACATTATTGCGCGCTAATATTGCAAGCATCACAGATTTAATTTTTTTTCTTTTATATACATTTTATTTATTATTTTTCATTTATTTTTATTATTATTCATAAAAAATACTGAGCCTTTTAATAATATTTTTAATTTGTAAATAAAAAAAAAACAATAAAAAACACAAGAGTACAGCAAAAAAAAATTAAAATAAAATAAAAAACACTTTACTGAAGCAATGGAATGCAGTTGGCCTTCAATAACATTAAAATGCGTTAATAAACCATACTAAGATCAAAATCAAAACAGTACAGGCAACATCAAATCAGCGTCATCAGCAACAAATTGCGTCTTATTTAATATTTAAACAATATTATTTTGTTGGTATGTAATATGGATGCAACATTCCTTTATAAATTCAATATTTAGTTCTAAAAAGTTCAGCACAAGCTTACCGCAACGAAAATTATAAAGCGGAAGAGTTTATTTGTTGAAAGGAAACAAAACAAAAACAACAACAAAAATACAACAAATTTTAAATTCTAAACATTTTATGTTAATTAGTAAAGATTGATTAATTAGAATTGATTACTAGCCAGTCATTTTCAAGGAGTATACTTTAGATTTTTTCAATCTTTCGTAAAGTTAATATGCATTTAACACATTTTTAGTACAATTAAAAAGGCAAAATCCATCAATATCAAATATTATATTTGAAAACGTAAATACCGAACACTTTAAAACTCTAAAAATTCTTCGAATGGAAAATAAACAGCAATTTTGCGTTCACAATTTGTTGTCACGAAGGATCCAGCGAAATTCATAGGAAGCTTCTAAGCAGAAGTAGGAAATACTTTACAGCTTCCAACCTCCTATACAAAGTATACATTCGGCAACAACTTGAATATTACTCGCATATTTGGGGTGGTGCACACAGTATACCAGCTTATACAGTTCATTGATATAAAAGCGAGCCATCGATGATTCGATTGAATGATCGATGTCGGAGATGTTACACAATACCAAACATCATTAAGTTGTCCCGTAATGTAGGGTTAAGCCCGTGTTTAATTTGTAGTAAAGCCATTAGCTTTTTGGAGCCATAGCTCGAAAATATAAAATATCTTTTCATCAACCGAACATATAAACTATTGAAAACTCTACCATCTTACGTGTTTCCACAAACATATAACTTAGAAGTTTTGTTTATTATTTTTTTTTTATCTTTTAAATGGCCTTAATTCTGCGAAAGCAGTTAACTTGCTTGTCCTATTATCTTGGCCTCAATAAAAAAATATATATATATATATATATACATTAATAGATTTACTATTAGCACTTAATATTAAATATTAACCTTTTCGTTAAAAAACTGTAACAATAACAGTTATAATGGGTGTTTTTTTTTTGGTTAGATAGAACTTACGAAAGTCAAGTATTGTCAAACGAGCCGTCATACCGTATTCACTTTTTGTTATTTATTACATTTACATGCTGGGTGACGCCAGGTAGAGCACCTATCTTTCAATCAGGAGGTCCCAGGTTCGATTCCCGATGAAGCAAAAAAAAAAATGCTTTATGGGTTTTTCGACCTGGTCCAGTACCCTTTGGTTATTTGGATACAATGAATGACAAAAAATAATTTAGGGTATAATCTGGTAACAAATTAAATAAAATGGAACTATCCTATTTAAGAAGGCTTATTTATTGACAATAGCAGTATTCCACATTTAATGAGTAAGCTAGTCATTTTATAAATAAATGCTCAAAATATTGTAGATATTAGTGTATAAACTTGTAGTACCGTAGTTAATTAAGCACGAAAAACTGATTCTACCTAAGTTATTGTCAAGTTATTATTCACTACGTGCAAAATTTTTCGCAAAAATATTAACTTACATCCGTATAAGACTCAAATAGTGGAGGAATTAAAACCACGAGACCAACATGTGTGTCGTTTTTTCTCCGATCGGACTATATATCAGATAGAAACTTACCCGTTGTTTAAAATTGTGTTCAGTGATGAAACTTAATTTTGGTTAAATGGTTACATTAATAAATGAAATTGACGTATATGGAATGATCAGGTTATTATGGAATTCATTCACAAGAGTCCCTAAGCAGACTTAGCAGCATTCCTATTATTTATGTTATTCATGATATACGACCCAGCACATCTTGACAAAGTAGTCCAAGATTGGACGTCTAAAATATGCCTCGTCAAGATCACCCGCGTTGGCGAAATCATTTTCAAATAATAATACCATGTATTGATTATCGAATAAATAAAAAATGTTGATACCTATAGGCGTATAACAAATTTTATATCTTCAAATTTCGGAGACGTTTGCTATTAGACAATCTTCAAGATATGTGTTTATGTATTTATTTTATTTAAGTCCAAAATAATGATAACCTACTCTAAGGAACCTATAATCAACCCTCATAACTGCTTTCATAGAATTTAAGCCATTAAGTAGACTAGTAAAAAGAACGATAGACAAAGAAATAGTGAACAAATAAAAATAAATAAAGATGAAAATAATTTGAAGGAAATATAGAATAGAAAAGAAAGTTGAAGAAAAATAAATGGCCAGTTGAAGAAGTATTTATTTACTCGTCTCTTATAAGCTGCTGAATTCTATTTTTATGGGAATACCTAAGTCGATAGAGATCTCCATAGTTTAGATCCTCCGGCTTTTAAAATAATTTTGTGCGTCTCACATTTGTTTAAGATGTGTACCTAATGAGATGACTCAAAGAAAAAAAATGACGGAATTAAAAGATTGAGTTGTCAAATTTACATAGTTTTCATTGCTTGATTCACCTGGAAAATGTATATACAAAATTTTTTCGAATGGATCACATAATGGAGGTTATTATAAGATTATGATCCTAAATTTCAAAAATAGTTAATCGAACCTATCCCAGTGGCCAGCGCAATCCTATTTACCCTTTTTTTTTTTTAAATAAAGCATAGATAACATGGTTATTGCTCTTTGTTTTTGATTTTATATGATGAATGAAGCTTCGAAAATTATTTGGGTTAGGCACGTCTGGTTAATTTTTTTAATGATGATGGTTAGAAGAGCCCTTACATCAAATATATTAAAAAGAGCTTCTCCGCTAAGTTACTATGAGCATCTTCTATTAGCATATGTTTGTTTCTCTATATAACGTCTCGGAAATAACCTGAAAATGCTGTGGTTTTTCCTGCTTGGATTCACAATCAAATAGAAATATTTACTATTTGACAGTGAGATTCACCATAGACCACAATTATTTTTGTTTTTAATATAAACTCATTTTATTAGTTCGTCAATATTTACAGGTTAGATATTTTCAAAAAACATGGGTGTTCTACCCCCAATCATTTATCAGAACAGAACAATTCAAAAAACATTTTCCAGAACATAAGAAATAAAATGTGACATCCAAAAGAAATACAATCTAACGTCACATTTTTTTACATCAATGCTATAAACTGAATGCTAATCATTGTAAAATCGTAAATTTAATTTTTTTTACGTCAGGTGTACATGGATACTAATCAGGTCTTATTAAGATCAAGAAATTGATTTTATAATTATATTAACTAAGTAACTGCTAAGCGATTAGGTTTAAGTCTAGTCAAATTCAAGTTTGATTTTTTTTTTTATTTTTTATTTATTTTTTATTAGTATTAATTGATTCAATGTATTACTAAAAGTTTATTGAATGTTAGAGAGGGAAAATGGACAACAAGTGCAATCAAAAAATGTTAAAATTTACAAATAAAAAATATAAAAAAATTTCTTAGTAGACATTAAGAAAATATTTCAAAAGATTTTGGAGTGTCTTGTAAAGGTTGAATGGAATGGAACTCTGCTGGTTTAAGATTTTCATTTAATTTAAAATTTTATATATATATGTACATAAATATTTATGTTAATAGATATATATATATATATTTATAAACTAAAACGCATTGGTTGTAAGAGCTGAGGGTGATTTAAATGTAAATAATATGAAAACATTAACATATTTGCATAAATATTGTGGGCGCCATGTTGTTTTTTTATCTCGTTGAATTTTTTTTGTTTTTTTTATTTAATTTTTTAATTTTTTTTTTATTTATTTAACTTTGAAATCTTGTTAAATTTTAATTAGCACATTTAATTTTTTTGTTGTTGGTTTGTATATTGTTTTTTATGAATTAATAATTTTTATTGAATGGAATTTTATTCATAATGATTTTGTAAACAAAAAAAAAAACGGAAAAAACACATTTCTTTTCTAGTGTAAAAAACAAAAGGTTACAAAAAAAAATATAAAAAATTGCTTTCCGCAAATTATGAGATATAATTTCGTATGTTGAATTCGTACCATTTAAAGACAAACAAATTTGTTTGATAGTTTTGGGAGGTAGGCGAAATGTTGGAAGAGCCATATACAATGAGTTTGAACTCATAGTTGGTTGTAGTTCTAAGCCACGTACATTACAATTATTCCCGTCTATCCCTGCAATAGAGACTATGTAAGAAGAATGAAGAAAAAACAAAAAATAGTTGTTTTATAATTTAATTTAATCAGCCATGTTCTCTAATCCACTCCGAATGGATTCGGAATATATACCTACATTATAAATACTTATATTGTTTAAATTTTTCAAAACAAAGGTGCAAACTTTAATTTATCAAAATTTTTTCCAATAGACTACAAATCCGCCTTTTCACTACCAAATCACAATGAAAAATACGAGTGCATTGAACCCAATAAAAATTGAACCAATTGGAATGCAAAACACAAAATGTCAATTTCGAAATTTCAATTCACAAATTTCATTTCACTTGGATTGTTGAATACAAAATTTCACATTCACCATTTCGTTTCACAAAAACTGGATCACAGAACGATAATATATTTAATATTTACAATCTGGATTATTTTCAATTTAATAGATAGGTAATAGTGGCTACCGACAGTACGCCGACACACTTAGCCCGGTATAAGGTCCATTGTGATACCACGGGAACTTTCGTCGCGTAGAACTCTACTCGTTGAACCAACCAATGTGAGCTTTTAACGAAGCGAAAGAGATTTTTGATATAAGTGTTTTCAAAGTCACCCAGCGAGTCCGGAAAGAAGGCTCCTAGAAGAGGTTTCCTTTTATGGTACAGACCAGGGCAGGAACAGAGTAGGTATTAGACAGTTTCATCCTCCTCCTCCTCTCTACATGTTCTGCAAAAGTCGTTTGAGGGGAGTCCCAGTCTTCAGCCATGCTTACCAATCAGACAATGGACCGTAATGACCCCTACCATAGTGCTAATGTCACACCTTTTTAGAGTTTATAGATTAAGGGATCACTTCAGGTTCAGCATAGGCCAGATTTGCTTGGTGATGTTGCAGTCTGGTCTAACTAACTATTTGAAGCTTGATGCTTTTATTGCATCATTGCGAAGCAATAACTTACAGGTAGATAGAGGTGCACCTTCAATTCAGTAAGTTTAATAAATGTGCGTACTATACTGGCTTGAAGAAGAGTATCAAAGATCAGAAGAACCATCATTTTACAGATCGACCTGCTTAATATAAATATTGTCCAAGCTACTTGAAAACTAGTTTTAATAAGATTATTATAGAAAACCGAAAAGAAAACCGAAAACTTATACCAAAACACCAGTTTGGTTTTAGAATAAAAAATGGCACTATAAAATAAATTCATCGAACTGTAAATCAAATAAATTCTGACTTGGAGCAAAAGAAATATTATTCTGCCGAATTACTTGATATAAGCCAAGCATTCGATAAGGTTAGGCATTTGAGTTTATTATGTAAGTTGAAAACACCCGTGCGATTTCTAAGCAGTGAAAACTCTTCGGTGCTTGATCTGGGGATTTGACGTCATCTATATACGGCAATTATTTCAACGACACCAAATATAAAATTAGCAACACTTACTGATGACACATCAACTATGGCTTCAGACATCTGTCTATAATGCGCTTCAAATCACCTGCAACGGAACTTCAAAATTTAAAGCTTGTTTCACAGTTGGAAAATATAAGTCGATGAAAATAAGTCAATCCATGTAACATTGACACTGGTGATTCATGCTCCGTCCTTTGACGTTTCTAAACTATTTCAAAGTTAATAGAAGGTACAACTGAATAGATTGATGTATTAAAGGTGAAATTATTTTGTAAATATATAAAGAAGCAATGTATTTGTTATACAACTGCAATCAAGTTTAGAATACCTATTCAATTTTGTTTTTGTTTTGAACATTGTATCATTTAAATAATAATAAAAATTATAAATAATAATCTGGAGACATGTCTGAGAGTAGCTTTAAATTCTGTTTTATCATTTTATTTCTTTTTTTTTTGTACTAAATGAGATAGATATAATCTTTTAAATTTATGCCCATTCAGTCCATTTATATGTGGAGTGGTTTTTGAGAGATTTTTTTTTAGATTAATTTTTTGTTTTGTTGTTGTTGTTGTAAGTCTCTAATATTTATGAATGAAACACACGTTAATTGTTCACATCAAAAGTATAAAATGTATGAGAATTGATATTAATAAAAAACAAAAATATGTATATATATATATATTAATAATATATGTATTGAAATATTAATATACATAATATAAATAATAAAAATATTTTACCTTCTTAAAAAATTTTACAAAAAAATAACAAAAACACAAAGCAAAAAAATAAAAAATTGTCATTTTTAAGAGAAAATATTTTAATAAATTTTCTATTATCACAATGATTATGATTATGATAATAAATGATGTTGATTATTGAATTAAGAAAATTAAAACATGTAATTTTATTTATTTAAAATTTAAATTAAAAACAAAATTATTGCATTTTACCGCCAATATGACTGGGCATTAAAAACAATATAAAAAAAAAAATGATGCAGAAATTATTGGAATTTTTGTTGCTTATTATTAAATTCCATTCTAAAATTTTGTTGTTGTTTAATAAAATTATAAAAAAATATATACATATGAATTAATAGGAAATGCCTTGGTATTTAAATGGAAAATAAGTAAAAACAAAAAAAAACACAATATTATGAAAATTTTCTATTCTAGGTCTCTTCTTATATGTAAAAAAATATTTTGTTTGAATTCCATAAAATCCACTCAAATATATTTTTCATTTCTGTTCAATTGGCTAAATTGAGCCTTATTCTGATAAGTAAATGTTATATGTAATGTAATGAAATGCTATATGTAATGAAAACTTTTATATTTGGTATTATACGAATCGAATTAGCAATACGTATTATGAGTGTCAATTGAATGATTGCTAAATTTATAAAAATTGTATAAATTAAAATTAAAACTAATCAGTATTATAAGAAAAGGGTCTTCTACAGTAAATTTTGTACCTAGATAGGGTCAAATGACTCTTAAAGATAACTGATTATGTCAGCCATACAAAAATATATATCTTTAATAGCGCATCTTATCCTTTAAGAACGAAAAGGACATTTGAAACCATCTTTTGGATAAGTCTTTATATCTGTTGACGCATTAGATATATATGTTACGGTAAATATGATAAATCCGGTAATTATTAATAATAATCGGTCATTATTAATAATAACCTCGTATTTTGGTAAATGTGATAAATAGAATTTATTACACTTACCAATAATTATTAATAATTACCTGTATGGATTGGTAAATGTGATTAAAATTAAAATTAAATTTCTTTTAATTTTCCAAATTATGATCTATATCTATAAATATGATCTTCAAAATTATTTTGAACTCCCAATAAAGCTTCAATAGCTACCTGAAGACCCTTGAACTCACTTTTACCATGCAAATGCCTTTACTTGTGTTATAATTACGCTTTACATGTTCCAAAATATAACTACAAGGAAATAAAATTTCTTACATAGTTATGCCGGTTGGACTATATACAGGACACCAATTTTTAAATAAAAAAATTATTAATATTTTTAACTAAAATCCAATATTTAATAGTTGTCAAAGCTTCTTTAATGCTTAAACAAATATATTTTGGTAAATTAAAAAGAAAGAAAAACGCATAATTCCTTTTATTTTACCAAATACTTTATTTGTCTATTTTACAAATATCGATATCTCGGCAATAATATGTTGCCTTCTTCAGTGTATTGGCATAATAGCAAGGCAACATATTATTGCAGAAATATCGATATTTGTATAATAAAGAATTTGGTAAAATAAAATAAAAGGAATTATGCGTTTTTCTTTCTTTTTAATTTTAGAATTTTACTACAAACAAAAAACTAAATTTAAATATGTATTTTGGTAGTTTGAACACAATTAAAGATTTTTCAGTATTTATTTTTTAACATTAAATATATTCATCTCTACTATTTTAAAATTTTTGAAAAAATTACATTTTGAATTAAGTTTAAATGTTATTTATAAACTGAAAAGTTGGTGTTACTATATTGAAAAATGTTACTTTATTTTTCAACTTCAAAATAAGGTACTTTTGACCGATCTAAGTTAATTTTAATGGAAGTTATGCGTATTGGTATGACATATTGTTTGCTGTCCTATATATAGGCCAACCGGCGGGAATGGATTAAAGGAGAAAATACGCTATGAAGGTTATATACTTCTGGAAGCACCAAGTATCTTTTAGATATAGTCATTTGGCTCCACGCTGGTACAATAACTATTAAAAATTGATAAATTTGTATTTGCTAAATTGATTGATAAATTTATATTACATTGTTATTTTGCAATTATCAATTTTCAATAATAAATTGTTGATATTCATTAATAATTCAAGAAAAAAAAAATCAATTAATGTATTTATCGATTATTAATAAATTGAAATAGAAACATGTTAGAAATAGAATAAATGGAATAGAAACTCGTAATAAAACTGCTTTTGATTTTAAATAGCATATACTTTAAATTCGAATGCGATTAACATTACATATTTTAGAATATTCAAATAAAATAGCTAGTAAAATTTGATAAATTCAAAAATTTAATATATCTACTTTGATTGTATCTATAAAATTAAAAAAAATATTGTTGTTGTTTTTGTTGTCAAATGACACTTCTAGCTTTCTTCGTCTTATCTACTAGAAAAAAATTAAAAATGACATTTGATTGCGTATAATACCTAGATAGATATAAGAAAATAAAACGAATGGAATTTATTTTGGTTGTTATTATTATTATTATTAGTATTAACTATCTTATGCTTAAATGTTAGTAATAGGTTATAAAAAGGAAATACAGCATTCCAATTCAATAACGTCAGTGCAAATTTTATTTATTTTTGTTCTTATTTTGTTTTTTTTTTTTACAATCATGCAATTTGCATTTGAATTTTAATTTATTTAACCTTTAATATTATCGTATATGTAAATATACAATATTTATGTACAGGGAGTTAAGAAATTAAATTAATTGTTATTAATAAGGTGAAATTAGGTGATATAAATTTGAAAAAAAATCAATTCCAGAACTTGGATTTTATGTTTTAAAAATATTGTACTCTATTGTATATTTCCAGACCTTTGCCAATTTGTTGATTAATATTTATATGTTAAATAGTTGTAGAATGTTGTGATGCTTAAGTCAACTTATACAATTAAAAACCAACAAATCGTTTGCTAAACTATTTTATTTTGTATTTGCAACTTCTAATTTCTTTCTTTATGGTTTTCATATTAAGTAGGTCTCAAAATATAAAATATCGTTATTTACGAAACATGCTGAACCTGCTTTTAACATTAATACTTCAAACTGAAATTTTTGTAATATTTTAATATTGTCGATCCACCACTTATGGATTTCCGTCGAGAAACAAGAGAGATATCAAATGCCCACCGTTACACAGTGAAAATGCATGGCTATAAACTGACTATGGAAATTCGTTTGTAGGCAAATTTTCTTGAATTCGGAACCATATTCCAACAAACGTGTTTCCCAATGCAAAAATATATCTACAAAGTAATCTACAAAAATTTAAAGGAACAAATTTATGCAAAATATCCATAGTGATCAAAGGGACATTTTTCTTTTGCGAATCCTTAATTATTCAAAGCTGTGTATTCCTGTGTAAAGATATCATTTAAAACCTAATATTTGGTGCAAGTTAAAAAAAAAAACATTTTGTTGTTCAAAAATCTAAATCCGTTCTAATTTCAGGCTTTGGTTGGTTATGTTCGAAGTATTAACACAACAAATGTTATGTAAAACCATATAGTAAAATTTGTAAATAATGCTGAAAATGTAGGTGTTGTGTTAAATAAACCTCTTACGTGGAATGATCACATTAATGTTATTTCTAAAAATGTTTTTTTTTAAACTATGTTAACTCTGGAAATTTCCTTACTATATTAACTGGTTTTGTCTTTAATTTTTGCTGATGTATATTTCACTTATTGTTATTTAGTTTATTCTGGAATGAGTGTAGGTGAGTTTCCAGTCAAAGGTAATTTTCAATACTTGTTCACGCTTCGTGACAAACCGATATAGATTTGATAGATGTTCCCGAAGTCATATTTGATTGTACTTTCGAATACTATATCTTAAATATAAATACACTTACTTGCTTTATCAGAAAAAATTTGTCCAAAAATACGCCAAAATATCTTATTGAGAAAATAACCCATGGGAGGCCACTAAAAAGTCTGTTAAGACATCTATATTTCTTTGTATAGGGGCAGTGACGTAATATAATTCTTTGCCAATTGTTTTCAGTATTCTAAATTCTATGAATTTTATTTGGTGTAGTTTAAAGAAAAATTGTAGCCATTATTAATACTGAAAATTATTATTTGGAATATAATATTTGTTTTTTTCAGTTAGAAGAAAATCATCAGAAGAGTCTTCAAGTTCTGTTCTATGTGCCGGGGAAGAGCGAAGTGAAGGACTGTACCCGCTCCCATCTTTTAGTTGAAATTAAAACTAGTCTTTAATACTAACGACTAATACAATTTTGGGTCTTTCCTTTAGATATATTTGATCAAACAAGATCCCATTAGGAACCCTTGACAGATAAAAGATTTTAGTTTAACATAGTTCAAACAGTTTTGTTCGTCTAACAAAGTTTTGATTGTCCGCTAAATATTCTAAAACTTCGACATTGACATGTTGAGAAAGACAACTTTTATGGCGTGCAGCAGATTTTTTTATTTAATTTTTTATGAATTTCTGAATTCCAGGATGACTGATATCTCTATGAATATACAGCATTGCGAACAAACCAGGAATATGTAGCTGTTTAGCACAACCCTATATTTGAATACCCTATGCCCAAACTGCCCAAACTGACCTTAATTAATATTTGATTGTACATCAAAACTTTGTTATATGCCTTAATCTGTTAAAACGTTAGGTCTGTTTGTGTTTAGAAGATGTGTTTTTTTTAGAAGAACTTTTGCATTTAAAAATTTTATATAAATTTTAAATTTTCTCTTACTTTACTGTTAAGTTCCATAGATTGAGTATAATTTAAGATAAATTTACATGTTTATTTATGTAACTACATTGTGAACTCGTGTACAGACTCACCGCCGCATGTACACATTGTACATAATAAAATAAATAAATAAAAAAAATTACTGGCAACAACTCCCTATACTTGGACTCCGTAAGTACATATCGGCCTTAAAATCGGTTATAAATATGCTAACAATTTGTTATCTTGTGTCACAGAAGAACTGTATCCACTCATTCAATTATTTTCTTTTACTATGGATATAATTTCTTCACGTAAATCCTACAAACTGTTTAAGTTTGTACAACAAGCTTTCACACTTTATAGAAATCTTGGCTAATTTGGAAAAATACCGCTGCATACATACCTTATCTTTTAGACTTATTTTGATCTCGTCAACTATTCTGTAAAACTGTTCGACTGTGTCATATTTATTTTTTAAGCTAAATTGATAATCTGGGACAATATATTTTTCACCGGTTTCAATCATTCCAACAATAGTCTTTTAAAAATTTTTGATATGCAAATTTTGATAGAAAATCATAATAAAATAATTGAAATAAAAAATATAATTTTATACCATCCTGTAATATATTACATATAAATACACTTTGTGATTATTTTATAAGTAACTAGTGGAACATGGCTTATAATTAAAAAAAAAATTTTTACAACTTTCGTTTTAAGTGTTTTTTTGGTTTCTTAATTCAATCAAATACGTTAATTACTTTAACGCCTAATGATGTCTGATTTTGTTAATTGCAAAGCAAATTCTGATTAAAGAATGTGTAGGATTGTTTAAGATTTTATGTAATTGGATAGGCTAAGAATAAGATCGAAAATCATTTAAATAAAATACAAGTTCTTTGTAACTGTTTAATTAGAAAAGAAAATAAAAAAAAAGACAAATAATAATAAAAAATTCAAATATTGTAGAAATAATTCATGGTATCGAATTATTTCATTACAAAAAAAATTTTTTAAATAATGTAAAACTTTTATTAACAGTTAATTTAAGAAAAAAATTATTTGTCTTGTTTCATTCACAAATCGATCGTATGAATAGTTCATGGGGTCAATCGTTGATGTCTATTGATATTCAATAGAATCGACTTTATAAAAGTCTATCACAAACTTTTTTAGTATCGCGGAAGTCTATTGAAATGAAACTAATAGACTTGTCAAAAAGGTTGCTACATGTAGATCAAAATATTTGCTGTCAAAAATACAAATTTTTCATAATTGTAGTATAATTGTGATAAATGTAATTATTGTAGTTTATTGTGAAAAATGATCATGTCAAATATGTAAAGATTTTGAGTAAATGAAAATAAATGTAAATATTTTTGTAATATTGAAATATTATATTTTTGTAGACTAATTCTATAAAATGTAACCTTTAGTTTACTGTTTGGTCTAAAAATATAACAGTTATGCAGTTTAAACACTCTTTACAGGCTTGCAAAGATGAAGATGAGGACAGAACAATCCTAAATTTTCTTTGCATCTATCCGGCATTAGTTCATATAAGAAGAGCCAATCTTTCTTTCATACTTTCTATACTTCCTGGGTGATGTTGCAGGTAAGAAAATTAACTATCTTCATCGCTTTGTAAAAACATAAATTGATATTGATAAGTAGGATCCGTAAGGGAAGTCAAGATTCTGTAATATGCCATGATATTAGGTTTTCGAGGATGCGCATGAGAATCGAGATTTTGTGGTATTACATATAATGGACCTCCATTGTCTAATTGTGCCGACTTAAGCAATCACTCCACCTACCTACTTATCTATCTATCTATGCAGGTTAATCATTATAGTCAAATGATTGTTTTGAAAATAAAATACTTTTGTAACTTTGTTATTAACTCAAGTGCCATGTATATGCATACAGAAGGTATAACAACTCTTCTCAGGGGACATAATATTATTGTTCTACAATTTAATACTTAAGTCTATATTAGGACTAGAAGAATCTAGTTATGAAAAGTTGCAATCAAATGTAACATAGAAAACAGCTGATATGTTAATATTCAAACAATTTAGGTACATCAGTAGATATATATATAAAATTACACATTAGTACTTACTGAAACAATAAAATATACCAAACATGTACAGAAGGGAATTAAAGTAGCATCAAAATACCTACTCAATTTCACATGCAAAAATTTAATAGAATACAAAGTTTTTTATCAAGTGATGAGTTAAGGTTGAATATTAACAAAACAATGTGGTTGGTGCATTGACTGTAGTACTACACCACGATTAACATACAACAAAAATGTTGTCAGCGTGTTATGATATATCAAGCCCAGGAAAAATATTTTGTTTTTGTACTCTAATAATACAATAACTAATATGCCAATTTGTAGGAGCGATAATACAAAACTCAGGCTGGAAACAGGTGTTACTATGCAAACAGTCAAAGTATATATTTTGAAAACCAAAGGTGATGTATAAAACTCTGATACGATCAAGAATTGTGTGAAGGCCAAAACTCGCCCAGAGCTGTAGCACTAAAAGATGGTGATGATAATGATGATGAATATACAGTTTTGTAATTAAAACATTTAAATTTAAAATAAAACTATTTGCATTATAGAAATTAATTTTTATTTTTTGTATTTATTCGCTACAAGCTATGAAACATACTTGAAAAAATTCTTCAATCCATATTCAAATGTTCGATTACAAGGGTATGCTTTAATGACTTACTCGCTTACTTGCTGGGCGCTACAGACCTTGAATGTCCTGGGCCTGAAGCAAATTTGTCCTCCACTAATCGAAGCCAAAAATTTCGATTTCGGCCAATTTCGGCGAGTTTTGAGGTTAAAAACTACTTTTCCAGTCCTTGCCGGAAGTTGAAAATAGCACCAATCGATTTAGTTAATAAAATTCTTATTTAACTTTAAGATAACAGCTCCTTCCCTTCTTAAAATGCTGATACGCATGCTCTGGAATACCGGGTATATCACGAGGCAAATCTCTTGTTACAGTATAATTTTTTCTTGTTTTGATTAATCAGGAACTGTATGGAATCTCGAAAGACACCCAAAATTAATATGCATTAAATGGACGTGTGTCTGATAAGTAATTAAATCCATTCATCTACACTCAAAACTGATCAAATATTCAAATTTAAATCCATATTTTGGATTACACTATCAACAGAGTATATGCTAAGATTAGCTATGGTAAGCCATTTTACAACTTACGAGACTTACTAAATTTGAGTCAAGCAAGATCAAGTAAATTTATTTATTTTCGTTTAATATAGTAAAAATAAATTTTTCTTTAATCACAATTTTCAAAAATAAATTTTAGAATTGATAGTAATGTAAAATCGAATTTCCAATTAAATATAACAAGTTTGATATGACCAAATACGACAATGCATAGAGTCCTGTAATTTTTTCTTTTAAATTGCATGGAATAAGTATTTGGGATATTTGTATTTGTTTTGAATAACAAATCGGACTAGTAACCCGCCTAGTCCATAATAAACCAATTTCATTTTACTTAAGTTCATTAGACTTGAATCAAATCTACAGTCCCATATTCAAATCAATGGAATTAGAACAATTCAACCTTCAAATCAGTTTATAAATTTGTTCGTTACACTCTTATAAATTGTCATCCCTCTGCACACAATGTATTCAAATGGAAAAATTTTAAATTCTTTACTCATTTTATATATATAAATATTTTTTTTTTTTTTGCTTTTGACACACTTAAATTATTTTAATCGGGGAATAAAAATGATAATTACAATGTAGGAGGATTTCATAAAATAAAAAAATAAAAAAGAATAATGATTTCAATTAATTCAAATTCTTTTATTAAATCATTCAGTCAGATATAATGCAAAAAATTTCAATGTGCTTGCTTTCAATGCCAACAACAGAACACACGTTTTACCAACAACAACAACAACAGCAATTCAAATGAATGAACCAAACGATTGTAACATGATTTTTCCGCACAAAAATTTATATTTTCTATCATTAATTTTTAACTTTTGATATTATAGTAAAAATTCTTTTGCGGATTATGATGATTTTCTCAATTCATTTGTTATGTATATCCTATACCTATGCTCTTTAACATGAAATGTATATTAAAAATATTTACAAAAATCTGTTGTGTTATTGAATTTATTCTCAGAGGCGGGAAACATATTTGAGTTTCTTGATAATTTTGTAAATTAACATAATGTAGATTGAAACAATATTGAATATTCCCGCAAAGCCAGGTAGAAGCTGGAAAAAAGAGTTTGCTGAACCCCACATTACGAAATATTTATACATCACATACAGTACACCAACGGAATCACCATCGTAATGTTGATATCTTACGTATTGAAGCTAATCATCGTAAATTTTTACGCTTTGTACTACGTGTTCTTCATGATTTGATCCGTTTCATCTTCTTCCTTACGAGGTTGCTTACGAGGATAGGTTGATTACGAAGATAGGTTGTATATCTGAAATCTTTCTAATAAAATCGTTCGGTGTGACATTGTGATTATCCACCAAATGATGACATTGTGATGTCATGATGTG
This sequence comes from Argyra leucocephala, assembly GCA_963942445.1. Classification (NCBI taxonomy): domain Eukaryota; kingdom Metazoa; phylum Arthropoda; class Insecta; order Diptera; family Dolichopodidae; genus Argyra; species Argyra leucocephala. Next base: position 39,044,684 of record OZ012680.1, read on the forward strand.
ATGTGATGACATTATGATTATCCACCAAAATGTTCCTGACAACCTCCTGGCATCTCAAATTAGTTGCTTCTAGGTTTTTCAATAATGACGAATGCCGGACGCGATCAAAAGCTTTGGATATATCTAGGGCTATAGTTTTGGCTTCACCGTATTTTTCTAAGCATCGTTGCCCTTTTTCCGTCATAAAGGTCAAAAGATCACCAGTAGACCTTTTCGAACGAAAGCCATATTGGCAGTCATTTATAAGACTGTTGCCCTCTAGATATTTTTGGAGTTCAAAGTTAATGACCGTTTCCATCACTTTTGATAATACTGAAGTCAAAGCAATTGGGCGATAATTAGAGGGATTGCTTTTTTGGGATTGACTGGGCGTGAGCTATTTTTCATGAAAATGGGTAAATACCAGAAACGTATAATGTATGGAAAAGTTTACTCAGTGGTCTAGCTAGGGTGTTTATACAATTTTTAAGGACTATATGGGAGATATTTATTACAAAATAAAACTTACCATTGGTTGGAACTGCGATGGTCTTGTAAATTCAAATGTTGTTCGTCTATAGTCTATTTAGTATAAAAAAAAGTAAACGTAAAATTAATCTGAAGAAAAACTTTTTCATCAAAATATGACTTCTTGAAATTATGTGTAAAATTTGGGAATTTCGTTTTTGGATTTAGACCCCAACCCAATTATTGTCTATACTAGGTCTATACATAACCATAAACAATTATGTTGGCTTAATAATTTGCCATTTATTTACTCAACATCTTGTCAACGTGGCTAGGCTCACTGTAATAGTTATTGTTGTAGTTCTATTATCATTTTAATAAAGCCATTTATAACTATAACTTGTAAAGCCAATAATGTGTCCTTTTAATATTGATTAAATTTTATTCATTTAAATATTAATACATTATTTTAATATTGAAAATATTATGGGTTATATATAGCAAGGAACTACTCAATATTTGTCGATAAGTATACAAATTTATTTTTTTGTTAATATGCAAGGAAATTCCAATAAAAAAGAAAACAAAAAAAAGATTTCATCCTAAATTTACCAAAAAAAAAATAATATTCAAAAAATTTATTTAAAAAAAAAAAAGATAATTTTATTATTATTGATAAGCACAAAAAACGTTTTTCATGGCAAACTACCATGATGATGATTCCAAAAATTAATTTTTATAAAAATAAAATATTTTCGTGCAAAGCCATCATCAAATTATATTTTATTTCGTGGGGGCGACATCATCAGTACTAACCAATATTTATTTTTTTTTTTTCTTTAAATTGATATTCATTTTTTTCGTCTTTTTATTTTTTTAGCTTCATCATCAAATTATCAGAACCAACGAAAAACAAAAATCAAAAATTTAAAATCAAAAATTAAATATCAAAAATCCATCCAAATATAGAAGAAAAAATATTAAAAAAAAAAAAAAGGTTGGAATTTTTCACAGCATCATCACCTAAAAAATGATCCAAAATAAGCTAAACAATTGATTGCTATTGAGGCATAAATACGCGGAAGAATGAAAAAAATGAGAAAAAGAGAGAGTGAGAGGGACAAAGATGAAGAAGAAAAGAAACCACAACAAATTAAATTCAAAAATTTCAAAATGAATCAACTACAAAATGTTATATATGCATACATACATACACACATTCATGCAATGAGAACAGGAAGAAATTCTTTTGGACAAAAAAGGCTTTAAGAATTTTAAGTGCTTTACAAGGATTATCTGAGTTGACCTTTTTTTTCATTTTAATTTACAAAAAAAAAAAAAACAAAATTTAATTTTTTTGATTCAAATTTTCATGGTCCCGATTTACTGTATGTATTTACTTATAGAAAAGAATTTGTTTTGTTTAGTTTGGAACGGGTGGAGAATCAACGAAGACATTTGGATTTTGAAGTGTTGTTTTGTTTGTTTTTATTGGAGAAATATTTTGAAAATAATTCAGTATTGCCAATTTTTTAAAAATATTTTTTTTAAATATTTGGAAGTGTAACTTCTAGCTAGGGCTATTCTGTTAATATTTTCGATTTTAACATTTTTATGAATATTTACGAAGTTGCTTTGCATGACACCTGTCACACAATGTATATACTTCTGAACAACATAATAATTAATATAAATTTCATAGGTTAGATATTGGGGATGGGTACGCAAGCCAGAGAATTCTTTTAGATTAGATTAGATTTATGTATCGAGTGGACATCTGGCCCTCTATCGCCACAGTCCCAAATAGACTTATTGTGATAATCCACTTTATTGCAATGAGGCACGAAGCTATGTGCGTGCCCTTTATATTTACAGATATTCAATAGATTCTTCATTTACTCGAAATATTCTGCACAAATTGTTTTCGGTTATGCCGAAGATGATTCTCTACAGCCATTTAATATCTCAGATCCTATACCTATTGAAACTCAGTAGAGTTTTAGTTTTCTTCAGCGAACGTTTGGACACGAGTATTTTAGCTTTACTATTGCCATTAGCCGAGAAAGCCTTATTTTCTTACTTCATTCACACCTTTAACTACATTTTGGTTGTGGTAGTAAGAGAATCCCACCAAATAGGCTGGCATAGACTTCTTAACACCGATTTTGTTCAATCTTTATGTTAGATGGTCATTGAATAAGGGGTTATGCATGTCATTGTTCGACTACCTCATCACAGTGTTCGTATGCAGATTATTTGTATTCTTTCTGTCTTTTGTCTACATCCTTTAAAATATTAGAAACTATTTAATAACAAATGAAACTGCCATACTCGTTCAAACGCAACAAAACATAGAGATATTCGACTAATTAAAACTCAAGTGGCAAATACGGAGAAAAATGTTGAATTTACGGAAAAAAAAATTTCCATAAGTTTTCTCTATCTTGAATATTGCGAAATAATTGTGGTGAAGTTGCTTTGTTATAAGATCCGCACGGAAAAATGATGAACCGCAACGCCAGCGATGAATTTCAAAAAATTTCACAGAAGAAAGTTAATGTGACTACAATATTTTAGAACAATTTCTGACAGGAAATTCAAGTCCAAAAAAATCGTAACGGAGAGAGTCATAGCTCCGATGTAGTTTACTTTAGACATGTACACAGATGTGATATACACAGATGGAGTTAAAATAGGTGAAATGTAGAATAGGAATTTTGTTTGAAGATCCTATTATAAAAACAAAAACAAAAATAAGTAGAAATGCCACGTTTATCCAATGTGAAATCATGGCAATAAAGAGAGGAGCGAAAATTATTCTAAATACAGGAATAACCGTAGATAGTTTAATTTTTTGCTGTGATAGCCAGAGAACTAAGAAATCGTTCAAAGTGAAAACAGTATCGACAATTTCGACAATTTGCTGCAGAGAAGCATTAAGCTCCTTAGAAGTATTGAATGACGTTTTATTGTACTGCGGCCATTCAGGCGTAGAGCTGAATAACAAAACGAATAAACTTGCATAAGAATACTCAAGAAAGAACGACCTTGAAGAATTAATAGTAGTACTAACATTCATTAAAACAAATACACTGAAATGGAAAATAAATGTTTGGAGAAACTCGGAAGGAGCTAACCCAACGAAAATTGAGGAGGAATACTGGGGAGTAGTAGATGCGGAAAAGATGAAAATTATATTGACAAAGTTAAGGCATATGTATTTTTTTTTTTTTTATATAAATAGCCAAAACACTAGGTTATACCGTTATACCGATTGGTACGTTTGGGTGGGAATGAGGACAATTATGAACGAAGGTGTTCATGTTCGTCTGAAATGTATTTAGGTCATAAATATAGAATTTATCATATTTTGGGAACATATAAAATAAAAATTGGTTCCACATTCGGAATGTTGAGGTTATAAACGAATTTTTATAAGGGATATCTAGGGATTTGTACGGTGTAGGGATATACACATATGACGACCTCATGTAGATTTTGACACTCTGCAGATTTTTCAGCACCTTCATGCATATTCCGACAATCTTGTAACAAATAATCTATGAAGAGGATGCGGAGAAGATGTATAAATGTAAAGAACGAGAAGTGTAAACATCTTAGAAGGGTACTATTGGAAAAACATCTCAGGAGTAAAAATAAAACAAATTGGCGCAAATCATTAGATTCAATAAGTGAAATCGCTGAGTAGGTAAGGATAAAGTTAGCTGATCTGGTTTCTTTTGTCCATTCTATAAACCCCCAACTAACCAGATTTCATACAATATGGTAATACTATTAATCATATATTAATAGCAAGACAATCAGAATTTATTGTGACATGCTAATAATGTGCAACATTGTTGCAACATTGTTGTCTCTTTCATGTTTTGTTTTTTTTTTCTATTTTTCTTTTAATTGTTGTTGTTTTTTTGTTACAAAGAATAAATTCTTTTTAATATTTTTTGTTTTTTTTTGCTCTTTAGTCAGTCGATTATTGATATGAGCAACATTGTTATAAAAAGTTTTTCTATAGAAATTCTTTTCTTTTTTTATTATGATTTTCATTTTTTCTTCTTTTTTTTGTGTTTCGTTTACTTTTCGTTTACTGCTATTTTTTCATATGGCTTTTTTCCAACATTTTAACTCTAACGTCTGAAAACCTATAAAAAAGCAAAAAAAAAATTGGAATGTGACCAAATTTTTATTGCTGTTGATAAATTTGAAGTAAAAAATAGAAAGAAAAACAAAAATTTTATCACGAAATATTTTTTTAAATTTTTTTTTTTGGTTTTTCTTTTTTTTTTTTTTGTTTGAAAATGTCCTCCTGGTTTTTAGTTTCATTTTATATTGAAATACAGATTAAAAAAAAGTGTTTTTAATTTTTTTTTTGTTTTTTTTTTTAGGTCGAACATACTCGTATTCTTGATGTTATAATTTAAAAATTATTTCAAGATTCAAAGGACTTAAGAAGGTAAGAAGATGAATTTATGAATTGATGGAATGCATTTTTGACTTAAGAATTTTATCAGATCAAAACAACATAAGAAAAAAGTGATCTCATGCGAGAGAGAGAGTGAGAATGTGTTGTTTTATTTTCGTGTTGATAAGAATTTTTGCACTAAAGAAGAAAACTAGGTATGGTATTTTTTGTTTTTTTTTTGGCAATACAAAGGTCATATTAAAGACGTATATTTTGTTTGTCAATTTTATTTTAGCGGAATTTATTTTAGAAGAAGACTTCATCCATTATGCCATTGATCCATTACAGACTTCTTACGAATAATTTCTGTAATGGATCAACATAGAATATTAAAGGTAATATTTTTTATTTTTTAATAAGTCAAAGTTCTGAATTGGTTGTCTTATTTGCAAAATTCTATTAATCGATCAACTTTAATCGACCGTGTTAAGTATGGGTTGTTTTAGTTTTTTAAATGCATTCATTGAGTAATTGAGAGAAAATTCCAGCGCCCAGCTGAAATATTTCAAAAACTAAAATAGTTATAGATTTGAAAATTTGTAATTATGTGTTTTTTTCAAAAATAAGTAAACCTGTCTCTCTGTCGTTTTGCAAAATTCAGACTGGATGTGGTAACTGTCATACCCTAGCACCCATCAGAAATATTTCAAAATCCAAGGGTACTGCAAACCTGAAATTTTTTAATTGCGTAGGTTTTGAAAATAAATAAAAACGTATTTTAGTTGGATTGGGTAGTTACCTTATAACTCCCAACATCCATCTGAAATGTTTAAAAAATTAAAAGTGTAATAGATTAATTGCTTATCGGTTTAATCAGGTATTCTCGAAAAAATAAATAAAAATGTCTTTTACGGTTTCCGCAAATTTCGATTGACTGAGAAGAATTTGTAGTGAAAGTAAATTTTAGATATATTTGCCCCCGGAACTTATTTTAGTTTAGGGAAAGAAGAATTTCGGAAGATTTAAATGATAAAATTGAAATAGCGATGATCTAGGTCAAAGAAAATGAAACTCTGAGCTAGTCAACGGTATTTCTAAATTAGTTGGTTTTGACAAGGTTTGTGACATTTCTTTTACACCATCTAGAACCAGAAAAATAGGAACTCCACTCCAGTCATACTTCCACGATTCCAGTCACTTTGAAAATAAATTCGAACAACTTTAAACCTAATAAAAATTTTGAATTGGCCTCATGTGTTTAAATACCTGTAATGGTATTTAAATTAGGTTCATTTGATTTTTAAATTAGGTTCATTTCTTTGAAGTAAATTTTATATATTTGAACTCGGATTATGCTGGGTGACTTTAGTAGTAGTAATCTAAAAAAACGAAAACGAATGGTGACATAGGCTACCTTGGCTAGAACAAAAAGCTTGTATTCAGTTCCCGTACTTATATATCAAGGGTGGTAGCGATCAGAAAAAGTCACCGGCCGATAAGAAACTATGCCACCAAGCTGGATAATCTGTTCAACTTTCATTGTCGCTACTGCAGAAAAAAAATACGAGACAGAAACTCTTGAATACTTCGTTTGTAGCTGCCCTGTGTTATCCAAAGCTAGACTGCGGATTTAAGATGAGAACTAATAATGTAAGAAATATTGCGTCTAATAATTCAATAGATGGTTGACTCGATTCTTGAGTTTTAATTTAAGATCTTATAAAACAAACAGCAACAACGAATGAGCCATTTTAGTCATGACAGGACAATGGCAAGACCTAATGGAAATTGTCTTTTCCGAAACCTGGTAAGTTACGTTTTACCAACCATCCTTATGTAAATTTCTAGCCATTTTCAATTTCAGATGGCTTTTGGATTTAGATCTTTTATTCAACCGTGATAGGATATTGTCAACTGTTCCTTCATTAAACCACAACTATCACGTTATTAAAAAAATTAATTGTTGTGGGATATATTGCCAGGCTTTTAATAATTGTTGTGAATTAAATATTTGATAAATATTCCAAAATGCATATTAATTCAGTCTTTTATATATAAAATTTCAACAAATTATGGTAGGTAGGACATATAAAAAGGTAGTGTAGGTAAAACTAATTGAAAATGCTTTGGAAGGCCATTAAAATTATATATATAATACCTACCGTAAGTTGTTGAGATTTTATGTAGTTTTTTGTCTTTGATCGGAAATAAATATGGCAGCATAGAATAAAATATATTATAAAATTTATATGTAGATGTGAAACCTGTAGATATAAGCGATTTGTGAAAAATAAAACATTTTTCAAAAATTGTCAATTCTTAGAGAAGTGTTTTTGGTAGGCTTAAAAAGTTTCAACATTCTCAACGATTATTTTTTCAAATCACTTTTTGAAGATTATAAAATTAGTCAAGACATATCATTGATGTAATTCTTGTTAATCCCTATTTAACTGGTGAATTCGAATCAAATTTAAGTTATGATGGTTGTCTACTATCTTATTCTACATGTACTTATTTTCATACAGTATTCACTCGGTAATCAAATCAATCTATCGCATCTTACTGGTCTCCTCCCATATTATATTTTAATTTTCAATGTATGTACTAATCAATTCGACCACCTTTGATCTAAATATATATTTCAAATATTTATAATATTATAACAAATATATGTACATATATTGAAAAATTTTTATCTCATTTTTAAATCATTATGTATATACTAAGTATGTATAATATTATGAACATGAAAATAACAACAACAGCAACAATAGTAAAGAAAAAAATAACGAGGTATTTTAACTAGCTTCTTTAACAAATTAATCAAAATTATATTCTCTATTAAATATACATATCTATACGAATTTAAAATTATAATCTAAAATCTGTCTTAAGGTAATTGTTTTCATATATTGTTTCTATTTTTTTTTTTTTATTATTGAAAATATTTTTTTTTTTACCTAAAGGTATACTCTCCTAAGTACTTAAACCCATTAGACTTACTACGAATAAGAAAACAAAAAAAAAACAACAAAACCAAAAAAGAAAAACAAGAATCGAATGATTTTATTTATTTTTTTTTTTCAAAATTCTATAATTTTTCATTGAGACACCAATCGATGAAATCGAGAAAATTACATCACCTAAGTATAATAATAAATACAATAACAACAACAATAACAAAATATTTAGCAATAAAAGAGAATATTGTATAGAAAATATTTCTCAACCTTGACCAGCCACATTAGAACCAAAAATAAAAAAAAAAATAAAAAAAAAATTCAAAAATAATATTGAATAATATAAGTATGTACGTAAAATACTGGTAGGTTTTATTCGTGAATAACTCTAAGAAATTAATGGAATCTGTTCTGTGTACTACAAAAATAAAAACAAAAATAAATCGATCTAGATAGATTTTAAATTTAACTAAAGAGCTGTAGGAATTTATTTTTTCAACAAACTCTTTTTTACTATATTTAATTTTTAATTTTATATAAGAGAATGTATGTGTGGATGTGTGTCTATCTATACAAATGTGTACAATGAAATGATATTTCGCATAGATAATAACAAAAACAATAATAAACAAAAATATCCAACATATTTTATTACGAATTGTTACTCTCTTTTTGTTTTATTTTTCTTATTTTTTTTTTTCTATAATATTCCTTCTAGTCAAGAATGAATCAAAATTTTTGAATTTTTCATATTTTTATTGAGGGTGATCTTATGGTTTCATTATTGTGTCTATTATCATAGGTTATGTACAAAATTGTTGTATCTTGTATAAAATATTTATGGTAAACTGATTCTGTGTAGCAAAATCTAGAAAGAATTCGAAAACTCTTTGTATTAGATGGACCCATCACATCCTACCCGCAAAAGGGTCCTAAGTTTTCCCCACTTAAAAAAGTACCTCTTTCCATTTGAAAATCTCGATACATTTATTGGGTTTGACAAGGATATCTTGCTCGCCATTCGCAACTCAAATTGGAGCTTCAGTTTTTTTATATTTCATTTATTCTGCTACATTTATAAGACGATTACTCTTTTAAGCGTTTAACTAAAATTCATAATTTTTAAAACTAACAAAACCAAATAAAAAAAATAAAAAAATAAAAAAAATAGTAAAGGAAAATGTAAAAATGTAAAATATAAAGTGCTTATACATAACTGGATTAAATTACTAAATTAATAAAAATAAAACATAATATACATATGTATAAAGATTCAAAAATAGATACATCAATGCTAAATACCAAATCTTATATACTTAATAGATAATGTATATTAATATATGCCTGTTGAACTGAAATAATACACTTGCATGCCTCTACTCATGATTTCTAAAATATTCTCTCCTAAGCTTAGTAAACCTGTTAATGTTATTAAAGCGCAAAATCAAGCTCGGCGTGAAGTTCCAAAAAATGATAGCTCCAACAAAATAAAATAGGTGTCTTAATCGACTCCAATGGCAATTAACTATAAAATTCATATTTCGTATTGATCTACCAGTACTGATTGACTTTTCAGAAAGGCATGATGGCATTAGATTTATTCATGTTTCTACGAAAAGCTTCTACTTTCAATAAGACTTCTACGAAAAGAACTTAGATCAGTTTCATTAAATATAATTTTTGTTAGTTAGCTTGCTCCAGAGAACATTTTTTACTTCCAGTTAATATAGGATTTACCCTATTTAAATTTTAATATATAAGATATTATTATTGTTTTAGTATTACAAGTACATATCTTAAGAATATATTCTTTACATTTTTTTTTCTTAGTTTAAATTCTAAAAACAAAAAAAAAAAATTTGTTTATAGCCTAGAGTGTTTCTGGTTCGAAACAGTAGTAATATTGTCGATTGTTCGACAACTATATGGTTAATATATTTATGTAAAAATATTGTGGTAATAATAAAGGAATTCTTTGCAGCATTAAAAATACGGGTATATTATATAATTTTGAAGTCAAAGAGTTTATAAAATATTTTGATTATTTTTTTTTTTTTAAATTCCAATTCAATGGGGATCACAAAACTATTTCGAATTGAATTTAATTTATTTATGTTCGAAATAAAATTTTGTTTTTCAAAATGGTGAAATTTTAATGTTATAAAATAATGTGAACTGTGAAGTCATACAAATGACATACTTTCACTTGTTTTGGTGTTTTTAATGGAATGTAAAGACAGGTCTAACAACGAAAAATAGGAGAAAATAGGAAATTAGATGTAAAGCTATACCTTGTATCATAAGCTATGAGCTATGGTCACAGTAGCAGGTTAAATATTAAAATTAAAAAAATCATAAATTCTAAAACCTGAAATCGTATTTCAAATTCGAACCATAATTCACTTGGCGCAAAAATAAAAAAATAATAAATTCTAAAATGTTTAACGAATGTTAGAAAATGCTACAACCAAGTGCATTATCGAATTGGAAAAATAAAATAAATCATAAATTCTAAAATCTTTATCGAATGCTAGAAAATGTTACAACCAAGTGCATCATTGACTTGAAAAATAAAATAAATCATAAATTGTAAAATGTGTATCGAATGTTGGAAAGTGCTACAACCAAGTGCATTATCGAAATGAAAAAAAAAAATAAATTCATGAATTCTAAAATGTTTAGCGAATGTTAAAACCACGCGCGTTATCAAATTAGAAAAATAAAATAAAATCTTAAATTCTAAAATCGAATTTTAGAAAATATTACAGCAAAGTGCATTATCGAGTTAGATGAGTGAACTCAAACTTGTTTTGAAGAAATAAAATTAATACTCAATAATTAGTATGGGGCTGAAAATTACAGTATAAATAGACATTGGTTTTCATCACTCCTATTAGGCAGCAATCAGTTTCTTTTTTCTTTAAATTTTTCAAAGTAAATAATAAGCTTACTATTCTATCTAGTACCTTTAGTTTTTAATATTGTCTAGTAGAAGAGTAAACTATTAAAAAGCTTCAATCCTAATTTTTTCTTCCTACAAAATTTAGATATAACCACAGATTAAAACTCTTTAATAGTTGTCTCTTCTACCAGAGAATATTATATTGAAAGTATAGTCTATAAAAATACATTTTTAGTGAGAATTACTTTAGGTTTTTTTTATAATGACTACTTTGGTTTGATCATCGCATCATTGAATCTTCAAATTTCATTAATAGAAGGTGAATATGAAATTCAATAATGTCATATAAATTGAAATATAGTGGAATGATAATCATATTACAGGAATTAACAAATAAATGAAGTAAATAATTTGATTACTGTGATGTCGGCTATTTAATTAGTTCAAACAATCTACACATTCAAAAACACAATATAATGAAGTATTATCTATTCCCAGCATAACATTCACCGGTCAAGCGTTAAAATATAACTCAAAACAAAGTTTTATATTTTCGCAAAACAATTTTTTTTTTTTTTACCATATCGTCCAATTGCATAACATATTCGTTATGTAGAATATTTCTTTCTTTTTCTAATCTTCTTGTTGTTACCTCCGTGGAGTCACCGATATACCATTCTGGTTTCCAATTTTCTTTTGCATATAACGGAGACACTATATGAAAATGAAGAGGATGGTTATTTTGTAATTTCAGCACCAACTGAAAAAGTCTATATTACCCTTGATATGCTCCCTGTAATATCTTGGTTCTAGTGTTTTGCCTTTAAGAAGGAAATTTAGTAAATCTAGTGAATTTTTAAATGCGGAAAAGTAAGATTTATCACCATGACAACAATAGGAATATTTTTTTTTCTGCTGGTCAATATTTTACTTTTCAAAGTAAATATTCATTTGAACTTGCATTGGTGAATTAGAAACATTATAAGGTGACTAAATCAAACACACTAACCAGGGAAATTTATAATTTTTTAATAGAAATTCATTTTATTTTTTGGGTAATTTTAATTGTTTTGATTTTTCATTACATAACTTAGGTAGAATCACCTTTTCGTGCTTAATTAAGTACGGTACTGCTATATAGTTTTATTGTGAAAATGCTTAATAATTTATTGATTTTATGATATTTTGCTATTTGGTTCTTGTACTAAATATAAGTTTTCATATATATGGGTTTGCAACTTGGATATGTTTATTTTTTACAAATGATTTATTTGAAAGATAGGGACAAAAATTAGTACTTTTTAATTTTTTTTTATTTTTAATCGGTAATTTTTTGCGGTAATATTTTTTTATTTCTTAATCGGTAATTTTTGCGGTAATATTTTGAAAAACTTTCTATCACTGTTTTTTGATTTAATTTACAGAGGTGGAAAGTTTTACAGACATTATTAGCTTATTAATATATTAGATGCTAAGTGTAGGTGGTGGTTAGTGAGAACTCAATGTGTATATACATATATTTAGTGAATATTGTTTTGTATTAAATTCCCTCTGATGAAGTTTTTGTATGGAATATTTGGATTTATATTTTTTCTGAATTTACAACAACCAAAAGTTATGTATGCAAAATAAAAAAGCTAGAGATACACTTCTTACATTACTAAGCGAGTATATTTGTGCTTTTAATATTATAATTTGGTACACTTTTGAAATGAGTCAATAGTTTTTTGATTTGAGGGACTTTGGAAAAGAATCAAGATATGTTTAGTAAAATATTTCACCATTTTACTAGAACTGCTAGAATTGTTGAATTGAAATCATAGTTTTGAATTTTAGTAACAAATCATCTTTAAATACTGGGAGTAGTAGTAGTAGTATTGAAGTAACTATTTAACAACACCTAGTCTAATTTAATTTTTAAAAATAAATTCTTATTCGAAATTTTTCTTCAGTCCTCACTAAGCACATTTGCTATTCTCAAGGAAAACTACAAAAACAAAACAAAAACGATAAAAAAAACAAAATGTAAAATAACTAGAATCAAAGTCAAGAAGGTGGCTAATTGGATAAAACAAAACATTTATTACATCAAATATTCAAATTAGTTAAGAAACATGGAATTATTTAATTTTTTTTTTGTTTTTTTTTTTTTGTTATTGTAGATTTCCAAATCGTATTCTAAAATACTAAATAAAATCATTTTTAAAAAATCACGAACAGCAGAAATAATATAATAAAAATTCCTGACCTTTTCTGAATTACAGTAGAATTTAAAATAATCAAAAAAAAAAAACACAATGTGCTTCCCTCTCAATTCAAAATGTGTCATTAATAACGTCTTTCCTAGGGGTATATACAATTATTTTAGTTTCGAATTGAAAATATGTATATAAGTATAGCTATTGAGATTTAGTTATACAGAAAAATAAAAATATCGAAATCGAGTCAATTGGAATCGATTTGACAATGGTGTATATTTGAAGACAGTTCATAAAAATTTTTGATTTGTTTTCAATGCTACCATTATTTGTTGTTATTCTAGATTTATGCTAACTATATTGTAACGAATTTTTGAAATATTGCAGATTTTTAATGGTAGGTAGTTATTATATATATTAGTTCGATTTATTTAAAATTGGTTTAAAATCTGCAAAAAAATATTTTTTGTTGTAAATGTAAAACTTATGTTTGCAGGGTGGAAGTATTTGATTCCATACTGTATTTCACTGTTGTAGGAGTAAATATTTGGTTCCATAAAATCTAAGTTGGTTTATTTTATCAATCAATAGTCTGAGATTTGTAGAAATTTAATGTATAAGAATAGGTATATGAAAAATGCTTTGTCTCATTTTCCTCTCTGGAGTCAGTCTTTGAATTCAGTATACCTGTATAGTAAAGGTATTATTTAAATAAAATTATGAAATTAAATGACTTAATTTAGCAGATTCGGTATGCAGAATGAAGTTTGCATTTTGAATCCTTTAAAACACAAACCTCAATTACCTTACTTAAGTCGTTATATTAGTCAGCTACAATGGGTATTTTCATAAAGTTAACAGGACCATACACCCCAAGCACTGTCAAAGCATACAGAATGTAATTTTATTAGAGCATACTCAGAGAGTTCTGATTTATTAAATGAATAACACAGAACTAAAGTTGTCATAAATGTCATTTTAGTCATTTAAAGTTATTACAACTTCACTCACCTTGAATGCTAAATCGGAAATTATTTCAATTGTTATCTTTATTTAAAAATTTATTATGTTATTTACCGTCAAATTTAGCTATTTAACCAAAAATAAATTAATTTACAAAAAACTAAATATTTTAAATTGACCAATAATTTAACATTTTTTATTAAATTTCAACGACATAAATTTCGACAGATAGTAATTTGAGATAGATGCTCGCCAATTTTATAACGAGAACAGAGACAAACGCTCTGAACGCACTGTGGTTGAAAAAATGAGCGCAATTTTTACGCTATAAGTGCTCCGCCCGAACAGCCAAATGTCACAAAAAGGTGACAATATGTTGACAAATTTTGTTGAATTGTCGACAAAATTTTGTGACAATTTTTGTTGAAAATAGATCGGTAGGGTTGACCCTATTTGTCACAGTATAAATGACGATTTTGTCAACATTTTGTAGCTAATTTGTCATGATTTTGTGGGTTATTTTGTCAACGTTGTGAATGATTTGTGTCATCAATTTGTGTGACAGTTTTTGACAGTTTTTTCAGTAATTCAGAAGGATTTTTAATAGTAAAACAATTTCTTTTTTATATAGGTATATTATATATTTTATTCTATCTATAATTTATTCTATACAATACATTATACTATAACAATTAAAAAACCAGTTCTATTTCAATTGTTTTTAATTACAAAATTCATGCATATTTTTAAATAACCTTTTTTGTGTTTTTCAAAATACAAAATGTCAAACCAACACCGATTCTCAAAATTGTTGGATATAGACTTATGAAAAGAATACTAAAAAATATTAAAATAAATAAAAAACTTACAAACTCTGTCACCCAATTTTCACATATTGTTGACCAAAAATTGTCATGACAAATATTTGTTAACATTTTGTGGAAAAATTGTTGATAGATTTAAAACTACAATTTTTTAACCAATTTTGTCGACAAATTGTCATCATAACTTTGATGACAAAATGTGCCCACATTTTTCTGACAATATGTTGAGAAAATTTGTCATGACAATTTTTGGTTACTGGGAGAGCTACAAAAGGAACACACATATTTTTTTTGATAGATCGTGCTCTGCAACAATTTATTTTATGAAAATACTCAAAATAACTTCAATATTTGACATATTGACATATTTTAAAAATTGATTTTTTGGCATAGTCGAGGTCGTTAAAATTTTAATTATTTTAAAAATAAAAAAAAACCCTAAAAACCTCATTTTTTGATCTATTAAAACAAAATGTGCAATTTTTTTTTCATGTGAATGAAATAAATTCAATTTGAAAATCCAATCAAAAGCTAACTAACACGGTTTATACTTCCTTAGAAGACTCCTTGACCGAGGTTATTAGAGATTGATTTAAATTATTTTTTTACAAATTTCCAAATTGCCTAAATTTTATTTTAAATTTCTTCAAATCGGATCAATTCAAATATTTTAATAAAATTTCTTGGATTTTGAATCCCACTGTCCATTTTTTCTAATGTACATACTATATTATATATATTAACATTAAATAATTGTAAACTTCATAATTTCATCAAACATCACCTGTGTTAGCAATTTGTTATTTATTCACAGTTTCTTGACACTCACTGAAATTTCTATTGTAGTTGATGGAAATAATATTTAATGTGCTACATAAATACTCATTGACTCTAGTAATAACTTGTGGACTTAATTTTTTTAGTTACTATTTTACTTTGCATTTTTGTTACGCAATATTTTAATATGTAGAGTTTGTAGTTATATATATATATATATACAGTTAGTTAATAAGCTCAGAATTAATTTTTCAAATTCAATTTGCAAAAAAATTAGTAAATGCATTGGAAAGAGACAACAAATAACAGGGTGATGCAACGAAAATTTTGATTTTGAAAACTATTCAAATTATGTATAAAATGTCATCTGTCAAATAGGATAAAAAAATAAATTTGTTTAGAACCTTCCATACCTTCTTATTCAATACAGAATGTTTAATAGAGGTTTCAGCATAGCTCCGTAATACATTGTGATTTCGGAAGGTGTGCTTCTGTTTCTTGACACTTGTTTTTTTTTACAAGTAGAAGATTAATTTTTAGGAACTTTGACAATGGCGGTGTCTAGACGATGGGTTATTCAGTCAGTTTTCACTGTCAATTAAAACTGAGAAGTGTCTACACGTTCAGTTTTAAATGAAAAAATTTACAGATGGCGAAAACTGAGAATTGTCATTTAAGTCACAAGTGGAAGTGAAACTTAAATAATAATAAAAAGTAATTTTTAGAAAGTGAAGCATTTTTTATTTGTTTGGTTCGTTTTAAGAAAGAATAAATGCTTTAATTTAAATTTTTAATTCAAATAATGCTGTATATTTTCAAATTAAGATTAGAAAAGTTGGCTATGAAATTCGGAACGATTAAAATCGATAAACTGACGACAAGTTTAAAGCATTTCAACTTTTGTTATTTTTTTCAAACAACAACCAAATATATCATACAATACAACCACAAAAACTGACAGTGTTCACTGATCATCTAGATACCGCCATTTATAGGTTTTTTTGTTTACTGGATAGTAGATTAATCTATTTTTATTAAAACATATATATATTTACAATAAAAGAAACTCTTCAGCTTCATCTGCGACAATTTACTTATTTAGGAGGATTTCGACATGTTCCAATTTATCATCACGGTCAGTTTTTTCTGTGATGGTTTTTACAGAACGATTTCCTGAACGATTTCCTGGACGGTTGATTCTGATTTGTTATTCAACTATCAAAATCAACCGTAACGGTAATTCCGCAAATGTGGAAATCACCTTTTAATTTTTTAAATATTATTTATTTATTTATTTCATCGTCACTTTAAAAAAGTAATTCTGCTCATTGTATATACATCAAATTAAATGTAGTTAAAACAGTATAGAAAAACAAAATATTAACAACCAGTTAAAATGTGTAAAAAAATTATTTTAAAGCTATACAAAAATCAACTGAACTTAAAATTAGTATTCACTTAGTTTAATAAAAATCGTAGCTATGAATTGTTTCCATCGTTTCAATTTATCATGGACAATGTGTATTTTATTGATATATCTTAAACAACAACCTCATACGTAAAGATTTATTTCAAAAAATAAAAATTGTTGCGATAATTTTTGTATGTTAAAATCATTAATAAATTGAGTGAAATTTTAAATCGAAATAATTGAACATTTTAATTGCAAATTAAAAAAATATTTGAATTCGCCACGTCTCCTTTTAAATATCTATCATTTAAAAGAATAATAATGAAAATTTGTTTTTAAGTAGTTCAGATATTTGTACCATATTTTTTTTTAAATTTTCAGATGAAATATAATGCTTAGTATAAAATAAAAAAAGAGAGGGCAAAATTCATTTTTAATATCTTCATATTTAATATGTAGATAGTAATAAGTAAAGTTGTTATGTTTTTAAATTTAGTGTTATATTATTTCATTTGTTTTATGGAATTGTGTTGTTCATCATAGATCTTTTAAATTATTTGAATCCAAAAAATGCTTGTTAATATCCGTTTTAAATGTATTGTACTGGTAGATTGTTGTATAATTTGATAGCATTATTGTATATGCAGTCATTTCTGATTGCGGGAACTATTCTGTTCACTTGGAGTAAATTTCATGATCTTGTATTATGTTTGTGTATTTCGTTTATAGTAGATATAGTAGTTATTTGTTTTCACATTTAATATAATTTATAGAATTTTATGATGAGCCCATTAACCTCCTTGGTTTTGTCGGCTCCACAATATGTTTACATTTTACTTATATTTTTTAAGTCTTAAGCTTATTTGCTGAAAGGTTCAATTTGCCATATTAAATTATATTTTTCCCATATAATTTTGTTGCACTTCAGGTATATTTAATTCTAAGAAAATAATTTGTGTTCAATATCAAATGATTACTTCCATTTTGGCTTCTTTCGCCAATTTTATTTATTTATTTAAATTATTATCTCAAAAAGATCTAAAAGCTCGTACAAACCTCGTGTATTTAATTGTTTTTTTAGTACATTATAAGCTACATAAAAAAGAAAATAAGTGCAAATTTAAATATTAAAAATACAGAGACTTAAAGGCAACAGAAAAAAATTCATATTAGTTAATGTTAAAGATATTGAATAAAAAAACAAGACAAGTTAATGATTATACATAAAATAGAAATATAGACATAAAATAGAACAAAATACCAATACGTCAGCGTCTTCAATTTCAGCAATATTTCCAGCATGTCCAGATAACCGTAGACCTTTTACTTTTTATATACATTTTTTATTGCCTCAAATAGTTTTTGTATTTTATATTTTGATAATAATCCACTGTTGCCCAGAGAAAAGTGCTGTGAAATACGTATGAAAGTGCTGTAAAACAGTGAACTTTTCCACTATGGTTGTATTCTATAATATGGTACATACTTCTTGAACATACCTGCAATTCTTCTGCCAGTTTATAATTGATTATTAATTTGAATTAGACTAGTCCAGTTAACAGCCAATAATAACTCTAATATACTTGTAGATCATCGTCTTCATTATAATTTGCTTGTTATATTTTATATTTAACTTATTGTTGATATTTTGTTTTGTTTATATTGACTGTTAATTTGTATATAGACTCATCTAGCTATTATTTTTTTTAGATCAATATTCATACTATAATTTATAATTCATACTGGTTGTTTCTAGCATATAAATCTAGCAAACCTTCCGCATACAAGACAATTTTCCCATGTAATTTTGGCTCAGAGAAGTTGTTAATGTATCGTTATCAAATAACGTTGAGCCTAGTTAACTATATTGTATTATGCCGCAATTAATATTTTTCAAATTGTTTTTTTTTTTTTTTTTTTCAATTCATTTTTTAATTCAATTCATTTATGTTGGCCCATAGGTGGCTTCTATGTTGGCCTATAGTTGCCTCATATTAAGTAGTACCTAAAATTGTCTTGCCTCTGGGTGTATTTTTTAAAAAGAAATAATCAATAGTACTTACATAGTATATAAGAGGTATTACTATAACAACGTCACTAATACAAAATAATTTTTTGTTTTGTAGGTACATTTTTGTACGGGGACACCTTATATAACAAAAAAGAAAAATGAAAAGCAAAATAAAAAAAAAAAAGTTAATAAAATTAAATTTTCCATGGAAAATTCTTTCACGTATTATTATGAAATTTTCTTTTCTTTTTTTTATTTGTTTTTGTTTTTTTTGTTTTGATTTTTAGAGTGTTGCACTCTTATAGCTGAGCTACTTTATATTTGGGTATATATGTATAAGATTGCGAGAAATAAAATAAATAAAAAAATTTATTTTATTTGTTTTGTTTTTTTTTTTTTTTTTTATAAATTTTAAAATTGGCCAAGAGATGGTATTTTGTTGATTTTGGTTTTTGATATTTTGATTTTATTTTGATTTTTTTTCTATATTTTTGTTGTCGATAGATGACTGTAATAACCACAGAAATTTGTAATGAATGTTGTTGTTGTTTTCCATTTTGATATTGTCAGATTTTTATGGATATTCCAACTTTTAATAATTTGTTAACGTTCATACCTTGTTTTGAAGTTTCAGTTTTTGGTTTGTTGATTTTTTTTTTTATTATTGGTTAAAGTAGTAAAATTGGTGGTTATTTCGTTAAGTATTTAACACTATTTAATATCTAATTTTATTATTATTGCTATTAAGGAGTTTTCTTTTATAAATGGGTAATGAAAATTAAGTGATTTTTTTTTTATATTAAAATATTGAAAAAGGATTGAAGAATGCGGAATTTCAGTTTTGGACATAGTTCATGAAGTTCAATTAATTCAAAAGAGTAAAAAATTTTAAATTATTCAGAATTAATTGTGTGCTATTTTTTCTTTTTGATTTTGTTTTTAGAATTTAAGAAATTAATATTTTGATAGAAAATAAAATATTCATTATGGTAAGCTAATTTAGCTGTTCCAGATCCTTTTTCTTTTTATATTGAACGCTGGAATGTGTTAGTTTGATGTAATTAGTTATAAGACTGATAATCAGTTGCTAAATGCCTAATTTAAATTACAATTTAAATTCAAGTCGAAGGTAATGGTAGCAGAGTTTACTTAGGTTGTATGGATGCTGTGTCATAATTTATCGAGTCAATATTTATTTAGGAAGTTATTATGACCCACAAAGTGAAGCATAACTTTCTAAGGGACTTTTAGTCCCGCTAAAGCGAGTTATTTATTCCTTTACAAAACATTTTATTACATTTTTATCAATTTTTACGCATTTTATTACATTTTGTTGATTACATTTTTACAAATAAAAAGACCTATCAACATGATATTGCGTCGGCTGAGGGCTGAAAAGCTCCACATGCCATCAACTCGTTTTCGAGTAAACGCGATTTGAAGTTTAAAGTTACTTAAAAACAAAACTGTACGATACAATTTTTTTGTAACCTTCACAATAAGTTCATACTTATTTTTTTATTTTAATTACAAAATTTGAATGTCTACGCCTTTTAGTTTATAAGTTATAGGCATTTTTGTTTTTCGAAATCGATTCCCACATGACCCATATCCACATTTTGAACAAGTTGATTTTAGTCCATGCACGTGGGTCAAATTTACCTGGATATGGGTCATTTTATCACTAAACTTTACAAATAAATGTATGGACTACATAATATTAAAAAATATTTCAAAGTTAAAAATCAGTTTATTTCATTCATATCACATTTTCTTATAACAATATCAATATAAAACAAAAACAATGTAACATAAAACAATAATTCAAGTACTAAAAAAATAAAGAATTTAAGATTATTTATTATATATCTTACCTAGGTATACCTTAACTTATAACAACTATTGAAGATGTACGGTTCTATTATGGCGAGAATAACCATACGTTTTTGACATCAATAGTCATTCCCCCCTAATAATAGCGTACGTTTTCAATCACAATTATTTTTTGCTTTTAGATAGTTTTGATAATTTGTTGGCAAGTAAGCCAGCAAATTTTTGATATCATTTATCACTCAGGCATATGGATATGGGACATTTCAGAAATAAACCAATTTTAACGTCAAACTTCATACTAAAATGACCAATATCCAGAAAATGTATGGGTCATTTTATAATTAACAAAGTATTGCAAAGGTGGATATGGGTAAAAGGAAGAGAAAAACGGTTCGAGCCAAATGAAAGAGCGTGTCACGAAACCTGAGAATCTGTTCCTAAGTCAAAAAAAGTGGAAATGGCTTATGGAGCCTTGCAGAACTCAGCCGACGATTGGTCAAAACATCACTGTCGGAGCATTTAATTTTGAGGTAGGTCAGGAATTTACCTATACCTTGGAACCAGCGTTAATTCCACAAACAACATCAATGTGAAGGTACGGCGAAGAATAACCTTTGCAAGCTGTTGTTGCTTCGATTTGTCTAAATATATCTATCCTGAAGCACCAAAGCTCAATTCCACAAAACGTTCATGCTCCCGGTGTTGCTCTACAGATCAAAATCATGCATTAACACTGCCCAAGACATTTAAGCAAGCACTTGGTGTATTCGAGAAGAAAATTCTTCGTCAGATATATGGTTTCGAAAACGATAATAGGGTGTGGATATAAAGCCAAACTCTATATAAACTGTATAATGAAGTGGACATAGCCATGGAAATTAAAATCTATTGAATAGAGTTGCTCGGGCACCTAGTATGCCAAGCATGTCTAGCCAAAAGAAAAAGTTAGATGAAAGTGGTCTAGCCAAAAAAAATTTCGAATTCAGTCCCGAAGAAGGTGTTGGGTTAAATCAAATCTTCTTTAGAAAGTCAAAATACCGGTAGACATTAAACAATTTCGCATCTTCAACTGGAGAGAAGTCGTTCGTGATCGACTGAAATGGAAGACGTTAATGAGTCGAGCTCAGGACGGTTATGTTCTGTTGGCCATCTTAGTAAGTTAGTAAGTATCTTAGATGTAAATAATAATCTGAAAAGACTTGAATTCCTTGAAACTTGGCAAATTTAGTAGAATTAATGCCAGTTTGCAAAAAAACAATTGACAACATTAGATAATTAATAACATCCAGCAGTGGGTAGAAAGTACATCAAGAAGAAGAAAAAAAAATAATTAATAAACATTATTCTTTCGAATCCTAATTTTATTTTTCTATTGTCTCAAATATAAATCAAATTTTTACTAATTTTGTTTATGAGTCAACTTTTTTTTTTATTTTAATTTTTTTATTTAATATAAATTTATCTTGAATTATGTAAAAGTCAAAAGAATAAAATATTTTCTATTTTTGGTAAATATACTACATATGTACGTAGTATCTATAGTACATAGAACATAGAAGACTCAAAAATATAAACGTTAAATATTAACAATTTGGTGTTGGTGGTTCACTTCAGAATTAGTCTTATGACGTGTCACCAAAAATCAATCACACAACTAAATTACTAAATTTTTTCGAATCTTCCTCTAAATGTAGAAAGTGTAAATTTTGCAAAAAAATAATGTTTATGGCAATTAATATAACAAAATTAAGAAAAAAAAAACAAAAATACAAAATATTGACAGTTCTCTCCAAAGTGGTGAGTAACACAAATTTAATTGAATAATTTTCACATTTAAATATCATAGAAAACATTCAACTTTTGAAAATAATTTTTATTACCAAGTAGTTTTTTATAAGCCTTTTTTAATTTAATTTTTTTTTTTCAAATAAAAAACAGCCTTTTTATGTTAAATTGATCCAAATTTGGTCATCAGCAAACACCATGAGGCTTTTGCAAAAAAAAAACAGTATAAAAGAAAATTTGCTACTTTGTTAAAGCGATTTTGAATAAATTTAGCAAAAACACAAATTTTTTTTTTTGTAAAATTAGTTTCCGATTTGAAAAACTATCCAGTAGTATTTGAAAAATAAACAAATTAGATATGGTTGTAAAGACATCATCTATTACGTACCAACGATGTCAGGTTGGTTGGCAATGTTAAATTTTAATATTATAACTATGTAAACAAAGACCAGCCTCTGAAAAAGATTTTTGAATGATCTGTGGGTTTCAGTGAAATACCTTTATATATTATTTATCAATGTGAGCTATTGTATGTTGAGTGGCACCAGATTCATATGAACATAAAAATGTTTTTATCAACAATTTAAGTTAAAATAGATAGAAATCGACGGTTGATTTGGGATATGTATAATGCGGAGCAGGTGGCAGAATTCATTTGATTATTTTGTTCTTTTATCCATCTGTTTTCAGACTCTGCAGAAATAATTTGAGTATAGCCGAAGACTTTTGGAATATTTACCTATCGAATGTTCATTTATTTCAGAATTAGTACGGAAGTCATAAAAACAAGCTCATTGAATAAGCTGATCACATCTATAATAATAAATAATAATAATTCTTTATTTCATTAACAACTTAAGCTAACTTACATACTAAATTTACAAAATTATATAACAAATTAATTCAGATTTCTTAGCATAGTATTTTAATGAAATAACTAGGTTCAATCTTTTATCCAAACGATAACTGGCGATTGAACCCTAAACATCTCTCGTTAATGCTTCAATAGAACAAAGTAATTTCTCAGATATTCGAAAAATTAGTAAAGTAATTTCTATTTTCTAAAAATTAGGCGATAAAAATTATATAAACAACTTTAGGCCGATTCTCTATTTCGTGAGTCTTCAGTAAAATAATAGAAACACATATCAACAATCAACCAACTGAATACCTACAACAAAATACACTATTGTGCGTTATTCAATATGGCTTTACAAAAAACTCCAACACGACCAATGCATTATTTGACGTCGTAACACATATTCAAGAAAGCAAGTGAAATAAAGTAAGCATAATATT
The DNA here is from genome assembly GCA_963942445.1 of Argyra leucocephala. NCBI lineage: Eukaryota > Metazoa > Arthropoda > Insecta > Diptera > Dolichopodidae > Argyra > Argyra leucocephala. The sequence continues at coordinate 39,068,514 of OZ012680.1, forward strand.
CTTTGATTTACCTAAAGAATTTGACCTTGTCTATAGGAAGATACTACTAAGAATTATCTTTGAATGTGGTATAATGGACAAAGAATACAGATGGTTTGAAAGTTACTATGCCAATAGAAAACACAATACTCAGAATGCGAGGATGTAAAAGGTCAAGTAGAAAATATTGAGTATGGTGTGATACAAGGAAGCTCGTTAGGACCAGCCAAGTTTTCTTGTTATATAAGTAGCTTTAATAACTTACAATTATCCGGAAATATACAGATGATCTAGCTGTAGTATATTCAGAGGGTAGTATATACCGAGCAAATACATGATTGGATGGCGCTGCATAAGCTCACAGTAAATGTGTCAAATACAAAATATATGATGATCAAAGTCAAAAATGAGCGAATCACGTTATTCCTACAATGGAATTAAAATAGATAAGACTATTTGCTACAAATATCTTGGTGTTTGGTTCGATGATTCGATGATTAAACTGGAATTGTCATGTAAATGAGCTGATAAAAAAGTCCAGAAGAATCGCTGGTGCATTTAAAAAAAATTGGAAAACGACTACCAGACAAGTTAAAGCTATCCACATATTATAGTCTAGTTCATAGTACAATAAACTAGGGTATAGGAGTTTGGGGAAACACATATGGAAGAAACCTAAACTCTCTCTAAATAATTCAAAATAAACCAATTGAAAATCGGTTTGGGTTGGGTAGAACTTCAACCGATTATATTCACTTCAAAAATTAAAATTTTAAAAATAAAGGTTTCTAAAAGTTAAACCAACATGAAGAACAATTGGATAAAAACAAACATCAAATTAGTCGTTAACAGTCAAATGCATCGGCACAATACGAGACGAGAAAATCAACTGCACATTTAAATGGTGTTGGGGCACACTCAAATGTACATGTCAAATTAATACAGGAATCATGACTTTGAACAACCTGCCTGCGAAATTCCTGGATATGTCCAGACAAACTTTTAAGAAGGGGCTTAAAAAACGAATGTTATCTAATCTCTATCTCTATCTCTTAAATAAATAAATAAAATAAAATAAAAAATTAATGCGAAGCAGCTGAAGGGAAGGTTCAGGATTATTTTGTCTTCTTTTCCGCTTTTTTCAGACTTTGCTGAGATCATGTTGAGTATAGCCGAAGACTTGTTGTATACTTATCTATAAGGCAATGACATAATAACTTCTAACAACGTTCTGATTTCTAATCTTTCTAATAATAGTATGTTAAGCGATCCGTTATGGGCTTATTATGAATCAAGTGATTTGAACTATAATGCTTAAGCGATTTGCCATCTCGTTGAAAGTAATGCGACGTCCTTTTTAGTTGTCAAATAAGTTGAACATTCTACTCATTTGATTACTTATGACTACCTGTGATATTATGGAAAATTTCAGAAACATATGCATTAATACTTTATTCAACAAATTAGATTTTAATTTTCATAACCAATTTTGTTGATTGGTAATTGAAACATGTAATAAAAACTTATTATAAAGTAAAGCATTTTGAAGAAATGAATACCTGGATATTATGAGGACGATCGCCAAAAATTAATGCCAAATATTTCAATTAGGAGACTGTAGTTTTGCTGAAAACCAGTAAAGACATTTAACGTTACGTACCAGACATTTAACGTTAAAGTAGAAGAATTGCTAGAATAGCATTACAAGTAGAGATATTTAAAATTGATGAAAAAATACATCATTTAGACAAAATAAACAAAAATATCGTCTCTGAACTTAGCTTAAGCTTAATATTTATAAATTAGAAAATTTATATTTGTATAAAAATAATCTTCATCTTAAAAGCGTATTAATTATTATCGAATAACTATGACAATTTTGAAAATATTTCTAATAATTGAAGACATATTCATAATCATATGCAAATGAGATAATTGCGTTCGTTCCTGAAACAAAATTACATTAGGAGAGCACAACAAAAAATACAAAACAGAAACAGTTTTTTTTTTTTAAATTTACAGTAATTTATTTTTATGAAAAAAATCAGGAAAAACAACAAACAAAATTTGAAATTATGTTTTTATTCCACCCAACATAGAGCAAATAATTATATTTTGTCAGGGGGAGGAGAGCGGGTAAGAAAGCCATGATTGAATATTTTATATGGACGCAAAACTGTTTTCTCTTTTTAAAACGTAAACATTATTCAAACCGTTTGATTATTATACAAAATCGGATATATTTTGTAGTTAGCAAAATCGACCAATTTCGGCGAAATTTGAGTTTTAAAAAAACATTTTCCGGTCCTTCCCGGAAGTTGAAAATATCACCAATCGATGGAGCACCCTCGATTTAGTTAATAATTTTTTTTTTTATTTTAAATAACGGCTCCTTCCCCTTTTAAAAAGCTGATACGCATGCTCTGGACCACCCGGTTTAATTGCAGTTATTAAATAAGACAAAAAGAATAATTTCTGTGACGGGAGTAACTTTATTTTAAGCATATCGCTTTTTCTAATTATTAAATCGCAATATTTGGGTGTGAGCTGAATTTGTTTATTGATTTTTAACATAACTCTTTATTCAATACAATTTACCGACCTAAAACCTAAAAGCATATTTATTATTCCGTACATATTAGCAATTAAATTTGAAGCTTTTTTCAATAAATAATTATGTGTATTATTTATTTTGGATTGTATTAGGTACCAACTATATTAAAGTATTGTAAGTCTATGCTAATTGAGTTTTGAAGCTTTAAAATTTAATTTATTGTTACTCTAGATACTTAAAGCTCAAAATGGTTGAGCGAGTAGGTTTATTCGATATAACATCCCCTAGTATCACTATGGAAATCATTGGTCTAAGTTTTTCAGTATAGTACATTTTTTAAATTTTATTTAAGTAATTTATAACTCCAGTTTGACAGTCATACAAATTCAAGCAATTCATGTTTAATAATTTAATCTATTGTGCTAAACAATTACATGGTGTCATTGAGAATGTCATAAAAAAACAAAAACAAAAAACAAAAACAACTCATCTTCATACAGAAAAAATATTTCAAATTCCATTAAATCATATATTATCAACCTATGTCGGCCTATCCATGTGCTCCTCTTCTTATATAAAATTTATGGTTATGTATAGACAATTTAAATGTTAATTAAATATTAGTAAAAAAAAAAAGCATAAAATATTAAATAGCACCTATCCTATCTCATATCTTCAATAGTTCGAATACATACTTTATAATGTATTTAGAAGAAGAGGCATTCAATCGATCAGCGCGATATTTAAATTATGAAATTAATTTAATGTTGTGATGGTTGTGTGTTATTCATTTGATTTTGGTTTGATTACCATTTTAAGATTTGATTGTTTCGACATATTGTGATTGATTAGTTCGTACGTGAAGACATGACGATAAAATTCTTGTCTTTTCCAAAATTTTAATTTCAAATCAAAAATGGAAAAAAATAAAAAAAAAAAAATTATACATTTGTTTTTTTATGTTTTTTTTTTTTTTTTTTTTCATTTTTCCATAAATTTATTTTTGTTAATCATTTCAACAGTGTTTTTGACGAAGACAAATAATTTGAAACAAGCTCTTCGAATATGGTGTTAAGGAATTTAAAAAAAAAGAAAAAAAAAAACAAAATTATTTTTTTTGTTGTCAGCTCAAAAATTGACAGATAAATCAAAAAAAAAAAGTACAATCAAAATAAAAGAAATCCCTGAGAAATTTTGCTGTATTGCTCCTAGAGGATTGTACTTTTTTGTTTATTTTAAATATGGTAATGCTAGATACCCTTATTTAGTAAATAATTGAATTTTTTTTTTTATAATTTGTTACATGCTTTGTTATTACAAGTGTTGATTACATTTTTGTGTAATGAATGAAATTTGAATAATTTACATTTTAATTCGAACATGATTTTGGAAAAAAAAAATTGATTGTAAAGAATTGTGTACCGGCCTTAACTGGATTCAAATATTTTGTGTCAAAATAGAAAAATGCAAATGTTTAAATAAATTCTTCCCTTGCTGCGTATCTTTAGAAAAATTAACGAGTGCTCGTTCACTGTAATTAAAAAATTCTTCATCGAATTTAGTAGTGGTTGAGCAATGGTTTGTGTTGTGGACTGTACATAAGAAGTGTAGTAAAGAAAAACCAATTCAGATAATATATTCTAATGTTGAGAGGTGCATTAAGTTGAACACCAGCTAAGAAAATTTTGAATCGAAGAATTTAGCGCCATATTGATCGTTGAATAATGCCACGGCTCATTAATGGATGGTCATTTATTCATGCGTGAAATCAAATATTACAGATCTGAAAATTGATTTATTGAAAATTGGATTGAATTTACCCAATCGACGGCAATATAGTATTAAACCTATAGGATTATCAAAATTTGTCGTAAAGTAAATAAATTTTGAAGCTTACCGTTTGTAAAATGGAGTATAATTTATACATTAAACAAACTGTTTGAAGGGCTTATGTTATTGTTTTTGCAATAATAACAAAAATTAAAATAATATATGTATGTAATTATGTATTGTATATTTATTTATTTATTTATCTATTTCGAGCTTAATTCAAGCAAGTTACAATTAATCATACTTAAATTAAATTTATAAACTAAAAATTAAACATTCAAAAAAGAATTAATAAAAAAAAAAATAACAAAATTTTTATATCATAACAAAATTAAAAAAGAAAACAAAATCTTATATTTAACAATAATTAAAAAATAAAAATGAAAAAACTTCAATTAAGAAGACGGGTCAAATATTAATCAAAAAAAATCAGTTACACAAATACAGATTATTTTTTAATGATTGTTTAGTTAGGGAAAAGTTAATATGGGGTTTGTATGCATTACAAAGAGACATCATCCTATTAATTGGTTTATATTTACCATGTCCGATGGTACTGCAAATTAAACATATTAGCAGTTCTTAGTCTAGAATGAGAACAATAATTAAGTTTAGCAAACAACTTGGGAGACGAAATGTTGCCTTTACTTAACTCAATTAGAAATACAATGTCAGCAACTTTACGCCGTTTTTCAAGGGTATTAAGATGAATTAAATTTAGTCGATGTTCATAAGGAGGTAATCTTAAAGGATCTTCCCAAGGAAGAAGACGTAAAGCATATCTAAGGAATTTTCTTTGAACCGATTCAATTCTATCTATGTGAACACCATAAAATGGACACCAAACCTGACTAACATATTCTAAATTAAGTCTAACCAAGCAGGTATAGAGGGATTTTAATACATACGGATCTTCAAATTCTCTAGCCTAACGTTTAATAAAACCGAGCATAGAATTGGCTTTGTTTAAAATATCTGAATAATGGAGATGGAATGAAAGTTTAGTATCGAAGAGTATTCCTAGGTCTTTAATTGATGTAACCTTTGGAATACTTTGGCTATTAAAAGAATATACATAAGAAATTGGGCATAATCGTCGTGTAAAAGTAATATAAGCACATTTATTGACATTAAGCTGCAGATTATTATACGAACACCAACTATAGAAACGATTCAGATCAGCTTGTAACGCTAATGCATCCTCTAAATTAAAAATTTTTTTATAAACTTTCATGTCATCTGCGTACATTTTAATATGACTATTAATTAATAAAAATGAAACATCATTAATAGAAATAATGAAGAGTAAAGGACCGAGATGACTACCTTGAGGCACACCTGTGGGAGCTTCGAACTCAGTGGAAATTGTCGATCTAAACGAAACACTATAACTACGACCAGAAAGGTAAGAATGAACCCAATTTTTTTTTTTTTTTTTTTTTTTTTTATGCATAGCCAAAACACTAGGTGGGAACCTTTTATACCGATTGGTACGTTTGGCTAGGGAGGGAAAGGAAAATTTGGAAAGGAGGATGGTAACAGGGAAGGAGGACAATTACGAACGAAGGTGTTAATGTTCGTCTTGAATTTGTTTAGGTCATAAATATAAAATTTGTCATGTTTTGGGAACACATAAGATGGAATTTGGTTCCACATTCGGGATGTTGAAGTTATAAACGAATTTCCATAACTTGTCTTTTGCCATCTAGGGATTTCGATGGTGTAGGGATGAGCACATGCTGCCCTTCGTGTTTCGCGAGGGAAACGCTTAAGTGGAGGTAATATAGATTTAATTTCCACTGAGCATGTGCCGATGCCTACGAGATATCTATAAAAAGTGAGAGAGCTCCGACTATACGACGATGTCCAAGAGGAGCAAGATGGGCTGTACATTTGGGTCGTTGATTAGACGAATAGCCCATTTTTGGACTTTATCCAAATGTTTTAACGCAATACTAGAAGCGCCAGCCCATATGTGAGAGTTGTACTCCATTTTGGGTCGTATGAAAGCTTTATAGATTTTCAAGAGGTCACAGGGGGAGAAGTAAGCCTTGCAGCGGCTAAGAAAACCCAAACATTTGGCTGCGTTTTTTGCAACATCAAATATATGATCATTCCAGATCATTTTTCGATTAAGGTGCATACCTAATATGCTTAAGCTTTCAAACCGCTGAAGTTTATCTTCCTGAAACAAAAGAGTAGGATCAAAAATGGAAATTTTTCGGGAGATTGTACAGCTCTGAGTTTTAGAAGAGTTAAACTCGACTCTGTTTATTATGCCCCAATTAGCTATTGCGACCAAATCGTGGCTGAGGGAACTAGCCATGATGTCTCTTTTGGTTGACACAGCGGTGGATGTAGCTTCAGATTTTTTATGAAAATCGTAGGAGGCTACTAGGGTGCTGTCGTCTGCAAAGCTGTGGATTGGATTGAAAGTGGTTTGGAGCAAATCATTTATAAATATAAGGAATTGGGTAGGTGGGATCTAAATCCATATTGCCTATCGTGGACAATACCTTGGCTGTCAAGATATTTGGTCAGCTTTTTGTTTATTAAGATCTCCATCACTTTGGAGAGGATCCATATTATAGCTATAGGCCTGTAGTTGTCAATTAATAAAGTATTAGGATATGTATAAATTTCCACAATCTAGAAAAAAAAATTAAAATACAAGCGACAGGTGTAATACTATCAACTCTCTTATTAAAAGAGAGCCTTCACATAAACTTGATTCAACTCTCTTATTACAAGTTATGAATCTTTATGGTTGTAAACTGTTTTCGTTCTATTTACGTTATCTTTATTTAAATAAAAATATGTATAAATGTATATATGTATATATTATATTTATAGATTTCTTAGGCTAATAATTTATTTTCCAAATATTTTTTCGGAACGTAGGTACTTTCACTTGGCACTTCCATTGTACTCGGCTGGTAGCTGCTGTGTTCGCTTATTCCCATGTTATGTTCGTTTTTTCTAGCATTTTTTTATGGATGTATAAAACAGACAAATAAATACACCACATTAACCTTCACTTTATTCTGTTTTCAAGCCTGATAATTTAATAAATTTGATAACCCGCCTGAAAGTAGAATTTGAAGTAAAATATAAGTGTATATCGAAGGTCAGGTAAAAAGTCGTCAAAGCCAAAATCCTGTACCCAAAGTCAAAAATCTTGAGATACAAAATCCTTAAGGACATAATAATCTATGGAGATATTTTTTTTTTTTTTATTCAACAGACTCTGTTGCAGAGGCTACGCAAAAAAATATTTTGCCTAATATTTTTTTGAAGATTTTGTTTTTCAAATTTGGTTTTTCGATTTTGTCGTACCTCTCCTTTATTTACCCTGCGGATTGCAATCCAACGACTGCGTTGCTATATGGTTCGTAATTCTTCTAAAGGTGAGGCGTATCCACGTTCAATTTTTTGCTTTACTTGTATGTCATTGTTTCTAATTGTTCTTGGCCAGAATATTTTTTTGTATATTATGCGCAAGCATTTGTTAGTGAAGATCTGCATTTGCTTATATAATTCTGGTTTATCAGCCATGTCTCCCTACCATACGATCTTTTCACTAATAAAAAATCACACACTTTATAAAAAACACTCTGCAAAATGCAACAAATATTATTGACATAAAATCGTAAATAAAATGTGAGAAAAATTCAGAATGTCTAACACTCGTCCGACTTTAGGTCTGTTCACTTACAAAAAAAATAAAAAAATGTTTACAATGTAACAAAGCTTGTTAATTTTTTCGCCGAAAAGCGTCCATGTACTGAGAAAATAAAAATGTATATATGTCACGTGATACATTTTCCCTATTCTGATTTTGCACATTTTAAAACATTTTTTTTCGGATAAAAAAATTGTATTTAAAAGTTTTTAAACATCAAAATTTCAAATTTAATTACGTGTGGTTATAAAAACCAACATTTTGAATTTTACAAAAAAAAAATTACTTCCATAGAGATTTCTAAGTTTCGGATATATTAATGATTTTTCAACTATCATGGCTGGATCCTGGATATTCCACAAATACCGGATATTCAGAAATAACTTTTTTATTTTCATTGCAAATCCCTTGCAAACATAAACTAATCACCCCTTTTCGATTTATATATTCATTTTCCCTGAAGCAGGAAGATCTATTTTGATATGAGTATACCTTCAATTGAACCTAAAGAAATTATTCGTGTGTATTATATAATTGAATATTCATTACACAAGTAATATGTAAGGATATTTTTTTATAAAGTATGTTAGTTTATATTTATTACATTTGGAAAATCTTTTTTATTGAAAAAGAAGTCACTAGTTTTTTTCTTGTACTCGTTTGACCATTTTGTGGTATTTGGTGCAAGACTGCAAAGAAAATAGATAACTCTGTCCAATACATTTCCTATTCCGGAAAGAGAAAAATTGAATCTATCGGTCGAATTCCTAAAACTGCAACATTCATGTCCAGCAAAGCACAAAACTGCTGCAATATGTTTATTTGCTAGACTCCGTTTATTTGAACGTAAATTCTGAAATCCATCCGACATTTCAAATTTGTGTAGCTTAGAAGCAAACAGTGGTCTTTTCCATTTTGATGAGTTTTGCGTAAATTGAAAAAAACTTCTGATTTTTGAACTACTGTAATTTTTTATACAATTCTTTCTGAAAATTATCAATAATAATGCTCGTAATTGAAATTTAAGAAAAAATTCAGAATTAGTCCAGAAGTTATTTAATAAATAAATATGGAATAGAACTGTTTTGCTACGAAGGTGTTGAATAGGGTTGTTTTTGAAAATTAGAAAATAGGAAGGCTACTTTTGATACACATTTTTTCTAAAAAAATATGCAATTAAATATTAATGTATTTTAAATATGTGTCACAATTTTTGATTAATTTCGAACGTGATCCGGATTTCGACAAGGATTTCGACAATACGCTGTCATGTAGTTCACACACATGACAGTATATTTTACAAATCGGTGCAACTCCTTGTTTTGGCTGATGACGTTGATATTATCGGAACATCACAGCGAGCAGTAATCGAAGCCTTTACACAGATTGAAGAGGAAGCAGGTAAGGTGGGCCTTCTCATAAAAGATAATAAAACGAAATATATGCTGTCGACAAATAAATTGTCCTATAGAACATCGTATAGGACACAACATCGCACTGTCGGATCATAAAATTTTGTGGTAGTTCAGGAGTTTATCTACCTGGGAACCATTATCAACTCTACCAATAATATCAATGTTGAAACAAGGCGAAGAATTATTCTTACAAGCCGTTGCTACTTCGATTTGTCTAAACAACTGGGTTCAAGCTCCTATCCCAAAATACCAAGACATAATTATACAAAGCGCTCATCCTTCCGGTGCCGCTATATGGTTTTGAATTGTGGACATTACCAAAATCAAGCGAGCATGCACTTGGTTTCCTTGAGAGAAAAACCCTTCTTGGTATTTATGGTTCTGTATCTGACGAAAAGGTTCGGAGATACCGAACTATACCAGCTGTTCAACGAAATGAACCTAGTCAAAAGAGGCAGAATATGACATCTCATTGACTAGGCCATATGAAGCATTCGAATGAAAATGCTTCGGTTAGGTAACTCTTTGAATTCAAGCTCCGGGAAACGTGTCGTCGAGGGAGGCCACACCTTCGTTGGAGAGATGAAGTGGCAGATATGAAAAAAACTTCAAATTCCCAATTGGAGAGATTCCGCTCTTTATCGAAGTCAGTGGAGGACCATTTTGCATCAGGCTCAGAATCTTCAAGGTGCGTCCAACAATTAAGTAAGTAAGTAATTTTTCACTACAATTTAATTATAAGATTTGTTTGATTTCGCTCCAAAATAGGAATAGACATTTTTTGTTACTTTTTTTATTATTTTTTATTTTCTAGAATCGAATTTTTAAGGAATCGGAATATTTTAACAAAAAGTATGGAATAGACACGCTACACTCATAAGCATTTGCGACTTTTGAGTATGAATTTTGATCTCGTTTATATATCGGAATTAATATGATTTGTTGAAATATTAGGAAGTAAATACATTTTAATTTAGAATATAAACAAAATCTAATCTTTAGATTTTTTTTTTTGTAAAACTGGAAAAGACCTCGGTTTGCTTCTAAGCTACACATTTGCTACATAGATAATTAAATAATTCTTTGGACACGAGAAAATGAGTTATAAAACTCTTGATCATTGTATGAAGGTACAATTCTTCAAAATAATTTCGGATTCACAATCTTTATATTTTTCTGAAAAAGTAGTCTAAATAACAAGATATTTTCGTCTTGCAGATATTGTTCGAGCAGTTCTTGATAGTCTTCATCACTACTTCTACTACTACTGCTACTACTAGTTTCATCAGATTCAGAACAGAAAACAATTTTTCTTTCTTGTCCCATTTTTATTTTTTTATTTTAATTGTAATTTTAATTTTACTAAATAAATTGTTTTATTTGTAAACAATAAAAATGACAAAATGTCAAATAGAATGTAAATGTATATGTCTGTCGTTTAAACGATACCTAAAATTTCATTTTAACATTTTTTTTTAGATATAATCATAATTGATTCACAATAAATCAACTTTGAAATAAATTAAATTATCTTCGAGAACTCTCTAATATAATAATTACAAATTTATCGATTACACTTAAATCAATTTCCTTTCTATTAGATTTTATTTACTTATTTGCAAATATTTTCAACATTTTTACTCATGCTTGTCATATTTTTAGTTCGACTCATATATTAGTCGGCATTTTAAAATTAAATTATATAAGAGTCACATTCTAAAATATTTGTTTATTAATTTAAAATTTTTGTATGTTTTTTTTTTCCTAAAATCGCCCACAACCAGTAAACAGAACAACAATTGATGAAATAATAAAAAATAGTAGAGAAGAAAAAAACCGACAACATCTTAAAAAAATAATAACAGAAAAAAGTTAAATCCAAAAACAAAAAACAAGAAACACCGGAAACTTAAATTTAATCTAAGATGAATCAATTCACAATTATATACACATGCACACAATCATGATGATTATGTTGATGATCATAATCAACATCATCATGATCATCATATTAATAATACCTACTCAGAAATTTAAATTATTTAAAAAAAAAAGAAAAGAAAAATGTTATTTGGGGTCCAAAGAATAAACGAGCAACAAACAATAAAAAGCTCTGAAAGTAATTTATTTTTAAAGCTTTTGGAATTTTTTATCATTGAAAATCAATAAAAGTGGTTATCATTAAAAAATAGTTGTACATCACGTTATTGGAATGCCGTTTTATTACTCAGAATATCACCTGAGAATTAACTAACTTATAATATATTAATTGATCAGACTGGAAGAGGTGTGACCTACATAATATATATAATATATATTTAATTTTTAGTTCACATATACATTGACATATAAATTGTAAATAAAAAGAATAAATATACTAATAGATATAGAGCGATGTATTTGTGTATAATACTCGTATTAATTAATTGTTGAATGCGTGAGTAACAGTGATCGTTTTTAATCTGAAATCGATTTTTTTTATTGTTAAAGCGATTTAGGAAGTAATTCGCCTAAAATGTGAAATGTAATAATATCAAATAGTTAAGTATTACTCAAATAGTTAGTCAAGTTAATTATGAATTATGATATGATAAAGTACAAATAGCTGCTGGGTAAAATTTAGATAACTATGAATGCGGGACTTAATAAAAATGATAAATATCTGATGTGTAATAGAATTGATGACAAAATAGCTTCTCTGTTTTTGAACAATTATAAAAAAAATTAAAATTTAGTACAAAACCGGCTTGGGGTTTTCATCTAAAAACAATTGCTAAATATTACCCAAACCTATTAACAGTTATTAAAACTAATTTCCTTCTACTGCTATGCTACTGGAAGCGAACCGATTACTTGTTTTTTTTTTCTTTTTACTCATCATAAATTGGCTATACTATTTTAGAAAATTGTTCACAGTATTTGGCTGTGTGGGATGCTTGTCCAAATATTGTTTTTAGTCCGGTCAAGCTAGGTTTTTCGCTATTCTTCGATTCTTTCTTCGACATTTAATTGGAGCAATTCGTACCTACTTGCCATTCGTCATTGTATAGCCCAAATAGCTAGTCTTTCTGCATTTGATGAATTGGAATAGTTCTCTATCATTTTCTATCATTCTCAGGACTTCGACGTTTGTGATTCTATCAACGTAAAATATTTTACAAAAACGTCAGTAGCACCACATTTCAAAAGTTGGTAATTTATTTAGTATTTTCATTTCTAAAATCCAAGCTTCTACACCAGTACAAAAATACTAATCATACATAGCACTTTAAATGTATGGCAGACGTAATTTGATATTTATATCACGATTGCAGAGTACTTTTTTGTATTTCCAAAATGAGAATTTTGCCAATTTAAATCAACAACCGAAATATTACTAAAAATATTAATAAAAACTAGACTCTAGCGTTTGATTGGGATGGTATCTATCGTGACGATGTTGGCGTTGGTAAGGTTAGTCGCTCTGCTCACTATGATAGTTTTAGTATTTTTGATTTTAATGATTAAACCATGGCGTTTGCTGTACGGGTTAATTTCATGAACAAGATGTTGCAGATCATTTAGATTGTCAATTAAGAGTGTTATATTGTTGACATACAATAAAAACTGTCGGATTTTTAAAAGAGTAAATTTACAAGAAGAAAATTGTCTGTCTTTTTTGTGAATAAGTAGATTAATTTTGTTTACGATCAGTTTTGTTTCGCAATAGATCTCAAAATAGATAAGATTACAAAATTACACAAAATTAACAAAGCTTGCGAATTTCTAAAACTCTGTTATCACATCAGAGAAATAGAAATAAAATAGAATTTTATCAGATTAATTTTGATAATTTGAAATGTGGCTACGACTGTGTGTTAGACATTCTGTATTAGAGCAATAAACAATTCGATAGTGGCTATATATAAATGCATAATATTATACAAACTGATCGGTGTACAAATGTAATTAAGGTCTAGGATTACATGCGAATTTGGGTTGTAATGCTGCAACTAATTTCTACTGAATTATAGAACAAAAATATAAACATTATTAACATACTTTATGACGTCGACATGGATCCGTCGATATGGAAATAATTTTTTTTATGAGTTTTAAGTATACTTCATATGAGAAAATTGTCTTTTATGTATGTAGGTTGCACGTTTTAAGAATAGGTAATACAAATACATATTCATGTTGGACAAATTATTACTTTATTTTAGTTTTGATTAGAAATATTTAAATTTACGTTCGAGTATGCACATTGTTGACAAGTGATTTTCAATTTTATCTATTGGCTATTATTAGTAATCTAAAGCTAATCAAGAGAAATCTATAGCTCAGAATGGGTCATGCTATCGTTCACAATCTTCCCTCATTCTAATCTGTTCATATGCTTTGATTTCGTCAAGCCATCTTGGATCTATCTCATGTTATATAATTGAACGCTACAGCGCCTGGTATTATTTTGATCAAATTTTTTGTGCCTCACTTATTATCCTCTCTGCATTTTTACAAATATTAAGGGCCCCCACAAACTTTACAATATTGCAAGTAATTAAATAACTTGTAACGTAAAACAAATCTATATTTGTGTTTATAAAACAATTATGCTTTAACAAAATAAACATTTTTAGATTGTTGTAAATTTTGAATAGTTTAGGAAATTAACGTAAAAAGTAGATGTAGAGTTGGTAGCCACTATTCTAATTATTATTTTTATGTTTATTTTGTTGTATGAAAAACAATAATATAGATTAATTTGGTGTGAAGAAGGGGTTGGGTCCGAAATCCCAAAATCAAAATCCCAAACCCAAAATCCAAATCCAAAACCCAAAATCCCAAATTTAAAAATGCCAGTGTTAGAAAATCCCAATGTTACAAAATCCCAAGTTACAAAATAATAAGTTTTATGCATTTAAAAATTAAAAATTAACATAAAATTTATTGGAACCCTATTTTGCCTTGTGGAGGTAAGCGCATACGTAAAAACTATAAAAAAAGAATTATTTTGTTTTTATAGTGTGGGGCTGCCACCCTAAAGCCCCCGATACTCATTTATTTGAATCCTGTTTTCGCCGACGGTAAGTAAGCGCATACCGCACATTTTTAGTAAAAACTATAAAAAAAATAATTATTTTATTTTTAAAGTCGGGGTTGTTTTTCCAAACCCCCGCTACTCATTTATTAGAACCCTGTTTTGACGACGGAAGGTAAACGCATACCACAGGGTAAGTAAAAAATATAAAAAAAAATTATTTAATTTTTAAATGCATAAAAAAATTAGTAGTTCCTTAGGATTTGGTACCACTGGAGTTTTTTTTGGGATTTAGTATCACTGGAATTTTTCTTTTTGGGATTTTGTATAATTGGGATTTTTTTTTGGGATTTAGGTGAACTTTGTGAAGAACCCTCTGATTGATCTGATAATCATTTAGTTATTAATTTTATAACATTAAATCATCTGCCATTATAATTGCAGAAGGAAACACAGTTGGTTAGGGTATTGGGTAAATAAAGTAGGTACTGAATTTATAATCTAACCATAACCTGTCACTTTACACTAAAGTTGCGTTGTTTGACCGTTCGGTGCACAGTAATACTAACAGAATAACATTTTTTCAAACACTTTAATTTAAATTAAATAATTTAATTGTTGACAGGTTTCCGGGCACTAATAATTTTAATCTTTTATTGCAAATATTGATATGTCGGAAAAACAACACACTTCCTTCATTAGTCTTTGTTACTAACTTTAATGTTTGAAGTTTAATCCCGTTTTTGTGTCACATATTATTTAACTTTTGTCTGAAAGAAACGAACAGATATAAATTTTATTAATGAATATACAAATCGTCTCACTTTTGCAATGTAAATTTTACAACTTATGTTAAGAACGTTCAGAATTTAGAAGATTTGAATATGATATTTATTTTATCATCATCATCATTGTCCACCAGTGCGAATATTGGCGTAAATTTATTTTATTTTTATTTAAATACGTTTGTGTATACTTTTGTAATGTAAAAAGAGATTGTTGTCTGAAAATGAGATGTGGAGCACCTTAACGCTACTTTAACACCCAGTTAGATATAAGTTATAAGTAGAGTACTATATAATTATTATATTTTGGCGGTAATTTTAACGGTAATTTTTTTACAGTTTTTTTTATTTATTTATATTCAAAAAGAACGTTAGCTCAATGTGTTTGTATAAGAGAGGTTGTAATACGATATATATTTCAGCATAAAGTTTGTTATTGATAAGACTATATTATTGCATATGATGATGATGTTATTGCTTAAATACGAAACGAATTAGGCATCATTTCTAATTTAAATAAATTTTTATAGTATAGTTGCCCTATTAAACACCTACCATCTACTAATTTTTATATCCTATATTAAATATTGTCAGTATGAGAAGTCATAATCGTTTACTTTAATTAGGTAACAATTTCCTAGTTTTAATAGGTGTAAAAATAAAATTTAAAAATTTTTTTTTTTTGAATATTTCATTTTCACGCCTTTTTATAGTATTTTTTTTTTTTTTGGTTTTTTCGTAACATTTCCGTTAAAAACAAAATATGTATGCTGACTATTGGCTAAATATGTTGTTAAGTACACTACAAAACGAGTTAATATACGTATACATACATATACATTAACGTATATATATATATATATTGTATCTCGAGTGCTTAGATTTTGTCTTACTATGAAATTTTTAGGTATTTATACACCGATTTTAATTAAGTGAGAATATTATTATGGTGATAATTAAATTGATTTTATTATCGTAATATGAGAATTAATTAAAAATAAAAGTTTCTGTTGTTTTTGTTAATTTATTGGAATTTTGTGAATTTTTGAAATTGAGGTGAAACAAAAATTTTGTGTGTGAAATTTTGTTTAAGATTTAATTAGATTCTATAATATATCACCAAATTACTGGATTTTTTTATTTTACATCACTAGCTATATTGAATTTCTATTTTGAAAACTTTTTGGTTTTTTAAATGAGATTATCGCTAAACAGATAGATAGTATAGGGTGAATTATTATTGTTAGTTTTATTAAGATATTTTTATTATTATATTTTTTTAAATTGACTAGATCTTTTTGTACATTAGGATAGTTATTTTAGTTTTTAATCATATAATGATGACTGAAAAATACGAGCTGAATTACTTCAGTGATTTATCGAGGATAAGCGAAATTTCGATATAAATCAGATATACTGCATGTAAGAATCATCAAAAACTGAGCTGAACTCAAACCAACCAATTATTGGGGAATCGCTTCACAAATGCTTTGATCAGTCTTGATTTGGCTGTTGCTGTCTGTCAACTGTTTTCATTTACTGATCTAAATCGTCTCTAACTCGCAGTATCTTACTTTTAAAAAATTGAAGGTAGCATTGGTCAAAATGTTAAATATTTAAATACCTTAAAATATTTTTTCTATTCTACGCTGAACTAATGAAGTTACAGCACAGGATAATGATGAGACAGATTAAAAATGAATTAATATTGTATTAAATCATTAGTACTATTTGTTACACTTCCATTCCACTTTGATTTAGTAATTGAACGTATGGTACAACAACCGTAAATAAACAAGATCGGCACAATATATTTTTCAAATCTTCTTAACACCTGGGTTATGCCAACGAAATTATTACTATCACCAAAAAGTCCCAACAAATAGTCGTTGAAACATTTACCCAATTTCGATTGAAAGTCAAATCTTAATACAAACAAGTGAAAATTTTAATATAAATTCTTAATACCCCTTCCCATTTGAAAATCTTGATTTCGGCCAATGTCGGCGATTTTTGAGCTTAAAAAACCATTTTCCGGTATCTCCCGGAAGTTGAAAATATTACCAATCGATAGAGAACTCTCGCTTTGGTTAATATATTTTTTTTCTAATTCTAAGTCGTTACTCCTTCCCCTCTTAAAAAGCTGATACGCATGCTCTGGACATCCGGTATATGCATAGTAATGATAGTTAAAACATTCATAATGATAGTTAAAACATATGCATTCTCAGCACGTACGCTGCGAAAGCTTAGAACTTTACCTACTTTTTAGTTAATTTCAATTCTAAAATAGGGTAGCTTCTAGGGTAGCTTTTTTGCAAAGAGCTGTCTACCGAACATATATGCTTAAAAACATTTCCGCTTCGATTTAAAAATATTGGTGATAAACTCCTATTTAAAAAGAAAAAAATCACAAACTTATAAAACGCTGATACTCTTTGTTCTATTCTATGTATCAAAATCTTAGACACTTCCTAAAGCAAATAAGCATACATTGGCTATCTTAGAAAAGAAAATTTATTGTTATAGAGCTTAAAATATTAACGTATAATAAGGTAAGCGCAGTCAAGACATTAAAAATCAAGTCATTCAGATACTTAGAATTAATGAAAAAAATGTTTTAATAAATAAAATAAAACACTTGTTAATATTTCACTGATTAAGAAAATATATACAGATTTTCTTATATATTTTATTTTAATTTAATATTTTAATAAAAATAAAAAATAAAAATATGAGCCGTCATGTTTCGTCCTTTTAAGACATTATCAAGACTCTATCAAGTCTTAAAAGGACGACATTATCAAGTCTTAAAAGGACGAAACATGTCGGCTCATATTTTTATTTTTTATTTTTATTAAAATATTAAATTAAAATAAAATATATAAGAAAATCTGTATATATTTTCTTAATCAGTGAAATATTAACAAGTGTTTTATTTTATTTATTAAAATAATTTTATTAATTTATAAAAACAATGTTTCACCAAGTGCCAAACAAAAAATCTTTTGATTTTTTAATGAAAAAACTGTCTTAGCCAAAAGAATATTTTTAATAAATATCCAAGGTACGAAACTTCATGAAACACCAAACCTTTGTTGGAAAAGAAAATTAGGAAAAGAATGAAAAAAAATAAATTGACTTTACAACTAGAAAACAGACTTTTATGATCGGAAAAAATTTCATGTGATAATAATTGAAGTACCTTCACTGTCTTTATCGCCGATCAAATAAAGAAGTATAATTTGCTATATCGCCGTATCATTTGTACTTTACTTTAACATGTAAAATGACTGTAACAATGTAGAAGATTTGCGTGATTAAACATTGGTCACCAATGAATTGCATCTACATGCATTATTATCTTATTCTATGTGATTCATAATTATTTGATTGTTCAATACTGTTTTCTTGGCTCAATTCTCCACAACTTTCTTTATCAATATTTCTATTTAAAAATCTCTCCTTCTTTTACTATTTTTTCTTCTTCTTTTCCCTTTACATATAAGTTTCTGACGAATTTAAAAAAAAAAATTAAGCTTCTTATGGCTTTGGGCCCCAACATTATTTCCATCTTTTTGTTGATCGGCCTCTAAGTCGCTCGCCATCGGATTTGCTTCGTTTTTCCACACTCACTAATCTTCCAAATCTGTCTTCGTTTAAATGTTTCTAATCTCATCACTTCTCAATAAATAATAATCTTTTTCAGAATCAAGAGTTTTCCCAGTAATTTTCCAAGCTTCGTTTATATTTTTATGAAAATATGACTGCTAATATAGTCTTGTCATCTGCAAAATTAACTGCCATTAGATTTTCTATCTCTGGAATATTACTAGTGTATGGTAAATATAGTATGGGGCCCAGTATACTTGTATGGGGCCCAGTATACCTTGTTGTAGTCCTACGTGTCTATTGTGTAGAGCAGAAATATTATAATTTCAATAGACTTAAATGCTTGTTTGGTTTGTTAAGTTATATACTACCGCATATGTGTGGAATAAAATAATAATTAAAATTTAGAAGTGGGGTTGCATTAAGGAAGCGCATTCAATTCTAAGCCGAATTGTACTAGGAAACTTGAACATTAAGTCACATTAATTTTTTGCATTAATATTGTTAGTTTTATTCTCATAACAATTTTTTCTCTACTTGAGAGCCCCATTAAGTTTGTTATCAAATGAAAATGGCTGCTAATAACTGTTTTGAATGCATATAACGAATATTTTAGATATATTGCTTAAATATTATTCCTCTATAAATTAATTTAGGTTTTATTATCGAGTAAATGTTGTATTAATATGGATCCAACACCATATCCAACCTAGATTCTCCAATCCAATCCAATCTAGATTTTTTTGTTCTTAATGTCATCCTAAACATATGCAAATATTCAATTAAAATTAAAATATTAATTTTTTTTTTTATTTTTTGTTTTGAATTCACAAACACCCTCCTTCTTTGTGGTTCCTAAAAAAATTATAAATTAAATAAATATTTTTTTTTTATTTTACCTAATATTTCAAATCTTTTTGTTATAAAACTCAATAAATATTATTCATAAAAAAAAAACTTTAAAAGAAATAATAAATAAATATTTAACATATATACCTTTTGTTAACACAAACATTTTTTATTTATTCAATTCACAATTTATCCAATTGTAATAAATTTTCAGTTATAAATTAATAAAATAAAAACAGAAAAATTAAATATTTTATTTTGATTTTTCTTTTATTAATATTTTTCCAATATTTTCATATTATTTTCAATTTCTGGACAATCTATTAATGTACTTTTACCAGCCATTAAATATGATTTAGCCTTCTGATATTCACCAATTTGTGCCGATAAAACTGCTAAATTATTTAAGGCAGCACCATTTGAACTATCTGAACTTAAACATAATCGTAAACAACGTTTAGCTAAATTAAAATCTCCAGTTGTCTAGTAGATTACCATAAATTATTTCCAAAATGAAATGAAATGAAAAGAAAAAAAGATAAAAAAAAAAGGAAAAAAAAAATTAATAATAAGCAACAACAAGCAACAATGTAGCAAAACATTTTTGATATAGGTCTAACTGAGTTCACATATTTTTCATTTTAATTTGATACCATTTTTAACGCACTTTTTAAAAATAAAAATTTATTTTAAAAATTTTAATTTTGTCAGTCCCTTTTAATGTTGTTAAGTATAAAAAATGGGTTTTTGGTAAAATAGAATTAAAATTTGAAATGTTCCTGAATAAAAATTTAAGGTAAATTCAGAATTAAATACTGCGGATTGATTCAAAGATGGAATGAATTAGATTTCCTTTTTCATTTAGATTGCGATTATAGCGATAAGTAAAATGAATACATAAAACTAACTACATATACACACATATGACTACATATACACACATGTGACTACATTTTTAATTTTTACTGGGAGATAATTGAAGTGACTATAAAAATTGTTACAATTAGATTTGTTGTCATTTCAGTTAGCTGGTATTTGAGTTTTTTTTACTGATCAAATGAAATTGTGAACCAATGAACCAATGAAACAACTTCAGTAAAATAATTAATAACAGCCTAAACTTTCGTATCTATATCGCGGCAATACAATTAAAAACAAAAATTATACGTATCACATTTTACTAATCCCAGTCTTAACAAATCTCTCTGATATTTGAAATTTCTATGATTTAAATAAATTTTTATCATCTAGGGATTTCTATGCCCTTTGTGTTTCACGAGGGAAGCGGTTAAGTGAACGTAATGCAGATTTAATTTCAGCTGAGCATGTACACATGTCTACGAGATATCTATTAAAAGAAAGAGAGCTCCAAATATACGACGATTATCAAGAGAAGCAAGAAACATGAGCAAAAACATTTGGATCATTGATGAGACGAATAGTCCACTTTATCCAAATTTTTTTAAGCATTTTTTGAAGCGTTATTAATAGTTCTCACCATATATGAGAATTGTACTTATTCCAGATAATTTTACTATTTAATTACTTATCAAATACGCTTAAGTTTTCAACGCCCTGAAATTTATTTTCCTGAAACAAAATATTAGGATGATAAAATGGAAATTAAAACCGGAGATAATGTAGCTCTGCATTTTTGAAGTATTATAAACTTGATTCTAATTTTTAAGCCTCAATTAACTATTGCGACCAAATTATGGTTGTGAGAACTGGGCATAATGTGTATTTTGGTCGATACATTAATATAATGTAGCTTCAGCTTATTTATTGATCTCGTAGGATGCTGCCACCAAAAAGTGCTGTTGTTTGCTAGATGTTGATTATATTTAAAGTAGCTTGGAGCTATTCATTTATAAATATAAAGAATAGCGTAGGTAAGAGAACTGATGCCTGACGAATATCACTCGTTTACTCGGACCTAAATCCATTAACTAAGACTTGAATTGTACGATTCGAAATGAAATTTACAATTCATTTGACAGAAGATGAACCTAAACCTATGGCTTGTCATTTTGCAAATAATGCACTGTGCTATACTCAATCGAAAGCTTTAGAAATATCCAAATAGCTTTACCCGAATTGGGCAAACAAATATTTAGCTTCTCCTTAAGGTTATCATTAAATCACCAATAAGTATAACTATCTGTACCTATACCTGACACTTATACCTATAACAATTATACTTATATACCTGTACCTTTATCTAAACCTAATAAATACCTAATTTTATTTCTAAATTGTGTACGAAATTAAATTTTTCTTATTAATCTCAAACAAGCAATTTCAACTACGATGAAATTATTGACACAATTTATATTGCTTTAATTTTTAATTCAAATCCTTGAATAAGGATAAATATTAAATCAAATATAAAAAAAAACGAGAAATAACTAAAAAAAGAAAAAAAAATTGAAATGTTTTTCATTTTCTCTGATTACTATTATGATAGTTTAGAGCTCTTAGATACTTTATTAATTTGAAATTCTCAAAGTAAAATAAACTGAATTGGATAAATTTCTGACATAACTAAGTGCATAAATTAAAAAAAAAGGTTTTGTTTATTTTTATTTATTTTTGCTTTCTTTATAATTTAAAAAAAAAAAAAATTATAAAATAAAAAAAAAACAAAAAAAAATTCTTTATGAATAAAATATTTTATAAATAGAAATTGTTTTGATATAGGACTAGAATATGACAGAGGTTTGTTTTCTTTTTAGCATTAAATTAAAATCGAATTTTAAAGAAAAAAACAAGAAACACATTTCTTACCAATGCAACAAAACTTAAATTATACCAAATATCAGCTTTTTGTTCAGGTGCTCCAGCTAATCGTAATGCTCTTTGAAAACATGGTAAAACTAAATCAATTTGACCACCATATAAACAGCATAAACCAATGTTACAATACAATTCAGCACTATGAACACCAATTGATAAAATTCGTCTGTGGAAAAAAAACATAATAAAAAAAAGAATAGCAAAAATTAAACAGAACAGAAAAAAAAAAACAAATGATTGAAATGGAAAACTTTATTTCTGTAAAATTTTGATTTAATTTAAGACATGGTAATATTATTTTTCAACAATGGTAGATTGGGGAAAAAAAATTGATGATATCGCAAAACTGAAATATAGCATGGGAACGATTTTGGGAAGTAAAATAATAGTTCCAAAAATAGCAATTAGATTGTGCTCTACTTCAAAACGATTTTTTTTTATGTTCTTGACAATAAATTAGGTAGATCACCTTTTCATGCTTAATTAAGTACGGTACTACAAGTTCAATACTATGTACAATATCTAAAATATTTATCGACTATTTATTTATAAAATGTGGAAACATCATTTTAAAAATTTAGCCGACTAACAATGTCGAATTAAATAGCTCTAAATGTCTGCTAATTAGCTGAATGGTAGGAAGCTTCGAAGTTCTATTATTAAATTTGATTACTATCTTGAGAATCAAGTTTTAAGTTGTTTTGAGTTGATTCGTCATCTAGGTGTTATTCTGTATCTTAAACTCAATTTCAAATCGCATTTTAACTCTATTATTAACAAACCTATATACTAGGATTTACAATGCGCTTGACAAAAATTTTATTGGCCTCTACATTTTTTTTTTTAATGGGGAGTTCTATGTAATTGGGACCTCTTAAGATCTATTGTACTTCCCAGTTTATCTCAGAATTGTAGGTCGATATCCTTGATAAATGCTATTAATGCTTTGATGTTAATTTCAGAATCAAGCTTTCGCATTACGATACATTTCTACATTACATAAATGATAGAATGACATAATGTTTCGCAAGTTAGATCGCCATATCGTAATGTTCATATGTTACTTATTGAAGCATTTTAACAACAATTTTTACATTTTTTTTAAGGGATTAGCCCTTTTCAACTTCTTCCTTATGAAGGAATGTTACTTTTGATAGGCCTAAAAAAATCTATAACAATGTAGATTGGAAGGTGACTTTACGTTTATTCACCAAGTTATTGCTGATCTAAAATTATGGATTTTATAACTTTTTGAGTTCCATTAACCGGTTTAGTATTACTTACCACAGTACTGATTACGGTAAATTTTAATCTATGTCTAGAATGCTTTATGAATTTAACTTTCGAGCAATTTCTTTTGATATTAATATTAGTAAAATAATTTTAAAAATAAAGCTGTATAACCGAAAAAATTGATTTTGCATCTGATATATATTTTCTATTTTTACTTTTGTATTTGAATTTATCTTTTTTCTTTTTAAAATTTTACTAACAGCAGCATAATAACTATTTAATTTTTATTTATATCTTACTAACATTATTTACTAATTGTAATGGTTAATAACCCACTGAATGATGATCTCACAGCTTATGCAATATCTGATAGTATAAAATATTTTTGTTTTCGGTACTCATTTGAGCATCCGTATAGATTTCGTAGTTTTTTTTTATTTAGGACAAATTTCCTGTTTTAAATTTGGTTTTGAAATTTTTCGGGAAATTTCTACTTCCAAATGTCAAACGACATGAAATAAGCTAATGCTGAATTTACAAAAAAAAATTATCAAAGTTCTAAACAGATTCTCTAAAGTATGTGAGGGTATTGTTGATATTTAAAAAAAGCAATGATGTGCCTAATATGTTGTTTTTTTAGGTGAAAACCTAATTTCATTAACTCTCAAGGATGTTATGTAATATCAAATCAATAACATATTATACGTCTTAAAAAAATAATATCGTCGTTATCGGATTGATTGTCGCATACGCAATTTCGGGTTGGAATTTGCTCCTTATTTTTTAATATCTTGCGATTTCAATGCTGCTATCAATATTAATTGTCTCAACTAGTTTTTATAAAAATTTGTTTCCTAGCGCTAGAAAATTTTTTTATATATTTTCAATAACAACGTCTTAAGTAGTTTCAGAGATAAATATAGCGTCAATTTTACCATATACCCCAAAATAATTTTAATTTTTTGGACTTGGTTTGCTGCACTTTTCATATATTTGTAGAACTTTCATACATATTAGAGTTTGCAAAATATCCGGTAATTCAGTATCCGCGAATACGGGTTTCTCATTCATCGAAAACCGCGGTGAACCGCGGATAGGGATATTTTAAAAATAACTAAATAAAATAGAAAATAACATAAAATAATATACTGCAACCATTTTATTCATTTTTTATGATTTATGCAAAAATATTTTAGAAAAAATAAACAATGTAAGGAATAATCCGATAAACGGGTTACCACAAAAGTTGGTACGTCCATTCATATTCGATTTTATTGTTGTCAACGCTTCAAATAATTTTTGGAGTTTTTCTGGCCTTTGACCTGTTTTCCTAAATATTGTTAAGTCCTGTTTGATGTTTAAGTTGGATATATTAATATTTTCATAACTAACATTATTTAGTGCAGCATCTAGCTCCAACGTAGTTTGTGTATCTAAATTCAAAAATACATGCTCCGGCGAAAATGGAGTTGATATAGATGAAGAAGTCAAAAAGTCTACCAAACAGTGTTAATACGAATTCTAAAACAATTTTTGATGGTTTTATAGAGTTATTGGTGAGATATGATAGTGTATCGATAATGGTAGTGTATTTTCGTTCTTTCATCCGTCGTTCAATATTTGACTTTAATGTAGTATAGGTCTCGTCATTACATTCATCTAATTTTTAGTACATAAAATTAATAAATTGGCATCCGGTCACCCCAATGTTTCAACAACTAATATTAATGGTTTTATTGCATTTATTAAGCTAGATAGACTTTGAAATCTATTTCAGATTTCATCTAGTATCTGCATTTAATTCAATGAGCGTGTTTTGAATTGGACCTTGACAAGATAATACTAGACCTGATAATAACAACAGTTAATTAATACGTGTTATATTATAGAAGTATAAAATTGCATTAAAAATTTTTACTTATAGTTTACTCAGTAATACTGGCCCAGTAATCACTAATCAGTATACTAAAATCAACTAACATTTTTTTTGCGGAAAAAACAATTTTTCTAAGCCTATTTAAATTTTTTTTAAACAAAAAATAGTTAGAATTTTCTTTTGCAAGAAATTTATTTTTTCTCAGCCTACTTAGAATTTGTTTCTTATTCTAAGAAAATTTTATTCCATTTTTTACTATTCGATAACCGCGAGTATTTATGTTCGGATACCGAATACGGATATGAGTCCGGATATTGGCGGATATCGGATACGGATTATCCGTAACGTCAAACTCTAATACATATGCAGCAAAATTCGTCCATTTTTAATTTTGTGTTGTTTTCTCTACATCTACATAGAACATCAATATATGCGCCAATTATGTATAGTTTGTCTTTCGATGTTGTTCTACCGCAAGATATTATGTTTATTGCATAGTAAAATTTTGTAGGTTATTTCTATATTTATAAAAGAACGTTAAATTGTTAATTTGATGATGGTGAATGGTGGTCTATTTCGAACTGATCATAATTAAATAATTTAATTGTTGCCTGGTTTCCGTTCACTATAATAAATTTTAATATTTGATTGCAAATAATAATATTGGATCAATAAATTTACCAAGTTTGTAGTTATTTTTGTTTTTCTGATATTTACTGTCATTATAGACTTTGTTAACATTACTTTTGATATTATACCTAATTTTGTATTTTCGCTATAAAATTATCATGTAAATTAACAAAAATCAGGTCTCACTGAATATTCAATGATTGAGGCTAGAGTTAAATTACTTAAAATATTTGTAATTTTAATTGTATAGAATAATGTCGCAAATAAAAATAAAATTAACGGATGACAGAGGTTGGATTTTTCTGTAAAAAAAAAATTGAAAATGGATTTAAAAAATCTAACAATAAAATTGAAAAAAAAATTCTTCGATATAATTGCAATGCTAGAAAGATTTGAATAAACTAATGAAGGTTCAGAAAATTTTAAAGAACAATTTTATGGGCTAAAGCGAATCTTAACAAAGAACAAACGCAACTTAAATTACAAAGCTACATATAAAAAAAAAACAATGGAAAGAGCTTGTTTCAGTGTCCTGCACCAGTAAAGTAAATTCTTCGCCATTATCTGGCATTATAGAGGGTCGGTTGTTTTTCACAACATTCGTTTAAATGTCTATTTCTCTTGTGGTCCAATTTATTATGTCTACTAAACTGTTTTCACTCCACTTTTACCTACCTCCCCTTTTGGGCTCGTTTTTATTTTTTGGCACTCCGTTTTATGTCCGGCCATCTTAAACTATTTGCAAACTCTACTATTTAATATTAATTCGTCAGCGCATGCGCGATTCATCATTATATTTTTTTTTTTTTTAAATCATCACTATGGAATCAAAACATTAACTGATGCTCAAGTCTTATCATATTAAATATCACATACAATTTTCTTTTTCTTTTTGTGTATCTTCTAAGATCAATGTCAGGCAATTATATCTATTTAGAGTAACTTCACAAAAGTATAATTCCATCATATTTTAGTGATGGACAAGTTTAATGTCCAATTAATTTCAAAGAAAATTTTAAAAACTTGTAACAACATCCTGAGCAGTATTCGATCAACATCAATACTCTGATTAGCATTCGAACATTAGTTTTTCTGATTAGTAGTTAGATAAAATGCATTAAATCGGTCAACATCTTCTTCTATATTGTCAAATAAATAAAGTATGGAATTGACTGGGTAGAGAGGGAGCTGATATCGATCTCAGATTAATAAAAGATTTTACTTCAATACTGGTACTCTTATAGGTTTTTTTTTTTTTTTTTTTTTTTTCTCCTATTACTCCGCGTGGTAGCATAGGGCTTCGATAGTGAACCTCCATTCCTCTCTGTTGAGTACTACTTCCTTAATATCGTCCCAGGTATAATTGTTGACTGTTAATTCTTGATCGATTGTGCGTCTCCATGTGTTGTATGGTCTGCCGGGTCTCCTTTGTCCTTGTGGATTCCACTCTAGAGCTCTTCTTGCTATATCACTTTCTGATTTCCTTAGTGTATGACCTATCCATTTCCATTTTTTCCTATTTATCTGTCTGTTGATAGGTTCTTCTCCAGTTATCATCCATAAATCTTCGTTGCTAATTCTTGCCGGCCAGAATATTCTGCATATAATTCTCAAGCACTTGTTGATGAATACTTGTAGCTTCTGTTTGATTCTGACCGAAGTGAGCCATGTTTCACTGCCATATATTAATGTTGACTTAACACATGCTCTGAATATTGTTAGCTTTGTTGTTCTCGATATTTGGTTGCTCCGCCATATCTTCATTAGGCTCCCAAATGTTCTTCTTGCCTTATTTATACGGCTGTTGACATCTTCTGTTGCACCTCCTCTTGATGTTATAATGCACCCCAGGTAGTTGAATTCTTCTACGTATTCTATCTGTTGTCCACTCACTGTTATTGGCTCACTGTAACTATTGTTTGTCCTCATTGCTTTGGTTTTCTCGATATTTAATTCCAGTCCCGATTTCTTTGCTTCTTCCTGTAATCTGTTGACTTTGTTCTGTAGGTCCCTTTGATTTTTTGATATGAGGCATACATCATCTGCGTAATCTAAGTCTTCTAAGTTTCCGAAGAGATCCCATTCTATTCCGTTTATTCCAGTGCAAACTTCTCTTAGAATGTCGTCTAGTATTGTGTTGAAGAGAAGTGGAGATAGTGGACATCCTTGTCTAACTCCTATATTGGTGTAGAATGGATCACTGATCTTACCTCTGTGTTGAACTGTTGTCTCTGCATCTTCATACATCGCTTTGATGATGTTGATGATTTTTTCAGGAACTCCTTTCTTTGTAAGTGTTCTCCATATTGCGCATCTCTTGACTGTGTCGAATGCTTTCTTAAAATCTATGAATAGTAGATATAGTGGGGCATTCCATTCCACTGATTGTTCAACTATGACCCGTAAAGTATTTGCCTGGTCTACACAGCTTCGGTTTGGTCTGAAACCTGCCTGCTCTTTCCGTAGTATTGGTTCTAGTACTTCTTCTAATCTTTTCTTTATAATAATTGCTATTATCTTATGAATAGTATTTAGAACCGTGATTCCTCTCCAGTTGCTGCAATTTGCCAAGTCTCCTTTCTTAGGTATCTTGACAATCATTCCTTTCTTCCATGATGGTGGTATATACACTCTTATAGGTAGATAGGTGAAATCTCATTGGCAAGAAATTAAGCCCTATTAAAGTTTCAGATAATTATTTTTTCATCGTTTTCAAACTATATGACCAATTGATAGAAAAAAAAACGACAAAATAGTTTCAACTCAATAGAAGATAGTCTAGGGTGTTAATGGTTATTTATATTGTTAAAAATTTTACCTATAATACATTAATGCCATTTCTGGTTGATTATCATAAAAATAATTAACAGCAATGCATGCTAAAGCTTCTGCATGTATTGGATTCAATTCAGTTATTTGACGATATATTTGTACACTTTGCTCCATTTTATCTAATAGCTCAAAAATTCTTGCCTGTTGAGTTTTAAATGTAACATCATATGGATTTTTTTCAATTGCATCCTCAATCAATTGTAATGATTTTGTTGGTTCTTCCAATTTAATATACAATTTTGATAATAGTAAATATGTATCAGGATGGGGAAATAATGCTAAAGATTTATTTAGATATTGCTCAGCTTTTCTTGGATGATTTAGCGATATATAACAACGTCCACGTTGTTGTTCCCACCACCAATCTAATTTTTGTTTATTAACATTAGCTACAGCTTCACATAAAGTTAATGCTTTTTGGGGTTCACCTTCATGATAAAATAAAAATTGAAATAATGGTTTAATAATGGCAACTCTCTCAGCATATATTGTTGGATTTAAACGTGATGCCTGAAATAATACTGATGTTGGATCACCCATTAAATATGCTGCAGCTGATGTAACACGAATACGTCTAGCAGTACCTGATCGTGTTGGTGGACGACTACTTATAGCTGAACCAGGACGATTTGATGTTGTGCCAGGACGTGACTTTAATTGTATAAATTCGAAAAAAAAAAAGAAAATAATATTTTTTATGTTCATTTAAAATTAAACAAATTACAATATAATTATTAATAACAAACCGTTCCTGTCATTGGACGTGAAGATAATGTTTTTGGTCTAGCTGCTGTTTGAGATGTGGTCATTAAACCTCTTGTATTTGGTCTAGGTACAAATGCTGTTTTAATTGATGTTCCTGGTCTAGCTGCAGTAGCAATTCTTTCAAATTCTAAATCATCATTTTCTAAAAAATAAATTTAATATTTGACTACTTAGAATAGATATTTTCGATTTTAAATTTGTTGTAATAATAATTTTACCCATATTATCATCCATAGTTTCTACATCATCAACATATACTCTTTGTGTAACAGCACGCATTTTTAATTGCCAAATACCTTCGATCATCCATAATTGATTTGTGATCTCATTATCATCAGTTTTTGTATTCAAATGGGATTTTGCATATCTACCACCACCACCACTACCACCACTGTTATTATTATTATTATTAGTGGTACTACCACCATATATTGCTTGTTGCAATATCTGAGTTGGACAACTTTGCAACAATGTATTACAAACTTCAATACATTTTTCGTAATTTTTCCGACGAAATAATGATATTGCTTGGAAATATTTCATGTCCATTTCAAATGTATTTAATGTAACTAAATGCATTCAACAATAAAGAAGGATTCTACCAAAAGGTACCTCCGAAATGATATGAAATTTTTGTTTTTCAGTTTATTTCTGTTTTTTTTTCTTTTCTGTTTTTGATATAAAATAGTTGGGCTTATAGCCTTATTAATTCTTTGAATGGAGTTTTCGTTGGAGATTGTAGGGTAATAAAAAATTTTATTTTTTTATTTGGTTTTATTTTTTTGGAATTTTTTTTTTTTTTTAAGTTGAAAATAAATATCTTTTCTATCTTTCTCTTTCTTTCTACCTTTTTGGCTCTCTTGTTAAATCTGTTTGTTGTATTAGAGTTAAATTGGGTTGGGATGCTGCTGTAATGGATTAAAAAAAAAAAAAAATAAGTTAAGTTGAATGGTATGATCAGTGTTTTGTTTTTGTTGTTGTTTTTTGTTTTAAAACTTTGTTATTCACAATTTATGTTTATTTGCATTTCGATTGAAATTTCAATTTAATGGCATGCACACGATATTCATGGTATTTTTATTTTAGTATCCTTTATTTTTATTTTAGGCTGTAATTTTTATTTTTCTTATTTGATTATTAATTTTGTTTTGCTTTTTGGTTTTTTATTTTGTAATGATTGTTCAATGCAGGTTAAAAGATTTTTTTTTTACTGAAAAGTAATTTGCTATGTTTAAATTTTTTCGTTTTATTTGTTTTTTTTTGTTGCTTTCATTTTTTTTTTAAAGAAATTTTTTTTGTTTAGAAATTTTATTTTTTGGGGAATGTAATTTTTTTTTTATTTTCACTGTCCGTATTTTATTGAGTTTGAGCGCATTTTTAAGTTTTACATTTTCTACTATTTTAATAAAGAAAACAACCGCCCTACAAGTGTGAAGTCATTTTTGAGTGTTTAATTGGCCTTTGAATTGGAGTTTTTAACGCGTATGATTAGAGAAATTAAAACAATTGTTATTTTTCAATAACAGGTACGAACTGTTATTATTATTTTAGAATAACAGGTAAAAATAGCTAAAAGGACCATTGCTATGCACGCTACGCATATCCATTAAACAGACTGGGATTCTTCCAATCGATTTGCCAGATCACATAATCCCAATACAAACATTTCCGAACCAATAAAACTCAAATCCCGTGCCCTGGATGTCAAGCTCAACAGAATACGCCTAGGGTACACCCTTCCGACCCACGAACATATTTACTATTATTATAAACACAAGATTGTCTTCCCCGACATGCTCTGATATGCCCTAATATGCCACAAGATTCCCTCCCTCGATATGCCATTCATTGCACTGATACTCTATCAATTAAACACATCCTTACAGAATACCCATCCAATAATCCAATCACATCCCAATACATCTTTACCCCGTTAAAAGCCTAACAGCTTTCCAATACATCCCACATAACCCTTATTAAGGCAGTCTTAACTCACCACAACATCTGGGATAAAATATATTGAACTGGCCTGCAGATTTACCTTTAGATCAACTTCATATAATCATCTCAACTTCATTCAACCATCATATAAATTTCTATCTACACCTAGTTTATAACATAATGAAATCTTTTTTTTTTATTTCTTTTCTTTTTATTGAATATGTAAGATAAAATTTTTTGAATTAATTTTTAGGACCTAAGTTAGCCAATAAGAATTTAGATATTAAATAATTGAAATAAGACTTTAATTTTATTTTGTAGTACATAAGATAGCTCTTAAGCTTAACAATTAATTGTAGTTAACTTTCCTATTTTTCGTTTTTTTGTAAAGTTTTCTTTTTTATAAGAAAAGCACACACCCCGAAAGGGACAAGAACCTGAAGTAGACCTGCGGATTTAGCTGCATCAGCTACACTGATAAATTAATAAATAAATAGCTGTTCATTTTTTTCAAAACCACTGAAAATGATTAAGAAAAATTACAAAATACCGAAATATCATGTCATATCTACTTACGATTATATTTTAATTATGGTCAACTTTGAATCTACAGTCAAGTTTGGAAAAAATAATGTACTTATCATTACTTATGACATGCTTAAGAAAGTAAACACATACACATATATACTACATCTACATTACTACTACATAATTACTCTATATTTTCACAATAATTATAAATCCGTTTTAATTACTTTAATTTGTTGGTGAGTATTTTTGTTATACTTTTCTTTAGGATGAGCAACGGTAAAAAAAATCAATGGGTGCTTCGAGCTGGTTTTTAAGGTACTATAACAATCATACAATACGTTTTTTATTTTGAATTTTTGTTTTATCAATTTCTATAATATTAGCTAATTTAAAAATGGAAGACCACATCTCATATTACACTGAGACTCAGTTTCTCATGATGTCTCAAATGAAAGTAAACATTTCCGTAACTACGAAAAATGTTAACCTAATAGAAATATTCGAATATTTATTTGAGACTTGATTGAATGAATAACGAAAATCTATACTATATATATAAAATTAAATGTATGTTTATGTCCAAAAAGTATTTCCCACTTCCAGTTGAGCTGAAGACTTGAAATTTTCAACAAAGGCAAGGCTTAGGGCCGTGATATAGGAAAAAATCGAAAAGTTCCAAAAAGTTATCAGGGGACGGAGCTATTTTAGATTTATTTTTTTCTTCATGACGTCACTGTGTGTTCGGTTGTATATGCACATAATCAGAAACATTTTTTTTATGATTTTTTTTTTATTTTTTTTTTTTGTATCTCTCTTTTGTATTTATTCCTATTATATACAATATATCTATGATAAAATTTGTGTATTAATATATGTATGGTATATATTCATATTTACAATGTTACTCACATAGTCAAATCTGGTCACATCATATCATAAGGAGATTTGTTTTTTTTAATTTATTTTTGTTTATTGTTATTTTTTTATATACATTGTATTTACACAAGCCAATATTACACAATATTACAGTTTTTTATTTCTTTTTAAAGTTATAATTTAATAGCGAAAGTCTTAAAATATTCTTTTTTTCAAATAAAGAAAATTTGATTTCCTTCAAAAAAAATCCTCGAACGGCTATACTGGGACCAGTGCTTTCGAAGTTGTGAGCTATTTTGTCCGCACAGTTCCTGCTTTTTTGCAATAAATTTTTTTATTTTCATTTATTTTCAATATATTCATTAAAAAAAAAAAATTTCATTAGCAGGTACGTAGCAAAAGATACCAAACATATTATGTGTACATACATTATGTATATGATTTTTTTTTTATAATTTATGTACGCTACTTTTGTACTTGATTTGTTTTTATTTTTTTTCAAATGCACATGCAAAATTGAAACTGATTTTTTTTTGCCTTTAGAAGAAATTCAAATTTCGTCAAACTACAAACTGAACCAATTTTTTATTTATCCTACATCCCTAAAATAAAATAAAGTTCCTAAAATTTTGAGTAATTTTAATAGAGATTCATATATAAATTCTGAGAGATTTTTCGTTTTGTTTTGACAGATTTTAATTTTAATTTTAATTTATATTAGCCAATTTATTATTTTTTATAACTTTATTATTATTTAAACTTCAAAAATAGTTGGGTTTTTTTCAAGAAATTATTTGGAAAAGCCGATTAGGTACTCCTTCAAAAAAAACAACAACCACACACGTTTTCTAAAATTATTAGTAATTTTAGAAGAAATAAGCAGATTTTGTTTTTTAGATTTTAATTTTTATTAATTAAAATATTTTTATAACTGTATTATTATTTAAACTTCGTTAAAAAAAAATTGTTGTTTTTTCAAGAAATTATTATATATAGATACCTACATTTGGTGAAACGGAAGTCGATTATTTTTATTATTCAAATATGGTTTTGTAGAAAACGGATGTAAAGTTCGAACAGATAGACGTATTTACGTTAGCTTAAAGACAATCGGCATGTGAGTTACATATTTATACCTAAATTGTAATATTAATGTAACAAAATGTAAATGAATGTAACACCATAATTAAACATCTGCCACACAAATAACATTTTTTTCTAATTATTATTTAAATTCTTATAATTGTTTTATAGTTATATAATAAGAAATAACTTAAATCAATTAAAACTTAAAATTAAATAAAGAAAAAAAATGTTTTTTTCAGAAATATTTACGTTCAATTTAAACGTACTAAAACTACAAAAATAAACTTTAGAATCGCAAGTGATGATTATTAAGGAAAAAACAAATTAGACGAAATCTTATGAAGTCTGGATATGATTTCATTAAGAGATTTGGTAAAAATTTAAATTATTTTTAATTAGGTATTTTTATTACAGGGACTTTGGGCTAGCAACGCGGACCGGGTACAGCTAGTAGTATATAAAAAGCATATTTTTTCTACGCAGCTTGGTACATTGGTTTGTAATACTAAAATTTTTTGTTATGTACATATTGCGTTCTCAACATAAAAGAAAGTATATAAGGGGCACTTCTTAAATATGACCACACGTTAATTGTTTTTGTAAATTTTTGTATTTACCTATGTTTGATATATAAAAGGAAGTAGCATATGCGTATCCGTACATATATGACATAATGAATAGAATTTGCGTTTTAACATGAAGTGTAGAGGGAGGTTATTATTTTTTACTAGGTTGAACAATTTTTGTTGTTTTTTTTTCAATAAAACAAATGCAAACAAAAAATAAATTTAGAGCAAATGTGAAGGAAGTGCATTTACAAAAGAGTTAATAACTTTTAAATCAGGGTTCAAAATATAGTGATGTCAAATCTTTTTTGATAGAGAGAATTACATGTTTTTTCAATTATATGCCAAAAAAATATATTTTAAGGCTTTCTGAATTGAATTATTTAATTTTAAAGTTAAAATTTAAGTAATTTTCAATCATATTTATTTTCATATGAAAATATATTATAGTATGTAATGTATGTAGGTAGATAGATATGTATGAAAAATTTTCTGATCTGATACTTTTGTATTGTACATGCACATACTTTTGTACATGTACTAAATCAATACTATCAAGTATCAATATCAAATTGCATAAGAATATATACAAATACAATATATATTTAGTACGGCCTATTTTTTTTTTGTCCCTATCAGTTGAACCATTATGTTTCTGTATACATAGCTTGTGTTTTATATGCATGTATTTCATAAATCAAAAGGAAGTAAAAAGAAAAACTTAATTACAAAAAGTAATCAATAAAAAATTTATTTATTTATTAATATTTAATTAAATTAAATAAAACACTTGTTATTGTTTGTTTCGATAATGTCTTAGAAGAACGAAACAAGTCGGCTCGAATTTTATTTTTATGAAAATGTTAAAATAAAATATATAAGAAATATTATTAAAATTTATAATTTTTTAATCAGTGAAACAATAACAAGTGTTTTGTTTAATTTAATTAAATATTATGAAATAAATAAATTTTTTATTATTTGCTAAAAATTATGTTTCACCAAGTGCCAACCAAAAAATCTTTAGATTTTTTAATGAAAAAGTAATCGTTTTTTTTTTAAATTTGTTCGAAAATGTTGCTGTTGCACATGTTATTGTTAATCTAAATAAGTATAAAATAAAAATAAATTTATCGTCTCAATTATAGATTTTGCTATTTTTTATTA
Organism: Argyra leucocephala; assembly: GCA_963942445.1. Taxonomy (NCBI): domain Eukaryota; kingdom Metazoa; phylum Arthropoda; class Insecta; order Diptera; family Dolichopodidae; genus Argyra; species Argyra leucocephala. Next base: position 39,104,539 of record OZ012680.1, read on the forward strand.
TTACTAAAATATATTTGCTTTAACACATGAAAATCTGTTATATTTGCAGCTGACTTTATTATGTTCGTTTCAAGGTTATAATGTTAGAACTGACATACATCTATAATAAATTTTAATTCATCTACTTATGGTTAGATTATTATTACCGTTATACTGCAATGTATATATGTATATTTTTGTGTTTGTATTTTCATATCTATAATTACATATATCATAATATTATTAAATACAAATATTATGTAATAAATCATAATATTATTTAATACAGGGTTGTAATCACATTTACAATAAAATCAAATATAGGCAATTTGGCTTACGATTAAATTTTAATAAATTTATTTTTATTTAATTTTTTTTTTTCTCTTATTTGAATTTGGCGGAAAATTTGCGGAGGTGTTTCTTATAATGATTAGCAAAGAGCATTATGAATTCGTGAATTTATTTTTAAGATGTTGACGGTTGTTCAATATTGTAGATAATTTTTTATTTATTTTTTTTTTCTTTTTGTTTGTTTTTTTTTTTTTTAACTGAATACAAGCAGCAGCAGGTTAATAAAATTATTTTAAAAAATTATTAACATTTATAAAAAGACCTGCAATAGAAGGATTTTTAAATAGAAGTGATACTAAAAAAAAATTTTAAATAGAAAAAAAAATTTTCGTTTAAAATTATGGAATTTCGATAAATTTTTAAAAATAAGAAGAAAAATAAAAAAAAAAAGTTTATATTGAAAATATTTAATAAATTCTTAAAAATATGCGGGTGATAAAATTTTTAACAAAATTTTTAAAAATATACTTATATAAATTTTTTTTATTGTTAAAATAAATTAAGATATTTATTGTTGAATTTTAAGAGAATATTTTTAACATTTAGGCTATATGTAGCTATTATATGATTAGAAATCTCTTAATTTATGGTAAAATATTATCAAGGATCATAACTAATAGTTTAATAAAATACTAATATATAAAAAAAAAAAAACAAATTTATCGTTTTAACCTAATTCAAAATTTACAGGAAATTATATTAAAGAAATTTGGAATTTGAGTTAAAAGAAAATAGTTTTTAGTCAAAACGTTACAATAAAAACTTTCCATTAGTTAAGATATTTTTACGACCGTGCTGATTTGTTGTTTTATTATATACATTAAGCCCGTCTCAAAACGGTGTTCTAATTAGAAAACAAATAACTTCTTTTGAAACTGCACAAAAAAGTGAATTCTAAGAAATGTAATCAAATATTAGGTGTATTTGGCTAAAGTCATGTGCAAAAATCTTTTTTTTTGCTATAAAGGTCGAAATAATTCGATAATCTGAACAATTGTTTGTTACAAAAGCAAATTGAGTTAAACAACAACAATTTTGTTATTGAAAATGTATTTTCTTTTTCTCTGCACCACCCAGGAGATAAAGAAAAAGGTGTGTTTTTATTTGTGGTTTCCCAAAAGTCCTACTCAACACTCCGACGCAAGACACCGTTGACAAAGGCAGCATTTTACCATTTTTTCTCTAATGATCAGATGTCGCAACCTCTTTATATTCAACATTTTTTGTATATAGTTTATTGGAATGTCGAACTAATTTGCCTTGCTCCCTTCCTTCAGTAAGTTTTATTTGAATTTCACCAGACCGGCGTTACTCTGGAAATTACAACATACAGTGGTCAATGGCTAAGCACTGTTTCAGGCAAATAAACTCCTTTTTTTCCAATGTTTTACTTTGCGACTCGTAAAAGCGATGCTAGTATCCCAAAAATATACGAAAATTTTCAAATTTCTAATTTTTCCAAAACGGTTTTATTTTGTTATTATCTTTTAGAATATTCATTAAACAAAGGAAAATAGTTGAAAAAACATTAAAATCGGTCCAAAAATGAAGATTTTACAGCATTTTTTCAATTAGTAATTTTTCAAATTTTTAACAAGTAAAAGTAAATAATGTTTATAAAATAAAATGAATTAATAAATAATTAATATTGTTTCATTTAATTTGGACTGCTTTAACCTTACATAACAAATATAGGTACTAGCAAAATAGGATTTACCTCATTAAATTCATATGAAGTATAAAAGTAATAATATTTAATATTAAAATTAATGTTATGTTCCTATTATAAAAAAAAGTATACCACTTCGACAATACGATTAAAATTATAGTATGTATTATAATTAAATTTATTAAATTAATATTATTAAAACTATTATTACAATAAGATATACTATTAAATTAAAATGTGATGGACCATAATATTTACAGGACAATACTATTAAAATAATGGTACATTTCAACTATTGATTTAATAAGATTCAAATTGTTAGTTTTTATAAAAACTTGTTTTCCAGCGTTAGAGTAAAATTTTGGTATAACAGTGAAAATAGTCGAATATTTTCCTTTTAATTTTACTGATATGCTTATCATACAGATACGCGTATTTCGTCTACTACTTGCAGACTTCTTCAGTGTTTTGTACTCGACGAGTAATAATTTTAATTTTATAGGTTCTTGCCGTGCACTGGAAGATAGAACAATTTTAATAACAACATTAGAAAAATAATTTTTCAAACCCTATAGAACAACTCATAAGTCAAAATGTGGCGTATGGAGCAAAAGAGCCCTCGGGCGACGACATTATAAAATTTTCAATAACTATCTTCTTTCTTCCTATCTTGTATTATCCCAAACAAGTGGTACGTAAAAACTAAAGGTTAAACAAGCGGTATATAAGTAGTAAAGATTACATCGTAACGTTTGTTAATCATAACAAAAATTATAAATTTAAAAACAAATTTAATAACAAAGTTAGAACATAGTGAAGTGGAAAATTTGTGAATTGAAAGAAAAGTCAAATTTAATTTCAAAATATCTCAAAATTACTGAAATATCTAAAATTAATAGTTTCGAAATTTATTTTTAATAAATTTGAATATTTTTGATTAATTATTTTCTACCATCTTTCTAAAGCTTCTTTACTTTTTTTTTTTTTTGTTTTTTTTTATTTAATTCGATGAAAATTTCTTTGCCGAAGAATTTTTCAAAATAAAAATGAAAAATATTTTAATAATGATAAATGATCTGATTTTTATGAAACCAGTATTAATAATAATAATAAAAAAAATATGAAAATGTATAAAATACAAAATAAAAAAAAAACAAAAAAACGTCAAACACAACACATTATTTTTTTGTTATGTTAATAATTTACGTTTTAAAATGTTAAGTTAACAACAATTTAAAGAACGAAACATACACGTTGTATAGAGAAAAAAAAAACAAACCACCATTGCGTTATCAAATCGAATCAAAAAAATAATTCTTTTTAAACGACGAATCGGAAAATATTCATTACAAAAAAAAAAAGTAAATTACTTTCCATTAAAATATAAAAAACAGAAATAAATGCACAAAAAATAAAAAAAAAAACACTTAATGTTACAACAATGTTGCATTGCAATGTGTGTTTTTTTTTTGCTTTGCTTTGCAACATTGTATATAAACAAACTTTTTGAAACAATAGCATATTATCACATGTTGTTGTTTTCTCGGTTAACTATAAAATAAAAATATATTACCTATACCTAATAATAGTTGGTGGTGGATGCTGATGATGACCATAATGATGGTGTGGTGATGATGATAATGATGATGATTGTTGATGATGATGCTGATCATGATGAGATAAAATTAATAAAATATTCACTCCGGCTAGTGAATTAATTTGAATTCATTTATAATAATTTTGATATTACTGTAGAGATTTTGAATGTGGTGGACATAAAAACAAATGATTTGACCAGAATGCAAAAAAAAAAAAAAAAAAAAAAAATGAAAGGATGTAAAAATATAGAATGTAAAAAAATCTTTATTAATTTCTTCTTCTGTATAATCAGAAATAAATATCAAAACAAATGTATGTACATTATAGAATTGCAATATGGCAGAGATATCATTGGAAATAATACTCTTAAGTTTAAATATGTAATAAGTTGATAGACAATAATAATAAGCTGTATGGTATTAATTTTTTCTTTAAAAGTAAATTTTCTTAAGAATTAAACCATTTACGTATTGGGCAACATTAAATTGAATTAGAATTAACTCTACGAAACATTTTAGAAATTGGCTCAGATCTTCCATATTCTGTAGGGTGAAAAGGAATGTAGAACATATCAACGATGCTGGATTCAATTGGTTCTTAATTATACAATGATCAAATAATAACTGTAAATTCTATTCTACAAGAAAGCTATTGTATGTGATTGTGTGTTCCAAGTCTCTGTGTAAAAGCAGTTAGGGTGTTCATCTCATAGACTTGGAATTATATAAAAAACAAAAAAAAAATTTAATAAGTTTACGTAGATGAGAATAAAATGGAAATATCAGTGAATCATTCCACCATAAAAATTTGACAGTACCATATATTAGATGTCATTTTAATTAACCTCTTCATTTCTTCTTATTTCCATAATAAAAATTTATAATTTCTCTTCAAACGAGGTATTCCCACAAAACATTGTGTTATATAAAATATCCTACTACTGACAAAGATTAAAAATCACCTAGGTATGCTTCATTTGTCGTCTCACATAACAACTTGCAAATCTCGACAATGCAAATGATATCTGTCTTCGATTGCAAGGAACAAGCCAATATCCAGAGCAACTAAACTCAATATATTCCAATCTTGTGTAAAATCCATTCTGACATACAGCAATGAAACTGGGCTAATATTTAAATTCTACTTAACTTTAAATTTTTTTTTGTAAACAATAAATTTAAAACATTCTAATTTGGATATTATACAGCCTTCTCATGAGAATGATCTCTAATCGCATAAATCGTTGAAATTAATAAAGAAATATCAAAGAACTTCCACTGAAAGTTGCAAGTTTTCATTAATTAAATATTTCAGTATAATATACTGAATATTTTGGCTAAACATAATAAGCAAAAAAGATATTTTTATACTAATTGGGAACTCATATCCAAGCCAAATGGAACTGGATATGGATATAGACCATACAATTAGAAACCTGTCAAATCAAATTGCGCAAATGAGCCTATAATGGAATCCATTACGTAAAAGAAGATCTGGTCTTTCAAAGGACACCTTTCAGACAATAAAATAAGAATTGAAAAAAGCAAACATAACATGGGAACAATCGAAAACAGCATCTACCAATTGAGTACGATAGAACTACCAAGTGGAAACACAATTCTTCAAGAATTCAAAAAAAATATTTTACAAACATTAATATTAATAACTTGATCGATTTAGTTTATTACATCATCAGAAAAAAACTAATGGAGCATTACACAATTATTAGAAAAAGATACCCATTGACATCTTCTAGTAAGTTATAAAATCAATCAAAATGAAAATAGGAGTTGTATAGGTAGTCTAACACTAAAAATACCTACTGATGAGTTCTAATAGTGTTATGATGAACGAAACAATTTCCTAAACATATTTTGTTTGTTAATTCAAATTATAATAATAATATTTATAGATACAATGGTGACATAAAACGTCTATGTATCACAATATCAATTATTAAATCGAACTTGTTCTTTTTATTAAAAGTAAAATGATGTAAATAAAGGTTTTATAAAATTTATATTTATATAAATTTATTTTTCACAAATAAAACATTTTTGTAACAAAGCTTTGGAAGTTTAATTACAAATAGGAGAAACCCCCGGGTAAATACCCGACCGAGCAAAAAAAAAAAGGAATTTTTCTTGTAAAACGGAACAATAAAGTGATTTTAAGTAAAATTAAATATTTGACATGTTTTAAGTTATAAGTTATGTATTTTCAAATGACGTTAAAGAAAATATTCAACGCATGACTATTCGTATTCACCACTAAAACTAACAAGCGTCAATCCTGATAACTGTTTAGAATATTTTACATAGTTTTAATTTATGCTCCTTGCTCTTATTAATCGCAAGTTCATATATTTGCTTTTTTCGTACAAACATTTTATCTAACATTATTTGCTCCTGCCTGAAGTCAAATGTTAGAATTGCACACATATCATTTTTTAACATTAATAAATTCCATAAATTTAGTGTATCTAAAAAAAAATACTTATATTTTATAAATTATTCCTTTAAAATCTATATTAATGTTGTCCTACTAATTAATTTTTTTCTCACTAAAAGTGCAAAAAACCAAATGGGATAGATAATCCAAAAATAATGAAAAAAAAATTGACTCAAAAAAGAATTGAACTCACAAAAATTTCTTACATGACGCTTGAACCAACTGAGCTAACACCCGATTAAAATTCTTTCATCAAAATACAGACAAAATAAAAATTTGTTGTTTTATTGAATGAAAGAAAAAAACGAAGGCACACGAACAACCACGAAATGTGTGCCTTCACTAATAGTGCTCTTGTGTATTATAAAATAGATTTCGTTATTAAAATCTTCTTTATGTGCAGTGAATTAAAATTATAGTTAATGTCATTATGTTTTGATATTATTGTTGCCCTATTTAACATAATAATTAACTTAAACGTTATTAGGATATTTATGTCAAATCTCTATTTTAAATTACTGATTGTATTCGTTTTATATTTTATTATTGTAAAATGGTTTTATTGGAAATTTTAATATTGTAATTTGTAAACACTTGAACTAAGTAAGAATAAATAAATATCCGCTATAGGTTTCCGGACTTATGGTGGAACAAATTTTCTTATGGCAATTTGAAACCTACAGCTGGTTAAAAAGAGCTAGATTGATAGCTCCAAACAAAATATAAAATACATAATCATATTTTTTCACTCTAAAAAAAACGCCATAATAATTCAAGACTATACCACTAGCTGAAATCACATAAGCGATATAAATTAAATGTTTAAAAAATTTTTATAAATTGAAATTTGGGATCAATTTCAATCAAAACAAAATTTTTAAAGTAAATTAATGTTGATTTGTATTGCAACAACATTAACAAAATAAAAAAAAAACAAAATAAGTTGATTGTAAAAAAGTAAAAAATAATTCGAATTCGAAATTGTACAAAAATAAAAATAACAAATATGCTTTTTTTTTTTAATTTGTAACAATTATTAAAAAATTCCAAAATAAAAGTTTCGTAACATAAAAATACACAATAATGTAACAAAAAAAAAACAAAAAAGAAAAAATAAATAAATAAATTGTTTCTATACAATGTTGCAGAACATAATAACATAATTAGTTTCAAATTAATTTTTTTTATTGGTTTTTTTTTGTCTTTTGTTTTCATTTTTATTTTTAAACTTTTGTTACTTTAAATCGGGTGTGAAAAAAAATTTCTGTTATTTTTTTTTTGTAAATGTTAAGAACTAATTTTAGAAAGTTTTTTTTTTTGTTCCAATTAAAAAACAAAAAATAAATAAAATTTAAACAATGAAAAAATTTGTTGCGAACATAATGTATCCTTTATTTGCTGCAATAATTCTGCAATTCTTTCAGTTTTTTTCGTTTTGTATACATTTCAATGATTTGTTTTTTTTTTTTTTATTGTGGGAATTTGGAAATTAGAACATTTATTTTTCTTACAAATAAATGGTTTTTTATTTGAAATTTGTATTCTTATAGGATGCGTTTCTCACGATACCTTACAAATTAACAAATAAAATTTTAATTTAGAATATACTATAAATGTTTTAAACTTTATTATAGAGTTTGTGTTGGGTAGAGTATTAGGTTAGATTATATTGGATTAGATTTTAGTTGGGATTGGATTGTGGCCTTATATAATCGCAGACAAAAATTGTGAACTTATTATCATTACCCGTAGCAATGCAATCATTATCAAATTCATGAATTTGATCTTATTTGACCTAAGCTTGAATCACGCTTAATTCATATTTTGAACTAGCTCAGAGTTCGTTAAACACTATAAACTTAATTTATGGAATTGAACTTATTTGAGCTAAGGTTAAATCACGCTTAATTTATATTTTGAGAACGCTCAGAGTTGAGCTTAACGCTATATAAACTTAATTTATGAAATAGAGCTTATTTGATCTAAGTTTAATTCAAGCCTGATTCAAATTTTAAACTACCTCATAGTTGAGCTAAAAACTATAAACTAAATTTATGAATTTGAGAGATAGTTCAAAATATGAGTAAATTTGAGCTCCAGCTTCCTGAGATGACAGAATTTGAGTTGATTTAACCAATGAGGTAGCTCAATTTTTAAGTTGTACATTCGTAATTTTAGTTTTCACAAAATTTTGATCACTAAAATAAAATGGAACTATGCTATTATGAAGGCAAAGCACTATATATGTAGTTTTTGACTTTTAAATTACTTGATATATCACAAATTCATAAAAAAAAACTGTTTTAGAATTAAAAACAATTTGCAGTTCAAGCATGAAACCGCAAAAAAATTGTGCTTTCTGAATTGTGGTTAGAAAAACTGTGCTTTCTGAATTATGGTGTTACTTGATAGTAATTTTTTTTTTTCTAGAATATCACAAAATAGTTTTTCGTACAATAAAATACGATACTGTGAATTTAATCAGTGAATAGAAAGAGTAATGTTTGACGACTAACATTAGAGTGACATGTGAGTTATCATACATCTAAAAATCAAATTATTATGTTATAGTAGCAATCATAAACGTTCAGTCATGAATAGATTACAAAGAATTTAATTTAATTTTTTTTAAAATTATTTTCACTGCATTTTCACTGATTTCGGTTATTACACTAGACATAAATCTTCTTATATTAAGTTAAACCTGTAAAATTATTATATTCCAAATAAATCACTACTACCAATACTACATTTTCTATATTAAAATGTATTTCTTTAAATTTTGCTGACTATCTTGTATTGCAATGACTCATTTCAGATTGTCAAAATACATCAAACCCGGTCAGTATTAAATAATTTTTAAACTTTATAATATTTAGTTCAGTACATTTAAATTTTTATACTGTTTAATCAAAAATATACAATTAAATTGCAGTGAATTCAATAAATCAATAAAATGCATCATTATTATACTAGCACAATTATTACCCTAATATTAGTTGGCTTTTGTACAACTAAATTTGAAAATTAAAAACAACAAACACAACAACAATAAAGCAAGGATATTTTTAAAATTATTGGCACGATACTATTTTTTTTATAATTTATTTGAAAATTACCTACATTGAAAACATATACAGCTTCAGTATTAAAAATTTATTCTACTTATTTAGTATTAGTCTCCTTTTTTGTTTAATTAATTTTTACAATACTTAATTGTGATTATGTATATATTATTATGTATTATTTTCATTCATAACTGATACATTTTTCAATAGAAAATTGTTATTTTAAAAATACAATTAATAATTATTGTAGTTTTGCAAAAAATTCAAATGATAAATAATAATAACAAAAATATTAATATCAATAACAATAACTATTATAATTGAAACTAAATTTAACAAAATTTCAACAATTTCAAAAATAATTAGAAAAACATAAAAATTCTATAAAATCTTATTTTTTTTTAATTTTAATTTTCACCACCGGGTATGTTATACTGTAAAATTAATTTTTAATTATATTTTTACTATATATTTAATTATTTTAAGATTTAAATATATAAATGTATTTAATAACATTTTATTTATTAAGCCTTAGTAATTTGCTAAGAAAGTGACAGCATTTAAATTTGTTTGTTATGATAAATTGAGTTACCTAGGTAACTCAAATTTTTAATATTAAATTTGAAACTGTTATTGAAATATTTACGAGTATTAATTCAAAAAGCGCATGCGCTCGTATGCGAAATTTTGTTTTTGACAATTATTAACACTGTGGTATCGAAACCTTTTGAGACAGTACCAGCATAACTCAAAAAATTTAATCATAACGATTTGAAGTTTTGGTTTTACAGATAAGACAACAAAAATAATTATTGGAAATATTTGATTTAATTCATTTTAATTTTGTTTTTTCGTAGACTAATTATTATACAAATAAATAAATGAGTATAAGCTGAACAAAATAATAACTGTTCATCAGATTAAAACACATAATTTTCTAATTCCTATAAAATAAATTTATATAATAATAATTACAATTGGATTTTACTTTTCAATAAATAAACAGAAACAAGTTCTATTTATTTGTATTACTTTGATACATAGATACAAGAGTTATATCAGTATTGCATCTAAGAACTTTACTTGCTTAACTCGCAAATTTAATAACAATATATTTTACGAGATGTTTCGTTCATCACATTTATAAATTTATTTTATAGGAATATAAAATAGATTTTACGTTAAGATTTTTGTCGATTTTTATAACTCACAGATGTATTATTAATATCTATGAATAAGTTATAAAATCAACCAAAACAAAACCAATAGTTTTATAGGTAGTCTAAGGCAGCGTTTACACATCAATATATATTGACAGTATTTAATGATGAGAGAGGATATTGAAGAAATAATGATCTGTAAACACAGATTGATATCAATATAAATTGAAGAAAAAATAGAATTTATCCTATTTTCTTCAGTATTTATTGAAAGAGACAGAATTAAATATGGCGAATAATGAAAAACTTAGCAACATTTATATGTTAATTTTTTTTTTTTTTTTTTTTATTTGACGTTTGAATATATTTACAGGGTACTTGACTAAAAAAGGTTTTACTTTTATATTAGTTTGGGTGAATATATAAGAAAAAACTGACAAATACTTGGACTGTTTAAAAACTGATGTTTAAACACAAATGTCTCTCTCTTCAATCTAAAATCATTAATAAATATTGAAGAATATTGATGTGTAAACGCTGCCTAACACTACAAATACGTATTGATAAGTTCAAGTAGTGTTGTGATGAACAAAACATCTCCTAATATTTATAGTTTTCTAAGTCTATTATTGGTACAACAATCTCTCCTCAGAGTTTTTTTTTACTCAATATTTTTCTTTTTTCGTAATTATCTTAATCAATGGTTATTACAAATTTTTATTAATATAAAAATAAATTTAATTCATATCTTAATCGTAAGTTATATTCATTCAAAATTAGTTATAGATAAATGTAAAATTCTCTTAATATTATCAATTGAAAAAAATAGCTCATTTGAGCTAAGAGTAACTATAAACTGGATCTACTATAACTCTAAGTAAGTCGCAATATTTAAATGAATCATTTTTAATTATTTTTATAATAAATTTTTATTGGAAGCTTTGTTTAACTCTTAGAACCCATATTATGTGGAGTGTTTGTCAACTGTTTAAATTTTATCATAATATGTTGAATTAAACAATGTGGCAAATAATTTTTGTTTTTACGTTTATCATTTTCGGAGATAATACGGACATACCTAATATACTGAATATTCCCACAATAGAACTTAATTTTTGCAACTATTTACATTATTATGTGTCTTCCATTTGAATTGCGAGTCTATCCAAAAACCTAGATATTTAAATTGATTAACAATTAACATGTTTCAGTTTCTCTTTTGAAATTCTATTACTTTAAAGTTTTGTATCGATGATCATATATTTAATCTTTTTGGTGTTAATGATTAATTTATGAGTTATCATACAGTGTTGTTAATTTTAATTATTTCTATATTAATTTTCTTTTCTAACTCTTCTTATTTTTGGGCTTGGAATAATTTTTGGGCTTTGGGCCAAAAATACGTCATCAGGAAATAGAAAAATTTCTGCATCTATATTTATTTTATGTAACTCATATCTACATATATCGAAAACAGTAAAGGTCCTAATACACTGACTTGTGGTACCCCACAGTGTATTTGTTCAACATCAGTTGACTTATTTTCTATTTATATATAATATTGTTTTCGGCCACTTAAATATGAGGAGAACAACTTATATGCAATTCCTTTAATAACTGTAACTTTGTAGGTTTTTTTTAAAGTATGGCACGATTCACTGTATTAAATGCTTTTTTTAAATTCATAAATATAAGAGGTACCATTTTTCGTTTGTCCTTCAGTTTTTGAGCGCAATTTACCATTTCCACTAGGACCGTTTCTGTACTTGATGTTTTTTAAATCCACATTGTCTATCAGAAAACAGGTTCTTTTTTTCCAAGAAATTAAAATTTTTTATGTTTATGAACAGGTTTTGCCATTATTTTAGCTACGACAGGGGTCAAACATATAGTGGTCTGTAGTTGTTTAAATCTATTTTTTAGCTGTAGTTGTTAAATCTGATTCCTTATTTCTAAAATCAAACAGGTGTAGAGGTATGTTCATTTAAAAGAGATAAAATTTTATTCAACAGTATTTCGTCATATATTTTTGAAAAAAGAAGCAAGAGTTTTATAGATCTGGAGCATTGTGCCAAAAAAATAAATAAATAAATATAAGTTTTTCGTTTTTGAAAGAATTTAAAACAAAAATATTAAAATCAAAAAAATACCATAAAAATATCATAGTTTGACCGATTTTAAAGTTTTTTATATTTCTTTCTTCAATTAAAAAATATTTTCAAAAAGCTAGTAATGAAATAAATTCAATTTGCAAAATGGAAATTGTTTGCTTATTCCGTGGGCATAGTGCTGGGATTCATCGTTCAATTTTTAAAAATTTCTAAAATCAAGAACATACTAAAAATCTCATTTCATCGACTTCTTTATACATAATATATTTTGTTTTATTGGCTGGAGTTAAAATAAAAATATTTTTTTTGTTACTTAACTGTCGAGCACACTACATAAAATTGACCTTACTTCATCATTTCTGAACCACTGGAATAACTTGCCTAAAATCGAGAGCAAAAACTTTACTCCACCCATAAAGTTGTTATTATTTCCCAGATCCCGTAAGGTTCTGTCAAAAGCTTCAAACAATAATCTATTAGCTATTGTGCACTGTTTCTAAGGTAGTTCGTATTTTGATACTACAAACTGGATTTTCAGAATTCGAATTTTTGAATTTATTTATCTCCCCTAAAGAAACTTATTATAATTTTTTTTGCATCTTTTCGCAATCCCATACAACATTGTGTAAATTTTTTATCGTATTTTACTTCCTACAGTTTAAAATAGGAATATTTGTTTTTACACGACTAACATTCAGTTTTACAATTTTTGACAAATAGCAGTGGAAAAAAAGTGAGAATATGACTAAAAACATTGTTCACTTTTTTATATGAATAACAATTTTATTATTTCTAATTCATTGTTAAAACCTAACCATAATTAAAAACTTTAGAGCAGGCAATATATTATATTATGGTAAGAAACAATTTTTTTTATTTATTTATTTATAACAGTGGGATCTGGAGATAAATCTACAATCCAACTAGAGATCCTACAAATTTTTGCGATTTTTTTTGTGTTTTTAATTCCTTAAAGCAAGTGGTAGGAACGTTAAAATGTTGGAATAAAAATTTGTTTTAAAAAAAATTGGCTCTGTTTGGAAAGAAAAAAAACAAAAACAATTTGAACGCATAACACTAAAATCGAAATTTTAATAAAAATTGTAACGAAATTGGAATAGTTTGAAAATTTGTGTTGCTTCATTTGTTTAACACATATAATGTTTGATATTCTTTGCTACCTACCACATTATGATTTTTTTTTTCTTTTATGAATAAATTGAAAATGCGTGTATCTATATAAAAATAAATGAAAATAAAAAAATGTGTTGCAAAAAAAATCATAGGTCATAACTTCTGAAATACTGATCGCCGTATAGTCTTTTGCGGAATTTTTATGAATGAAATTAAATTTTTTTTTAATTATGTATGTGGTGAAAAAATATTACTTTAGGGCTGAATTATAAATTTCAAAAGAAATAAAAAATAGTAGTACAAAATTTCATTTAATTTCTTAAAAAGTCCATTGGTTTGTGTAAATATGTATTATATAAACAAAAACAATAAAAAAAAAAAATTAAAAAAACAAATTTCAATCATATGATGTAACTATGTGAGTAACATTGAATGTATATACCATATATATATTGTGTCATACATAAATGCATTGTATGTGAAAAAATACCATCTACAATCGAGGTAAAAAAAAAAAAATAAAATAAAAAAAAAAGTTATAAAATGTTGCAAATTTTGTTTTAAATTTGGCTATCATAAACACAAGAACACACACTGACGTCATGAAAAAAAGGAAAATATAAAATAACTTCTTCTCCTGATAAGTTTTTGTAATCTTTCCATATTTTTCCCTATAAACCGTACCATTGTGGAATATTTCAAATCTCCAGTTCAAGTGGAAGTGGGAAATACTTTCCGCGTATAAACCAACATACATTCAATTTTATATATAGTATAGATTAGCTATAACTGTTGTTATATATGACGGTTGTAGAACATATTCTGCCATTGTGGATCTAAATAAAAATTATTTATTATATTATATTTAGTTGATAGCTATCAAATTAATTATTTTTTTAACTTATTAATCGGATTTTTTTATTTTTAGTGATAATTTAAATTAAATAATTTAATTGTTGTCAGATTTCCGTTCACTAATAATTTTTAATATTTGAATGCAAATATCGATATTTCGGAAACAACATACTTCCTTTATCAGTGCTTGTGACTAACTATAATTATGTTATCAAACTTAAAAAATAATGATATAAAAATGCAACATAAGTGATGATTGCCGACATACACAGAAAAACATTTTCAGATTTGTATTTAAAAATTTGTGCCACTCCCAAAGTAATCTTTCGATATTTTTTCGGTAATTTTTAATAATTCAACTTTTCATATTAGTTCTCCCTTAATTTTCTGTATAAAAATAATTTGCTTAAAAACTATGAAATAAAATAAATTTCATTCAAATTAAATAAAAATACTTAAAGTTCTAAAGAATTCAAAATTATAAGATAATCCGAAAAACAAAAACAACTAAAAATAACCCTTATGAGAATTGAGAACCATAAAATAAACCATACAAAAAACAAAAAAACATGTACGTGATCTCTGTCGAATATATTTTGAAATTATTCAAAAATTTTTATTAAATCTCTTAGAAACTGAATACCTGCTCTTTAAATAGTGCCTAACTATGTAAGTTTATTTACTAAACTATGTTGTATATATTATTGTGGTACACATAACTAATTCCAATAAATGAACGTTACATATTAATTTCCTTTTTAAAAATCAATTCAACATACTTACATTAATCCCTACTCGTATGTATACATCCAAACATACATATTTTTATAGAAAATCAAAAATTAACCATTTTAACTAAAAAAAAAAAAAATTATTCACGATTTTAAAGTAAAGAACTTCAAAAACAAAACATATCAAATGAAATTGATGTGTTTTTCGTGATCGACAGAAATTTCAATAATTGTTGAAAGGTTAATCCCACATCTCTATTCGTTTTATGTTACTATATTGTAAGAATACCTATATATATATATACATATAGTTATTACTAAAAAAAAAATAATATTGCAATTTTAAGTATATTGCAGAATCTTTGAATCTTATAGAATTGATTTCCGAAAATGTATATTGTATCGAAGTAAAAGAGACAACGAAAAAACAAAAAAAATTAAAGAAAAAAAATATTTTTGGAAGTCTAAATTCGACCAAACATTTAAAAAAAAAATATTTTTGTTTAATTACAAAGTATAGAACGTTTAAATTGGTACAAGCACAACATTTTAGTAAGAGCCCTGATTTTCATCAATCGGAAGGCTGTTGAACAACCATCAAGCTTCTGTTATGATGTATGAGAACGTATTTTGCGTTAAGGGGTTAAAATGTTAATTTAGATATACTTATTACCGTAAAGTTCTGAATATAATACCCCCACCAATAAAGTACCCCGGATAAACTAATCGACACATTTTTCCATTTACAGAACCTCGGGTACAGTAATTAGATATTTTTCGAAAATTAGTTTCGAATTATTTCGATATTGGCTGTTATCTAATACTAAAATCATTTTCATATTATCTATTACTAAACCAAATATAGATGGTGTGAAATTTCATATAATAAAATAGATTTATTATTAAACACTTGCCAACAATTTAAACACTTGTCACTCATCTGTTGTGTAAATAAACAAGTAGGCCGAAAATAAAAAAAAATCAGTTTTTCCGAATAGTGTACCCGGGTGTAAAAATCCAATTAAAGTACCTGGGTATACCAATTGTATTTATTATTTTTTCAGAATATTGGCCTTTTTCAATTATAGTACCTGGGTATTATACTCAGAACTTTACGGTAATATCGCAAACGTTCTAAAAATCGGTAAAAGCTTAGTAGTTATGGAAATATTTCCCAAAAAGTAATTGAAAAATATGCAAAGAGCGCAGAAAGTAATATGAATAGATTTTCTTATACACGTAGGCTGGTGGGGAGTCTTCAGAAGACACATAAAGCTTCATAGCTTGACATAGCGTGTGGAATTTTTACCCACTAAACCACATGCTTCCTATATTGCGATCTAGTCCTATAGCACTATTAAGCAATTATTTTGCTGACATTATTTTAATATGGAAAGCCATCGAACTATCCTTTCTCCTTGTGGAAAGACGATTAAAATCGGGTATAAGTTTTTTTTTTAAATTTAAATTTTACATTAGCAACAAAGGTTGTGTCAAAATAATACAGGTTATAACAAGATCTCAATTAACAACAACATTTTAGAATCGTTATTTATTTATTTTTTTTTTAAGTTAAGCAAAACACTAGGTTTTAAACGATACCTTTATACACGAATGTATAGCTTGGACTAATTAAGGGTTGCAGAAAGAAAAATATCCCTTTGATCAGTAGGGATATTTTGAATAAATTTATTAATATTGCCTTTGAACTTTTGTAGATTGTACGTAGGTATATTTTTGCATTGGTGAAACACGCTTGTTTGAGTATGGTCTTACATTCGGGAACATTTTACTACAAAAGCGAATTCCCATAGCCAATTTATAGAGCCACCTTGGAATTTGCACTGAGTAGGGTGAGCACTTGATGCCTCTCGACCTCGGCGAAAATGTTTGAAAGTTGGCATCAGGGTATTTATTTCATCTGAACAAGTGCCTAAACCTACGAGATATCTATAAAGTAGAGAAAGTGCTCCAATAACACGACGATTTTCAAGTGGTACAAGGGACGATGTTACATCAGGGTTGTCAATAAGACGAACTTTTGAACTTTGTCAAGAAAATTTAGTGCGGTTCGTGATGCACCGGCCCATCTATGTGAATTGTATTCCAACTTGGGTCGTATGTATGATTTATAGATATTTCGCATGTCCTTGGGAGAAAAACACGTTTTGCAGCGAAAAACAAGAACCCAAACATCTCGCGGCATTTTTAGCAACGTCAAAGATATGGTCATTCCATATCATTTGCTGGTTCTACAGCTTAGAATGAGTCTTGACCTTCTTTAGAACTTTCTAGTCTCTCATCTTGTGCATCTGTCCTTCAGCCGTTGACACCAACAGCCATCTTGGTCCTGAGTTACCTACCGCTCTAGTATTATACTGCGTCTAATATTTCTTTTGGAATCTTGTGACCAGTTCTTTTTGCCACATATGCTGCCTCGATGTAATAAATTTTACAATGTTATGCGTTAAGGAAATCAGAAAGTGATATAGCAAGAATAGCTCTAGAGTGGAATCCACAAGGACAAAGCAGACGCACAATCGATCAAGAATTAACAATCAACAATTATACCTGGGACGATATTAAGGAAGTAGTACTCAACAGAGAGGAATAGAGGTTCACCATCGAAGCCCTATGCTACCACGCGGAGTAATAGGAGAAAACAAAATGTACTTTAATGAGTACTTCTAGCCAATTTTTCAATTTAATTTGATATTCACCATTGTTATTTGATTTGGGATCAACTATTTTTCTCATTTTTCTTCTCTCGAATACTATAAATTTATTTTCGTCATCAATAATTTTTATTGCCCGCCCAGGCTTCGTAGCTATAGGTTATTATCGGTTATATTATGACTTTATACATTTTTAGTTTAATTGTTTAAAATATTTGATTTGAAAAGACCTTTCTGTGCGTAGAAATATTTTTGTACTACTTTAGTTCTATTATTAAATATTATTTTTATTATTTATTAAGACAACTGTAGATATACAAAACTGTTTACTTCTTCAAAGTGGTAGACCACTTATTGTTATATTTAATAACAAGGACATAGCGTGAATAGAAATAGGATCGCCTTGTGCGGGCCCACATTATACCCTCATATATTTGGTCTTAGTCTCGGTAATTTTTAATCCTACAGTAGCAGTTTGTTTCTCTAGAGTCACCAATATTTCTTTTAATTTGTCAAAGAATGTGGATACAATTGCAAAATCATCAATGAATGATCTTATAAGTAAGTGTCCTTCTCTGTCTAAATCTATTATTGTGTGGTGAAGCATATGATTGAAAATTGTTGTCGACACAGCATCATCTCCTTGTTTGACTACTGTTTTTATTTAAAATTCATGCGTTATTTTATTTTGCACTGCTAAATTGAATTAGGTGTGTCTGAGTGTTAGCATATAACTAAATTAGTCAATTTTCGTGGTTATATAAATTTTACGGTATTGAAGTAATTTTGATAACTCCAAAGTTTGATTGAAACTCTTAAATTTATTATTTTATATTGACTAAGCCATGTAGAACGAATGGAAGAAAATGTTGCAGCCAAAAAGTTCTTCGAATCCAAAGCTTGTGAAACGTCATTGAGAAACACCACACCTTCATTGGAGATATGAAGTATAGGGGAACATGGAAAAACTTCATATTTCCAACTAAATAGATTTTAAGTTAAAAAAAAAAAAACAAAAGTAAAAAAAAAAAAATATAATGTGAATGAATTTTAGAAAAAATTACTATAGATAAATGTTTGTATAGTTATACTGTACCCACAATGTAAGGAAAGTTACTAGGTCTCTTATATTAAGACGTGTAAATAAAATGGGAAGAAAAAAAAAAACGGTTCATATCTGCCGTCAGTGGATAATATTGCACCAGACCCAGAAGATTTTTAGCATCCAAAAAGTAATTATCAAAGTAAATCACAATAAGCTCATTTGCGCTTGCGGTAGGAACTGAATCCCTCCTAAAATTCAAAATCTATCTATCTGAATTGATAATGGGCAACGACACATGTTAGGAAATTGATACAAACTAATATAATACAGACTTGCCTTTTTTTATCTTGTAGTGCTCAGAATTTTGATTATGAGCTATTAAGTCATTATATTATTTTTCTTTTTTAACACGTTTTTAATATTTTACACAATAAACTGATGAAAAATGTAAAGAAAATTCAAAGATACGTGAAGTGAATGCAATAGCTAGTATAAAGATGTTAGTATTGCATAGAAATTGTGTAAAAAATATATCAACCATCAAGCCATTTTCCCAAGTTATTACTTTTTTATTACGTTTCTTTTATATCATAACGGTATAAAAAAAACCATTTTTATTTTTTAATTAAAATTTTAGCAAACATTATAAAAGAAATATCACTGATCGAATATTAATCGAAATGAAAATTAAATTTTTTGTCCTTCTTTATAAAATTCTTAAACTTCTTATGATAATTAAAAATCAAATTTATATGTTTGTGGATTTGTGTATATATATATTGTATAGTATATATCCACATATTTTTATTATAATGTAACTTGAATTCTTTTAACCTCTTAACAAATTTATGTCGCACTACAAAACAACTTTTCTTTATTTATTAATATTATTATTATTATTGTTATTATTTTTATTATTATATATATATATTTTATTGTTTTCGGAGTACCAAATTACAACAGACAACTAACATAAATTGATAATTTATTTAAATCCTTTAAATGTAGAGCTTCTGGTATTATTTTTGACTGGATATAATCTTAAATTTGAATCAAGATCCTCTTAAATTATTTTTTTTAATTTTTTTTTTTTAATTTACTTTTTTTATTTTTATTTTTGTTGTTTTAGGTTAGAAAATTTTGTTGATTAATAAAAATGTGTAATGATATTTAAAGTTAAATTAAACGTTTGTAATATCAACATTTTGTTTTTTTGTTTCTTCTTTTGTTATGTTCTTGACAGTAATAATGTTATTTTCTTGACTTATACTCCCAATTATTTTATATTATTTATCCCAATCCCCGGTTGAAAAACTTTGTTTTTTATATTAGGCCAAAATATTGGGATAAGCATTCTAATTACCTTACCATTCTAACTATTTACATTGAATTATATTAGTATTTTGTATATTTTGAATTTTAGTTTACAACTGATCTATTTTATTAGAATATAGTATACACTTTGTACGAGCAATTGAGCTCATTTGAGAATTCTTAAATAAATAAATAAATACATCATAGTAAATAACCAGTAGAAAGTATAAATAGCAATATGATATTACAAAAAAAGAGAAAATATAATAAGAAAATATATAGAATATTTACAAAATAGAAAAATGTAACAATTATTGAGAAATTATATCATACGTATATAAATTTAATTAGTTTATATTTAATTCAGTAAAAAAGATGATTAATTTTAATTTTTTTTATGTATTTTTTAAAACTTTTATAATCCTCATTTTTAATTGTAGTTGGTATTTTATTAAATTCATTGACTGATTCTACATACTATAAATGTTGCTTAGACCTCTTCTTGCTCAAAAACCAGACGCATTTACTTTGCAAGCAGTGTTGGCAAAGTAAATTACGTCTAGTTTTTTACACAGTTACATGTAAAGAAATTAGTAATTTATTATAGGATGTTTTTTGTTGTAAGTATGTAAACAATGTAAATAACGTAAACAACTGAAAATAGATAATTTAGCTGCAACATATGTATATTAATAAATGAAAGCTTTCGAATATGAAGTGATTATGTTCAAAAACCAATTAAAATCACAAATTGCTAAGAACCTACCTTACAAATTATTAACCTTGCAATCTATATTCTATACATCAATATTTGTCAAAACTTTTATAGTATTTTTGGTATGGCGCATAGATATAATAAATATAGATTGGCAGCTTGGTATAGCTTTCTCTTTCTCTCTAATATCCATAAATCAATATCCATATTTGAATCCTGCATGTTTAATTGATCTATTGCTGACGGGGAAAGGTAATTGATCGTGGGCTGAGAAGGTTTCTCTTTATAATTACGAATCTCATTACTAGGAACTTCCTTACTTGTAGAACTGATCATTTCATTTTCAGCCAAATCAATTATATTGTAAACATTTCTAAATACATAAGTGGTATATGAATAAATCAAAATAATCACAATAAATTATAGATATATGTACATACATATTAACATATTTAGTGTTTTATGTACTATTATTTTTATTTTTTTATTTATTGTATTCCCAACTTTTCCCTTCCGAAATGTGGGCCTTTTTATTAAATTATATTAATTTTTTTTTTATAACTTTGAACACAATATAGGTTTTATCAGGCCAGGTCTTTACATTATTTTTTAATTTTTTTAATTTTTTTTTATTATTTTCTAATTACATATTCTATTATTCATATAATACATTTTTAATTTTTTTTTTTTGTTTTGGTTTCTATATAAAATAATTCAATAGTTAAATTTTTCTATTATATTAATTATTTGGTATATATTTTTTATTTTTTTATTATATTAATTATTTGGTATATATTTTTATATATTATTATATTTATATTAGTTTTTTTTTAGTTATATTATATCTTTATTGATTATTAAATTATATTTGAACCGATGTGGTTGTATTGAAAATTATGATTTTCAGTAATTTTCACCATTTGAAAAATTTTTCGGTTCTTCAGGAGTATTGAACTAGTGCTCCTTCGGTTGTTACATTACTACACTCGAGTACTTTACCACTCGGCTACCGACGCCACTTTAATATCAATTTATTTTAAATATTTTTTAATATATGTATGTATATTATGATAAAAAAAATCCAGAAATGGCTTTAGATTTACCAAAAATATTATAAACATGTTTTCATAAAAAATTGAAATATTGGAAATCTAATTGTTTTCGAAGATTGGAAACTTATTAAATTAAACAACAAAAATATGTAAATAATTAAGTTCTGTTAACCTATGCCTTGTGAGTCTGTGTTTAGCAGTGTTTTTTAATTCTTCATTTTCTGATTTTAATAATTTTAATCCATTTCCTTCATAATTATTGCTCATGGGTCTTCCACCAGATTCACTGTTGAGCCCTCTTTTCTTTTTGTAATCCATTAGAACTAGATTAGAACTTTTTTATAATAGTTTGGAGAAAACAATTTCAAAATTTTTGTCGAACTGTCAAAGAAAAATAATTTCACAGTAATTTGCAGTTGTTTTCAGTAATTTACAGTTGTTTACAGTTGCTTACTGTTGTTTATACAGTGGTTATAACAGTTATTTACAGTTGTTTTTTTGTATTTTGCTCTTCTTTACGTTAAGTATGTAAAAAATAATAAAAAATGTTAATTTACGCGTAAAATGTCAACCGTGCTCAAAAGGCAGTCCGCTTTATCTATAGAGCCACCAAGAGTGTAAAAACCAGAAATTATTTCTTAACAATTTAATTGAGAAATTTTAGTTTTATTGGACGTTTTCTTTTTTATATTTAAAAAGTTGAAATTAAAATTAAAAATTAGATATGTTTCGACAACATTGAAGTTGACATAACTGTTAACATAACTGATTTCCTAATTAAAATATGAAAAAATTCAATCGCTTAGTAAAAAACATGCTAGAAGTTAGTGTTGCTATTTTTGCATAAGCCTGCAAAAAATTAAGTGTTTTAAAAAGAACAAGGAATTTAAAATCGCTGCTTCTAAAGTGAACAGGCTGATTTTAAAATATCTCCAAAGAAAGCAATTAAAAATCCGATTGGGTTGTCTGACAGAACTGGAAGCAATTATATTCACTTGAACAATAAAATTGTAAAAATTATTACATAATTTGATGAAACCAAACATTAAATTAGTCGTTAACAATCAAACACGTGTCGGCACAATACGAGACGAGCAGATCAACTGCGATATGGTGTTGCAACAGACTTAAATGGATTGCAGCCTATAATCAATACAAGAATTATGACATTGAACAACCTACTTAGTAAAGAAATAATAAAAAAATAACAATTAGTATATTTTACAACAACTGCTACTAAAACTTTAAATGCGAAGAAATCGAAGGTTTAATAAGAGCCTTACCTCCAGAAACTTCAGTATGGTATACTGATGGCACAAAAAACGCGGAGAAAACTTGTGCTGGCGTATTTGAACCAAGACTCAAGTTTGAGCGCAGCACTTGGCATATATCCCACCCATAGCTCTTCATAGTTCACAAAAGAATAATAAATATTTCCCTATAGCTCGAAAAAGATTAATAAATAATGAAATTGACACCAGAGCAATAATAACGTTTAACAAGGACCTACAATTTCTAGTTAGATCTACAATTCTGAATTAAGCGGGGAAGTACAATAGATCTTAAGGGGTCGTACTTACATAGAACTCCCCTTTTGAAAAAAAACTATTACTAAAAAAAACAACAAAAGCTTTTATTTTTACTGCCCCCAAAACTAACTGTAGCTATTATTTCTTATCACTTAAATCTATATATGATTTTTTATTGATGTTGCACAATTGAAGTTGTTTGGGTTTTTAAATATGTATTTGTTTCAACGTAAATAAGTATAGATATCTGTAAAATCTGGTAGGAGTTATGTCATATTCTGACTTACATCAAAGCTAGTACGTGATGGGGAAGAGATGGTAAAAATCTTTGTGAAAATAAATTAAGACACGTTAATTTCGATAAAAATAAGGAATCGTAGGAAATGAAGCTACATATTATCAATGTACAAGATTCAAAATCATGTAACATAGTACCTCGTCTATATGTCTTTTACAGGGGCAAGTCAATTCTGAAGGTATTTCTAAGCATAATTAAAATCGAGATTAAAATGTGGCTCTAGAAAATAGTTTTAATCGCTTACATAGTTTAAAGGCTTACGTTCACATACATAATTTCATGAAATAATAATTTGGTATACTGAAAAGATTATTATAATGTCATTAGACTCTTATAGAGGAATAACATTATAATATTTTGACAGTTGGAATTAAAATGTAGTTTTTTTTCAATTTCAACAACATATTACCTCCACAAGAGTAACCAAATGCTAATTAAACACTTGCATAGAGCGAATCATCAACGTAATTGATAAAAATAAGCTGAAATTTCTTGCTCTATAACTGCTCTATAACTGCTTATATGGTAGCTAATTTGTTCTAAAACAGTTCTAAATATGCGCCACTGAGCTCTATTAGAGCTCTACAACCCTTCTATAGGAGCTTCCGCAGTTATATTAGAGAAAATTTGTTGTTCAATTTTAGCTGTATAAACTATTACAGAGCTTTAATAGAGCACAAAATGATACTTGGGCATACTACGGTTAAAAATAATACACTCATTTGCGGATGTTGTGATATAACTGCAAACCCAACCCTAACTTAAATCTAATCTAATTAACAACATATATTTTGTTTTCTGTCAATAAAATCCGATTATTCCACTGTTTTTTTTTTGTAAACTCTGTAATGCACTGAAAAAATTTTTACTGTTAAATTAATAAAATCGTTATTAAATTAACAAAAATGTTATTAAAATACGTCCAATAACAAATCGTTATTACTTAATCACCAGTGTAGTTAAAGTAATAACCATTGAGAAAAAAAAGAGAGAGCATAAATTAATATGAATTTAACAACAAAATTATTGATTTAACAACCTGAGTTTTTAATTTAACAGTAGAAGTTGTTAATATAACAAAAAGCATTATCTCTTTAATAACTAAGACTGTGAATTTAATAAACATTACTGTAAATATAATAACAAAATTGTTATTTTAATAGGCAAAAGTTTTTAATTTAACAGTAGAAGTTGTCAATTTAACAAGAAGGGTTATCCATTTAATACCTAAAATTGTGGATTTAACAAACAATATTGTAAATGTAATAATGAATCTGTTGATTTACCAACATGAGCTGTTACTTTAATAGCAATGACAATATTCTGCTATAACTTTGCAAACCGCATTATTATTTTTACAATACAAGTTGTTTTTTTAAAAATAAGTTGTCCTAATAAAAAACACAATACCCAATCAACTCTGATTCATAAACGGACCTAATCTTCTACATAAACAAAGAAAATTGAATAATAATTATTAAACTTACAGTTTTTTATAACAGTTTTTTTTTTTGGATGTCTTAAATGAAATATAATGCATTATATTTTTAATTCAAAATAATTTTTTTTTATTTGCTAATAATTTTTATATACATAAAGCACTTCTTTTTAAACAGATTTTTTTATGGCCATCTATAGTTCCTGCTAGAAGTAGTAACGTTTGAACTGGCAAATTTTCTTGAATTCGTTTCTCTAACAATTCTTTCAGCTGTTGAACTGTGTTACCAATAATTAATTTTGTGAATCGCAAATTCAAATTTTTTTTATGTTTAGTTTTTCTTTATTTGCCACAATAAGAACAATTCTTGCTGTGAGTTCTAGTATGTGGTGCAATAAGTAAAACGTTGTTATTAATTTCCCATCTGTAATTAAATAAAAAGAAATAGAGTAAATTTACTTTCTATTATACAAAACAAGAAGATTAATTTTAATAGAAGTACCTATTGTTATATTTATTTAAATTATATTTTTTATGAAATCAATCTTACTTTGTTAAACACTTTTATATTCATAAAAAAAAACTTACTATGTGTTACTTCAGGTGCAATAAAATCAATCATGAATTTAACGGGAGATTTTTTAATTTTGTTTTTATATATTGATGAATGATGATTATAAGTCAATTAATCTAAAACAAAAAAATTCGTTAAATTAACTTCTCAGTTTATAATTAATGTAATAAAAAAAAATACTTTGTACTTATTAAGTTTAGCTTGGTTTGCCATTGAAATACAAACTATATTTTTCCTTCTACACAATATACATGTGATTCTAATAACTATTTCTCAAAATAAGAAAATACAATATAATTTAAATATAAATCATTGCACTATTTCACCTAATTAATATAAAATAAAACTTACCTTTAGAAATTTCCTTAAATTTATTCCAATTATGTGTTAATTCAATAATTATTAAGAAATTTATGTGTATTAAATAAGTATTTTTTATCCAATATTTATTTTATCTTTTTTACACATTTTTATTCACTTTTAAATTAACTTTAACAAAACGTTCTTTTTATCCTGCGATTACTTTTGAACTGAATAAGAATTTATAAATTTGAAAACATTTTTTCTCATTTTAAGAAATGTTTGTTAAATTAAATGTAAACGTTATTAAAAAAACAACTTACTATTATTTCAATAATAAGTCTTGTTTTTTTAATAATTGCGACTGTCAAAATACAATTTGTTATTATTTTAATAATTGTAATTATTGAATTAATAACAAAAGTTTTCTTTTGAATTACAAATTTTAACAATTTCTGTTATTATATTAACAACGATTCTGTAACAACAAAATTTGTTAAATTCACAATTATGTTATAATCTTAATAACCAAAACTGTTATTTGAACAATTTTTGTTATTAAAATTATTGTAGGTACAATTTTTATTGTTTTGTTGTGTTAAAAAATCATTTTCGTTATAATTTTAATAAAAAATACTATTAATTTAATAAATACTAGGGGCCCCTGTTGAGTAATTATATTTCATCTGAAGTCAAATTTAAAGTTTTTAAAAAAACAGTAATTTACGTACTGACATAGACTTCGCACGATATAGCACAAACCACTCGTGTTTAATAAAAAGTTTTGTGGTTAGCAAGTTTTATTTACGACACATAAATACACGTCCCTCATATACTGCTTCGTTTCCGATATATTCCCTATAGTAAGAAGCATTTAGTGATAAAATTACTAAAAATAAAAAGTTTTGTTATTAAAGAGGTACGTATATATATACCTACATAATACATAATTTTAATAAAAACTATATTATTACTACAAATAACAAAAATTTAGAAACAGTTACTTAAAAAGATAAAAATGAAGAATTCAAGTGACCTACTATATCAAAATGAAGTACTCTAACTCTACTATATAAAAATAAATTTGGTAGTCATATGAACAATTCAACTGATTTTTTTTGTTTTTGCTTTTTTATATTTTTTATTTGAGATGAATTTGTTTCTTTGTTTTTTTTTGACATATGTACATAAATTCATTTGCAAGTACATAATATAAAATATAATAACTGATTTGTTTACTTTTGTTTATTATTTTCATAATATCTCACTTATGCATAATGTATTTGCTGAATAATAAAATCATATGGTTACAAAGTTTTCAACTGTGTGCGCATTTTTGTTTTATATACAATCTTATATATTATGTATATTAGAAGTTCATTAAGGAGTAGGAGAATCGAAATAAAATGAAAAGGTGTCTACTGCGCAGGACCTTAAATGCTTGTCAATTATAATTATAGATTGTTATTGGCATTTTTTAAAACCGATTTAACAACCGATTTATTGAAAAAACAGTAAAAAATTTTTCAGTGTGGTTTCGATAAGTTTGCGTTTCTATAGTCCTAACTGTAATAGTCTTAAATTTTTTCAAAATCATTTGTTAAGGCATAAGTATACAAGAAGAAGAGTGTACGAATCAATTCAATGTCATTTATGCCATCAACAAAAAAAAATCAAACTTTTAAATTTTTGTTAAAATTCACCCATCCCCATAGCTGTTAGACATCATTTTCTATAAAAATTCCTTTTTTATCAACTTAAAAAAAAAAATTATATTAAAAAAAAAATTTTTTTTCATCTTGATGAAATTTTTAAGATTCCGCCATCCAAATAATAATCTTTGACTGCTTCTTCTGATGGCTTTTTTCTGTTTCTGTTTCTTTTCTTCTTTTTTTCAAAGCTGTTAATTTTTTTTCTGTTTATGCTTATGTTTTTTTTGTTATTTTTTCCAAAACTTGTAAGTTTTAATGTTTCTGAATATCGAAGAGAAATAAATTTTAATATATTTTCATTTTTTATTTCAAAATTTTATCGCGACCATCTAACTTCATTATAATAAGCCCTTAAATATCACCTTAAGAATGTTTAGAGATGTAAAAAATTTGATAAGATTGACAAAAAAAAAAAAAATAAACAATAAAAAAATAAAAAAAAAAATAAAAATATTGGACACTAGCTATATGCTAATGGGATTCATTTGAAGAGTGCATACAGTGAGTATGTGATGGAAGTGTTGCTGTTTTGGTCAACAAAAAAAAATACAAAATCACTAAAATTAACATATAAATTTCATCCATGTCAGTAGAATTAATCGTTACACGTGAGTGCCATTAACGTGCTACTGTTTTGCTGGTTATTTTTTTTTTCTTTTTTTTTTCACTTTAGAGAATTATTTTTTGTTGTTTTTGTTATTACTGCTACTTTTATTATTATTGTTGTTTCTTTATTAATTTACATCATATATATACAGTATACACACATCTTCATATTCAACCAACCTACCTATAATGTACTGTGTAGTAGCTTAGCTTATTTCTTGTTTCTTATATTCTTTGGTATTTTGGTATTTTTGTGAAATTCTCAGTTTCCCTAATAAATTAACAATATCGAAATTGTACATAAATTTAATTTTAGTTTGAACAGACTGAATTTTGAATGCATTTAAATTGGTTAAAAATATATAGATATGCAACAGCCTCGAATACGATGAAATATGAAGAAGAGTGTAGGAATAATATTTGGAGATATTTTAAAATTTTAACGAAAAATATTTCTTAGAATATTATTTCTGTTTTATTAGATTTTTTGTTGACTTATGAATATATTCACTGTATATTTACCAATATATGCTTTGGTAAAGATAGAAATAAGAAGATTTAAATGAGGTCGGTCTATGCTACTTTCAGACAACTAGATGTCTACCAGGTATATAGTTTAACAGATTAATTAAATTATTTTCTAATTTTTGGATGTAAGTGAGGTGTAGGATATTTTACTTCTAGGTTTTTCTTCAATTTGATTACTGACAGAACAATTAGTTTTCCAAATATATGATTCTTAAGTTGAAATTGTTTTATTTCGCAATATTTATCTCTTTTATTAGTTTTATAATCCTACGAACTACAAGTGCGTAGCTATTAATTCCATTCTTTCAAAAACGATGGAAATCTTATTCAATCAAAAATTGACGAAATATCTTAATAGTAGAGGCATCATTCATGATAGTAAATACTACTTTCTAGCCCAACGTTCCACTAGTGGCCTCTGCGAAAACATTAACACCAGCTTTCACCAATCTGATTAAACTACTGTTGTATCTCTAGGTATATCTCATTAATCCGCTATTGTAGATATGATATATTGATCAAGTATAACATTCTGCTCTTATAATAAAATGCAACGCTATGGGCTTTCTTCGCTCAACTTTTTCAATGTATTGAAGGTTTTCTTTTAAATCGATCTATCATTTGACTGTTCCTTCTCCTACCAACTTCATTTCAATGCTGGTGTTCCACAAGGTTCTATCCTTTGTCCTCTGTCCTATGTTCTTGTCACCAACCTACCCATCCAATTTCTCATTTTCATTCTCAAATTAACTTTCAATCCAATCCATAGTTTTGCTGATGACCGCACTCTAGTAGCATCATATGATTTTCTAAAAAACAATTAATGCTGCTACATCTTCTGCAGTCAACTCCAAAAGAGTAAAATGTTGATCGATGCGTTCAATCACGACCTAGCAAAACTGTCGGCTGGGGTGAAGGAAATAGAGTTGAGTTTAACATTTCTCAAAGGTTTCTTGTTTACTTATAAGCTAACAATATTCAAACGAATTCCCCGGTTTCATAATAAAGATATTCAGTGACTCAAAGACCTGAAAATTCTTGAAATGCAAGTGAATTATCTCAAGGAAACAATTTATATCATTTATAGGGAGTGCACTCGTTGTGCCGGAACGAAATTATTTTTTTGAATTTCTCTTAGTTATTTTAAATTTTTGGCTGAGTTCCGTAAAACTACTCAATTTTAGAAACTAGACACTTTGGTTATTTCAAAATTACTGAATTTGCAAAGCCTACTATTTTAAATTCAAATATTTTTTTGTGTTCTGACAACTAAAAATTTATACCGAAATATCGCGGTATTAATGCTTTAATACCGGTATCGAATACCGGAAAATATTCTCTCGGAATACTGGTTTTCCCGAATCATTTGTCATATGATCAGAGAAAATTTATATGCGCCTCCCCATAGATGCGAATAAACGCCATTATGTGTCGAATCAAAGATTTACAGATGTTAAGCAGACTTTTAAATGGATATGCTTTACACCGACGACTTAAAAACCCAATTAAACCCAATAAAAAACATTTAGCGGCGCTTGTTTTAATATTAAAATATGGTAATTCATATGTTATTTTACTCGTTTTTCCAGAATGTTTTAATCTTACAGCGCATTGTATGTCCCCATTTTGAAATCTGAGAATAAGTTCAAATACATTTTTGCGTAACTACATAGTTTTAAACATATTAAATTCGACCCTGTTTGCTTTACCGTAAGTCACAAATTTTGCCTTAGTAAAGCCCATTTAAATAGAAACGGGAGTACGACAAGGAGATGCCTTATCCGCATTATTATTTAACTTAATACTACATTAAAATTAGAAAAGAAAGGCAGTATATTCAATATAACAATCCAAATAGTAGCATATGCGGATGACAGAGTAATCATGGCAAAAAATTACAGATATATGGCTGAAATATATGTACAACTAGAAATCGAGACACAAAAAGTAGGCTTAAAAATCAACGAAGACAAAACAAAATATCTAAAAATGTCAGGAAATGAACAAATATGAAATAATCAGAATTTAACAGTCGGAGAGTACAACTTTGAAGGAGTTACAAGCTTTACATACTTCGGAACAACAACAAGAAGTCATAATAGTTGCAGTGTTGTATTCATAATAGAATTCAGGCCGGAAATAGATGCTACTATGCAAACAGAAAGTTGCTTGCTTCAATCAAAACTAATATCAAGAAAGGCCAAAATAATGTTATATAAAACTCTCATACGACCCATAGTGACGTATGGGTGCGAGGTATGGACAGTGCGTTCACTGGCCGACGAGAATAGCCTGCGCATATTTGAAAGAAAAATTATCCGAAAAATACTCTGTTCAAAAAGAGAATTACAGAATGGAGAGTATGTAATCAGATCCAAAAGCGAGCTCAATAGTATGATCGATAGTGAGGACGTGAAAAATGATGCTCAAACCCTACAAAATCCAAATTGGAGGCAAGCGGCACAAGAGCCACCTTTTTGGAGAATGAATTCCAAAACTCACCCAGAGCTGTAGCGCTACAAGATGATGAAGATGAAAACCCATATTATTATTTTTTTGGAGTAAGCTGATGTAACTTTAGTTAGAAAATCGTGGGATGTCGAATGATGTCGTCTGCAAAATTATAGATCGGATTAAAGTTGTTGAAAGAAATGCAATTTTTAGGTAAATTATTTTTCGAAATTTTATGTTTTTACATTTAATTTGTACCAAGATCTCACAAAAATCTAGAGATTTAGGCCAATGAAATGTAAATGAATATTATTGAAGAAAACAAAAAGCAACAACAACAACAAAATTAAAAATTTAAATTTTTGATTAATAAACCTATTAAGAGGGAAAATTATCATGGAACGCCCATTAATATGTTCCATGTTTATTCATTTTCTTTTTTGTTTTTGTTTTGGTTTTTTGTTTTGTTTTTTACAGAACTACTACTTAAGTGAAAATATTTATGTTTTAAAATTGATGTTCAATCACAGGGCTACAAAAATAACAAAATTTTTTCTTTTTTATAAATTTGAATTTTTGGTTTTTTTGTTTTTTTTACTTTTGTGTTGTCGTTTTTTTGTTTTTCAAAGTTTGAACAAAATCAATTTAAAAATTTTCTATAGGTAAGGTACAAATAATTTTTGTGTGTTTTTTTTTTTTGAAAATATAATTTAAAAAATTTCAAATTTACGGATTGTTAGAGGTTTCTTGTATTGTCTTAAGAATTTTTTAACTAATAAAAATAAACCACAAAATTTTTATCACAAAACAAAAAGTCAAAAATTAATTTTACTTTATTGATATTGTTTTTGTTTGTTTGAATATTTTATTCAGTAAAGAATTTCTGGAATTTTAATACATGACAATTAATTATGATTAGAGGGAGATGAAAATATTATATTATTTGAAATGCATAGGTGTAATTTATATTTAAAAAAAATTAGGTGTTTGTTTCTGGAGCTTGAAAATTGAATTGAATGACAATTAATGGTTGGAAATTTAAAGGAAATAAATTTGGAAATGTTGAAAAAAAAAATATTGATTTAAATAAGGATTAACGGTAAAATTTTGAAATTTTTGATTATTAAAGAATTTTTGTTTTTTAAATAATATTTTTAAGAATGTTTTATGTTAATTTTTTTTTAAAGAAAACTTATTAGAAATTTTTGGTTTTATTCTTTTAATTTCTTAACCAAGTTTTAACGTTGGCGTAGGTATTTCAACTGTTAAAGGTTGTTAAGAAAATCTAAAAGAATGAATTATCATTTGGAACTTATTTTAATTCTAGTCTTGAAATTAAATTAATATTTTAATATTGATACATTAATTTTAATTTATTTTAGTTTTTCACACCTGTCATGTATTGTAAATTCAGTAGAAATTTAATTTAAGAAAATGAAATAATTCCCACACCAAGAATTAAATAATTCCCACATATTTTGGGATTTATTTCATTATGAAAGAACTTCCAATTTTCAAAATGAAATAACTCCCAACGTCAATGTGTTTATTTTATTATGAAATAACTCCCATCACGAAAAAAAATAAATGGGCGACACGACGCGGCGCGGCGCAGTTATTTCATTTAATTAATAAATTTTTATAGTAATAAGTTTTTACAGTCAAAAAACATGTTTACAAGCTATTAAGATTGATATTTTTTAATTTTTTAAGAAAATGATATAACTCCAACCTTTCTATGAAATAACTACCACCATTTAATTGAAAATGAAATATATACCACACATTTTTGGATTTATTTCATTATGAAATAACTCTCAATCATAGAAAATGAAATGTAACACAATGTTAAAATGAAATAAATCACACTTATTGGGACTTATTTCATTATGGAATAATTCCCTATCAAAAACAATGAAATAATTCCTACAATTTGGTATTTATTTCATAATCAAATAAGTCCCATTTTTGTATGAAATTTGGTTGGGAGTTATTTCGTAAAAAAGTGGAAGTTATATCGTGTGGGAGTTATTTCGTAGCGCCCACAAAAACACTTATAAGTCTCTGCTTAATTAAAGAAATATTATCCATTACTTTTTATTTCTGTCAATTGTTCTTCATAATTCTGACCGGATAGACCTAAATTCAACCTTCGGCTCCATCTGGCAATGTTAGTTATGATTTACTGTTACTGTGATCCCTACACTGATGCTGAATTCAAAAACTATCTGTTCCAACTAAATTAATTTCGTTCTTACAACATGGCCTTAGCTTATGCATTTTGTAACAATGAAATGCAAGTTCTAGTTAAAAAGTAGTTCCATCTGTACTTGTTTGACCAGGTTGGAGTTTGTTTTTTTTTAAATACAAGTAATCGTTCCATCTTGTTTACGGTTTGTTTGATTAGGTTGGAAAATGGTTTTTCATTTTAAAATTTTTCAATATTCTTGGGGGTAATAAGCTTAGTTAGGTAGATCACATTTTTTTCATCTTTGAGTACGGTATTCGATAACATAAAGTCGAACGGGTAATGTCTTACGAATATATATTTATTTATTAATTTTGTCGTATATTAACTAATTAAACATAGTGTTGTTGTTGTAAAGCGCGTACAACTCATAGTTGTATTTATCTGTACCAAAAACCAATTTTTATATAACTAAAGATTTTGGTTGGTTAGTCAAATTTTTTCTGTTTATATTTAACTATACTGAACACATGTAACACATCTAACTACTGAAAAGAAAAATTAAAAAAAATAAATAAATTATTTTGGATCAATAAATAAATAGAAAATAAAAGGTGTAATATTAAGTATATATTAATATTATGTTTTTCTACGAAATCAAAACTAACTTCAAAACTTCTCATTAAAACAGCTTTCTTAATTGTAGCGAAAAATCTATATTGACCCCTCTATTTTAGTTCATCTAATTTTTGAATATGATTCATTTAATGCTAAATATTTCATCTTATCTTCTTCCTCTTGTGCTATATTTCAGCATGATTGTACACTCATTGCGCACGACTTTAAGGTAAGTTTTCAGGCCCAACTGTTCCTTCAACGTTTCAAATAGTTTGTCTGGTGAATGGTTACTTTCTGGCATTCTTTGCTATCTTAGGTAGTCTTTGGGTATCGTTTCAGAATACACAATCGCTCTATAGGCTCTTCTTATCCACCTGGACACATCAAAATTGTTACAATTTTTTTTTAATTTGATTTTTTGGCATTCATTATAAAAGTCTCCCAGCATGAATTAATTTCAATTTGTTGAACCATTCATGAATTAATTATCTTAAATTAGACTCTCCAAACATCAAAATATATCCTTGCTGCTTTGTTAACCTGATTCTGGCTTGGTTAACTTAAAATGAGTTCTACTCTGAGGTATTGATAACATTATTTTTTATATTATGTATAAATGTAATTTTTCATTTTAAGGGTTACCATGACAACAGTTTTAATTTTTGCCTAGAATAATGAAGTTTTGCCTAAAACGGTAATTGATACACTGTCGTGAGCTGAATATGTGTAATTAACGTAATTTT
The DNA here is from genome assembly GCA_963942445.1 of Argyra leucocephala. Classification (NCBI taxonomy): domain Eukaryota; kingdom Metazoa; phylum Arthropoda; class Insecta; order Diptera; family Dolichopodidae; genus Argyra; species Argyra leucocephala. The sequence goes on from OZ012680.1 coordinate 39,139,433, forward strand.
ATAGTAAAATTGTAATTTTTACTGTCTTGATGATACTATAATTGTACTACATAGTAAAATTATAATTGTAACTTGAAAGTAAAGTTGTAAATTGTAATGTCTTCAACTACATATGTGTATTAACGATACTGTAATTATACAGTATTTATATACTAAAATTGTACATAATATTATGCATAATAACAATACTATAATAATTGTATAGTACAGTAAAATTGTAATTGTAATTTCTTATGTAGTAAAGTTGATGTCTATTTTACTGTCGTAACTACATGTTATCATTGATTAATAATACTACGAAGATATACATTTTCAAACAACAGCGAATTTTCAACTAATTTTTTTTAAATTCGCTTCATTATATTATATATTTTTTACCCATTTATTCAATGTGTTAGTGCATTCTCTATTTTCAATTTGAATTTGAAATTTTTGAATGTTTTATACGATTTTAATCTCTAAATAATTTTTATGTGTTCTGTTTTTGCATACTGTTCTTGAATGTATATCATTGTTTTGTTAGTATTATTAATCAATGATATTATGTATATCAACAATACTGTAATTGTAGGATACATTAAAATTATAATATTCTAATTTGATAGTGAAGTTGCAATTTTTGCTGTCGTAAGCTACGTAATGTATATTAACGATACTATAATTGTATTATATTTGTATAAAAAATATTAGAATTGTAGCTTGATAGTAATTTTAACTGTCGTAAGCTGCACATTGTATAGTAGTATGTTAAAATTGTAATTGTAATTTGATAGTAAAGTTGTAATTTTTACTATCTTAAACTATATTCGACTATTTCCTATAATTAGGCTATTCAATCAGGCTATTTCCAACAATCAGGCAATTTTAATTTACGAACAGAGGAACCTATTATTAATAATAGTTATAATTTTAAATTTTTAAACTCCTAATTTAAGTTTTGTAATTCCATTCAATACACTTCATTCAACTATGATCCTAAACAATCAAACGCGGAAGTACAATAGATCTGAAAAAAATCATGCCCTCATAGAAGACCCCACTGTTACAAACTATTATTTATTTATATTTAATTCTATTTTGCACATAATCGATATCGTTAAATAACAGTTTTATTCTCATTGTATATATTGTATATACATCTTTACTAATATTAAAAAATGTACTTGTAATATAAATAAATCAATTAACAATTTAAAAAGAAGAAATACAAATTAAAATTCAATCGATGCAATTTTCTTAAAACAAAATTTTCCAATTATATTCGTATTAATTACATTTTCATATTTATTTATTCCGCAAACCTAACTTAAACCTATTACAAATATTTCATTACTTTATTTTGAAAATTCATATTATTTTTCCGTATCGTAAAAAATTAAAAATTATAATTATTATTTTATTTAGAGCTTGTCCAACAAAATAAAAACGAAAAAAAAAAAAAATGAATTATTTCTGCATATTTTAAACGCAAGTTACACATTATTTAAGAACATTCTTATTAAAAAGACCACTGTTCATTTTTCTAATCACTTCAAACGACCTTTTCAAGGAAATACGTAACATTTTCACATAAAAATTATTTACCTTCATTTGCATTCTAGTTCTTTTTTATTATCCTAAGTTTTTTATGCTTACTTTAAAATTTTAAAAAATAACAACCACAACAACAAAAATAATAAATAAATAATACATAACAATCTCTTCTCCTTAAGTTCCTATATTATTATAATACAAATATGTTTATGGGTTTATTTATTTTGTTTTTTTGTTTTTATTTTTTTTATGTTTAATTTTTTTATCGTTTAATTTTTTAATGGAACTTTAACACAATTTTAAATCATGTACGGCACGGAGTTTGTGGATCTATAATAAACAAAAATAAAAACCTTGTGTTACCTTCACAATGTCATTAAAATGAACTCGTCAGAATTAAAGAATTTTAAATGCAAATATAAAAAAAAAAAAAAAAAAAAATACTTCATTTATTTATTTACTAGCATTTATGTATTTAATGTGTATCACATAAATACAGTGTATTTTAAAAATAATTACTTTACTATACATATTTCTGCTTCAGTGACACTATTATATTAAATTTATTTTTGATTTTATCTTTTTCCACTCTTTTTGGAAACATAGCGAACTTCGGAATACCTCTGATTCATAGGTTTTAGTTTTCTAGAAGTTAAATTTGCATAATTGTTGAAAATGGTCAAATATTTTCATTTTAATCTAATATATTAACTAATATGCTAATAATATCTGTGAAACTTTCCACCTTGGTGAATTAAAACAAAAAGTAATGACATGAACCCAAAAATGGTGAAATGTGAAGCTTTTTTAAATAATTACCGCAAAAATTACCGATTCAGAAATATAAAAAATAAAAGTGTGTGTCCTCGAAAAATGGACATATAAGTGACTAATAGAAAAACATATCCAACTGCTAAAACCATATAGCAACCAAATATGAAGCTTTTTTAAATTAGAAGTATTTTTTAAAGTCATCAAAACAATTAAAAGTACGCAAAAAATAAATTTTACCTACCTATAACAAATTTTTAAATTTCTCTGGTTTGTGTCTTTGAATTGACCACCATAAAATGTTTCTAATTGACCAATGTAAGGTCAAATTAATGTTTATTTTGCAAAGCAAAATATTGACAATAAGGAAAAAACTATTATTGTTGTTGCCATTATGGTAAATCTTGCTTCCAAACAATTAAAAGTACGCAAAAAACAAATATTACCTACCTATTGAAAATTTTAAAATTTTTCTGGTTTGTGTTTTGGATTTAGCCACCTCAAAATGTTTCTAATTGATCATTGTCAGTTCAAATTAATGTCAAAATAAACATTAGCAAAATAAAGCAAAATTAAGAAAAGAAGAAAAAAATATTATTGTTATTGCGATTATGGTAAGTGTTGCTTCGTCACCTTTAAAGATTCACTAGATTTGATAAAAATTCTTCTTATAGGAAAAATACCAGAAGTAAGGTATTATAGAGAACATATTATTATTAAAGACAATATTAACTATTTCTTCAATTGGTGCGGAAATTACAAAATAACCCTTTTCTTCATCTCCCCATGGTGTTTCCGTTGTATGCAACAGAAAATGTAAAACTAGAATGGACATATATAAATTGCCGTATGTAACAAAAATGCTTAACTTGGATGGATGGATGTGGTATATTATAGACAAACTAATTGTTTTGTGGAAATAGAAAACTTTGTTTTGAAATATTTAAATGAAGAGTAATAAAATATTTTTTTAATGTTGGACCGCGAATGATACGCCGGGAATAGCTGGTTTTACTAAATATGGGTATCGCACCAGAGGCAAGTATTGCTCGTTCAAACGAGCTACACTACCTACTACCTACTACCTACAAAGAATTGTTTTCAAGTGGGAAATTACAGAAGCCTAAAATGTATGGGATATTTCACAACGACTTATGCGTCTAAAGTCATTTTCAACCTGAGTATTTAACCACTGAATTAGGTAATCTGTGGAAGACCAGAGAATGCTGACATAGTATATCACAGGTTGGAAATATAATTACAGCACACAAGTATTTGAGATTGGAAGATTGGAACACAAACAGGTGCAGATTCTGCTAAGAAGAAGTTGAATCCTTCTCTCATATTATATTTGCTTGCGTCATAGCTTCCAAATATTGCCTGATTCTGAAATTGACATCATAGCAATAATAGATAGTAAACGAGGAAGTACAATAAATCTTAAGAGGCCGGGCTTACATAGAATTCTCCATTAAGAAAAAAATATACTTGTCATACAGATACGCGTATTTCGTCTACTATAATTGCAGGCTTCTTCAGCGTTATCTATCACAATGTTGGGTTACTATGAAATTGGCCGAATAATTTTTTTTTTTAATATTAGAAATTCGTTGAATTTAGCTGACTTCGAGCTGGACTTTTAAAGTGTATTAAAGTACAAAACAGTTTTCTTTCTTCAGATAACAGTAAATCCAAAGAGGTACTGCATCTGACCGCAGAGATCAGTTTGAAGTAAAAAATTTCACCGGAAATTTCAAACGAGATTTCAACACGAAAATTATTATGTTGTAGGCACAACTCTCCACGCAAAATATTACTACAATAATCTCCTAAACAAGCGATCGAAATAATTTACGAAAAAAAAGTCATTAGTCGATCTAAAGTAGACTGGTGTAATAAGCCAAAAAGGATAGAATTGGTTTTTAAACATTGTCCTCCGTGCTCCTCAATTAGTTCTGAGTATTAACTTATGCAATTTTTTATCATATTTTGCGAATATCCCTGTATATTATTGTAGTAAACACCATATTTTTTATACACCTAAGATAAGCTAATCTCAAACTGATTTTAACACCGTTTGGATAGACTGGTGACAGGTAAGGGAAATATGCATAGTAAGAAGTAAAAACTACAGTACATAATGTAATTAGGTAGGTGCATGAAAATTAAAATTAAAATGAAGCATGACATCTTTTGGAATGACTGTGTGTGTACTTCAAATTTATCCGTATATTATATTTTTCTCAAAACGTACGAAACTAAAACCATTTGATGTCTTTTTGAATTCTCGCTTATATTTAAATTTATATTTTATGTTGTGGTTGGATATGTATGTTGTGTCCGTGTCAATAAATTGTAAATTTATGCGTTGTGTTGTGTTTATTATGTTGCAAATGACTTACACTTTTGTTTTTTATTTTTTGTTTTGTAAGGAGTTGTTATACTTATTATGTACATTAATTATATAATTTATTGCATGAAAGATGGAAAAGAAATATTAAACATTTTTAATTCTAAGGTATTGGAGGCTTTCGTTTTCCAAAAGTTTTTGATGCTGCTGTTTTTCTTAAGTGTTGTCAAAATTATGAGATATTTATCTCAACAGCTTGTTCAATTGTTTATTATAAAATGTATGCGCTTGATATATATGAGTATTGGAGTTATAACGAGAACTGTTAATATGAAATTGGATGATCTTTCAAATTGTGTGGGTTCACCTAAGAGTTAATAAAAATATTGGCATTTCATTTTATTTTTACCTTGATACTATTCCGTTTGATTGTTTAAAATTTTAGTCGCGGTAACGTTTCGCGGTAATGTCAACTTCAAAATCACCATACCCGGAAATATTTATATCTTTTGCTAGCTATGAAATACCATTCAAACAAAAGGGAAAGAGAGGGTTGCTCTTCATGTAAGCAGAATTTAGATATGTCTGGGTTAGACTTACCAACCATAAATATAGGTTGTATTGAAAAGACCGTATCCTATGATAAACAATCTTTTAACATTGGATCTACTCACTCTGATTACCGGATTTAACAAGTTTTACAAAAATGTGTTAAACTGCAAAATCAGGTGCCGGTGTATACCCGACAGTATTTATATCGTTTGCCAGCCATGAGGGAAGAGGGTTGGTTTTTTTGAAAGCAGAATTTAAGTCTGTCTGGGTTAGACTTATTACCATAAATATAGATATCATAAATATAGATTATGTTGAATGAGCAGCGTCATATGATAAACCATGTTCTGATATTGGATTTACTCTCTCTGATTACATGATTTAACTGGCTTTATAAAAATTAGCAAAATGTTTTAAACTGCAGTAGTCCTCGATAATTATCTCGTATGGTATTAATTTCTTTAAAATCCCAATTAGAAACAATTTTTTCTAGGTATAGGCTTTCCACCGCTTTCTAGTCCTAAGAATTGACTTATCGTACATGTTTTTGCTAAAATGTATTCTTCCTAATTACTTTGGAAACAAAATAAATAATTTTGAGGCCAAGAAGGGTAATATTCTCTTTCCACTCGAAATGGATTAACATTTGATTAATTTTGTATTCAATAAAAACATTTTTTGACTTTGGTGTTGAATTTTATAATCATAAAATCAGACTACAACATCTATCAAATATACCTGAAAATTAATACTAGGTCTTAAGACAGGATATTTGCTACTCGCATACCCCTGTTAAATTAAAGGGTCAATCATGAAAGTCTACTGAATAAAATTGCCTTGACAATAAAAATGTTATTTAAATAATAAGTTTTGCCTAGCTTTTCCAGGTACCTTTTGTTGCTAAAAATTTTCATAAAAATGTTTTATTAATTTTTATCTATTTAGTAATAAATTTTATAGAATTAAAAAATAAATAAAAAATATTCTTAATTCTTCAAAGTCAACAGCAAAACTGTAGTTGACTTGAAATTGTCAACCCAAGTTGACTTATAACAACCCAGTTGACTTTCATGATAGCAAAAATTGACTTTTTTCTAAAATTGAAAAAAGTCAAAACCCAGTAAACTTTCATGTTTGACCCCTAAACATAGTTAGAACGAAATATAGTGAGAGTACACACAACAGAGTCCATTACGCCTTTATCAACAAATGACGAACTTAGGAAAGTAATACAAAAACTAAAAACTTCTAAAGCGCGCGACGAAAAAATCATATAACGGTTTTATTATTAAGAAGAAGTCAAGAACATCTACACCACTAGTACTTATATCGATACAATTTGTAGTATGTAGCATAGAGAAATAGAAATAAGATGCTGTAAGTTGTTAAATAAATAACACTTCTGACCTTGACTTTCATAGATTTCGAAATGGAATTTGATAGTACCGACATTAAGCTCAAAACTACGTCTTTCTGATACTGGGTACATCTATATTAAATTTATTCGTCTACATACTGACATAGTTAATGAAGAATGCCGTTAGGCAAGAAGTGGCATCATTGTTGTTGACAGTTTGTTAGCAGTCATCATTGTTGTTTTGTATAATCTTAGAATGTTGCGATTGGTACATAACACAAAAAGAGAAATATTTTTACAAAAGCTTATTCTGATAATTTGCTTACGTTGATTATACTGAGATTATATCGATAAATTACAGAACAATGGCAAGAGCATCAATAGGGCCACTAGAAAGTGAAACTGCGAAAGAAAATTTATATATAAGTGAGCACAAATGACACTTAATTTAGTCTAACGATATAAACACACGCGATGGGATTTAATTACCTTAGCGACACAATTAGTAACGATAATGGTACGCAATTTTTAATAAAAAGTAGAACTCAATTTTCAGATTTCATATTGCCCCCATTTACAAAAGCAATTTGCTTTATGTTTGGATATTGTCTTCAAACAATAGAAATATAAAAATTTTAAAATTGTGTCATTTATCAAATTTCTATGATAATAACAATAATCGATATTAATTCAATAAATAATTTAATAATTTATTATTATAAATTTTCTATTTCCGAGATAACTATAAATCTAAGATTTAGAATCCAAAATCAATTTACAATAAAAAAACAAAAAATTCAAGACGCAACATGATGATAAAGAAATGTCTTAAGAATTTAAAGAAAAAACTCAAATAGCAAAAAAAAATTTAAAACTTTCAAATCAATAAAAATTCCATATTGGGATATTTTATTACACATGGAATATTTGTTGATGGCAATTCACTGAAGGAGACGCCCCAATATAAAAATGAAATGAAAAGGATTTATGACATTTTCAGGTACATCGAAAGTAAATCGAAACGTTTTTAATATAATTTTTATATTATTTCAAATTTGATTTTATGTTTTTAGTTTCTGTTTCTATCTTAGGAAGGTGACCCTCTGACATATTATATTAAATCTAATCTTATATGCCTTTTATTAGTACCTAAATCCAATTTGGATATTACGTGACAGTAACTGCTGGCAAAATAGTTTAACCTTCCCCTTTCAACGGGCAAACCTTTTGTGTTTAAGTACAGAAAGAAGCGACAGATATAAATGAAACAAACCGGTATGGGACCGTTAATTGAAAGAATAATGTTATAAGAGAAAAGCATGTTTTACAAATTACCTATACTTAACAAATTTGGACGTTTCTTATATTTCCCACTACCATATACGTCTGAAAGGGTTATATTTTGTATTTACAAAATTAGACGAAGAAAGAAGAATACTTGATTTATTATATATTTATTATTATTTAAGTATTTTATACCCACATTTTTTAAGGGTATATCTTTAAATCTAAATGCGGTAAGCGTTAGCGTTTTTTCAAGTTCAGCCACGAGATGTTGTAAAAAGTAAAATTTTTCGAGCAATAGTAAAAACAACGCAATGATATACAAAGTAGCGTGAATGAATGTTGGTTATAATCGCGATCTGTGACTAAGGTTGTGTACGACAAAAAATTCACGTATATGGTGAAAGGCAAAATATATAAAGTTTCAATTAGACTGATGCTAATGTATGGGAAATAATTTACTTCAGATTGTTTGGTTGCAAATAATAGGCTTGGACAAAAACTGCATGTTACATGAATTTGAATATTGAGATGGTCAATAAGCGTCACAAAATTGGAAAAGAAGGTAACTTAAAAATATGAATGTTACTTTTAAAGTTTGTGATAAACCAATCATCTGACTGAAAAACTATTAATTACCAGTCAGATTATAATTAAATAATAACCAGAATTAGGTAGAGGACTAGGTAAATCAAGTACAACATAAGTAGGATAGGTAGGTAAGATCAGAATATATTATGAAATATGTAGATATAAAGATAATCCAAAATACAGTTTACTGGTGCCTCAGAGCTTGGAGGGCCGGTTCTAAATAGAAATGAGAACATGATGAAGAACATGCTATGTTCGCGTAAGATTTATATTTCAACTAACACAAAGATTAAGTATACAATTTCGAATACCACTTGTGACGATGGGTATTACTAAATTTGTTGGAAATATAATTTTGTAATCATTTACTCAAATTGATTGCCATAGAGGCTGTAATCAATAAAAATATTTTTTTTGGATATACAAGATGTATGGTACAGTCTTACAAGCTAGTTCACTTAACCCTAAGCAAACAAAAAAAACGCGATTAGATTATTAACTGAGAAGAGTTTAACCATAAGCCAACTTTCCGTCAAGAAATCTGCTCAACATCTATTAATCATATATACGACCTAAGATGGAATATATAACTCTCATATAAGGGGTTGGTGTATCACAAACTTCACTCCCAAGTAACAATTTTAGCTCTATAAAAGCTCTTGTGCTGCACTAGAGCTAAATTTAGAGTAATGAGCTCCAAATTATTATTTTAGCTCTATAGCGCACCTATAGAGCTAATTATTCTATTGTAGAGCTGACAGTGAATTTTTATACCGTTGTAGAAGTAATTTAGAGCAAATTATGCTGATAGCTTTAAAAACTTTTACTTGGGAGATTATCTCGATAAAATGTAAAGTTCATGTAATGGCAAGTTCTCTTAGCACATATCGTAATATTCGAGCTCAAAAGTACAACGTAGGTAAATGTAATAAGAAAAATTATGAAGTAGGCAAATCTGGATAGAGAGATAAACTACAATATGTTTTTTTGTGTACCACAGCTCGAAGGTGCGATTGTAAATTAAGATATTGAAGGTAGATACTCTTTTATAGATATCTTGTAGAAAATTATACTTATTCAACTATAATAAAATAATGCTTTCATTTAAATAATTCGAGGGAAGATGCAAATACAAGTGCTTGTTTCTACAACGGGGAAATGCTCATGTTGTTGAAAATTGATTTTAAAAGTTATAAGAACGTCTGAAATATGCACTTATATGTTTTCATTTGATGTGTTTCTCTAGTATAGAAATGTTCCATTTTACTGTTTTCTATTTTTCAAACAACACTATTTACTTTCAGGTTCATCTCGAACTTACCTATCCAATTCAATTTTAATCCTTTCCTCCTTACCCAAACCTAAAATAATTTTGTCCTTTCATAGTTTTTATCTTTCATAGTTTTCGGATAGTGTGTAAAAAAAGTATGTGTAAACTAAGACCGGTCTAACACACTTACAAATCCCAATAATGATTTTTCACTACAAATAAGACTTAAAATTTACCGTGAATGTTCCAAAAACTCTTGTGAACTAAAATTATTTATTTTTGTTTTATTAGAGCAGAGCAGTTGTTCATAATTGTAGAGTGAAAATCAATTAAATTATGTTTAATAAATTTAGGTTTATAGGTAAATTGCTTATTGTTTAATGAAAAATTTATAAAATTTGAAATTCATCTTCAATTGAATCATTTTCTATACATACATCATAATATTTATATAGGTAGAATTGAAAATGGAATTTCTAAAATTGAAATGAATTGTAAATTTAAAAAAAAAAAATGGTTTTTAGGTCATCATAACTTTACAATAAATTATTTGTATTTAATATTTATTTGATGAAAATGACATAAAATTTAGGAATGATGTAATTTTTTTTTAAGGAGGTAAATAATTTCATTGTTAAAAAAAGAAAAATCAAATACCGAAAACACATAAATATATAAAAATCAACATAAATCAATGGAATGAAATTAACCTGGAATGGAATTCTGTAATATAATAATTTTTTTGATCATTTAATATTATTACATATAGCTATCTCCATTTTTGCGCAATTCTGTAATATTTATATTGTCATGAATAACTTTTAAATTGTTTATTACATACTGTATATACAATACAATTTCTCTATTATTATTACAATCCAGCCTGAATACAGTTTAGAATGATATTATTGGGGCATAATGCAATGAAGTAAAATGTAAGCTGGACCAAATCGTTAAAGTAAAATGATACACGCTAACCCACTAAGAATGGCAATTAGCTAATATTCTGGATTTTTTTTTTATAAATTTATTTTTTATTTATTAATTTATTTATTGCTATCTTAAAATACCTTAGCAGTTCACACACAGATTATATATAATATTATTTGTAAAGTAAAGAATATTTACGCCATAAAACATTTCAAAAATACCGAAATTAAAGACACAGTTTTATTAAAAAACAAAAACAAAGAAAAATAATATAACTACTGGTCCACATCCGAGGAGAAAATAATCATATAAAAACTATGTGTATTTCTATAAATGGAGCTAGTAAAGAAACATTTTTATAAGATCGGTCTAACCGAAAACAACTAGAGAGGAAAAATCTATTGAACATCTTATCTGGGAATGCGAAGGGCTTACTCGTAATAGACTTTTCCATTTGGAAACAGCGTCCCCGAAAATTCAAGCTATCCAGTATACCACTGATCACTGGGTATGATCATTAATTCATGAGCATCCTTAAGGACTCAGATACAGAAATGTAAGCCTATTTGCGGACAAGATGATTGAGAGGCACACTACCGCCCGCTATATATACCTAAATCTAATCTAATCTAATAATAAATAAATAATAACATATAAATGGTTTGATCTACGACCTCTTTTGTGTTTTCCTCTCCTGTAGATTTTATAAGATTTTAATAAAATTTTAAGAATTATACTGTTCTATCCAAACTATCCCAAGTGTGCCAAAACACAGTATTACGAAATATTGTTAATGCTCCCTGGTATGTTCGAGATGCTGATATTCATAGACATCTCAAGATCCCTATCATAAGAGACTAAATAGAAAAATTTGGCTGTACGTTACAAAATTCGTCTTTATTAACATGTTAATACTGAAGTTTTACGCTTAACTGATAGTCAAAATTTTGTATGTACATGAAGGTAAACTGGTCATCAACATCATCTTTAAAGACTCTTTTATACAACAATTAGGACCGAAAACGAACATACTTAAATTGTAAATTTCATATTATCGAATACAACTACCATAAAAGGTTTTGGTACCAGCAAAGTAAACAAGAGTAAGAACCTATCAAAAATATATAAGTTATAGCTCTGGACAAGCTGTAAATGATAAAACAATTTTTTTTTTTTTAAATAAAATCAAAAGCTTAACTTCACACACAGTTGCATTACATTGAACTGAATTTGTTAATAGCTTGTGTACCACTTAAAGGTGCAACAAAAATAATGATGATAATAATGATAAATTATCATTAAAAAAGCAAAAAAAAACAAACTAAAATATATTTTGGTGCCGTATCGGTTTCAAATAATATTATTTCAAATCAAATCACGGAACAAAATAAATTTTTATTAAATCCCATTAAGATCCACCCATATACAGCAGTGTTCTTATGTTACTATAATAATAATATTTTAACTTAACTCAATTCTAGAGTAAAATAAATTGATAGCACAACATTCACCTTTAAACAACAAAAATAACTGAACTGAAAATATCTCTTTAGTGTCAAGTTTCCAAAACATATAAAATTTAATGAGCTCGATTTACCTTTCGTTAAACAATCAATTTTCAAATAGAAATCATCACATTTTTGTTTTGGTTGTTTTTTTTTTTTGTTTTTTTGTTTTTTTTTCCTATTGTAATTAATTATTTCAATATAAGAACATCTCTTGTGTTCGAGTAGGCATATTAAAACAAAAAACCAAAAAACAAAAAAAAAATTAATAGTCGGCCATTAATTAATCTGACAAAGTCTTAAATAGCTTTAATCAATCACCTAAGAATTCAGAGGATCTATTAAAGATTCTCATTTATCGTCGTTTAAAAAAAAAAAACGAAAAAAAAATTAATACGATAAAATAAAATTATATGTACAGTAAAATCTTAAAGTAATAACATTAGAATGTGTTCTTAATGAAATTATGGCGTAAATTGAAATAATGAATCGTAATTAAATTCTAATAATTTACTCGGTACCCAACATACAATTATTTTGTATAAAAGAATCCTTTCCCAAAACGAAAGGGTGGATCACGATATTCGTATAGCAAAATATAATTTATTCAAATCCAATCATATTTTTAAAGCTTATTAAAATCCAGTCATGTATTGACTAATTGGGCGGACTGCTACGCTATCGATGTATAACAACGTTTTGATCTACAGTCAAACTTTAAACCCAATCTGAGCATACTGAATTCAAGTACAATTTATATCTTAGCAGCTTAAAAAAATAACATGTATTTGTTTAATAAACAAACCCCGAACACGGAAGCAATTTCGTGCCGGACTGGTATATACGAACAATTTATATCTTAGCAGTTTAAAAAAAAAATGCAAGTATGAAGTTGTGTTAAACAGCTACATATTCAAACTTTCCAAACTTTCCAAAACAAAGTATTGCGAAACATTGTTAATGTCCCATAAAGTTTGTTCGCAATACTGATATTCATAGACGTCTCAAGATCCCTATCATAAGAGACTAAATAGAAAAATCTGGCTGTACGTTACAAAAGTCGTCTTTCTCAACATGTTAATATTGAAGTTTTACGCTTAGTTGACACTCAAAACTTCGTTAGAAGACTTAAATGGACGAAACCATTCGATCTCTATAAGGATAATGATCTTTTATCTCTCAATAATTCCTAATGGAATAATGCTTGATCAAAGATATCTGAAGTTTTATTCAAAATAAAGCCAAAATTGTATTAATTGTTAGTCTAAACGACTATTTTTTAATTTTAACAAAAGGATAGGATGGCGTTAAAATCGACAAAAAGATGGGATAACGTTAAAATCGACAAAGTCATTCACTTCGTTCTACCCCGGAAAATAGAATGCGAAATGAAGGTTCTTTTGATAATTTGCTTCGACCTGGAAAAATTAAAATTACCTTCAAATCCTGTTTATTAAATTTTCGCTTAAAATTTCGATAAAAATTCAGTTTTTTTTTTAAATGTCCTTTGATTATTATCATTATTATTATTATAGTTCAATTCTATTACATATCTCTCTAAAGATGTTGAAATTGTTTCAAAGTTAGTTTAAAGGTATTTCTTCTTCGTTTATTTTTAAGCCTGTATCTGTTTTCTTTTCAATTAGCCGGCTCCATGCATATATAGTGTCCAACATTCAGTTAATTTTTTTATTGGTCTCTCTGCAAGTCTAATATTTTTGGTCATGGCATGTTTTGCAGTGTTATGGAACATTTTCCCTCCTCATGTCTTGACTTGGTTTCAATTTTATCACAATTGTGACTTTAAGTTTTCTCAGTGTAGTTTTTGAATATGTTTCTGAGCAAATACTATTAAGAGGTAAAAAGAGGTTTTTTGCCCTGATATGTACGCTATATATATCATGATAGGGCGAGCTCATTCATGCTTTATATGTTTTTCCAAAGCTAATTAACTTGTGTATTTGTTTTTTCGTATATTATGTTGTTTCATCATTCAGAACTCTTGGCGTTTTTTGCATTTGGTGCATATTTTCGGATTTTTGATCTAACGTAGATGACAACTCTTCCCGTAAATACATAAACGACATTACTTGTTCAATTATTTCGATCATTTAAAGTCAATTTTGACTATGCAAATTATTTGTCAACTACCAGAGGATTGGCTTTCTTACCAAGATCATCATGTTAAATAAAACAATAATTCTTGTTACTATTTTCGTAGCAGGAGCCTAGCATGATCAACGAAACAGAGAATTTTGTTACTCCTTTATAGCCTTAAACCTTAATTTATACAAAAGATGAGACCCAATTCGCGTACGTGATAGCACGCATATATTTAAACTTTACTCTGTAAGTATGTTTCAAATAGATAAATAGCTTCAGTTCAGTTCGTAGACACATTATAAAAAAAAACTCGAAATACTTGATTCCAGTGTAATGAGTAAAATGGGTTGGGTATGAAAAAATGCGTTGGATTCACTTTTAAAAATGTGGTCAAAATCTCTATTTTTCATAATTTCATTTTTCAAAATCCCCCTTTTAGAGTTGGGCACAACGAGAGAAATATATGCTTTTCCCAGAAACTTCAGTAAATTATTCAAAAACCGTTTTTTTTTTTTAGAAAAAGGAGATACTCCGTTTTTGCCTCCAATGGCATTCCTGCTATGGTTCTCAGACAAATAACCTTCGCTATTTCAAAACCATTGCGCAACTTATTCCATTTACCCTACTAAACAATGGAAGATTGCGCATGTTAATCCAATTCCCAAAAAAGGCGACAAAAGCGACAAAGACGACAGCAGTCTAGTAGCCTCCTACGATTTTCATAAAAAGTATGAAGCTACATCTATCGCTGTGTCAACCAAAAGAGACATCATGTCCAGTTCCCTCAGCCATGATTTGGGCGTAATATCTAATTAGGGCTTAAAAAACAGAGTCGAGTTTAACACTTCTAAAACTCAGAGCTGTACAATCTCCAGAAAAATTTCCATTTTTGATCCTATTGTTTTGTTTCAAAAAAATAAACTTCAGCGTCTTGAAAGCTTAAGTATATTAGGTATGCACCTTAATCGAAAAATGATCTGGAATTATCATATATTTGATGTTGCCAAAAACGTTGCCAAAAAGTTTAGGTTTTCTTAGCCGCTGCAAGGCTTACTTCTCTCCCTGCGATCTCTTGAAAATCTATAAAGCTTTCATATGACCCAAAATTGAGTACAATTCTCACATATGGGCTGGCGCTTCTAGTATTGCGTTAAATCAATTGGATAAAGCCCAATAATTCGCCTTCAATGACCCAAATGTCTTAGCTCATCTTGCTCCTCTTGCGTTCAAAAAATTAAGATAAATTTTCTGGAAAAAGGAAATACCAAAATATAATAGAACAGAGGTAAGAATTAAAAATTATACTACCATTAGAGAATTGATTCAATTCAAAAATCGGTGACGACATAAAGCTGGACAAACAAATAATTTACAATAACGTCAAAATGATAATACGAATATTACATTGTGCGTGTTCACTTTAAAGCAACATCAATCGAAGTTCTACTGTACGTGTACATGATTGTCTCATTTTTATGTGCTTCTTTGATGACCAGTAGCTATTAATTTGTACATATTTTCCATATTGGAATTGAAACTACATTGTTTTTTTTTTTTTTTAATTCACATTTTTAACTATCATGTATATTACGAGTATAATATGTCTTCTTACAAAAATTACTACGATTGGGTTACGACGACTGTTTTATTTTAAGTAGACAATTTTTATTATTATTTTTTTATATTTTGTTTTTTTTTGTTTTTTGTTTTCTTAACATCTTCTAATCAATAGAGTTTCTTATTTTGATTTTACTATGTAATACTCATAGGAATGATGACTCTCGAATATTTTTGAAAAGAGGTTTAGAAAAACAAAAAAAAAATAACCATATTATGCCATGCATTTTAATCGATGAGTTTTGCAAAAGAAAATAAAAACAGTGGGCAGTGATAATGGTAAACAAAAATATGTATGAATCCCGTGAGGTCTACTTTGACCACCTGAGTGATAAATTTTCCGATTTGATAGATTCTTGATTTAGTTTTTCTTAACATTTTTTTACATTTGGTTTTTGCTCTTTTTTCGTTTTTTGAATTACCATTAATGGTGATTTAAGTTTTAACAAAAAAGATGCGACAATACACAACCGACACCTCAAATCAATCAACCAACTAACCAACAAAGTAAAACCATACAATCATTATTATTTACCTAAATTAATATTAGAATCATACGAAAATTGTTGTTGCCATGTTAAGCCGATTTGTAGCTAAATTTTGTTACTTTTTTTTTTACATATTTTTAAAGTGTTTAGAGAGGGAGAAATCCCCTTAATGTTTCTGTGTCGTTAATGAAAACGTATTGTTTTGTATTGATTCAATTTATAAGACAGATCATTATTTTTTTTAAGGTAAGCCAAACAATAGATTTCATGCGATACCTTTATACACGAATGTGTAGATTGAACTAATTGAGGATTGGGGAAATAAAAATGCCCCTTTGATCAGTGGGGACATTTTGAATAAATTTGTTAATATTACTCGTTTAAATTTAAGCGAGGGTAATGTAACAACGTACAAAAATCAGAATTGTGAAGACAAGGTTTAAACAATAAAAATTTGAATATAAAGAATATTAGCCACACCACACACTCTACTGATTATATTTCAAATTAAGATAAATTTTTGGGTTTGGGTTGGTTCTAAATCCCCAAAATGAAAATCCCAAAATCAAAATCCCCAAACACAAACTTCCCAAACACAAAATCCTTTGGAACCCTGTTTTTGCCAATGGTAGGTAAACGCATACGGCACAGTTTTAGTAAAAAATATAAAAAAAAAGACTTATTTTATTTTGTTTTTGGGGATTTCGTGTTTGTGGATTTTTTTTGTGGATTTTGTGTTCAGAGATCTTGGTTTGTGGACTTTTTAAAAGTCTGGGAATTTTGTATCTTGTGTATTTTGATTTTGGGGATTTCGTGTGACTACAAAATTTTTAGCTTGATTCAATTTCAATTAGAACCCTCTCCTTCTCTCCGTGGAGACATATTATCATCGCGAAGAAATACACTGTAATCGTTACTGATATACTTTTTTTTTATATGTAACAAATAGTGTTAAGGAAAGTATATGGACCGATATATGTATGTGAAACTGGTCAATATGGCGAAAGTGTTCAATCGAGAATAAAATATATTGTAACAACGATTTGTATTCACGAAGGTACAAGAATCCAATGTATTAATGAAATAAAGAAAGGCAATATACACAGGTTACAGTCAGATCATTCAACTAACCGAACAAAACCACATAAAATGTCACAAAAAAATGTTGAACAAGATTGCCGAAAAATTAATATGATAATGAACTGAACGGAGGTAAATACAGACATTTGGTTATAGAAAAAAATGGCAGGAGGCCAAAACTATCAACGAATTGTAGTACAAATGATGATGATGATTTTTTATAGTATTTCCAATAATCTTTTGCGTTTGATTAGTTATGAGGGGTTGATGAAGCTATGAACTGTATCGACTTTAGCTTACTAAAAACTGATATCCATTTGTTTTTTTTTTTTTTTTGTTTTACACTCTACAGTAACTTAGATAGAATCACCTTTTCGTGCTTAATTAAATGCGGTACTGCAATTTGACACTACAATATCTACAATAATTCGAGTATTTATTTCAACAAATTACTGGCTTATCTACTCACTAAATGTGGAAAACTACTACTATTGTCAGGAGCTAAGCCTTCTTAAATAGAAAAGCTCCATTTTATTTAATTTGTTACCCGATTTTATTCTCAATTAATTTTTTTCATTTATTTTATCCCAATGTTTGTCATCCAGATCGAAAAATCCATAAAGTATTTTTTGCTTCATTCGGGAGTCGAACATATGTGTAGGTGAAATTATTTCATTTAGAAAAATGTTGAGTAAAATAAAAAAAACGTTTGATTCTTTTCAGCATCAAATTTTTGACAAATTAGTAAAGCTAAACATAAGCATTTAGCACTCGGAATAAGTGTTATTAACATCCATATATTTTAAAACTAATTTTCTCAGGAATAGTTACAGTTAGAAACAAATTGACAATAGCAAAATATTCCATTTTCTTTGGAGAACAATTCTGCGTACTTAACTTTTTTTTTGAAAAGTGGAATAGTTTCACTTTGATTCTCACCTACGCATATTACCTTTCAAATGAAAAGCAGTCGTTCTACCTATACTGCGCTAGAAACAATAAATTAATCAAAATAACTCTACTACTTTTGTAGTAGGTACTCTATTCTCTATTTAGCTATTTTTCAATACATTTCAAAGATAGATTAATCTACAAAACCTTTTCAAGATTTGGCAACACTGACTTAAGTACACTGAAGAATGTGTGTTTTTTTATTTTTTATTTTTTTATTGTTTGATTGACATTTTGCAATAATAGTGAAATTGCAAGTGATTTGATTTTAGATGTTACTATTGTTGTAATTTTATATGAACGAGAAACTATTTTGAGAAACTATATAATTATACATTGAGTTATTGTAGCAGTTTTGATAAAGTTAAATTGTTGCACCAACGCGGCTAACCATTACTCAAACTATAATGGGCAGTGATGTTTAATTTAAATTAGAATTGTGTTCAATGTAACTCTAAAAATTATATGGGTTTATTTTATCGATGTAAACTGCTTAAAATTAATATTTTGTAGGTAATTAGATTTACTTCAAGTACTTACATCTTACTAAAAATAATTCATAAAAATTACAAAATTCCTCGTATTGTACTCACACTCGACCAAAATTGTACTTACTATTGTACTTGAAAAAATATCTAATTATGTTCAATTATTTTACATATCAAAAATTAGTACTATCAAAACATCTAGCCAGTAGAAGTAATTTAAAAAATGATTTTTAGTTTTTAGTTTATTCAAAAAAAATGTACTTGAAATATTGTATTTAAATAGATAGTGTAAATATCTACCTACGCTGAATGAATTTACCTATAGATAACGAGCTCTAAATAGCACTTAATTGTGCCTTAATGAGTGAATCATTTGGTGTTGTTGATTGTTTTAAGGGATTACTCGCTCAAGGACCTCAGTACTAAAACCTGCGGGATTGTCTCTTCTCTGTTATTGCAGCTCTGGGACAACGTAAGTTGAATAGAATTTAGGATCTCAGGAACTCTGTTAAAATTTTAAATCTTTGTTTTTGATGTTGTATACTACTATTATCATAATATTGTTTATTTTTATTTGAAATCCATCGACTTATTTCTAAGTAAGTCATGGAATTTTACTCATATTGCGCTTAATAAAATTAATCAATCGAAAATACAGAATTTTTTCATTTCAAATTTCGTAATGCAATTTGTAATTGATTCTCTAACCCATCGCAGAGGTGTTTTATCTCATTCAGTAATAGAATTATTTTTATGAAGTTTTGTTAATAAGTTTGGGTTTATTGGGAAAACAAATTACGCATAATATGCGAAGTAAAAGAAAAATCTATTGAACATTTGCTATGCCATAGTGCAGAACTCACTCGTAGCAGACTTCGCTATCTTAGAACAGGGGAACTCGTAGCAGACTTCGCTATCCACGAGCAATGGGAGTTATCGAAGATAACACTGAAGAAAATCCTGAATATGATTATTAAAATAGGAGACTTATTTAAAGATTCAGGACCTTAATTGCATTAATTTGGGTAATCACAATCAGTTCATTTGCGGTTGGGATGATATGGGAGCCCCTATTCATTATGTATTAAAATATAATTCAAAATATAAGTCTTAAAACAGTTACTAGACATAAATTAATTATGTTTAATAAATTAAAAATATTTTCAAGAAAAATATGTATATACCGATTTGTAGTAAGTTTGGGGCAAACTATAAACATTTGCAAAATTTTCTTCACAAATGTCAGTTTCCTTAATTTACAACTCAACTTAAAACAATTTCGCCTTAGAGATACTCCTTAGGTAAAATGAAAGTTTTTAGCAATTAGAGGTGCCTAGTCATTGGGTATTTCCCCGTCCCCCAATAATTTAAGTAATACATCTTAAAATTTCGTCTACTCTTTGACGCAGTATTGGCTTACATTAGCTAGAGTCAGATATCGAATTTTAGAAAAGGATTTCGCTAACAATGTAGGTATTAAGCCGCGACCTCATAGGATCTATTGTGCTTCCCTGTACATTCTAGAATTGCTGGTCTATGTCCTTGATAAATGCTATTATTGCTTTGATGTCAAATTCAGAATCAGGCGATTTGTATCCCGGAAGTGTTTGAATCTTTTGCGAGCTATAGCATCGCAATCAAATATAATATGGGAAGATGATTCCCCCTATTCTAAACAGTCTGTGCCTCAAGCACAAACAATGTCTGTGCTTGATCTTATTTTAAAGAGATACTTGTTGAATGGGCCATGACCTGTGACAAACCATGTTAGCATTCTGACATTGAATCTAGTCTCCCTGATTATCTGATTCAATTTATGAATATTTAGTTTGTAAAAGAATTTAGACTGCGTAAGTCCTTGGCCATATGTTTTGGGTTTCCCACTTGAAAACAATTCCTTGTAGGTAGAAATAATGATCGACCTTTATAATCACAAAGGATCGTTCTAGTACTGCGTCTTTTTGGAAAAGTGATAATGAGAAAGTAATCCGCTAAGACAACCAATAATAAAAAATATGTCACTCGAGTTATGGCATCAAAAATGCCAGAAATACCAGAAACAACTGAAATTGTCACTGAAATGACCTTTAACGCAATATACAAAAATATTCCATATCCAAACTGTGTTTACTATACATTTTTTTTCGATTCAATTCGATAACGACTCTGAACACATTTTCAAAATCATTAACCATCCATGATCGTTTCTTTAATTACTGCAATAGAAATTGGCCTTCAACAAAAACATTAATCAACACTAATTTAATTCTACTTTCTACACCACAGACAGAGATTTATTAATACAAAACTGGTGTTCAAGTTGAATGAAATTAGATAAATAGAATCCCTAAATTGATTAAGATTTATTATGGTTTTTGTGAATGTTGAACTCTCAGACTTTGAACAAAATAAAAATTGAATTCCTTTTTTGAGAAAACAGCAAAACAAAAAAAAACAAAAAAATAGGTGGTGTGCTGAACTAACACAGACTGCTCATCAATTGCATTAAGAATTAAATTATTTGAATGAAATTTTTGCTATTTATAAAAAGAGGTTGAATGAATGCATTTTATAAATTAATTTATTGAAAATTAAATTTAATTGTAAGAAAAAGTATTTAGGCAAAAAAAAAAAATTGTTTAACTGAATATGAGAGATTAATTGGATGTTAAACGCCTTCAAAAATAAAATGAAAAAATTATTTAAGAATATTTCGAAAATGTTATTAATTATAATTTATTTATGCAGTCAAAAATTATTTCTAGGTGACCAACAGACCATTTAGATGCTGCTTGTTGGGTCTTCAATTTCAGCTGATCACAGGTTTCCGCATGTCCTTTCCGACGACATATACCCTTGATTTTTGATTTAAAGCTTCAATTGGCTACAGAAATTTCATTGATCCCCTCCATGGTGTAGTGGAGATTTCCACTATCTAATTTCACATCTACTATAGTCTGTTGATTTAAATTTTCATAACTACTTTCATCGCATTATGCAGCTCACAGGGGCTTACATGTTTTCATTCTAATATCATCGTTATTTTCATATATATATATATATTCCTGAGGATCAAACGATAACATTATAATCGTTTTCAGAACTATAAAAATAAAACATTATAATAAACTATTTATTTAGTTTAGAGCTTAATTTCTAAATGTTGTGCACAAGGCACTTCTTTGAGAGATAATATCAAATCGATATTCCGTCTAGGGAAATTTGGAAGACTAACACGGTTCTAAACAAAGATTATGTACACCTCCACACTGATGGTTCTAAATTGAATGACAGAGTGGAGGGTGAAGTCTAGTCGGAAAACCTGAATATAAGTCTATCCTTCAGCCTACCAAGACATTGTAGTGTGTTTCAGGCGGAGGTGATGGCAATAAAAGAAGCCTCAGACTGGCTGAGATCCAGCGTATTATCTGTAAAAAATATCTGAGTACTCACAGACAGTCAGGCCGCAATTAAAGCACTGGAGTCGGTAACCATCAACTCACAAGCCGTTTTGGCCTATCGCAGTTCTTTGGACGAACTAGCGGATAGGTTTAACATATTGTTACGATGGGTGCTAGGGAATTGTGATATTCCGGATAACTGCATGGCAGATCAACTTGCTAGAGAGTGTACTATATTACAAATCCTGGAATAATCTGAGTGCACCTCTAGCTGCCTGTAATTTATTGCTTCGCACATGTAGAGAGGAGGAGGAGGATGAAACTGTTCAACACCTACTCTGTAAAAGGAAAACCCATTTAGGAGACTTCTTTCTGGACTCGCTGGTTGATCTTGAAAACACTATAGTATCAAAATTTCCGCCTCTTCGTTGAAAGCTCAAATTGGTTCAATGAGTAGAGTCCTACGCGAAGAAAGTTTCCGTGGTATCACAATTGACCTTACCGGTCTAAGTGTGTCGGCGTACTGTCGGCTGCCACTACTTCCTACCTACCTAGTTCAATACATTCTATATTTATTCTTCTGTTCATATCGCTCTGTTTTCCACTATCTAATTTCACATCTAATATTTATTATATGCTCCAGTGAAGATGTTATAGGATACTGATTGTGATGATGATAATACTAATTTCTCTTTAAGATGTATTTTGGAGTGATAAATAGTAAGTTATTGCCCACCGTTAATTAGAGTCAGGTACGGGAGTATAGTCAACGTTTTTCCTAACAATATATGTAATATTGCGGCAAACAAAACTGGTGATATGATCAATCACTTCTTTAGTACTGAGTTCCTTGAAAAAATGATAATAGGAGAGTAATCTAAACTAATCTATGAAAGAAATCAAATCAACAACAAATGACACAATAAATTGATTAGTTTTCCAGAATCAATCGGAATGTGCACTTTTGGTGACATGTTATAAGTCCCAGAGTCATAATCCCCATTGAGACTTATGTCCCACTAAAGTGAGTCAAAATTCCCATGACAGGACTTATGACATGTCATCTGCACTTCTACCCACCTCAAGATATACATTAATGATTTCTTAATATTTGGATCAACATAAAAACAAATGTTTCAAGCTACTATGGAATGTCTTAAATAAATCGAAACGAAATTACAGTGATGCCGAATCATTTTTAACAGAGTGCAAACAGTTTGTTTGCTGATTTTGAGTGGTATAATGAATTGCACTAATTGAAATCAATTTTTGAAAGTACCTTACTGATCACACTCTTGCAAGTTAAATGTTTCAAAAGTACCTAGATGGTAAAATATTTTTTAAGCATGATTTTCGATGACAGTTCACTGTTCACAATTCAAATTAAAAACAAGGAAAAAAAAATTCATTATTATACTGAGTACATTCTGAAATCGAATTCAATTTAATCAAACGTACGTTCAATGCCGATTACCTTAAAATATTCTCTTACAAATCTAATTTATGATTGAGACATAATCAAATAAGGTATTGAATTCATTTTTCTTTTGGTACGAGTCAAGATAATATTCGAAGTAGAAGATACATACATGATATTATATCGATAAGATGATGGCGGTCATCGGATTTACATCAATCGGAATACAATGTATCGAAAAAACAACAAAAACAAAATAATAAAAATTACGAAGAAATCAAACTAAGCCACTAATGATAAACGCAGCAGCATGTATTTTGTTTTTTTTAATCTTAAAAGTGAATTATATGAGTGGACATGAGAAGAATCGAAAACATGACAAAAACGAAAACAAAAAAAAAAAAAAAATCAATTTAAAGTCAAATTGATTTATTCAGTAGTCTTGACATTTAAATTTTATTATTATGATTTTTTTTGTGTCCTTTTTACATAGTTTTGGTTAGGAAGCAGGTTATTTTCATTCTTCTTATTATTGCTTCGATTTAGCAGTAAATAGAAAATTTGTTATCCTTTTTATTGTTGTATTTAATTTTTAATTTTATATACAAATAATTATGTATAACAGTTTTGAATTAATTAACATAACTTCTCAGATTAATATTATTGTTCATTTGTTTGGATGAAAATGCAATTTTTATTACGTTAAGTTGTCTTGTAAGCTTTAATTAAGACTTCTTTAACTTTGGAAATCATGCTTCATGGAATCAATGCTTCAACTTAGAAATTAAATTTGTTTATATGTGACAAAACAATAAAAATAAATAAAAATAAAAATGAATGAAAAATAAATAATTTTGCTTTGTTTATTTTATGAATATTATTCCGCCCAAATGTATGCAATATTTTGACGACATAATTAAATTGTTATACCAGTTTATTCTTTTAATTTTGATGAATCAAAAATAAATCAATATAAACTTCAAAGATCTATATTAAAAAAAATTAATAATGTTACTTTAATTTATTTTTACCAGCCTTCCCAGTGGAATTCAAATACTACAGATTGGAATTATTTTTTTTTGTGGAATGAAAGTTAATTCTATATAATAAAAATAAAAATGAATCATTTTGTATTATTTATTTTAGTTGTAAGAGTATGTTATGTTGCAGTTGCAGGCTTATTCATGAGCAAAAAATGTTATGTTGCAGTTGTATGCATTTCTGAGCAAAAACGGTTTTTTTTTTTGTCAATTAAAAAACGAAAAAGTAAATTAGTTTAGATTAGATTGTATTAGGTCAGTCTTAATATTTTGCACTGAACTGAAGCATAAAGTGAAGAAACAAAAAAAAGTTGTTCTCTGTACAAGCAAAAGGGCCGTTTTGGGTTTTAAAAAATAAACAAATTATATAGAGACAGTAGTGGGGGATTGAATTAGTGCTAGAAAATTCACTGTTAATGATTCAGACTAGCTCAGTAGACTGTTTTTTTTAATTGTTTAACATGAGCCTAAAATGAAATTCAGTTTTGTTTTTGTATTTCTGTGTCTTATTTTTCTATTGTCTAGTAGGAGGCGATATTTTGAAAATTCAAATTTATTTATGGTTGTAATATTCCCTCAAACTTTTATAATTAATTTTATATACCTACCTAATGTTACAAATATTGGCTATATTGAAATAAATTTTTTGAGAAAAGTTCTACTGTAACAATAAAATTCTGCAAATTATTGAAAATTTCGTTACTAAAAATTTAGTATCCTTTCTAGTTGAGGTGGATAAATTTTTTATTTATTTTATTTTATCCTTCTTCGTTTCAACAAATAATTATTAAGTCTAAATTAAATTAATTCTATAATTTTACTGAAAATTTGTCACCAGGTTATATCAGTTAATACAGTGTGTATTGAATGGCTTTGAATTAGAAATATATATTTTTGTTCAAGTAAGTGCAGGTGCTTCAAATTTGAGATATCAAAACGTGTACCAAATTGAAACCGGATTGGTACAGTAGTTTCTGAGATATGAAATTTTGTCCAAATAAGAACGTTGACAAGGAGCACAGACGCTCAATAAATATTGTCATCAGTAAATCGAAGTGTGTACCAAATTGGAATCGGGTTGGTAGAGTAGATTGGCAAAATCAATCAGAGCTCTAACAAGAAGCAGGCCGTCTAAATTAGTTGACAATAAGTGTAGTCATCGGATATCAAAATGTGTGCAAAAATCCAACCACATTTGTCAGTTTAGACTATAGATTTTGGTACCAATCAGAGCCCTAAAAAGAATCAGGCCATCAAAATAAGTTTTACAATAAATGTTACCGTTAGAAATTTAAAATGTGTAACAAATTTGAACAACATTGGTTTAGCAGTTTTTAAGATATGGAAATTTTCACAATTAGTGTTATCACCGCGATCCAGGATGTTAACAAAATTTCAATTTGCATGTTTAAAGGATTTAATGATTTGACATGGGTGTTGGTTTTAATATAAAAATTTATCACAGGCGTATATAGAACACAAAACACCACAAAAACAGCTAAAATTTAAATAAAATATTTCATTTTAAAATTTGATTAGTTATAAAAAAAAAATCCAATTTTATATAGATAGGTAGGTACCTAAATATAAACATAACCCATAAAAAACGGTTTTATTAAATTTGAAAATGAATAACAGTGTGGTAACACTGTAGTTATACAAAAACATTATTTACAAAATAGAAATTGAAAAAATACACAAATCCATTTGTAAACAATGTTAAAAAGTTAATAAAAAATTAAAGAATAAAAACAAAACACGACAACACTATTTTGTACTAAAAAGCTTTAAAATGATCATACCACACTCATTACACCACAAAAAAAAAACATATCCTCATTAATTTTTAATAAAAAAAAAAAAAAAAAAATCTATACATACAAATACGATTTGTATACTAAAATTTGTACTACATTAAAAATGTAGTACAAATATAATTGATACCTACTCAATTTGGATAGTGTTAACAATTAGCTTTATTTTTTTTTTATCGGGGCCATTACGGGATTTCACTAATTCATAAGGTGTTAATATACAACACAAGTCCACAAATAAATTTTTGAAAATAGAAAAAAATTATGAAACAAAACCATTTTTATTATAAAACTAGTACAGTACATCCCTGACCCCAAGATCTGATTACCAAAACCAATGATCGAAAGTTGATCGGTATTTAAAACTAAAACCATTTTCGTAATTTTTTTTTTCATGCTTTGGTTGGTGGAGAGTTGCTGCAAAGTATTCCGTAAGATACAATGAGATCGATAGCTCTGATAATATTGAATTCTAGGTCAGTTATTTTATAAACACTTACTATTAATTTCGTTAATGTAACTATAAAGCTAAAATATAAAAATATAGAGAAGCTCTGAAAAATAATTGGACTACCCTAACTTTAAAATATCCCTAATTGGCTTGCTTCGAACTAATAAACAATAATAACATGTAGTAATCAAAAAAAATTGTAGTAGAGCCCCAACTCCCAACCCAATTCTGTTATTTGTGATATAAGACTTTTTGTTTTTGTTTTGTTACAGCTTTTAGTTTTCAATGATAACAACATACACATACAATTATTCTCTTTAATCAAAATACAATTTGTCATTGTATTGTGTTGTGATTAAATTAAAACTGAAATGCAAGAGAGAATAATAATGTTGTTTATATTTTCATAAAACTTGTTACGTAGATTACATTCGATTTTGTTGCAACGTTTAGAATACATTCTTCTTTAATGTGTACAACAACGTTAAAATAATACTCTCCCATATATAATTTTATAGAACAGTATTGATGTATTGGCCCAAAATATTTGTTTTATAATAAAGCTAAAAAAAATTTCAAAAGCTTATAATAAAGCACAAAAAAATAGAACTTAAAAAAATTCAAAAACTTATGCGAAAATTTTTTTCAATATGCTTTGTTTTGATTATATACAACTATAAGTTATCTTATAACCTATAAGATGGCTTTAGTAAAAAATAAAACATTCTTGGTATTTTTGCGAAATTTTCATCATATAAAATAAATTATAAATATGAAATAAAGGGGGTGTGAGGTAGGATAGGAATATAGAGCAAATATAGAGCATTGGCAAATAACATCGTCTCTTATACTTGACATCCTGCTGTTCTTTAACGATTCAAATAATTGAACTACAGTTGTGGAGCCCTATCACAGATTCTTAAAATATGGTCTCAATCGACCAGAAGAAAATTTAAAAACAAGATTATTCATCAATGCCTAATATATTACATTCTAAGTGTACTTGTTTACTACAAATATAATTGATATTTGTAAAATTTCATAGTAACCAATATTTGAGAAAATAATCAGGATGAACATCACAAATGTCAGTTCTTATTAGAAATTTTTCTAATCAAAGCAAAGGCTGAGTTGTGTGTTTCTGCGTGTTAGCAGATTATTCAGGTTATTCACTTTGTATCTTTTTTTATCTAGTAGCTAGTGTATTAAAAGCTGCTCAGAGTGCAATCAGTTAATTCATAAAATAGTTTCAAACCTCACGGACTTGTAATAATATATTGTCTAAAATTTTTCCAAATTAAACGTAAAATTTTTCAAAATACGACGTCAAATTGATCAAAATAAAACAACAATTTGAGCAAAACTAAATATCAAATTGATGGGAAAAAAACGTCAAATTGGTCAAAATAAGACGTCAAATGAAACATCGAACGTCAAAATAAAACATCAAATTTATCAAAATAAGACGTCAAATTAAATATCGAATTAAATTAAAACATCCAACGTCAAATTAAATATCGAATTAAATTAAAAAATCGAACGTCAAAATAAAACATCGAATTGATAAAAATAAAACAATAATTTGAGTAAAATTAAACATCGAATTGATAAAACAAAACATCGGACATCGAAATAAAACATCGATTTGATTAAATTAAAACAACAAGTTGAGCAAAATTAAATATCAGATTGATCAAAATAAGACATCAGATAAAACATCGAACGTCAAAATAAAACATCGATTTGTTAAAAATAAAACAACAATTTGAGTAAAAATAAACATCGAATTAGACGTAAAATTAAATATCGAATTAAAATAAAACATCGAACGTCAAAATAAAACATCGAATTGATCAAAATAAAACATCGGACGTCAAAATAAAACATCGAATTAATCAAAATAAGGCGTCAAAATAAGACATCGAACTTCAAAATAAAACATTGAATTGATCAAAATAAAACAACAATTTGAGCAAAATTAAACATCAGATTGATCAAAATAAGACGTCAAATAAAACATCGAACGTCAAAATAAAACATCGAATTGATAAAAATGAAATGTGAAATTGAAAAAAATAAAACATCGAATTAATCAAAATAAGGCGTCAAAATAAGACATCGAACTTCAAAATAAAACATTGAATTGATCAAAATAAAACAACAATTTGAGCAAAATTAAACATCAGATTGATCAAAATAAGACGTCAAATAAAACATCGAACGTCAAAATAAAACATCAAATTTATCAAAATAAAATGCCAAATGAGTCAAAATAAAACGTCAAATTGATCAAAATAAACGTCAAACTGATCAACATAAAATATAAAATTGATGAAAATAAAAGGTCAGTTTGATCAAATTAAGACGTAAATTTGTTGCTTGAATAATTTTTTGATTTAATTCCACACTCAAGTCGTATTCGTATATTTACAACAAAAAAAATTCAGCTCAAAACATATTATTTTACCAAGTCAGAGTTTTAGAGTTAGGATCGAAGTTTACTCTTTTCTATTTGAATTTGATTTATTTCTTCCAGATTGGATTGACTGCTGGTTATTGTAATACGTCTTACAATGTTTTTAAATAAACCATCTTATAACTGCGATCGTGTACTCTAATTATATTTCCATTCTCTGTTTCTCTATTTCTCTCTCCTTCTTCTAATATTTCTCATTTTTTTTTTAATATCAAAAATACATAAAAGTAGTAGTTGTGTGTAGTAAAAATTTGACTGGAGGAGTAAAATATGGTAAAATGTATAGTATTTATAATCTATAGCAACAACAACAACAATAACAGCAGTAGTACAAGTATTGGAAAAATATTTCAATTAATTATAGAGGAAGCAAAGTAAAGTAAAAAAGGTATACAACAGTGTGTTTAATAGTGACTGTAATGCAAAAAAAGCAACAATAACTGTGTGTTACCGTTTTGTCAATGTATTTTCTACATCATGATCAACTCCCATTTGATCAATTCATTATGGCTAGTTTTTTTTTTTTTAGTATCAAATCTTCATTTCGAATGAAAAGATTCGTTTACGAAAGATCGGTGGTGTCTGTTATAAAAACGCGCATTTATTTCTAGTCTAAAAAAATAATAATAAAAAAAAAACTATACAAAAATTATATGAAAAAAAAATTTATTTCACTGTACGGCAATTATTTTATTTTGTGATTCTTTTTTTAGATTTTTAAAGACACGTTTGACGTTTGTTTTTTTTTTGTTTTGATTTGTTTTTGTTATGAAAAGTGTTTAGTTTTTTATTTTTACTTTCCTGCTCTCCCCTCTTTTAAATAATAATAATAATAATAATAAAAGTAATAATAATAATGTTAAGAAATCTATGTGAATTTCTTAAAATAAAATAAAATAAAATAAAATTATTAAATTTATTTATTAATTTTTTATGCTTTTGTTTTTTCTTTTTTGAAGAAGAAGACTTATAGCTGATATTTTTCTATAGTTTTACATAAGTTTTTCTATTATGGAAAAGTGAAATGTCACAAAGAAATTAAAATTTTTATGTTAATATGTACATGCATATATGTATATATATATATATATATATATATATATATCTACTGTTATATAGTCAATGTTTTTATATGTATAAATTGAATATTTGTATTAATAAATGTGTACATATATTTATTTAAATAAATAAGATATATATATAGATATATATATAAAATACATGTATATATAACTACTTATATTATGTGAATATAAATATAAATAATATGTTTGACGAGTCCAAAGTGAATAAAATTTATGATTTGAATTAAAATTAAAAAAAAAAAAATAATAATAAAAAAATGCTTTTAAAAAACGTATTTTATTTACTTAATACTATTTTTTTTTATAAATAAATATTTTTCTTTAAATGATAAACAAATTCAGAAAATATATAGTTAAGGGTCTCGATCTGTTCTATTGTGTTCATTTTTCTTATTTTATACTTTATTTACTACTGAAAACTAATAGAGAAATTAAATATGACAAATAAAATCCTGATTCTAAAAATAGATGATACAAAATAATGATGAGTTGTAAATTAAATTGAAATATTATTATTGTATTGGAGTAAACGTAAAATAAATGAAACGAAATGAAATAAAATACATAATTATTGGAATAAGAAATAGTTATTGTGACATCGTTCGTTTTTTTCATTCTATTGTTCACACATCTTGAGCTTTTGCTCAACAATTCAATCTTTTATCGATTTCACTGCGCAATAGCAACCCACTTATTTGATCGTAGCCAATTGATCCAATCATCAAACCATAAAATAATGTCAATTTTTACCTATACTTTAACTTAATCATCATTATCATTTTCTTGAAATCCGATTAATGGTGCATAAAGCTCAATGCTTATATTGATTGTTACATAGCAGTGAAAAAGTGAATCAACTAGGTAAATCTATTTAAATTCAAATTACGAATCGTTCTAAATATTCTAATCTGTATATATATTCATTATAGAAATAAATTTAAAAAAAATAACAAATATAGAGTCGATATGTCTCCAATATGTTTATATATGCAGCTTAATAATTAAATCTTGGTTATATTTATCTTATCTCACAGCCGAAACATCAATTATATATATAATCTAGTTTATTAATTCTATTAAATCGAATAAATCTAATATTTAATTAATCATTGTACAGATTAGGCAGAAATAAATAATTTAAATTGGCTTAAAGTCTACATTATTTTGTACGTCATTAAGATTTCATTAATTTATTAAAAATATTAAAATAAAAGCAATTAAGAACATATTGTTTAATTGTATATTTAAGCACAGACAAATCAATGTCAAACCTGAAGTTTGCGGACGTTGAAGCTCAAGTTAACGAAGAAATAAAATGTGAAAAAAACGGTTAACCCGTTAAACTGTCTTGACATAAATACAGTGCACAATACGCTTACGACGTTGAAATGTTGATTCAATTTGAATTTGTTAAATTATAACTGGTTTTGAACTGCGTTAACTGTCAATTTTTTTTTCTAAAATTAATAAACAGCAGTTCGAATCAAAATTGATTGTGATGATTTCTTTACGATAAATCTTTCAGTCAATACAAACATTTTTATTTAAAAGCATTTGAAAATTACGAAAATAAGAGCGTGATAGTTGAAGATTGTCTGATGCTGTAATCATACAATATAAAATCGTTAGAATTACGCCCCAAACCACCATGCACAAATACTACTTTCAAAGTTAAAACACATTAAAGCCAATATTAATGCACAGAATGCAATTAGCCAACAGCTAGTCACCACAACTATCACGCAAAAGTTGATTAGCTTTTAACTTTAACACCGGATTTCAGCTTTGACAAAAAAAAAATTATTTTAATTAATGGTAAACTTGTACCTATTTCCATTTTAAGTATTCGTTGTGTATTACATTATCAAAATTTCCGAACTCTATTCGAAATTTTAAATGTTTTTCGTAAAACCATCAAAGTCACTTAGCGCAGTCAACATTTTCATTGTGTACAATGAAATTTGATAGATGTGTTTTTCATATTTTATAATTGGGTTACTGCGTGATGGTTGCGTTTATTCTGGTTAAGGCATAGAAACGTGTCGATGCCACTTTTGACTTATTATAGCATTGCGTTAATGCGCTTGTCGCGTCTAGATTAATTCCAGCAAAGGCGTTATAAATTTTATTTTTTTAAATTTTAATAAAAAAAATTTTTAAATCTCTGCAAAAATAATGATAAATACCTAAAATCATCATCATGAACTAGTACAACAATTCATTAGCTTTATTCTTCTTTGCAATGTACCACTTACAGTCGGCTTTCAAATTAATTATATACGACCCAAGCTCGAGTATAACTCACATTTATGGGCAGGTGCACCAAAAACTGCTTTAAATTTTTTGGACAAAGTTCAAAACCGCGCCATTCGTCTTATAGGCGACATAAATGTGACCTCATCCCTTATACCACTTGGTCATCGTCGTATTGTTGGAGCACTTACTCTATTTTATAGATATCTGCTTGGTGTTGGCACTTGTTCCGAGGAATTAAAATCACTTCTTCCTCCTCTTAAGCAATTCAATCGCACAACACGAGAGGCATCAAGTGCCCACCCTTTCACAGTGGAAATTCCGAGATGGTTTAAGTCCGGCTATGGAAATTCTTTTATAGTAAGAACATCCCGATTGTGGAACCGCGTCCCAATCGAAGCATTCCCAATGAGAGAAGGATTTTTTATTTATGACTGACAGAGGTTTAAGACGAATATTAACAACATTGTTCGCTCTTTCCCACAAAACTTTTCTTCTTCCATTTTCTTTCCTTTCCTCTAACTATCCTTTCCTTTTTCAAATAGTCAACGGTACGCAAGTACTTAAAGGTTCAAAACCTAAGTTTTGGCTATAATATAAAAAAAAAAAAAAAAAAGGATTCCCAAATTTGTTCAATTCAATTAAATAATATGCAACGATTTATTTATTTTTCTGCAAATAATTCTTTAACCACTTGTGGCTTACTAAGAATATGCTTATATCATCCTTGTACCTATACAAATGTTAAAAAAGCAGGCATCTTAGTAAGACTATGTTTATATTGAATATGAATATGAATGTTGCATATTATACCAAAAATCATAATGAATAGACTTTTAGAAGTCGAATCGATAAATTTCGATATTTTTCCACACTTTCGTTTACGCGATATTCTCTTTCGTACATACATTCCTTTGACACGTTGGTGTTATCATATCATTTAGAGAATAAATATGTGGGTATGCAATCTATTTGCAGTTCGACGGATGGTTTGTTCTGATAGCGGACTATATGCGCAATAAAAATCACAAAGTTGTCTAAAAGTGGTGCAAATCAATCGATGGTTTTCAAATTTAATTCTACGGCAATGATGTTCAATCGTGATTCTATTCATGATAATTTGAGTATGACAGCTTGTTTGACACTTAACCCTTTCGTTGTATATCTATCTACAAAAAAAAAAATTCTTTATAAGTATATAAAATTATATACATTTGACAAATTTTCCTACATCTCAAACTTAGGTGCATGTTTTAATCCCTAAAACCTTTTATTTCAAACTAAATTTCGACATAAATCATCTTTATTTGACATTTGCTTCCTAATAAAATAAAAGTGGAATTTAATATAAACTAAGTAGCGTACTGCCATAAAAATGACATAATCTTTTAAGAAATGTCAATTATTTCATCATGATGTAATCAAAATAAATAAAAAAAATATTTCACTTAAGGAAGCCAATCCTTTCCTACTACTATTTTAAAATTAAACGAAAATAAAAATCAAGTTAATTAATTATAAAGGCAATATTGATTAATTGAAAATCCGTGAGTAGTTATTTACATTTTATAGTAATCAATTTTGCCAATTGCGCTATTAATAATTATTCTGATATTTTGTATTTCTTATACAATAATACTTTACACCCAGTAGGGGTTAAATGATCCAAAGTAAAGAAGAAGAATAATTTAATATGTATATAAAAAACCCAGTTGCAGTGTCTGGAAGTAATTTTTATTAAGTTTGTAAAAAAAAAAATAAAAAAACTACGTTTATTATATATAGGTACCTACAACTATAAATGTTACTGTTATTTTCATTCATGAAAAGAAAAATAATATTATGGGAAGACAGAGGGGAATTATTGTTACTTTCAAATAATGTCTCATCCCTTATTACATCTCTAATTATTAAACATTTGTTATTTTGATTTTAGACAAAAAAAACGTTTACGAAACACTGGAGACGATTACCGAACATTTCAAAACCACTCATTACCACTTCCGTAATTTTTAAACCACTGATATACTTACTTTCAAATGAAGGGTATATAGTGTTGGTCAGATGGGAGTGTTGTTTTTATATTTTGTTTAATACCGTCAGTAATATCTTCAAAATACGAGAACCTATATAAATATTTTTAGGTAAAAATTTAGATTAGATAAACATAATTATTTACAATTTAACGATTAGGTATTTCTTCAAGTGGAAATACTTAAAAAAAAAAAAAAATAATTCTCAGTTGATAATAACTTCAAATAAATGCCGATTTTTTCAAAATTATTGAAATCAAGAAATTAAATATGTGTGATTTTAAATTAACTATTGTGCAGCATAATGGTCATTTTAATCTGTTTTGTAAGTGTGGTGGGTACTTATCGTAAATGTCAAAAATATAACAATGATCAAAATCACAATTTCGACGAATCATCAGTCATAAATTCTAAAATTTTTTGCAGAAATCTACGCAACAAAGCAGTATAGTTTTATTGCTACTGCAAGTATAGTCAAATTTTTTCTTTTCATTTTTGTTGTATTGTTCGGCGTTATCTAAAATGACTGATATGGAACTAAGACATACCGGGTGTTCCAGAGCATGCGTATCAGCTTTTTAAGAGGGGAAGGAGTCGTTATTTTAAAATTTAAAAAAAAAATTGCTAACTAAATCGAGGGTGCTCTATCGATTGGTGGTATGTTTAACTTCCGGAAAGGACCGCAAATCGGTTTTTTAAGACCAAAAATCGCCAAATTTAAAAAATACCCCTTCCCATTTGGAAATCTCGATCTCGGCCAGTTTCGGCGATTTTTAGTATTAAAAAACCGATTTGCGGTCATTTCCGGAAATTGAAAATATCTTTTTTTGTGATTGTATAATAAAAAGCTGGTTAACTTTTCAAGCTTTATTTTTCATTCGTCATACAAGTGCTAATAATTTTAAAATAATTTTTTGTTTTAGGTATAACTATACTATAAGTAATACTACAGTAAGACCCGGATAACAGCCCAAGTAAAATTGTTAAAAAAATTGTGCTGTTACATGAAAAGTGTAACTAAAAGAACTCGTTTAACAGCGCAATAAATGCATGTATGTGGAATCGTTTAGTTGCATAAGCTGTTATGCCGAAAATGCCCCTTAACCGGGAAGCATTTAAGTGGGTTTTACTGTACTTAGTTTCTTTCCATTAATTTTATAACAAAAGAACGATTTTTGTTTCTTTCTTAACAATTTTTTATATTCTAGTTTATCATCACATTCTTATGGTTCACAATTTTTTAAAAATACGTTGAAAGCGTTATTTAAATAATACTTTATTAATTTTAATTAAATTTTTAAACCATCACGTCAATCAGAATTTGAGTTTTAAAATGTATTAATTCAACACAAAGCATTATTGCTCAATTGTATCATGGATTTTGTACTGATACAATAGTGATACCGTTCATCATGTTTGGCAATGTTGCATTTCCGAATTTACCTAGTAAGATATCATTGCATTTAGTTCTGATTTTTACAAGTTACCCTCTTCCAGCATTAAATTGAATTGAATGCATTTCTTGTTCTCTTCACATTGTAAATGTCTCAACACAAAGTTGAAGACAAAGTCTACATGATCTCAAATGTCTACAAATGCTCACAAAAGCTTGAGACATTGTCCACATGATCACAATTGTTGTTAACGATGTCTCCGCGATCGGTTTGACAGGCATTTGGGTTTACTAAAATTTTTAAAAAACCAATTTTGTACAGTGTTAATAAAAATTGTCTGTTAATTTTTCTTGATCACAAATAAATTCAAACACAATGTCTCAGAAAACTCTCATTACACAATGTTGCCAACTTATCTTAGAAATAAAATTGACAACTAAGTTTTTTTTTTTACATTATATTAGGTTGAAGTTTTTTTAAGACATTTACGATGTCAACGTACTTAATCAGAATTTTCTACTTTTGGCTAAATTTTCAATTTTTCTGACATTTACAATGTCACCGTATTTAACCAGAATTTTCTACTTTTGGCTAACTTTTCAAATTTTCCAAAATTATTCAAAATTTTCATAAATGTATATTCGTATTCGCTTGGCGGATTAATATTGTACCTGTAAGCCAATTTTAATATTATTTTTACTATACGTATCAAATTAATATCTCAGTGCACAGTCATTTATGTATAATTCAATATAATAATCTAAATTTTCTTTGACTAAAATTTCTTAGGATTTAAATTATTTACATTACTAACTACTTAGTATCTAAATCGAAAATTATTTTTAATTTTCCTTTTTAATTTTTTTTTTAATCAACAACTGCTTTTAATTTAGCCTCCAATTACATTCAAACAGTTGACAAAATATTCTTTGTTATTTGGTAAAAAAATAATTTTCTTTTAGAACAAAGAAAATTCTTAAGAAAATGGCTACAATAAGAATAATGTTCTCCATAAATATTAGTCATACACTACACAATATCCGATATAGATTAAATTCAAATTTATATGAACTCATATATACCTTCATATATAACTTACAGTTACTAACAAAAGTATTCATACACAAAAACAAATAATTTTAAAGTTTACCTTGGTAAACAAAGCCAAAGTAAGAGAAAAAAATAAAAAATATTTTCATTTTAACTTTGTTAATAACTAGCTTAATTTTTTTTTACCGTTTGGATCACTTGGTTATACTTATGTTTCAGTTTCAAATTTTTTTAATTAAATTATGTAATTATGTCAAATATCAATGTCACAACATGTCAAAAAATGTTTCAAATAAAAAAATTACGGAAAATAAAAATGTTTTTGTGTCTTGAATTAGAACTAATAAATCATAAGGTAGAAGTTATTGCAAAAAAAAAGTTAGAGGTGCTAGATTTAGTTTTAGATTAAAATTTAAGTCATTAGAATTCATATTGAAATTTCTTTTTAGTACTAATGTGACACCTATGATATTTACGTTTTGGAAATGAAATTTTCATTCTAGTGACATATTGTGTTAGGGTGCTATTACGATTCCTAACATCTTTTAGTTGTGTTGTCTACCACCCACTATAACCCAACAGACTGTACTCAACCAAATAATGGTATTGCAAATTATGATTTTAAGCAGTTGTAAACATCAAATTTGTTTTATAAAGCAAACAAAGAACTGTTTTACCTACTATATATTTCAAAAAATTTTGTAAAGAGTAAAACCCTTCTTTTGTGCGTCAACAAATTTGATAGAAAATAAATATAATATATAAAATATAATGTAAATTTTACACTACAAATAATTGCAAAAACAAGTACCTATTACATTTATTGATATAATTTCCTACATTTATCCTCTTGTAATGCTTATAAGTATTATAGTTTTGATTTTGGAGCTCTCACATGTTATATGTATTATATGTATGAACTATGCATTTTTTTATAAATATTTCAAGAAAAAAAAAACAAGAAAAAAACAAAAAATTCAGAAAAAATATTCCACACAACATAAGTTTTATGTTATAATTTCTAATATTTTTGGTTGTTTTTCGTTTTATAATGCATGTATGTATTGTCAACTTTTGATCGGTTGTATATAGATATGTATATATTTTAAAATTAACAAGCAAAATCAATTTTTAGAAATGAATAATGAAATTTTACATAACTATAAGCTACAATAGCAAAAGTTTTAAAATAACTTTTATTTTTTAACATAACTAAAGATAATTTAATTTCATATCCAAAAAATCTTCGAAAGGCTATACGCCGAACAAAACTTCAGAAGTTATGAACGATTTTGTCAATACACCTCTTCTCAATTTGCTTTGTTTCACTTTATGTTTCATCGGCAAATTATTTTTGTTTTGCAAAAAAAAAGGAAAAGCAAAATAATTTTTTTTTTTTCAAATTATGATTTTAACGAAATAATGTATATGTATGAATTTAGATATGTTTGCGTTCTTTATGTTGTAGAAGAATGATGCATCGACAAGTTAACATTTTTGGTTATTTGTCATTTTCATTATTTTTGTTTCTAATTTTGTTTTTTTGTAATATAGGCAATGTTGTTCTTCTTTATAATGTATGTTATAAATATGGATAGTAGATATTTTAACATGAACAACGCTAATGAATTTTTTGAAATTAAATGAAGTTTTAAATGACTATTTTTGATTTGTTTCTTAACTTATAACTTAATAGCGAAAGTCTTAAAGAATTTTTTTTTGCATAATCAAAGAAAATTTAATTTCCTGTCCTCGAAAGACTATACGCCGATCAATTGTTCAAAAGTTATGAACAGTTTTGTAAATACACTTCCCATTAATTTGCAGTAAGGTTTTTTATTTTCATTTTTTTTCCACACGAGTTTTTATTTTATTCTTCAGAAGAATATCATGTGTACTTACCTACATATTATGTTTTTTAATATTTACAATTTGATTTACTTTGTTTTTTTTTTTATTACAAGTTGCAAGTGCAAAATTCAAACTGAGTTACTAAAATTCGTTTAAATTTATGGCTCATTATCAATAATGTTATTATTGTTCAATACTCTATTTATGAGTACTAAACAAAGAATATATATAAATTATTATATATATACATACTATATGCTTTTTGGTATTAGTTAATAAATATTCTAAGATTTCAAAATTTATATAAATAAGACAAAAAAGAAATAAATTGATAAAAGTAAATTAAATATGACACTAGCGTAAATATATGACAAAAAACAAATGATTCATATCAATAAAATCTCCATCGTTTTTTTCCCAACTTTGACGCTGAATTTACGGAGCTATGTATAATGTTAGCACTATTAACGTGATTTTTGACTATTCGAATTTGATGATTAGAAAAATTTTCAATGATAACACAAAAGGTGTCGCTAAAATGATCAAGTAAATGGCCTTTAGGGAATCGAAAATTTTGCATCTAACTAAAAAAATATTCTGTTTATATGATAATTAAAAGCGTTCTAATAAAAAAATAAAGGTACGATAAATTAATAAGCAAATACGTATTTTTCTTAAATTTGAAATGAAAACTCTAATGAAGTAAAAAAATGCTAGAATATATTTTGCTTCCGTCATTTATGGCGGGTTACAAAGTTAGTAAATATAATATGTAAACACAACTTAAACACGACTGATCATTACTACTATCCATTTTCTATGAATATACTATTACATAGTACACAGTAAAGTAAGTGCCACATATTCAGTTGCTTAGACTAAACTGTTGAGAATTTTTTAACTTTATTCATACAAAACTGAAGTTTGAAAACGTATAATAACACTGATGGTAACAACTGTATGGTAATACTGATTTTTATAATCAATAACTATGAATAACGATGAACTGCTCTTAGGCAGAGATTTGGATTACATACAGTAGTTTTTTATGATATATCTATAAATTTAAATATGGAAATTTGTATCTGTATCTAGCATAGAGTCTTCATAATGGCATATAGTTAGTTCCATTTTAAGTTTAGTTATTTCCATTTTATTAGTGATAACCGAATTACACTCAACTTTTTTTTATTATTTATTTTATTCCAGTGATAAAGAATACTGGTACCAAGTCGAAAAAAACCCATAAACTATTTTCTTTACCTTCATCGGGAATCGAACTGGGATATTTCGTTTGAAGGCACTTTACCTACTACGCAACCCAGTATGTTAGTACTAATCATAAATGATATTACTTTGAACTTAAAAAGTTGGTCAGAATTCTTTAACCAAATAATTGAATTTAATAAAAATAGATAATAATTTATAACCTCAATTGTCCGAATACTTTTCTAAGGAACTGTTTAGTATTTACATATTAATATGTACAATGTACATAGTGTTATATTAATTTTATAAGAATAGGAATACAAAATAAAAAATTAAAATAATTGCAAACGTGACAAATTTTAAATTTTACAGCCGGTTAAAAATAGTTAAAATACAAAATTATTAACAATATTGTGTTAATTAAAAATAAATAGCAAAACAAAAAAAAAAATTAAAATAAAAACACAAACAAAAGCAAAAAAGAAAAAAAATTAAACGGAAAATTTAAAAGAATCGTGCTTAATGCTATTATTTTTCATTATGATATATGTATTATTTTGATTATTATTATTGTTGTTATTATTATTATGATTAGAGCTATCATTATTCCACTTTAGTTAGTTATTCATAATATATACATATCTATTATCTATTTAGTTATGTAAATAAATATGAATGATAAAACATTTTTTTGTTTTTCTGTTTTGATTTATGATATTTTAATAATGATCGCCCTCACATACAAAATATTAAAATTATTGTGACGTAATTATTTGATACGTCATTCGAATAGTATTAACTATCACCTGTTAAATTTTGTTACTTCAATTTTTTTTTTTCTGTTTTCAATTTCAACTTTCATGACAGACAAAAAGCAAATAATTTAAATAAAATTTTTTGCTTGTCTCTTTTTTTTTTTTTAAAGGAAAAAAATGTTTTGGTAAATAAAAAATTTTGTTTTTTTAATATTTGAGTAATAAAAAATTTATTTGAATGGATTAAATTTAATTATTTTTTAAGGTTAAAGGTGTTTTTGTGATGGAAAATTATTGCGTTAATAAGAGTCCGATACTTAATCATTCAAATTATGTTGTTGTTGTTGTTGTCTTTTTGTTTATCATTTTAGTCAATATCTATTTTTAGAACATAATAATATTAATGTACTTAGTTCTTTGTTAAATTTCACTTGTTCAGAGCTCTGTTGCTTATTATGTTAATTATTAACGGGAAAGAAGCTACAGCATCCACTTTTTTTTTCAAGGGTGAGTAGGGTTTCTGCTTTTTACGCATATTTTTGGTATATTAACAATAATCAGTAATTTATAATCAGTTTTGTATTCAAATTGTTAATAATATTGTAGAATGCACTAACTATCATATAACTGTGTGAGAAATTTAAAAATTTGTATGTGCCAATTCTATTTCATAATTTTTGTCAATTATAGAATGTATTTCGAAAATAGAATAAGGTTTAATAAAATGTTATAAATATTTAATGATTTAGTTAATAAAGAATAATCATAAGAGAAAGAACCTAAATCGAGCTACAATTGTATTATCAAATATATCTACTATATTTGAGTGATATATGAACAAAACCCGACATCTCCATATTTTAGAAAAATTTAATTAATATAATATTATTATCGATAATATTTTGAATTTGAAATATGATTTTGATAAAAAAAATAGGGCCAAATACACTAAAAAGGTAATATACTGAGGCTAAAAATGTATAGGTTATAGTTTCAAAATCCACCATTTACGAAAGCAATTGAGTTTCAAAAAATAAACATTATTGTATAACTATTACAATTAATAAAATCCACCAGCTCCTATGAGTCCTATTTATATTTTGCTACATTAAATTTATTTTCTTTCAAAATTTTACATCTCTATATACATATTGTAATTTAATATAAGGTTATTTTCTCAGTTAGAGGCAATTTAAAAACGTTAATTAGTGCAATTTATTATTATTAGTGATCAGTTGTCAATTTCAAATCAACAAGTCATGAAATATGTAATGTTTATCGTAGTTTGCTTATTTTTATTCATAAGTATAATGTTATTATGAGTATAGTAGGGCTTTCGGAAGAACCAGAAAGCGAACTAAAAATCCTCAAACATGGATGGGATCAACAGAAAAATCAATTATAATTATCAGCTTTTTGTACCTGCTCACTTTTAAATATCGTCAAGTCGAAGTCGCTATCACTAATAAAACACGTTAATTTCATGGTTTAATTTCAAAATACGTTTTATATTGTCACATTTTTTTTTTATCATTTATTTTTTTAATGTATATATATATATACAAATTTAATAATTCAGCCACAAAAAAACATTTCTGAACCATTTCAGAAAACTTAAATAAATAAAGCTTGATTTAAAAATCGAAAAAATATGAAAAGTCATCGCTGAACACTGGCTTAAAAATTATTTTTTGTAATTTACGCAAAATTATTCTACATTGTCGGCTTTTGTTATACACCACCCATTTATATTACTTTCTGTTGGATTTAATTTTAATGCTTTAAGCTACTTATGCTGTGCAAACATTTAACATTGGTTAATGCAATTTGTTGTTGTAGAAAAATGATAACAAAAATTTTGCTTCAAATTTTGCTTTGTAGTACTGTGAGCAATGTCACTATATCTTCTAGCCTGGCCTCTGGGAGAGCAACTAAAAAAATTTTGTAAAGTGATCTTATTTTACTATATAAATAACCTGTAATTATGATATAGTGCTATTTTTAAAAAAATATTCAATACTTTTTATCCAAAATGGTAAAATATTACAAAAAATACAAAAACATTTTCATTCATAATTTTCTATTCAAAAAAAAAATTTATTTTGCGACGTGGAACCTACTTCTATCAAATTCTAATGAACACTGAAAATAAAACTGGTGGATAACTGGATACAGTAAAATTTTTGAGCCAGAATTAAAATAGCATGTAAATTGTTGTTGTTTATTTTTTTTTATCTGAGCAAAACCTTTGATGGTGTTTGTATTTAATTTTTTGTATTAAATTTTTCAAAATATTCTTGTTTGTGTTAGTTGAATTTTTCTCAAATTTTATTTTTATTAAAAAAAATTTATACACAAAACAAAAACAAAAAAAAAAAAAATCAAATTCGATATATTCCGGAAAAATCATCGTGTAACTTGGCTAGAAGATATAGAGGCATTGCTATTAGTATGTTGAGCAAAAAAAAAATTAGGTTCTTGTTTTGAGGACCGCCAGGTATTAAACTTCAAAATTTTTGCTCCTCATTTATATATTCGGGTATATAAAAATTTTTTTTGCTCAGCAAAATTTTATCTAGTAAAAATAGCTCATATAAGAAATGAAAATAATTTAAATTGATTTAAACGTTTATTAGTAGTTTACGTGAAAGAAAATTTGTAAAAATAATAGACATAATTTTAACTTTTATATATATATATTCTAAATGAAATTAAAATAGTTAATAATCTAAATAAATAAATGGAAGAAAAAAAAAATAATCGACATATAGTAAAATAAAATAAATCTAAGTAGATATAATTCTAAGTAAAATAAAGTAAAGCTTGAAAAATGTTATTTAAAAATTAAAATATTATTTAAAATATTATTTTAAAGGTTCCATTTTTTAATAATATTTTTTAAGGTTCACTTTATTTTACTTAGATTTATACTTAGATTCAATTTATTTTATTTCCGATTTATTTTATTTCTAAATAGTTTATTTAATATAATAGATAGATTAATTAATTCTAATAGGTTTATTTAAGATAAATATTTAGATTTTATTTTCTCACGTTGTTGGTTGTCCAATTAGCAATAATGCCACCTGTTATTGATTAAACGAAGTTCTGCTAAAATTTTGCTACCGATTTTGCAGTAGTTTTTGCATTTAGTTTTTGACAGACAAAAATTGTTCACAGCATACTTTGACAGCTTTAATCTTTGACAATTGTCCAGTTTTTGACAGTTCAGATAATGATTGTCTCTTTGGTGATAAACGGATTTGTCATTAATTTACATTTCTAAAATACAAAAAAAATGTCTTAATTATACCAAATACAAAAAATAAATTGAAATTGTACAATATTTACATATTAATAATAGAGAAAATAAAATGTTATTTAATACGTTCCAAATTACTTCAAGTTTTTGGAAATATTTTTAGTTTAACAATAAGTGCTTTTATTTCGAAGAAAACTTTAGTTCTTGACAAAAATTTTTAGATTGAATTGGCTTTTCGTGCATAGTACTGTAATTTTTACTACATAACGGGTCTAATTCGTTTTAAGTATT
The DNA here is from genome assembly GCA_963942445.1 of Argyra leucocephala. NCBI lineage: Eukaryota > Metazoa > Arthropoda > Insecta > Diptera > Dolichopodidae > Argyra > Argyra leucocephala. The sequence continues at coordinate 39,184,085 of OZ012680.1, forward strand.
TATTTATAAAATTTCTGTGACATCTAAGCTCATCAAATATGAAAAACTACTGCTATTGCCACAAATTAAGTCTTCTTAAATTGCTTCAGTAGTGCCATTTAATTTTAATTTGTTACTAAATTATACCATTCACTTATATTTTTTGTCATTCTTATTATCACAAGGACAAGAGCCAATTAAGCATTTATGTTTTTCTTAATCTATTCATCGAAAATCGAACATGGCATCTGGGTTGAAAGTCAGGCTATTTACCTATACTGCATCATCCAATATGATTTGATGTTAACAGCTTCCAGTCATTCAGGGGTTCAATTTTATATTAGCATTTTCAAATGATAAGACAATCTATTTGAATTTTCGTCCTTCAATTTGTTAGCCATTTAGCTTATTCTGGTAGTTACGATTATTTTAGTTCAATTTTTTGATGTGGTATCTGAAACCAAATTTATTCTTTCTAATCCCACCAACTATATTTGAAAATTGCATATATATTTCTATTTTTTGGGAATATGTTTTCTCCGGTTTTTTCCAAAATTGGCTTAATTGATGTAATTTTTGTAGTTTTTATATACAGTATTTGTTTACTGTTGTGTTAGCACTGTACAATGGCATATGATAGGATATGTTTTAAAAATGCTTCCTTACTGACTGAGCTCATGTACATTTATATGAGATAATATAAGCACCCTCAGATACTCTGGAAAGAGCTTGATTAGTCGTTTTTTGATTTTAATTATCAGGTCTCTGATATATGTGGTATTATTTTAGTATCAAAGTATTTCAATCGATTCAACTATACTTAATATTATTATTTGTAATATTGACTAGATAATTATTCATCATTGAAATAAATTCTACAAGCCGATAAAATAATTAACTTCAGTTTCTGTAAAAACTATCTTTAATTTAGATAACTATGAACTGTATAGCCTAACACTACAATACCTACACTGATGAGTTCCAATAGTGTTTGTAAACAAAACATTCCTATATTTTAATTACCTTCAGCTTATCAACACAAAAAATATATTTTCAGTATTTATTTTATTTCATTTCGAAATCGGTTTTGATATCAGGAAAAATATTAGGTAAACTATTCATAAAGTAGCATGATTAGCTACTTATCCATTGTACCTACAACCCACGGAATTCGTTATTTTTTAATTCTGTTTTTTCAAATCATAATTTTTATATTTTGCAAAAAATACTTTTTAAATTAGTTTTTAAATAATTTCAAATTGAAGCTAATATTTTTAATAAAAACAGATTTTTTATTAATTTTATAAATATTATAATTAGTAAAAAATTGAATAAATTATAATTTAATAATTAGTATGTGGAAATAATAATTTAATTATTTAACAATTTATGTGTACATTTACTAGGACTTAACGTTTTAATTTGTTCTTAATTAGTTAATTATGCGTCCATTCGAATGCAGGACATTTATCCATACTCAATATTTATTTATTTAATTTTAATTCAAAATTCATAAAAATCTAAATTATTTAATAATACCTATAAATTTATTTATTACAGAACTATAGTCAATTTAAAATTAAACTATTTAATCTAAATTAAAAATAATTAATATTCAAAAGTGTTGTGAATTAAAAAATTGAAAAAAAAAATATTTATAAAAGTCAATACATATGTACATACAATACATATTATATTAAATTGTTTATTAAAATTAAATAAAAAATAATCAATACTTTAAAATTGTGAATTACATATAATTATTTAAATTTTTTATGATTATATCTACATAAAATAAAATATATAATTATTTATTCAAGTGCATATACATATATATATATAAAAAATAATTAAAAGGTGTATAAAATTAATTATTTAAAATAAATTATTACTAAAACAAAAAAATAGTTAGTTAATTATTTCAAATTTATTTATTATATTTTATATAAGCTCCTTATACCTTATCTAAATTATTAATTTTTCAAAATTGTAAATATTAAGTGAAACATATAAAATTTTAAAAATATATTTTTTTACAAAATTTCTTAAAATAAAATTTTTATTTAATTTATAAATAATTAAAAATAGCTAGTTTAAAGTGTTTAAATTACAAGGTGTTTTCTATCTAATTATTAAATATAACATAATATAATAATAATATAAAAATAATTATAATAAAAAAAAAAAAAAGAAAATTAAAAATAAATCTATATTATAAAAATAATATTCTAAAAAAAAAAAAAGTATAATTTAATAATTATACACCATATTTACTGCAAATATACATTAATTATTGAATTCAATTGAGTTGAGACATTCAAGACTGAATATAAAAGCAAATATGTAAGTAAAATTGAATTTTAATTTTTTGTTTTAGTTCTAATTTTTTTTTTCTTTGCAATTTTTATTTTAAATAATAGTTTCTATTTTTAAAAATAGATGTTTTTAAAATTATTCTAGGTCATGATATTGTTTTCCGTATATATATATATATATATATATATGTGGTATTATATAATAATAATTATTATATATTTACAATGAATTTTAATTATAGAGTATTTTAGTGTTCAATTTAATGGATTCAAAGTGCAGAATTTAGTAAGGAATGAATCGTTAAAAGTAGAATGCACTGATTATCATAGCTGTGTGTCAGAAATTTAAAAATTTGTTTTATAATGCGTTATTAAATAGGTCAATATTATTTATTTTTCTGTTGAATTTAATTTTAATGTTTTGATCATTGAGAACACTGTCCAGTTTTTTTGATTGTCTTTTGGATCTTTAATCAAAATGAGATTAAAAATGTTAATCAGAGTCCATTTTTCTTTTGGTGGAGCAAATAATCGTAAGGGAAACAGTGGTTGCGCTTAACTGATGTTGGCAGTCTCAAAAATACTTATTTATTTGAATAAAAAAAATTGGGCTTGAACTGTTTTTGCAATATAAGTACTGACGAAAAATTGGTTTTTTTGTTTTAAATTAAGTATTGACTAAATCTAAAAACAATGCCATAAGAAAAGACAATTTTGAAAACATACCAACTTCTTGGTATTTTTAAGACAGTGTTGTGGATTTAAAAGTAAAATGAAATTAAGAGGAAAATGTAGAGACTATGAAACCTATTACATGTACAGTTTATCTACATACATTCTGGCAAATTGAGTTGATATAATGACAATATTCGATACTAACTAACGTACATAAATTATGGAAATGGAATTGGAATATTTTACTTTAGATTCAGTTTGATTTATCAGAGTTTATTTTTAATACATTTGTCTATAGAGTTTTTTGATTGAATGAGACCTTTTTGCAATTATAGCAATCGAATAATACCAAAATTCATAAAGCCAAAGTGAGACATCCATGAAATGATTGCGGATAATGATTTTATTTTAAAAAAATTTCCACCATATTTTCCAATGCTAAGCCCATATTGTGAACGCATTTGCTTAAATAAAATCATATGCCTGTTCCGTGGTAAGCCATACTGAAAACAAGCATAATCTTGCGGACATCAATTAACCCAAAGCACAAATAAATGATCATCAATTGATTGCTCAAATTACGTTATGGTATGGTGTTTAAGATTCCAGTAGATGCTGAAGTTCAACCATTTTAATTAAATTTTACATTTTTAAAATAAATTTTATTTGTAATTTTTTTAGCTTCACTTTGAAAAAGATTTAAGTTTATTTGAAAATTATTTCATTCGATTGTGAAATGGTTTCATTCTATTGAAAAATTGTTTCATTTAATAAAAAAAATGTTTCATTTAATCGCAAAATGCTACACAATTCATCTAACAAAGCTTAATCTAAGTATTAAATAAAATTTTATTAGAGAAACTGAAACGAACGAAGCCGTTTAATGCCAAAAAAATATTTCTAATGCCTCTAATTGGATTTATGTCTCTAATATCTCTAATTGAAAAATTTATGTCTCTCATTGGATTCATTTTTTAGAGAAATTCGAAATTACACGGAATCGTCATTATGGTAAGAGAGCATCCATTTTGTAAGGAAGCTGTTTTATACTATTTGCTATTGTATACCTAATATTGTATACTATTTGCTATTGTATACTTATTTAAATGATTTTTATTTGTTATAAAATGTACAAATGTCTGCTGCAGTACGTAGCTTTTCTTATTAATTGCAAAGGGTATTTTGTGTATTAATTTTTTAATTAGTTTTTGAATAACCTATCTATATAGTAATTGATGTTCTAATGCAAAATGATATTTCTTGTTAGTACTTCTGACTACTTAATATTTATTTTTTGGTTTTTTTTGTGGAGCAGCTTTCAGCAGCAACAAACTCTTTCCAAGTTGTGCGGTTTATGAAGTTTTGCTTGTATATAGCTATTATTTTCCTTTGTGGTTCTACTTCTGTTAAGATTGCTTTCTTCTATGTTTTTCGCGAACTTGTCGCGTGATCAATTTACTGACGATTTTACTCATTCTTTCATCAGACCTAACCGCGTAAAAAAATTAAATACGCATAGCATATGTGAATATGAAATGTATCCGTACCGCATAACAAATACTGCAATACGTATAGTACTAAAAATTCGTTAATGTATAGTTTTTAAATGTTTTTCGCATTAAATCGATGCTAATTTAATACGATGTTAAAATGCGAAAATATTCTTGCGAAAGTAGTAATACGCGATTAGGTAGCAGTGTACCACCATTTTTGTTATTATATGTCTTCAAAATGTCTTCCGAATTTTATTCGTTATAGCAAAAGCCGTACTTTAATATCATACTAAGCCAACAAATGTTTATATATAACGGATTAATATGCAGTTTTTCACACCTACAAATGTTTTCAGATTTGACAGATACCCTATGGCTTAAACAATCTTATCTTGGGTTATATTATTAATGTTTGGCTCTCATATTGATGATAGCTTACTAAAAGAAACATTGTTGTTATTTTTTTCAATCCCTTTCGGGGTATACAGTTTTGGCATAGTTCATAAATTGTAATTATGCTTTAGTAACCATTACTTTCACAATGTAGTTTATTAGTATATTAGTTTTGCTATTCTACTAAGTGTCGATTGTCTCACCTATCGCTTAGTAAAACAATATTTTTATCATCCAGGGAATTTGAACCTATATTTGGTATTTTAGTTTGAATTATATTTTTCTGTCATCCTATTGTTAGGCTATAAAGAGAAGCATTATTGAATTTTCTAATTCGGTTTTCAACATTCAACTCATTTCTTCCATTTGAAGTATTATATTAGTACTTATGCTAATAGAATAAGTTTTATGTTGATTTGTTTTCAAAAACCAGAGTATATAATAGTTTTGCCAGTATACTTTATCTGACATCGTATAACTTCATATAGTCTGTAATGAACTATATCGATAGTATATTATTTAGTTTATTATTTATATGTTGCCTCGAACAGTGGGAGCTAACTAGCACACCATCGAAGAATATCCTGAGTGTGATAATAAATACAGGTATCCTTCAGGACTCACTGACTAACTAACAAACACGGGTTATCACAATACGAGTAGGTAGAGCGCCTGCGTTTCAACCGAAGGGTCCCAGGTTCGATTCCTGATGAAGCAAAAAAATTATTTATCGGTTTTTCGACTTGATCCAGTATCCTTTGTCATTGGGATAAATTAAATGACAAAAATAATAGAGAATATAATCTTAACAACTTAAATAAAATGGAGCTATTCTATTTAAGAAGGCTTAGTTCCTGACAATAGTAGTAGTTTTCCACATTTAATGAGTTGATAAGCCAGTAATTCGATAAATAAATACTCGAAATATTGTAGATATTGTAGTGTAAAATTGCGGTGCCGTACTGAAATAAGTACGAAAAGATAATTCTACCTAAGTTACTGTCAAGAACATAAAAACAAAAACAAACCCATTTGCGGCTGCGGTGATTTAGTGGACAGCTTTCTTCCATTTAATTGACAATCTAATCTAATTCATACGATAATACCCTATCCGAGAGAGCAAACTTATGAAAATGCTTGAGAGATATATCTAAAGCACTAAATTGTCTTAGTCAAATTTATTGAGCTACCAAAATTATATTATTACTTGTAGAACCGTCTATTATATATAAACTTTCACTATAAATACACCATTTAAAATTAATTCCACATTAATATATGTAATAATAATAACTATATAATTTATACCATTAAATGAATAAATTTTAACCTTTAAAAATTCAATTTATTAAATCAACTTGAAAATCGTATTTTATAAAGCTGGAATAATAATTTAAACAATATTAAATTATAAATGTCAATAATAATAATGATAATTATAATAATAATGAAAAGAATTTAAGGTTATAAATTAAATTTAAATAATAATTATTTTTATATATTTTTAGAAAAAAAAAAAAAACAATCTATATAATAAATCGGTAATACTGATACATAAGTATTTGAACTTGAAAGATACTTGAGATGAGTTGTAGTAATTGCATTGTTTAAAAATTTGTATGTCATAATGTATACAGACACATTTTTTTGAAAATATTTTCAAAATTTTTGAAGAGAAAAATTATTCCATTGTGATTTTATGATATTGACAAAATTCTATTCGAAAATAGAATTGATTGACAGGCTAAGTAAATTTCAATTGAATAAATTTTTCTTTGAAAATATTTTTTTTTTTTTAATTTAAAGAAACAACACAACAATCTCATATTTCAATTTGCCAAAAAATTTAATTCGAAAAAAAAAAATCGATTTGCTTAATTCGATTTGGTTGAAATATAAATCATGCGAGTTTCATGCGGTAACCGTTGTACCCTCTCTCAGCAATTTCACTTCCGCCTCTCAGCAGACTCCATCGCTGAGCCAATTAATATCTTTCATGAATCTAACAATTTTTGACGGCTTTTTCCTTTTCCACTTCCGAAAAGTCTTCCCAGTAGTAACCCTCCAAGATGTTTGATCTCCTCATTCTTTGCGTTGGTCATATGCATTCACCTCTTCTCCGCAACCTCTGCACAGGTTGTTTTCTATAAGGCCCATTCTAATCTTTGAGCATGAGATGCCCTGTACATACGTCTACATATAGCCTTCGGTCTGCTCTATTCAGCGTCAAAATGACTTTCGTCTTTTTCGCATCCGCTATTCCCCAGAAATTTTTCGTCTGGATCACCCCCTCCGAGCTCCACCAAGCATTCAGTTGTGTGGTTTTTCCCACTTTATCGTACTTATTTTCATGGCTTGCATTGTTTCTCCAACCACTAACTCCTCAGACTCATTGTATCTAGCGCCTTCTTGTGCAAGTTGGTCCGCTTTTATTATTCCCTCTACACCGAAGTGGCCGGATACCTAGTAGAGTAAAACTTCATTCGACACTCCTAAAGAGTTTAGTGCTTCTCTGCAGCAGATAGTCGTTGCTGCTTTCGTTTTTTCGTATTTTCGTTATCCTCGTTTTTTCGTTAGACTCCTTGGCTATCACAGCAAAAAATAATGTTTTCTGTGTTTATAAGTACCTCTGTGTAGAAGTATTTCTGCTCCTCTTTTAATTGCCATGATTTCACATTGGATGAACGTGTCATTCATGCTCATTTTTGCTTTGGTTTCTATGAAAGGATCTTCACAGTAGATGCCTATTCCTTATATACTACGATTAACTTATTATCACAGTAGATGCCTATACTACGATTAACTTATTAGTTTAGAATTAGATTATTTTTTTTCCATCTAACTGAATTCATTGCATCTTTCTAAACGAAAATGACAATAATTTATTATAACGGTTATTCCAATTTTCTGCCTTACATGACTGCTTGCGATTTCTTTTTCAACCTGCTGTTTATTGGAATGTTTTGCAGATCTCTCGCCGAGGGGTTAGGATGTTGGATCAGTCTGTTTGCATATATGTTTTTACATTTTTCCTATTCTTCTGTAACCATGGGTATATTCAAATCAATTATGTAAATTAATATTTCTAAGGTACCAAGAGCCTGGGTTGTGTTTTTGATTGCATCCTTTGAATTATTTCGATGTTACTATTAGAAGCAGTTCTCTATAATTGACATTGGTAGGACCAGATTGGTTTCAGAATGGCTAACACTTTGTGTTCAAGATCTAGAGTAGAATTGCTTCCAATAAGCCAATAAATGCTATTCTTCTTTAGTTGTAGTTGTTCTTATTTGCAGTGACGTACTTACTTCTTTCAAATTAACCTTTGTCTGCGTGTACTTCCACATATTTGAACTCTTTAGCTTGCAACATAGTTATCCCATTTATATCTACTGTTACATGTACACTTTTACTCTCATTGACCTTCATTTTCCACTTATAGAACTATTCCTGTATATCTACTGAAAATATTCTTGTAGATTTGCTGTGTGTGAATTTGGATGGCAGCTTAAAATAGCACTATCATCTACGAAGGTGGATGTTAATGTGTCTCAATTTTCCGGTAAATCACCAGCATTGATTTGATATTCTTCTATTACATATGATTGAAATCTAACTCTGAAGCGTCTCTTGATTATATAAGAATTTAGTAGTAGATGAGACTCAACTGGTAGCTTTTGTTGTATTTTATGGATTTATCCATCTTGCCACACTACTTATGTCAAATGCCTGGCTGGCTGACATCCAAAAACACTGCTGTACAAAACTTTTTTTCTTCAAATCCTTGTTTAATTTGTGCAGCTATTCAATATACGTGTTCGATCGTGCTATGCTCAACTTGAAAACCAAAATGGTGAGAATTGAATGAAAATTTAGTATATATAGGAAACTTTATCCAAATGTATTGAGGACTTACGTCGCTACCAGACGGGATAGTTTTATTAAGACAATATCCGAACTCAGATGGTTTTTTAATAATACAATTATAAAGAAAGCATATTATAATATATTGACTTTTGATATTTATATTTGAGTATTTTGAGGTATTAAGTCAAAATCGGACGGCATTTTTAAGTTTTGAGTAAAATTAGTACAGTTTTTTAAGAAGCAAATTGTTAACAAATTTTGTTCTGCGTAAATACTCTAGTTATATTACATGGTTCCTTTATGATACAATTGCACATTCTTTATATAGTCTTGTAAACTCGCTTGGTATTTCTGTTAGTAAATAAACGAATAATTTGACATTTCGAACAATTCAAAAATGTATGAATATTTAATACTTATACGTATATTGGGGTCAATCATGAAAGTCAATTTTTTTTATCATGAAAGTCAACTTAGTTGTTATAAGTCCACTGGGTTGACAATTTCAAGTCAACCACAATTTTGCTCTTGTCTTTGAAGAATTAAGAATATATAGTCATTACAATACAAGTCATTTTTATCATATTGTTGATTTTCTTCGTATCTCCGTTTTAAATTTTATGTTATAACTAGATATAAATAGCTTTTTATGTAATATAAAATTTAGTTTCGATTTTATAAAAGGTACTACTGTTTTCTATAATACTCAATTATAGTATCAAAAATTCGAAGAAAAAAATTAAGTAAAATTTGATAATATTGAAATTGCATTCGAAGTTTATAATAATTTCCAATACTGTAAAAGTGAAAATTAAAAAAAAAAATTTTGTACTTTGAGAGATGACCAATTTAGTATCGTAACTATAAGTCTTGAAAAATAAATTTCATACTGATATCTTCATTTAAACCTCAAACTTTTAAATTCCAAGAAAAATCTTTTAATTTTTTTTTTGTAGTTCTGTCTTGCCAGCTAGTTATCTCTTAATTTTCTTTTCCTTATACTTATCATTTTTCTAAAAATTACTAGTCATTACGCTATACTTCTTCTGACTATGAATTTTTGCACAACAATAAAATATACTGACATATAGATACAATCACAAAAAATGTTTGTTATTATGAAATATGTTAAAGATTAAAGCCAACCAGCGAAATGATAATTAAAGCATTAAGTAATGTTAAAATACAAAATTTAGCAAAAAAATATAATAATAAGTAGTTTGGTAAACTAAATATTCCATGATTTAAACATAATTACAACCTTTGGCTATTACAATTGGTTATAGAAAACTAATTAGCAGTTAATTTTGGCTTTGTGATGTCCCAATTCTAATGACTTATTTTTTGTTTTTGGCTATTTTAAGATATTTGGCACCAAAGGAACTCAGGAGTAAAATTTTGAAAGGTGATAGCGACTGTGCCAAAAAGTAAAAGCGATCAAATGTATATTAAAATACACGCAAGATACAAATGTAACAAAAAAATGCAAAAACACAAATAATTTTATGAAAAATATATAAGATTATAGTTGCGGAAGGAAGAGAAAAAATAATATTTCGTATGGTGGTGACAACGAATTAGTTGTCTTGTCACTCTCAATTCAATAAAAATTGGCTCTATCAAAACAAAAATCTTATAAAATGGTAAAAAAGAATGTGTGTTTATTTTGTTGTCATTATCATCACAAGATGCCACTCCAGTCTAGACATACTCTTTACTATTGAAGAAGTAATTATAAATCCACAACAAGCATCAATTGCTTGGGAAGGTCTTACCAAAAGTCAGAAATCTATCTCTCTAAGTAATTCTGAGTATTAGCTCTCTAGGTAATCCTCTAGGCAAAGCAAGTACTTATTTAGAGTTCTTGTTTTCTGATCTTCTTGATTTCCGTAAAGACAATGTAGATTCAACCAAATGCCTAACTGGACAGCATTGCTTCGTATATTCTATTAACCAATCTTCGTATATTTTATATACCAGGGGTGCCCACTAATTTTTCTAGGAGAGCTACATTCACATCCGAAATATGTTTGTGATCTACTTTTTTAATACTTACATAATATTTACATCTAATGCAATAAATTCATCACAATAAAACAAATATATATGTTTAAATATGGAAAATTAAGGTATATAACTATTTATTACAAAAAAAAATTTGTAATTAAAAAGTAAGGAAATCAAGTTTAAAGAAAATTATTTTTTCGAGTAATCATCAGCTATAGAATTTTTCGATGTTGATGCTCTACATTGGACTGAATCCACTAGATTTTTATAATTTGGGATATAAGTGCTAAGAGAACTTCTGATGCTGCATTCCAAATGGTCGTCTGTTAATGTTGCTCGGTGCTTTCACAATTTTCATATTGAAAAAGCAGACTCTCATAAATAACTTGAACCAAAAAATACAACTAAATTTCTGAAGCATATTTTCAAGTTTGAATATTTATCCTCTGATAGATATTTCCATACATTTTGTTCGGTATATCTTGATTTAAACAAAGTTGATATTGAATCTGCAACGATTTCTGGTTTTATATTTGGATTCAACGGAAATGGCATAAATGCAGCAACAATTTTAGGTTTTTTTTGAAGTCTTGAAAACGTCTCTCGAACTCTAAAACCAAATTTTGGATTTGTTCGGCATATCTCGTAATATAAAAGTTTACATTTTCTGATTCCTTTAATTGTGATAACATATATTTGGAAAATAAGTTAGATTTTTGTCCTCTAGTTTGGTAATAACTAAATTAAGCTTCTGTGTTAATGCGTTGATTGTACTTATCACATCTTTGTAAGAATTTTCCCCGACTTAGCCACCTTACATCTGTATGCGTCGGTAGTTCAGTAGGACCTTCGCTATTACTTTCTTCAACTTGTAATTTGAAAAGTTGCCTCTGAAGATTTCTTTCCCGAATCGAGTTGGCAATTTTAACTGTTGTGTCCATAATATCCGTTATATTCAGAATTTTAGCACACAAGGCTTGCTAATGAACAATACAGTTGTAGGATAAGAAATCTGGGAAGTCACAATCTTTCCTACAACATGCTATAAATCCGCTATTAATCAAAGGTCTTATGGATTGTCTTGAAATACCTTTCCAAATTTCCTCTTTTTGGTAATAAAATAGTATTCAATCACGAACCCAAAACATATCTCATCACCTAATTTACCAACTAATACTACTTAATATACATTCAAGATTTACGATGATTAATTTGAATTTCTGATCTATTTTCAATTAATCAATCTCTTTCATTAAAAATGTCAGTTTTCTAATTTTCCATTCAAAACAAAGAAAAAAAAACAAAACAAAGAAAACAAAACCAAATTGATAAATATTTTGTCAAAAATTGTCATACAATCACTGTCGAAAAATTTGAAAAATATAATTTTGATAAAAACAATAATAACTGACTCACCTTTTCAGTTGGGTAAGGTTAAGAATTATTGTTTTTCTTTTATGTACAAAATTTTCCATAATTCTAAAAATAAGTCATAAATATAAATATTTTCTCAAAGTCAAGGGTATTATAAATTATCTAATAATAAGTACTATAATATTATGTAAGTGTAAACATCAGGAACTGGTATAATAATTGAAATAATGATATAAAACTTAATATGTAAACGATAAGATAATTATTAATTATTAAAGAATTGAAGATAAAAATTATCAAAAAGTCAATAGAACTGAGGTGACAATAAATATTATTGATTTCAAATGTTACTATTTTGTTGTTTTTCAATTTTATTTACTTTGGAAGTAGAGAAAAAAAAAATAACTACACATCAGTATTGATGTATAACGTGAACATAATTTTAAATACAAATTTGAATTTGATTTGGAATTCATTGTGTTGAACAATCATTTCCATTAATAATAGAACTAGAACTACTTATTAAAGTTTTATTTTGATATTAATTATTAAGTGTTATCTTTGTGACATTTCATCGGTCTGATATAATTTTGTGGGTGTTCTGTGAATCGGGTAAATTTAAATTATATCTGTCTAATACTCGGAGTGTTCCAGAGCATGCGTATTAAATTTTTAAGAGGAAAATGAGCCGTTATTTTAAAATGTAAAACAAAAAATTATTAACTAAATCGAGGGTGCTCTATCGATTGGTGATATTTTCAACTTCATCGAAAGACCGGAAAAGTAGTTCTTTCCATTTGAAAATCTCGATTTCGGACAATTTTGGCGGATTTTGAACTTAAAACACCTTTTACCGGTTTTTTCCGGAAGCTGTATCAATATCACCAATCGATAGAGCATCCTCGATTTAGTTAATTAGTTTTTAATTTCAAAATAACGGCATCCTTCTCAGTTTAAGAAGCTGATACACATGCTCTGGAACTTCCTGTATACTGTCAGACTAATGATTAGAGCAAGCATATCAAATATCTATTACTTCGCGAAAGCTTGCTGTAATTGATTGCCCAATATATCACCGTTATTAAATCACCAGTACCGTTAATAAAAAAATGTTTCTAAAATAAACTAAACCAGAACATAAATAAACTAAAAAATTATATGAGTGTACTCCTTTCCCATTAAAAACTTCTTCAAGTGGTAATCCTTTGTAGTACTTTAGTAGAAAAGTTGTTCTGAATCTTCGGGGATACATTTCTAAACTGTGTATTGGGTTGCAGAGGGTCAAAGAAAAACCCATTGGAAAAATAATATTCAACAGCTCATACAGCTCTGAAGATATCAAAACTGGTGCAATGTGTTCTTGAGGAGCACATTTTTTTCAGAACTAATTTACCTGACCGATGTTACTTAATGGATATGCATTAGTACTATACCGTTTTTGTTTTAATAGCTACGTTGATTAACTTGAAAAAGTTAGTTAAAATTTTTAAAATTTTTCCTCTGAGCGCTCCTTCAAAAATATTTTTTGTCTATTTTCATTCATTATTCAAATTTAACGAGAACTCAAAATACAATTTAGGTTAATTTTATTTTTATTTTCACTTACGTTTATACTTTTATTTCTTATTACTAGTGAATACCCTGTGCAATTGCACAGAAGCAGTTCTTTTAGGTACGATTTTATATAAAAAGAAATATTTGTTTTGGTATAATTGTTGGTGTTTTCTGAATCGCTTGATTATTGAATATATATATAATGAAATTAAAGTATAATACTTTATGACGAAATTAATACTAATTTCAATATAAATTAACACAATAAAATCCCATTACTCTCAACATAGTAGATCGATGTATTTTAATTCGTTCATAGTCAAAAACGTTTGTAGTCACAATCTTCTTATAGCAATATGCAAAAATTTGTTTGAAATAAGGTAATAAACTTCATAAGCTCATACAATCGATGTCGTTTACACATTAAAATATAACGCCAATTTTTCCAATAAAACAAAAAAATAAGTCAAAAGTGAATTATTTTATTAAAAAAGTAATTTATGTATTGTTTTTTTCTGTTTTGTAAATATGTATATTTTGTGATTACATAACAGAATTGCCTATTTATGAATAAAATATAGTTTAAAATTGTTATACGAAAGATATTTTATTGAATTTGGTTTGTTTATAAAGATGCAATTTTTTTTTGACTATGCCTTTAGTCACAAAACGGTTATAGTCAGAAATATTACTGAAATTTGGCGAATGACTATAACCGTGTTTTAATGTATATATTTTTTTTAAATAGCATAAGCAAATGAACTAACATTTATTAATTATATCATTTTTGAAGAGTATGATCTAATTTTTGTTATTTTGTTTGTGTTTTCGTTTTTGTACTTTTTCGTATAAGTTTTAAACACGATTGAAATTTATTTTAGAGTGTAGATGTCGCTCAACTTGGAAATAACCGTCACTATTTGGTTTAACTATTTTAAATGTTTTAAAGAACTTGCTAAAATTTTAACATTTTAGTGGTGTAATTTAGTATTCAATTATTCTTGCTTTTTTACTCACCACGTCGTTCATCTTGTGTATATATAAGATTGCCATTTATGTAATTGAGCCCGAAACTCCTCCTTTTTCAGAAATATGTTTTTTAGTTAATTTTAAAGTCTTCTAATGAGCCTCTGATAGTTACTAGGTCATAATATAAATTGTGGTCAATCAATAATAACAATATATATAATAATAATAATAATAATAATAATAATTGTAATAATAATAATAATAAAATTAATAAAAACAGAAATAATAACAATTTAATTCTAAGTTTAATTTTAAAAATGTTAATACATTTAAGTTATAACTATAAATGAATTGAAATGATTATATACCGCCAGTACCTGAAGGTTTTCGACTCTTAACCTAAATATTAAATTTTTAATTGTTTTTTTTTTTATTTAAGTTTATACCGAAAGGTAATTAAAGTGTTTAAAAATATAATATACATGTAACTTTAACTAAATTTAATATACTTATTTTATATATTTAATATACATAGCAAAGTTCATTTGCATTCTGATTGTTATGCTGACTTGACATTTATATAAATTGTATGATTTTACTGTCAATTGAATTTGATTGAAATATATAATTACAAATTAGGTTTCCCATCAGTGAAAATAACTTTATTTTAATTAATTATTAATTGAGTCATTCATTGAAACTAATTCCAATTCTATTCGGCTTATACTGGATAAAGAGAAACAATTTTCTTAGAACTTAAAAATTAAAAAAAACTTAATGATTTCAATTTTACCAGTTTTAACTGCAAATCAGAGATTGCTATATACACAAAAAAAAATAAAGATTCGATTAAAATATTATTAAGTATATTCGCCAATTAATTGTAGTTATTTTGTTAATAATAGATCTAATAATTAATTAAATAAAGTATACACATTTAATGAAATTTAATTTCATTATCTTTTTAAATTTAAAAATATTTTATGACGATCATCATCATCATCATCGTCATAATCATCATCATCATCATCATTATACAATTGATGT
This sequence comes from Argyra leucocephala, assembly GCA_963942445.1. NCBI lineage: Eukaryota > Metazoa > Arthropoda > Insecta > Diptera > Dolichopodidae > Argyra > Argyra leucocephala. Next base: position 39,199,758 of record OZ012680.1, read on the forward strand.
GTATTTTTAATTTTATATTTTTACAATTGAATTGGTTAATCGCAAAATAATATAAAAATTGTGACAGTAATTAATCTATAAATAGTTTATATCAGAGTTTCGCAAATTTTTTTCAAAGTATACTTATACTTACAACCAAATTGTTGTCCAGAAACAATAAAAAGCCCCTTGTCAATAAAATGAAAATATCAGTTAATCATCATAAGTATCTTATAATTATAAAATAAAAATATAGAACGTGCAGTTAAAACAATTTGTATACAATAATTAGAATCAAATTGATTCATACAAAAGGCAAAAACAGAAGATATCACAGACAATTTCCAAAAGTAATAGCCCAAGGCTGGGAAAGTTGAAACAAAAAAAAAAATGACAAACACAATTAAGTAATACTTTATAATTGCAGTACATTGCCTTAATGTATATATGAAAATATCTTAGTTGTAGAATAAACAATAGAATAAAAAAAGAACTCTAAACTACTAATGTACCGGCAGAATTGAATGAAACATGTTTAGCCTGACTAATCAATGAATCCCACTTTTATCAGCCATTAGCGGCTTATCAGCATGCCTTGAAGATTCAAAATTATTTTATATTTATTGTTATTTCGTCTCTCCAATGAAGATGTGGTCTGCCCCGACCCCGTCTTGTATCGTTGGGTTTGGATTCGAATGTTGTTTTGGCTTGATAATGTTCTTGAATCTGTTTTAGGTGGTTGAGTTACTCGAATCTCTGGACTTTAAGGATAACAAAAACAAAACTTGATTTTTTTAATTTTTAGCATCAGCTCTGAATATTTTCCTTTAACAATGTCAAATGAAAATGGTATTTAGGTGTTTTGTTATATCTTTTGTTTTAAATCAACATTGATAATATTTGCACAAGACTCTACTTGTTGAAACATTTCTAGTTTTTTACAAAGCGGTGGAGGTTTTTGATTTTAGTGTCTTCAAGGTTACCCAGCGAGTCCAGAAAGAAGGTTCTTAGATGGGATTTCCTTTTATGATAAAGACCAGGACAAGTACAGAGTAGGTGATGAACAGTTTCATCTTATTCCTCCTCTCTACACGTTCTGTATTAACACTTGGTTGAGTGGAGTTCAAGCCTTCTGCCATGTTTACCAATAAAACAATAATACGCAATGACTCCTACCGTACTACTGATGCCAGCCTTTTTTAAAGATATAGTAAGTTGAAGGAGCACTTCAGGTTCAATCTGGTCTACTTGACTATCTGAAATTTGAAGCTTTTATTGTATCTGGTCAAAGCAATAGATTACGTGTAGTTAGAAGTAGTTAGAGGTCAACCCAGATTGCTTTTTTCCGGAGCTCGTCTTAGTTTTATTATTTTTATTTATCATAAGTAGTTATGATGTTTTATATGATATTAACATATATTTTTTCAAACCAATTTGAGGATTATTTATTGTAACATCAACTTTTCATTGAACCTAGATTAAAGGGGCTATTTCATAATTGATAATATTTGCTAATACTTAACTAGTTATGCTTGATAAATTTCTTTATTTTTTAGTTCTGCTTCATGTAAGTAAATTAGCAGTACTGAGGTTTTCTTAAGTTATTCGATCGAAAAATTTTCGGACAAAACTTTTAGTATCAACCAAATTATAATCGAAAGAATCTATATTTTACTAACCTTCATAGTAATCAGATGACATGACAACTATATAAACCCAGACGACAGATCAATGAAAATGTTAAATATTTTTATAGCTTGAATTGTTTGTTATTTTCAAGTGTCTCAAGAACTAAAAATTTAAAATAAACGTTTGAGATTCTCTGGAATATAAAATAATTTCATTTAAAAAGAAAACGATGAAATTATCTCCAAAAAGTCGTTAAGAAAAATTTAATTTTCTTCTGTTTCGTATTGAAAATAAATTTAAAAAAATAAATAAATAAATAATAAAATTTCTGACTGTTGAATGTCGTACGATTCGTCAGTTAATTTGTAAAAAAATTTATTTTGTTTATTTGTTGTTAAAATATTATTAAAATTATTTTACTTGAATTTTTAATATTACAAATTTAATTAATTTTTAACTAATTCCAAAAAGAGATGTGAGTTCCAAAATATTTTTTCGAATTTGCTAAAATTTTTTGTTGTAACTGTACTTATCTTCTTATCCAGGTACTCAAATAATATTTTTCATTTGCAATTCACTGACTGGATTCAGTACGATTCTGAATTACAAATATTCAGCACAACTGAAGTAAATTATTTTCTAAATTCTAAAAATGCATGCTTTTAATATTTTGATTTAAGGGAAAAATGGATACAACCTGGCTAAAAGTGTTGGTTTTAATTAAATTTATATTTATTTTCTTAACAGTAACTATAACTTTAATTTAAACTAATTTTGATTATTTAAACTTCGTTATTACTACAATTTATTTTAATATATATAAGTATATTTTATTGTATGCTTTCTTTTTTTAAAGCAATTTGATCAGTAGCTAACCAATTTAACTTTATCTAACCTAATACCTATATACCTTAATACCTTTATTAATACTAAAAAAATATAAACAATTCTTACTTATCAATTTATTTTCAATTGAATTGTAAAAAATGGTAATAGGCGACATATTTTCTATTTGTTCAAGACCGGTCTCACTTATTTGCTGGGTATTACAAATGTGGTCCAAAATTTTCCTCCATTTTGTTCGATTACAAGCGGATTAGACGAAATTAGAAATATTTTTAAGCTTATTTTTACCAACGCACTTCTGCAGTTTTCTATAGTTACCTACTAGTATTTTATCTCTCCTATAACGATGTGGTGTATATTGCAACGACAAGCTACCAAGGGTTTGCATTCAAATTATTTTTTTTTAGTTGGACATTTATCCGCTTTACATGTCCGGGCTATAATGAATATGTTTTAATTTGAAATTTTGGGGTAATACATAACAACCTGGGATGGTACTTTTAAAACTCTTCGTCAGATAGAGGACTACAAATTTTACCAAGAATTTTTATTTTGACGATATCAACGACATGGCTTTCGACAATGATTTGTAATGCAGAAATATATAGCTAGTAATTAACGTGAGACAAAGAGTAACATACAGTTAGTATTATTTTGGAATACTTAACAGTTTTTAACCCAACGAAGATAAGAAAACCGAACTAGGGGCACATTGTTGTTGACTTGTTGCTTGTCAATTTGATGTTTGTTACAAAATAGATAAACTACTGAACACTATACCTTCAAATTATTTAATACGCTAGAAATGAAAGGTCGATTTAATTGTCGATAGCTCTTTTTTAGTTTTATTTTGATTTATGAGAAAATCCACTCTCTCTCTCTCTCCCTACTCTTCAATTTGTATGAAAGCTTCAGTGGCTGTTCGGCGCGATGTTTTAATGTCATTAATAAATATAAGGGTTTAATAATATATAAAAGAGTGTAAGATTAATTTTAAAATTGCTTTTTGCATTTATTGTAGCTCTTTCATGCCGTGAAACTGTGCAACGTAATGTACGAAAAATATTATTACGAATTGGTAGCAGATGCCAAATGCCAAAGTCAAAATAACATAAGTATGATAGTTTTTGAAAATATTGTAAAATTTTGTTATTTAACTACTTAAGTCTTCTTTGTCAGCTGACTTCAGAACACGTCTCTCCTTAGGAAATGGAATTAGACTATCATAGGTCCAGCTTTTTTATGTACATGGTATAAGCAAATACAAAAAAAATGTTTTATTTGAAATTATTAGATTTTACACAAAGTATATCAAATTACTAGAATTGATATCTGTGAACTGTCATTCGTACCCGATAATTGGAAGTAAATTTGATATCTAATAGAATTTAAACCCTTGCTCTTCATATTATGGGATTTTAATTTTTTTTTGCTTTCCTAACAGTTATATAAATTCCAAAGTATAATTTTTTTTTTAAGTTCTTGACAGTAACTTAGGTAGAATCACCTTTTCGTGCTCAATTAAGTACGGTACGGTAAGTTTATACTACAATATCTACAATATTTCGAGCATTTATTTACAAATTACTGGCTTATCAACTCAATAATGTGGAAAACTACTGCTTTTGTCAGGAAATAAGCCTTCTTAAATAGAAGAGCTCCATTTTGCTTAATTTGTTACCAGATTATATTCTCAATTATTTGTTCTCATTTATTTTATCCCAATGACAAAGCGACCAGGTCGAAAAACCCGTAAAGAATTTTTTTTTGCTTCATCGGGAATCGAACCTGGGATTTTTCGATTGAAAGGCATGCGCGCTACCTACTGCGCCACCCAGCGTGTAAAAAATTTTAATATAATAGTAACATGTATTTAGCATTATCTGGATTCAATATTATATACAGTCAGACTCCGGACTTTAGATTAGTAGCCTACCCTATCAATATTGGTATTATTGCGGAAACCAAGCAAATATGGTGATGATCTGATTAATCTTCCTAATAATACAGAGTGGCTCTGTTACTGAGTTTTTTTGGGTGAGTGAGAATGGGAGAGTTATCCCGTCAATCAACAAAACAATCTACAACAACGAATTGGTCACTCAAGTGCTAATTGGTTTATCAAAATCAACTTGAATGGTCAGTTCTACCTATACCTACTTACCGAACTGTATTCAATTACATTTTTTATTTAAATCAGAAGTAAGTCACTGAAAATCCAAAAAAAATTACACATAACAGCGAAATCTCGAAAAAATAAATCCAATTTAAAAACTGTTTTATAGTAAAAAAAAAAAAAATAAACAAAAATTTTCTGCGGTAGAACCGAAATAAAAACAAACAAATAAAAATAATAAAAATATTTTTGTTTTTCCACCAAAATCGTAATAAAATAAAGAAACAAATAATTTTTATCAATATCAGAACCCTGAAGTTTGACCCCACTTCATTGTGAAAAATTGGTACAATAACAAAACAAAAAAGATATTTTTAAATATTTTTTATTTCTTAAATGTAAAAATCTATGTGGGAACCTCATGGAATGAAAACTATACAATTATAGAGTAAACAATAATAAAAAAAAAATTTAAAGTTTTTTATTTTTATAAATAAAAATATTTTTTGTTTTTTATTTTCGGGGAAACGATTAACTAGGCAATTTTCAATCTGTAGATATTTATTATTATTACGATACAGCCTGCATCGATTGTGAAGATGTTTTGATGATGATTTTTAAGTTCCGATTTTTCACTTTTTTAATTTTATTTATTTAATACTTTTCTTAATTTTTTTTTTTTGTTTAATGAATTAAAAAGTAGCAATTTTAAAAATAATAATTATTATTATTGTTTTTGTGTTTACGGAAACGTAAATGAAAATTCCAAAAAGAATTCCAGATAAACGAAATTAATAAAAATTCTTTTTAATTTTTTTTTGTGGTTTATTTTTTAATTACAGTAATAAAATTGCGATTAATATATATATATTTACATAGTTATAAATATATATAAATATTTTTGAAATTTTAATTATCCAAAATTTTAATTTTAATTTTTTTTTTTTGGCACAAAATAATTGTATTAAATTTATTGGGGTTAATGATTTCAAGAAAATTTTTAATACCTTTGTGGGAGGTTGTTTTCATAATTGTTGTTATTGTTATTTTGTTGAGAATTTTTGGTTTATTTTTTTTTGGAGTTTTATACAGATAAATTAATTTGTTATTAGTTGTTATTGTTATTGTATATGTGGATGGAATATTATTATATAACAGATTATAATAAACCGTAATTTGTTATTACGATTGTGTTATTATTATTTTAAAGAAAATTATTTTTCAATGTAAATTTTCATTATGACGGTCAATATTATTGTTATTTAAATATAACTCTATGGTTTTGAATGTAATAAATTGGTGATGCCATTACTTACTTTTTTCAAACTATAGAACTAGCATCTGATGCAATGCGCGATCGCAAATTTCTTAGTAAATATGACCATATCTGAACAATTCATTTCAACTTTACTGTTCACTATTACGTTTACATTGCTTTCAAGATACATTAATCATACATTCTAAATTTTTTCATTTGTCGAATTAGTAGGTATTTACTTTTTTCTTAAATCTGGTTTACTTTTTTTTAACTGTGGCAATATATCTCCTACACCTGTTGGAAGGCAAACGATTTAATTTGCCTTCAATTTCATAAACAGCAATTATACATATTCAAGGTTTGATCAATTGTATTATTGGCGCCGGTTTATTAATGAACCAACACTTTTAAGCGCAAAGAAATTTTTAAATTACCCTCGACTGATTCACCATATTTTTTTTTAGACGTTATGATTCCGGAAAACTTAAATGAGAAAAAAGTAACTTAAGTACTGAAAAGGGATATGGAATTACTGTTACGTTTGCTAAAAATATTTATTAAAAATTTGTTTATAATGTAACATTACGATGCCATCAATTAATAACCTATATATGTTGCGGTTAAAGTAATAAATTGGTAATTATTAATAATAACCGGTCATTATTAATAATTATCAAATAGAAAGGTTAAAGTTATTAATTTGGACAGAATTTATTTAATTTATCACATAAACCGGTAATTATTAATAATTCCCACCCATCTTAAGTAAATGTAATAAATATTATAAATATTTTTTTTTAATAGGTTAAAAGGTCCGGAAATCGGGACCAAAGACCATAAATACATATCATGTGCTTAAATTGTATTTTTCTGAAAAAAGGTTATTAATTATTAATTTTAAAATTTTTTTTGAATAGGTACGACGGTTCGGAAGTCGAGACCAAAGACTTAAATATTTCAAAAAGATTTTATGTTTCACTAAAAGCTTGTCGTCTGTTTTTACTTGCCGTCTGCGAAAACAGGGTTTCAATAAATAAGTAACGGAGGCTTGGGGCGGCAGCCCACCATTTTAAAAATCAATAAATTCAAATCTAGGTGGTCAAGGATTTCAATATTGTAAATCGCTGCAAATGTAAAAAGTCAAGTATAGTGTAATTCCAAATATCATAAAAGTTTTTCCTGTAAAAATAAATAAATTGACTTCGTACAAATAAATGATTAATTTAACCATAAAAATATAACTTTTGTTTTTTAGTTTTTGTTTTTTTTTTGTTTGTCATACTTTTAATAACAAATATAAAAAAATTAATAGAAAATTAAAGTTTTAATTTTAGTCAAATTTACCAATACATTAATCACAAGTAATTATGAATAATTACCGGTAAATGTAAAAAATTCTACTTATTTATCACATTTACAAGAATACGCGGTTATTATTAACAATTACCGGTAATTATTAACAATTACCGAATTTATAACATTAACCGTAACATTAGGTAGTTGTGGCTGTTGGTACTTCACTTAGGCCAGTAAAGTTCATTGTGATATATAGGTATTGTAACTGTCGAAAATAACCTATAACTGTTTTAGTATAGCGTAGTTAAACTAAGAAAAAGATATTAGAACAGTCTAAATTCTGGTTTAAAAATTACGATACGCATGTGTAAATGTTTTAACTAAAACAAACATTCTCCAATGTTTAATTCTGTTTAATTTGATATGAGATTTGACTAAATCGAGAGTATACTTAGTTTATACATTATTTATTTCTAGCTGACTTTTTTTGTTTCGTTATCTATGCATTCGTTTAAATTTTCATCACTCAGTTTACTTGCTTAAAGTAACTAAATTTATGTGATATATTTATCAAAGCTATAGTTTTCAACTTAACTAGGCATTTGTTAAAATTTTACCAACCCTTTGTGGTTGGATTTAAGCATTTAAAGAAGTATATACTGATTAAGCTAAGTTTTGGAATAATTACCGGGTGTTCCACAGCCTGCGTATCAGCTTTTTAAGAGGGAAAGGAACCATTATTTTTAATTTGAAACAAATTATTAACTAAATCGAGGGTACTCTATCGATTGGCGATATTTTCAACTTCCGGGAAGGACCGGAAAAGGTTTTTCTGAAGCCCAAAAACCGCCGAAATTGGCTGAAATCGAGATTTTCAAATGGGATAATATAATATTTTCAAATTAAGTAATATAATATTAATGTTATTAAAAAATGCTTATGTTTGAAAAATTAAACTATATAAAATATTGTCCGACTCTTCATAACCGCATAAAATCTAAACTCGGACGGAATATCCAACGGTAAGTTTTTATAGTGCTATTCCTCAAACAGTATACTTAATTTCTAGTATATAAATTTCTAGTATAAAATAAAATGCTTCGCTCAATCCAGAAATATGAGGTAGACCTTGTTGATTGTTTCAGATATGAAATTGAATCAAATAACTACATACCTTTATATTTGTATGGGTAAAAAAAAAATATAATGTCCCTAGATTAATATTCCATTGTAGGTTTACTAGCAAAATTAGTCAATGAAAATGGCAAATGAAAATTGCAAATGGAGTAGACCACTATGATACTTATGCATGTCTTGAAAAATGCATAGTTAAGTATTAAAAAATGTGGATTTTCAATAAAAATTAACCAATTGTTGATGACATTATCAAACATTTGCTGTGAAGAGTGTCCATTCTCGTATCACCAAATTGTACAACAAAACTACTAGCTATAGTTTAAATGCAAATATTTTAATGATTTTTAAATTATAAAAATGAGCTGCTTTAAATTTTGTATACCTAAACATTTTATTTTTAAATATTAGTTGGACGCTAGAAATAATTTCGTAAATTTAACAAGTAGTTATTTATTTTAATCCAGGGCAAGATTCGTAAGCGCTATCTTCTGATTTGTAATCAATAATCAGGTATTATCACTACAATGTCATAATATCGTCATATTATCGGTTTTATTACATTATAACATTGTATATATAAGGTACTTTACATTTTTTTAATCATGGTTAAGTAGAATTGTAATCTATGATAATATTTTACCTCCACATAAAATGTAACAATAATAATCCATTTTCAGATTACATATTCAATATAATTTTATCAATTAGAATTTATAACTAAGTGTAGTAGTCTTCAATTTATTCTCTCTTTAACCTGATTAATAATAATTCCATATACCTATACATATATTTTTTTAGTTGTATTACTTACTGTGTTCTGATCCCCTTCGAAGCATAAATATTCCATATAAAAATATTTTCCGTATAAGGGATTTCATTATTATGAGTTCCTCTTCTATTTTGCTATTTTTCAATCCAAAGAGTCGACAAAAAGAAATTTTTGTTAAAATATTAATAGTTTTTAGTTAGTATATTTGCTCTCACTCTGTTCTGTAAACTTCTACTTCAAAAAAAAAAAAAGATTTCAAAGATGATCCCATGGATTTAACGAAAAAAAAGTTAATTCCTAATCTTGAATTATTTGTTTTTTTCTTTTTTGTTTTTCTAAATATAAAAAAGTTGTTTCTTGTCTTGAGAATCCAAAATTAACAAAAAAAAAATTAACATTCTTAAGTACACATTATAAGTACAGGGTGGTTTAATAATGTAAACAAGTTGAAATATAAAAAAGTTGTTTCTTGTCTTGAGAATCCAAAATTAGCAAAAAAAAAATTAACATTCTTAAGTACACATTATAAGTACAGGGTGGTTTAATAATGTATTAAAAATGTAAACAAAATTAAAACCAAAAAAACAAAATAACAAATTAATATTAGTCATTGTTATGCCTGTCTTCAATTTTTCTGGATATGTACTATCATTTTTAAATTATAAACCAAAATTGGAGTTATATCATAGATTTTATTTCTTGTGCTTCTATTAGGTTGTCAAGGTTTTAATTTTTCTTTGTCACAAAGCTGTGACAAAAAACGGGTATAACTATCCCTTTCAGGCCCATCTTAAGCGGTTGTAGGATGTGTTGAAATGTTTCTATAATATATGTATGGCATAATATATCGATTTGAAACCCAAAAGCATCGATTCATAGCTTGCTTGTTTAGTTTTTTAAAAAATGATTATTAAGTACAAATAACCATGAAGACATAAATATTCCCTTAATAAGTCGAAAAGAAGTAATTAAGGAAATTAAAAACCTAAAATTAAATAAAGCCCCAGGTTTTGATTTAATAACTTCAAATGTGCTGAAAAATATACCCAACAAAGCTCTCACACTCTTGGTATATATAATGAATGCCTGTATTAAGCTTAAACACCAGGATAGCCTGCTTACGACGCCAAATCCTACAGGCCGATATCTTTGCTCCCTACAATATCGAAATTGTTTGAAAAATTACTATTGAGAAGGATTCAACCCCTCATAGAAAACAGGAATATAATACCTAATCACCAATTTGGGTTTAGGCAAAAACACTCAACAATAGATCAAGTACATCGAATAACAGACATTATAGAAAGGGCACTGGAAAATAAACAAATTTGTTCTTCAGAATTTCTAGATGTAGCCCAAGCTTTTGATAAAGTTTGGCATGAAGGACTCATCAAAAAGCTAAGTTGTTTGCTTCCTAAAAATTATGTTGAATTATTTTCATCATATCTCTCAAATAGAGTTTTTCGAGTTCAAAATGAGAATGAATACTCCTCTCTAAGAGATATAAAAGCTGGAGTACCGCAAGGTAGTATACTGGGTCCAATTTTATATTTGTTATACACCTGTGATATACCCGAAGTAGAAAATATAAAAATAGCAACCTTTGCAGATGACACAGCGTTGATGGCAGTTGGTTCTACTATAAAAGAAGCTACAAACAAAATGCAAAAAGCTAATGACAAAATTTCCAACTGGTGTAAAAAATGGAAAATTAAATTAAATGAAGCCAAATCTAGTCAAATAAACTTCACCTATAAAAACATAGTAACTCCTCTCTCAGTTAAAATTAATGATGTCGTGATTCCATACGAGAATAAAGCTAAATATCTTGGCATGACCTTGGATGCAAAACTGAAATGGAAAGAGCATGTGAAAATCAAAAAACAAGAACTCCAGTTAAAATATAGAGAAATATACTTGCTGATTGGCGGAATTCTACGGTCTCGATCTATAATAAAGTTTTGATGTATAATCAAATATTGAAGACAATCTGGGCATACGGTATTCAAATATGGGGATGTGCTAAACAAATCCATATTCAAACTATCCAAACGTTCCCAAATAAGGTACGGCGCAACATAGTCAATGCTCCATGGTATGTTCGCAATGTCGACATTCATCGAGATCTGAAGATCTCATCTATAAAAGACGAAATAATGAAATGCGCTGCACGGCATAAAATTCGTCTGATCCAACATGTCAATACCGAAGCTTCTAGCTTAATTGCCAATCAAAACTTTGTGAAGCGACTAAAACGAACCAGATCACTTGAGTTAATCTATTAAAACCTTATTGGAATTATCTATTAAAACCTTATTGGATTTTGGTAGATCAAAGGTATCTTAGTTTCTTTGAGTTAAATGTAAATTAATGGTTAGTCTATAAGACTAGTTTTAATGTTGCAATAATGATAGGACTTTTTAGTGGGTGTAAGTCCCACAGTCCTTCAAACTGCCTTCCCCGGTAATAGGTAGTCCCTGAAGCCTCTTTCGATGTCTTACTACTATCTGGAAAAAAAAATTAAGTACATCGGTAGTTGTGTAAAAGTAGTTAATTAAAGTGAAATTTTTGTTTGGGTATCCAAATTATTTGTTTAATTAGCGTGGAAATGAAATGTCAAAGCCCACCAAATAAATAGTAGTTTTTCTGCTTTACAAAAAATTGGTTTTTTTATTGTCTTATATATTATCTAACCACTGTTGTAATCGTGTAAAATATCCTCGCACACAATATAATTATCCAACGTTTTGTCTGAAGTCCTATAGTGACGTCGTTATCATTAGCAGTTATCAATGCTACTTTTGCTCTGGAAAATCAACATTCGACCAAATTTTTTTTTTTTATAATTCAAAGTCTACGGGATGAACATACTAACTACTTTTACACAGAGATTTGATATTGGATTTGCTACTTAGACAAAAGACACATGAGTTTCAAATCAATACAAACCACCCATTTATTTTAAAGGGCAAATGAAAGCATATACACTTCACATATAATTTCGTGGTAGTTGAGAAGTTCACCTTATTCTTGGAACTAGAGTTAATCCCACACAAGACATCAATCTGCAGGTACGTCGAAGAATTGCAAACGCTTGGTTCTTCAGTATATCAAAAATTTTTTGCTATAAAACCTTTTCGCTTTCAATGTTTCTAGCCCGAAACACCAAATTTCAATTATACAAAACACTTATAAGTATTTCTGGTTTTGCTCGAAGGATTACAGTTATGGACGTTGTAAGTGAGCTTGCCTTTAGTGCCTTCGAAAAGAACATTTTTTGTCGGATATTAGATCCTGAAAAGATTAATGGGGTGTGGACGAGAAAATATAGTGCCTAACTGTATGATGTTATGTAGTCACAACAATTAAAATCAGAATACTGCATTGGTGAAACAATTTAATATTAAAGTGCAGAGAAGCCACCCGTGACCAGGAAAAATGGAGTACATTGATGAGAGTTAGGGACAGAATCTATACATGGTCTATACATTATTTTAACAATTATGGAGGTGATATTTATTAGTACAGTATATAATTTTTATTAGTACAGTAGATCTAAACAAGTCGCGTTTAACTCAGATCACCTTACCATCAATACAGTCAACTATTTAAAAATTATGGAATGTGATTGAAATGAGGTGATAACACAAGAAAAGCTTCTTATGAAGAAGAAAAATAGAAATTTAAAATTTTGGTAACATCAAAAGAAAATATGGCTTAGTCGAAATTTGTTGTTGAGTCAACAATTTTTAGGATTAAAACTAGGTACTATTGAATCCCTAATCGGTTTGAGTTATATTCGTGATCTAAGTAATTCAAGATCTCGTGATTTAAGTAATTGAAGATCTCATGATCGTGATCTTTCAATTCGAGAAAATCAACAGTAGTTGTGTTCTTTTGATCCGGTCTAAAGTTCAGAGGTCCATCGTTTAATATAAAAATACAATAGTAACTAAAAATGCAGATATTCAGCTGGCTTTCATACATGTTTAAAAAATTTAGCAATGATATTTGTCACGATTGACGCTTCACATTTTTAAATATTTATGTTTGTTATTAAATGTTATCTTGGAATGTAACAGAGTGAAATGCCAGTTAATTTTTGATCTTGAACCGGGACCTTGAACCGTATGAAAAGAATGATGTAGGTAATGATGAATCAATAAATGAAACAAAATTATGTTTACAATCATTATCAATTTCGCATTTTTATTTGTTTCCGCTCGCTCTTTACAAATCAAAAAGTATAATCTTAGATTGCCTACGATTAACATATTCTAGACTTATCAAAAAAAAATTTCAGTACTATAAAAAGAAAACAGAAATAGTAACTAATGAAACCGAAATTTAAAAATAAAAGAGACTGAGCGTAGAAAAACCATCGCGCCCCCTTTCTCTTCCACTTCATATTTTTCATTCCTAGTTTTTGTTAGTTTTAATGTCCTTATAGATTACAAGCCGGTATTTTGACCAATCACTCTAATTTAATATGGAGTGATTTGATATGAGGGGTGGGTAACTATGTATTTCTTGTTCTATGTCTAAATGATTTCGAAATATGCACAAACAATTTCGATAATAAAAAAAATAATTGAGCCAAAATTATGATTAAATTTTTATCATTGTATTTATCTTCTTGTTTTTGATTATATTTTTTTTTTTTATTTTTTTTTTTTTTATTACCATACTGTTATTATCTATTATTATTGTTATTATATTGTGAGTGTCTCCAACATTTTTTTTTTTAATACATTTATTATTGCCACTCTATTCAATTTGCCGGTTTTTTTTTTATTTTTTTGTATTTCTTGTTTTTATTTTTATTAAAAATACTTTGTTTGACATATCCACATAATCAACATAACATTAATACAATGAAATATGTATAGATATGTTATGTATCTATAAGATATTGTAAAAAAGAAAAATATCTTTTTTTTTTGACGTTGAGGAATTTCACTTATTCCATATTATCCACCCATACTTACATATCCACACAAACATAGCCATTGTTCATAAATATATCATTTAATTATGAATTATATAAATACACACATATAATATATATTCCAGCTTAAAAGTCAGTAAAATATATATTTTACATGAATGAATGAATGTATGTATATATATATATATAAATTTGCTTGCATATAAATATGTACTATTTCATAATGACGATAAAAAAAAAACCAGTTTATATAATAATGTGAATGTATTGTAGAATCTAAATTTAGATACAAGTGGTTTTTATAATTTTATGTCTCCCAAAAATAAACAATAAAAAGAAAGAAAAAAACAAAACAAAATAAAAATGAGTCGTTTTTTTAGTAAACGAAACGAAAGCTTGAATCAATTTTTTAATCATAATGTATTTTTTTTATTGTTGTTTTTTGTATAGAACAGTTTACATTGAATTAAGTTCTTTGGGAATAAATTGTGCTAAGCTTAATTAAATACAATATCAGGTTTATTGTTAAATTTTGACACAAATTATTATTACCTTATATCATAATCCAGTTTATTTTATATCAGGTCACAATATTGTGGTATAAATTGTAGGTAAATTTAATTACACTATAGATATATAGATTATTGTAGAGTATGCGATTAGGGATAATAATAGTATCACTGTTCTGTGTGAAAAAAAAACCGCGCTGCAATTATACTATACAGTAAAAAAATTTAGCTAAAATCGTAGTTGAAAAATTTTGAAGATCTAATTTCAGTGATATTTTTAATACGCATAAACCGTAAAACTTCCACTTTATAACTAAATCTTATTATTTTTTTCAATTAATGTCTAATAGACAAACTTGGTTAAAAAAGGAGGTGAAAACGCACCTACAGAATGCGTATATAAACCAAATAAAAATTCGTTACTATGCCATGAATGCCGTTTTGGTTGAAGATAATTTGAGGTAAGGTAAAACAACGAAGATATCCAAAAACTGCTATACTTACCTTTAGCAACACCTGAACAATATCAGTATCAGTACAAAATCTATAAAAGCATCACTCTGGAGCTCTGGAATTGGCTAGAAATTCTACCCAGCCCCGTATTGATATGTCATTGAGTGGTAGCGATCAGTAACGATCACTGGCAGATAGCAAGCCTTACTGCTAAGCTGAGCAATTTGTTCAACCTATATTGTCGCTGTAGCTGTAGTAAGGAGAGCGATACAGAAACTTTTGAACACTTGCTTGAACACAGAGTTAGTTAAAGTGAAATTCCGGACTTTAAGTATATATGGCTTTTCTTAAAAGTACAGAAATTATTGCTTATAGAATAATTAGTTATATCACTTTCTAAAGTGTAACCATAGGGTCGTTTTCGGTGACATCCTTGGGCGATTTATTCGCTAAAACAATCAGCAAAAACTAATTTATCACTCAAGTCGGAGCATTAAAAAAACACAATTATACTTAAGTGGTAATTGGGTTACCAAAACAAAACAACAAAAATCACCAGGAAAACTAGAAAGCAAAATGGTGATATCCAAAAGCCCCGGCTTACTTTTTTTTATTTATTGGTGAGTAGGTTGTTATGCAATTTCTAATATTTGGAAAATTCTCTTGAAGTTACAAAATGCTTAGAAATTATAAATAATTGTAATTTAATTTATAAGGCAGCGTTTACACATCAATATAATATATTGACAGTATTTATTGATGAGAGGGGAATATTGAAGAAATACTGATGTGTAAACACATATTAATATCAATATATATTGAAGAAAAAAATAGAATTTATCCTATTTTCTTCAATATTTATTGAGAGAGACAAAATTAAATATGACGAATAATAAAAAACTTAGCAACAGAAGAAAAAATTGACAAATTCTTTTATTGTTTAAAAACTGATGTGCAAATAAATAAATGTCTCTCTCTTCAATCTAAAATCATCAATAAATATTGAAGAATATTGAAGTGTAAACGCTGCCTAAGAGTTTTATGTTGGGCCCATTAACCTCCTGGGTTTTGTTTGGCCCAATACAAAACTTATCTCCTACAAAAATTTAACTAAAGCTTGACATAAATATAAAACATTTTAAAATACTAAATAACTTGTAATGGGATACTGTCTGTCCAATGATTGTATTAAATGGCAAGAATATCTTTTGCTTAAAATGAAAAGCAAATGATAGCAACTGTGCCTATCATTTAACACAGAACTACGAAATGTGGGATGATTATAAACCATCATTATTCTGGTGTTGGGGTAGTTTATTACTTTCAATTCACAGCACACAGTTTAGTAAAACAAATAGCTAAAAAATTTGATCTTATCCCAACATATATTTATCATATTCGGGCTCTGGTTATTATCTGACAATACTGTTTAAAAGCTTTTAGTCTGATTCGTCCCACATACAACACTTTAATTAAATATTCAATTTTATTTTCATGTTACGCCACAGGTGATAACCTGAGAGCTGGTTCTTATAAATTTTTATTTGTAATCAAAAATATAAAAAAAATGAAAATTTTATTTATCTGTGATGAGATATCAGTGGAACGTGGAACCCCACCAATTATCACTGTAGTATAACATTAAAAATAAAACAATTAATTAATTATGTATGTATGTATATAATTAATTTACAATATATTACCATCCGTGGACTAAGCAAAAATTTAAAAAAAAAATAACACAAATCATAATAGTTATGACACTATAAACAGTTTTGACATTTTAATTTTTTTTAAGGGAATAATAAAATTGAGTGACTTAAGAGATGATTCAGCTAATTTAAGAGAAATATTAAATCTATAGAAAAAAATTGTTTTTATTTTTAGTTACAATAAATTAAATTAATAAAAAAATTAAAATTTGACAGATACTAAAAATAAATAATATAAAATATAATTATTTTGTTTAAGCGAAGATGGCTGAAATGAAATGAAGGTACATACATTAAATATGTAGTTTTGTTGTTGATTTTATTGTTTATAGATGAAAATGTTTTTAGTTCAATTCAAATATGGAAGCAAACAAACAGACAACAATAAACAAGCAAACAACTTGTTGATGTCGTTTTTTGTTGTTTGTGAAATGTGAAACATAAAAATAAAGAACTGGAACTAAAAGAGTTGGTCAAGGTTATTTTGTTCCATAACAAAATAAATAAAATTTCTTTGTGTTGTGGCTGTTCTAAAATTAAACTTTTTTTTTGTGGTATTTTCCTTTTTTTTATTGTTATTTTATTATACTTTTTTTTATTGTATATTTTGTGAAAAATAATAACACCGAGCACTGTGGTCGCTCGTTCGTTTAGTTATAGGTAAAATAATAATATTTATAATTAGAATTATAATTTTGTATAGTAAATAAATAAATTATGTATGCAAATGTATTAGTGATGCAAAATCAACAATTGATTGTATAAGTTAGTTTTTGATATTTTAATATTATGTGATATTTTTAAAATAGTAATTAAAAACAAAACAAAAGAAAAATATTTGTTTTTAAAAAATTAAAATAGAAAATTAAAAAAAGAATAAAAATGAAAATTTTCCATTATTGTAATTAAATTACGTATTTTGAAAATTTTAATTGACAAATAAAATATATTAAAAATTTATGGATATATTGCAATAAAGGTTGTTGACATTGTATTTGACAGGTTTTTTAATTATGTAGTTAAGTGTGCGAAGGTGTTAAAGCAAAAATGTAATATGATATTTTGAATAATTTTTTTTTTTCTAAAATTTTGTTGAAGATGATGAGAACAAAAATATTTGTAAAAACCAATTCATATTATCGACAAATAAAAATCGTATATTCAAAAAATTTAAGAATTTATCTACAACAGCAAATCAATAATGCCAATGCAATAATAATGTTGACTCGAATTTAAAAATTGAATCTTGGGTTTATCAAAAAAGTGACTCAAGAATTTTAATTGAATATCTATACGTCTTCAACATGTACACTCTGTCAAAAGGAAGTCAAACTGAACTTAGGTGCTTTAATAAATGCTTTAATCATTCTTTTTATCAATCTTTTCGTCAATATATTGACAATATATTGATGAAAAGAATGATGACCGATTACACGTCAATCATGCATTCATCAATTTTTTTATTCAAATTTTGATATTTTGCAAGGACATACTGTGGAAGTGTTCTGAATATATTGATAATTTCGAAACATATATGAATATTGAAAATATAATTTCTGGAGAAATGTTTTTGAATTCAGTTAAAATTGAATTTTTAAAGTAAATGTTGTTTATAAAAAACAACAAATTATTTTTTTGCACATTTGAATAATATATATCAATTGTTTTTTTTACAATAATTGCTATAATTATTCAAATTAATATAAATATTGTTCTTTTTAGAATTACATTATAAATTAATATTATAATTTTATCTGAACATTCCCAAAAAATAATATCTGAACATTCCCCAAAAAGCCATTTTTTTACGTCCGCTGATTTTGACAGTAATATTGATGAGAATTTTGACAGCATGATTGATGATAATAGAACCACCATCAATCATTTCTCATCAATCAACGGTTAATATATATACAATATATTGGCAATATATTGACCATTAATTGATCATTGATTGATCATTGATGGTATATAATGATGGATTACAATACCATTGATTGATCATTGATTGATGTGTAATAGGGGTCTTAATGTTTTCAAAAATTAGCTTTTTATCGAATACATGACATTAAAAATGAGATAAGATAGTATAGTTGATCAAATGAATTGAAAAATCATGAGAGAAAACATTATAATAAAAATAATGGTTTAAATATAACACAGCGCAAAATAGATGCTCAGTAGTTATAAAATGATAGAGCAAATTATAAATAGTGAATATTTAGGATGAAAATGAAGGACACTTTCTAATCCAACTTCAATGTTCAGTGCATTTATAATGATGTGATATATTCTAACCAAAATTAGAATAACAAAAATGTTATTGTGATATTTTGAAGATAGCGTAGAAAGATAGAACAGGTAGGCTACATTGATTTCTTGTACAATACAGTTGTACTGAATATTTGTTTAATAATATTTAAATGTGCAATACTATCTTACCTATAGCTAAAAAAATACATAGAACAATTTCTAAGTATCAACATAAACTTTGAGATGTGGACTGCCTCAAAATTAATTTTAATTAAATTTGATGTTCCATCCAATGATGAGCTAGATGAAAATCTATTTATTTATATGTATTCATTTATTTAATAGTAACCTACAGATAAATCTGCAGGCCAACTAAGACTTGGTTCCACTGTTAAATAAATAAATAAATAATTAGCTTTTGCTCACAAAAAAAATTCAATCCAAAATGAAAGAAAATAAATTCTTTGCATACTTTTCAGAATTTATATAGTTATTATGATAATTGAAATGTAATCTATTTGATCTAAACAAAAAATAAATAAATAAATAAATTGTTTTCACATTTCGAAAGGGAAATGGACCTATAAGGTTGGCTTACAGATTTATCTGTATGGTGGATCAACTGTTAAAATAAATAAATAAATTGTAGAAATGTGGAGCTTAAGCTTTTCAATTAAACAAAAATATCCCAGCTGATGATAATATTTTCAAATAAACTTCAGGAGTACCTCTCTGCATTTGCTGGTTATATTCAAATTTGAATTTTGATAAGAAATTTAATTGAAAATTAATAAATTATGATTAGAAATGTATTTTTTTATTTGATTTTAAATCAAAATAAAAAATGTTTCTACAAAATGTTAAATGTCAATGTTATATGTCCAAATTGTGACAGAAAAATAAGTTACCAATAAATCAAACAAAAACGAAAAAACCAAAACACCAATGAACAGAAATTCTATAAATTACTTATGTTTGTGTGTGTCCTTCCTTATGTCTTGTTGAAATTGAACATAATATAAATCATCCAAAAATATATAGACTTAAAGACGTTAATAACCTTTTTTCAAGGTTAAAAAAAAATTATTGGGAAATATAAATGAAAAATAATTGTTTTTGAAGAAAAACAAAAAAAAAAAAATCGAATTTTTATTAAATGAAAGAAAGTTTAAAATTTAATTTAAAAATTACAATGTACAATATTTATGATTTTGTTGGATTTTCGGGACATTTTTAGAATTTTGTATGCTGTCGAATTAAAAATAATTAAAAGTTATTGTAAGTCATAGTGGTATATAAGTGGTGGTAAGTCATGGGTGAAGCATGCTATTTTCTTATCTAATCTCTTACTATATTTCCTCCTATATATATAGATCCTCTAGGAGGTTGTGTTTTGGTATGCAATATATGCAATGTTACTTTCCCTTTGGCTTGGCTGCCTTCGACCATTACAACGATCAAATTCTTTATATTGTTACAAGAATTATGAGGCATAACACGTAACTTTCACATAAAAAAGATTGGACTACAAAGTGTTTTGATTAATAGTTAATGCATGATGGACTGATAAAATCAGAAACAATCAGTTAAAGAAATTTTACCAACAAAAATTTCTAAATATTTTTGCAGTGAGAAATAATTCCAATCAGTCCTGTACATCATCATCAGTTGGTTCTACAGCTCGGGGTGAGCCTTAACCTCGTCCCCAACTTTCCTCCATTCTACTCTATCTTGTGCAACTGTCCTCCATCTGTTAATTCCAATCTCAATCAGTCAGTTCTGTACAATATCTTTTTTATGCACTTACGATGACTTGAAAGGTTTCATCAATCCAATCTAAAAACAGGATTTGCTCAGTAGTTTACAATGTTTGCATTATGCAACTATATGTAGAGATTAGTTTTTGTTTAGAAACGTAACATTTTCAGATCTATTTGTACTTCACCGTTTGATTGTATAAAATAGATATGAGTTAATAATACTCTTGACTTGTTAAATTTAAATTTAAAACAAAGCTACTTAATTATTTTATTATATACTTTTTATAATATAAGAAAGTAAATTTTGATACAGTAAATTAACATTTTTGTAAAAATTCGATCAATAAATGTTACTATAAAAAATATTTTAAAAAAATTCTACGATAAAAAAGTTAATTAATTAAATTCAAATGATAGAAAAGTAGGTCATAGGTAGATTTTATAAATTTCTGATTCTGAAAAATTATTATGGTACACACATTTTATAGAAATAAATAAGAATTCGAATTACCTAACAGGGGGCATATGATACTGAAAGGTAGATTCAAATCTAGTATAAGTGGAGTTGCCAAGAAGTCAATACCTTTCTCATTAAATAAGCTGTAACACGCTTTTATATTTATGCGTGTTCATTGTATTATATGCAGCTATGCATATGTCCATTTTATTCTTTACAGCGTTCGTTTGTATTTTTTATTATTGAATGCTAAAAACAAATATGATGCTTGTTTAATCTCAATCTTTGATTATTATTTAACAAATCGTCAATTTGTTGTAATATATGCAAGTAGTACCTACCATACTAATTTAATTTTAAAAAATGTCTAAACTAAAATGTCTAAAATAAAAATACGTACTATGGCTTCAATTTTATAATTAATGTCGAACAAAAAAAATTTTTCAAATTCAAATATATTTTCTTCAAATTAACTGTAGTTATAATATATTCTTATTAAAATATTAACACTTAAAATACCTTACAAAATAATAGAAAAATTATTAATAAAATAAACTGCTTAAAAAAATCATTTTTTGATATAAAATAAATTTTTTTTAAAAAGTAGTAAAACTACTACATGAAATAGATAAACAACAACACTGAAACAAATTTTAGTACAAAATTGAGAATAAAAACTTTTTTAATTGAAAAAACAAACTAAGAAAAAACTGTTCTAATAATATTTACTACAATAAACTGTAATACAAAATTAAATAAAGAGAAATTCAGTATAAAAAAAATAGATAAGAAAATTTAGCTTTACGCTGACAAAAGAGAAAAAAATAATTTTCATTTTCTTTCGAAGTTTGTGTTTCGTCATGTTTAATACACAATTGAATTCACATAGAAAAGAAATGTGTGTATTGCGTATACATATATAAAAAAAATGAAAATGAAATGAATTGATCAATTACACACAAACACTTACACTATAATCCAATGTGTCAAAATAAGTATCAAAACAAACCTTAAAAGATTCTTAAGTGAATGAAATGAAAATGTGAAGAGAATTAACACGCATAGCGATAATAAAAAATGAAAAGCTTTTTTTTTTTAATTTTTCTTTTTTGTTTATTTATTTATTTTTTTTTTGATTTAATGTGTGAAAAATAATTCTTATTTGAATTGATTGAAATGAATTGAATTGAAAATAAATTGAATGTTTTCATTCAACATATATACGTATTTAATTGCTGGAATTTAATTGTGTAATTATTAGTACGAGCCTGAAGTAGTATAGTTGGCTAGGTTTTGAGAAGAGTGATTAGTAAAAATAGTTTTTTTTAAGTGAAAGTAGGATTTTGATTCTATAAATACTGTTGATTTGATTGCAGTCCAAAATTTGGTAGAGTTAAACCTATGATAATTCATTATAAAAATGGTTGAAAGTTGATAGAGAAAGAGAGTAAAAATAAAAATGGTTGAATTATATTTCTGTTAATAGAGAAAGATTATATCTGAAAGAGTATATAATCTGGTAACAAATTAAATAAAAATGAAACTATTTTATTTGAGAAGGTTTAGCTACTGACAATAGCAGTAGTTTTCCACATTTAATGAGTTGATAAGCTAGTAATTTGTTAAATAAATACTCGAAATATTGTAGATTGTAGTGTAAAATTGCAGTACCGTACTTAATTAAGCACGAAAAGGTGATTCTACCTAAGTTAGTGTAGAGTGTAAAAAAAAAGGACTTCCAATAAACTTATGATGTGGAATTTTTGAAATATTAAGTCGTTGAGAACGTATTAATTCCTTTTTTTTTTTAAATTTTTGTAATAAAATTTATTTTAATGAAATTGAGATTTTTTTAACGGAATATATAACCCTTTAGTTTTTATTTCGGTAATAACTAACTATTGTATTAGCTGAAAATTAAAAAAAAAATATTGTATTTGCATCATGATTTAAAAAAGGTTTTGTATAAAACGCTAGATTAAATCCATGCAATCTATCTATTACGCTGATAGAAATTATCTTTCATAGAATGCGAATTCTACGAAAATTGATAAATTCAATTATGCTAACACTTAGAGACATATATATATACCAAATGCAAATTACCATTGCAAAATAAAATAACGGACAAATTTGAAATAAAAACAGAAATCACACAAGGCGATGTTAACAACAATCTTCAGTCTTAGGCTGCAGTTATAGGATAGCGATAAGTAAAATGAATACGTCAAAATGAAACAGTGGAAAAATATTTTATTTTTACGGCGATCAGCAAAATTGCTTGCGTAAAATTTGTTGTCATTTCGATTTAACGTTTTCTTGTTTTGAATTTGAAATAATAAATAATACAACAGTAGTTGTTTTCATAATTAAATTAAAAATGAAAAATTGAAATTTTACTAATATTATTATTACCATTACATATGCCAAGCTAACTCTTTGAAGCACTTTGAAATGCAAAAACAAAAACCAACTACGTAAATGTAAACAACAAACAAAACTTAATAAATCTAAATTAGGTTAGATTGCATCAGAATTTCTTTTTCTGATGAAATGAAACAGTGAAAAAATGAAACATAATTTCAATAAAATACAAATGAATTAATGAAACAGTGAAAAAATGAAATGTACTTCATTGAAATAATTTTGTTTCATTTTGTTTATTTTTTTTTTTTTGTTCAGAAAAAAAAATACGTATCCGTAAAATGATAAAGTCGCTTTTTTATTAAAAATTTTAGTTAAAATTTTGGACAGAAATCGTTTGTGAAAACTTTCTTTAGCATTCCTGTATAACTTTTTACTAAAATTTTGTGTCTACGGCGGTTGTAAAATTTATTAAAATTTTGAACAGAAATGGTTTTTGAAAACTTTCTTTAGCATTCCTATATAACTGTTTACTAAAATTTTGTGTCTACGGCGGTTGTAAAATCGAAAACAAAAATTTTACGTATTCATTTAACTGATCGCTATAACTGCAGCCTTATGCTTGATTATGCAGTTAAAGATTTCGACAGAGAAGAACACATATTTATAAGATCATTGCAATTGTAGCCACATTCTTTGACAAATTAAAAGAAATATTTCTGACTCTAGAAAAACACTTTAGGATTACCGAGATTAAAACCAAATATCTGAAGATGGCAGAACAAGACATAAAACCAAAATATAATAATAAATAACTACAAATTTGAAGCAGTAAACAGTTTTATATATTATTTAGGTGCCTTGATAAATAATAAAAAATACATTATTTGACAATTTATAATAGAATTCACGAGGCACAAAGTCTTTTCAAATCAAAAATTTCAACTGAATGGCTATAAGACAATAATAATACAACCGGTATTAATCTACAGCTACAAAGTCTGAACGATGACAATTTATGACGAAAATAAATTAAAACTATATTCAAAATAAGAATACTGATAAAAATATTTGGTCCTAAAATAAATGACGGTGATGAATATCATGATCAAAAGATAAGCTGAACTACAAAATCAGAAACACAATATTGTAAAATTTATTACAAAGAAAGATGGTCAAAGTATGTTTTCAAAAAGACGCCACAAAGAATATTATCGTACAATATTAGAGCAAGAGGTCGACCAAGATCAAGGTGAAATCGAGAACAATTGTGGAAAGATTGGAATTAATGAATAAAGAATAGTTACACTAGATAAATCAGAACGAAAAAAAACTTTAAACGAGGTCATATTTCACTTTGACGTGAAGAACCAACAGATAATGATAATACTGATAAATCTATCTATTCCGTTAGGTTTAGAAATCAATTAATTCTATATACAAATCAAATTTAAGTGAACCATAAAATTTCACATGTAGGAGGTAACACTAATTACCCACTACCTGTTATATTATGGTTATATTATGACATATAAAACGTCACCAAGAAAACATAGATTAGTTTTTAGTTTTTAGTCATTCTTTGTGAAGAGTAGAAGCTGTGTGCTTCGATAAATAGACAAATAAAAACTTATATTTTAAAAACCATTCAAGCTTACACATAATTAATTTTTCATTTGTCAAAACTGGAAGTATAGTTTTACAGAATCTGATTGAAAGGTACTGGCCTGGTTTTGCAAGAATTAAGCTTAAATTTTTCAGAATGAATATATATATAGATTTATTACGGATGCTGATTTAACTGATTTAAGTTGTAACGCAGAAAATCGCTATCGGAGGTTTAGTGTTTTAGAACTAACAAATACAACTTAACTAATCCATAGAAAAGGCTTATTTTTCTTTATTATTTTTACACCTCTTGTTGTGACAGCAGTCATATTATTTTAATCTATAATTAAACTATTTGTAAGTCAAAACAACTACATTACATTATTCTACCACTTTTTGGAGGAAGAGCTTTTGACTCGCAACAACAGTATTATTACAAATCATTAAATTTTTATTTGTCCGAGAAATTATTTGTTCAATAATAATCACAACAGTATATAATATTATATACTGTAATAAATGACTAAATATTTGTCTATTGAGTAGTACAAATTAAGAGGGTGAACATTGATCATAACGATTATAATAAACATAGTGAGGTTGAGATTGGTTAAAGCTATATAAAATTAAAATTTAAATATTTCTATTAGAAATGTGTTCATATGTATCTTTTTTTTTTGTTTTAAAAATTAAATAATATATATTATAAATAAGTATACATATATGTATATATACAATAATTAGTAAATTTCTTAATTAAATTGCGCAGCTTTTTGATTATTAGTTACAATGGATATGAGTGCTATATTAGTAATAAAAATTTGAAAAATAAATAAATAAAGAAAAAAAGCTTATTCTTTGGGGATTGGTCGGTCGATCGTGTCGGTTAAATTTGATTGATATTTTTGATTGAAATCATTTTTAGTTTGAAAAATATTTTAATCGTTTTTAAATGATTCAACTCAAAGTTATGATGTATGTACATATATACGAAATGGATGTAGATATGATTTTCATTTGATATTAATTATTTTGAATTCTCCTGTGTGTCTTCAACATTTCTTGGACATTAATCAATTTTAGTTATTTATTATTATTTTTTGAAATGATATGACAGGAAAATTTTTGTACAAAACTTAAAATTTTAATTCATTAATTTTTTTTTTTTAAATATTTTTATTAAATTTAAAAATGGCATGTAAATTGCATTTGTTTTGATTAATTTTAAATTAATGAAAAATTTTTAAAATGTATCTAATATTTTAAATGAGGAAATTTTTGTTTTTATTTGGTCAGCAAATTTTTGAAATGTTTATTTTTTGTTTTGTTATTTTGATTTTGAATATTGTGTGGTACCTACGTATTCGAATAATTTAATTTTTAAAAAGGAAAATAAAGTAGATTTTCTTATTTCAAGGATTGGAAAATAATTTATTATGACATATTAAAATAATTTTATATGGTTAATTTCTATTGTAATTAAAATAAATTAGAAATTAGGTTATTTCAAGGTTATTTGAAAACAGATTTCAGTGAATTTATTTATTTATTTTTTTTTATGTAAATATGTAAATATTTAGTAGATACATTAGAATATTTTTATTATTACCATTATTATTATTTAATTATATTTTGAACATTATAACTAGTCTATTAAATTAAAGAAATTATAAAATTATGTTTAATGGATTGTGAAATTTTCAACGGTTGGGAAATTGGGTGGTAAATATTTGATTAATTTTGTGTTTATGTATGTAGTCACTTGTGATATTTATTTTGACGTTTATCTTAAATGATTTGCAAATTTTATTTTATAAATCACTTTTAGGGTTTTATTATTACTTACTTACTTACTTATTTACTTAATTGCTATTACCCAATCTGATGATTGAATCACTAAAATCTAATTTCTATAAATAAGTATAATCAAATCTGACTTATTAAATATCGCTGGGTAGTTTTATCAACTCCATCTTAATACGATGTTTCTTGATCTGGCATAACTGAGCGAGTTGATTGTTGACTACATTTTCGTTGCATAGTTTTATATTGTCATCCATTGTAGTGTCTATAAGATAAAATGGTTTTGAATTCCCTAACCTTCATTTGTAATTCAGTCATTTGTTTTATTTTCCAGATACATTTTTTAAAATTTTTTTATACAACTGATTAGTATTTTTAGTACCTAACTTTAGATAGAACAAACCCACAATATTTTCGTAAGTGTCACATTGAAACCTGTTGAACTATTCAATATTCAAATTCCGAGTACTGAAGTGTTTTGAAAATATTTTTTAAATTCGCAGTGAATTTTTTTTTAAATTGAAATTATTGTTGCACTGACCGCGGATTCATTTATTTGGACATTTTTTACATTTTATACGCTCTTACGAGATATATTTTATATATAACCGGCAAAAAGGCCCGTCGTTGGTAAATAAAAAAATATTTTTTGTGATACTGTTCAAATATTAGATATAGTTACTAATGTTTAGTATAGCACTAATCAAATATTAGATATATGTATATAGTTAAATATTTTTGTGTTGTGCAAAAGTTTACAAAAAATTAAAAAAAAAACCATATATTTTTATTCCAAAAACCGCGTACTGAAAATTGTAATCAAAAATTGATTTTTGATTATTTATCGTGTAAATTTTATATTATATAAATTTTATACGTCAAAATTCTTTGAATATTTTTATTATTTATTTACTAGGGGCCCCTGTTGAGTAATTATATTTCAAGTTGAAGTCAAATTTAAAGTTTTTAAAAAAACAGTAATTTACGTACTGACATAGACTTCGCACTATATAACAGAAACCACTTGTGTTTAATGAAAAGTTTTGTGGTTAGTAAGTTTTATTTAGGACATATAAATACACGTCCCTCATATACTGCTCCGTTGCCGATATATTCCCTATAGTAAGTGGAATTTAGTAGATAAAATTACTAAAAATAAAAAATTTTGTCATTAAAGAGGTATACGTATATATACCTACATAATACATAATTTTAATAAAAACTATATTATTACTACAAATAACCAAAATTAAGAAACAGTTACTTAAAAAGATACAAATGAAGAATTCAAGTGATTTGTTTTTTTGTTGTTTTTATATTTTGTATTTTAGATGTATATATTTGTTTTTTTTTGTTTTTATTTGACATATGTGCAATGTACATTATATTCACTGCAAGTAATTATATTAACTTATTTGTTTGTTTCTGTTTTTCATTTTAATAAGAACGAGGTAATAGGTACATAATGTATTTGGTGAATAATAAAATCATATGAATAAAAAATTTTCAACTGTGTGCGCATTATTGTTTTATTTACAACTTATTTATTATAGTAGAAGCTCATTAAAGAGAAGCGAAATAAATGAAGAGGTGTCTACTGCGCAGGTCCTTAAATGCTTGTCAATTATAATTGTAGATTTAGATAGAACAATATTTGTTAAACTATAATGTTTTATCCATATATTATTCTAAATAGATTGGTAATTGGTTATTGCCATCTCTTTAATATCCCAGGCTTCAAATTCTTATATACGTATAAATTTGGTTGGTATACACGAAAAAACAAAAATGTTTAGAGTATAGCTGGTACAAATACTTTATAAAAATGAAAATAAATCAATTTTGTTTTCTTTCTGAATTCCTACTTTTTCCAATGTCTGACCTTTTATATATGGTAATAAAAAAGGCTAATTTAATGGGGAATTATCAATGTCTGAAAATAAATGGCAATTCTGTGATAGTTGGGGATGAATCTATTCCTGGAATAAATATAGTTTCCCTTATAGCTGTACCGATTCGGACTTCTGGGATTAGTAATTTTGATTTTAAATCTTAAATAATAAAAAAAAACAAAAAAACATGAAATTTCAAAAGAGAGAGATTAATTTTATGTAAGTATACTATTTTTTCAAAATGTATGTGTTGGGAATGATTAAATTTTTGTGTTATAATTTCTGTTTTTGTTATTGTAATATTAATAAAATTCCACGCTAACGCAGCAGCGGCAGCAGCAGGACATTGGCTTTTATTATGTAAGATTATTGTCAAATTTAATGCTTATAGCAAGAATATGAGATATCTATTGAGGAAAGCTTCTGAGAATATCTATTGAGGAAAGCTTGATACATTTTTGTGTGATATTTATCATCAGTGGGGCTAGTTGGATCCGACACAGTTAGAAAATAAAATAATTATATTATCGAAAACAACTAACTAAACGTCATTAGCTACATTGCTATATGATACATACCTAATTTAAAAGGGAGTAACAGTAAAGCAATACCTCATTTCTACCATTAAAAACCGCGTGGGGACTCATATCGATCTCCTTCAGCATAACACGAAAACGAACACGAACACGATTCTCCGAGCAAACTTGTTGTTTTAACAAATGTGTGTAAGTATGTTCTGAAAAATAACATTTAAAAGCTCTTCAGGC
The DNA here is from genome assembly GCA_963942445.1 of Argyra leucocephala. NCBI lineage: Eukaryota > Metazoa > Arthropoda > Insecta > Diptera > Dolichopodidae > Argyra > Argyra leucocephala. The sequence continues at coordinate 39,229,314 of OZ012680.1, forward strand.
TCTCATATACCATTTCAACCATTTCCGCACAGTTTTCGCCAGAAATTGACAACTGGGCAGTCGCTTGGAATGGCTTCAGATCTTCGTAAGTCTGAAATCAAAACTCGAAGATTCGTTAGATTAATTAGAAAGATATTTCATTTACACGCTGGGTGGCGCAGTAAGTAGAGCGCCTGCCTTTTAACCAGGTTCGATTCCCGACGGAGGCAAAAAATGCTTTCTGGAATTTTCGACCTGGTCCAGTACCCTTTATCATTGGGATAAAATAAATGATAAATAGTTGAGAGTTTTCGTTATCAATAAAAATATAATGAAGCTATGCTATTATGAAGGCGAAGTACTCTACAATAGATATAGTTTTCCACATTTAAATTAGTCTATACCACAAAAATTCTACAGAAAAAGCTATTGTATGTGATTGTGTATTCCAAATCTCTGTTTAAAAGCAGTTAGGGTGTTCATCCCATAGACTTGGAATTATATTAAAAAAAAAAAACAAAAATATAATACTGAAATTCCAAAATAAACAAGACCAGAAAAGCCACATCAACCCCCTCAAATAAAAAAAAGAAGATGATTGGAATTATTTTATTATAAAATATTTACATATGACATATTTACAGTCGATTTCCGAATCGCATATGATTTCAAATTTAATTTTATTTAAAATAAAATTTTCCAAGAGCTTTTTCACTAATCATTTGTTTTCTGAATTTATTATTTGTTTTTATTTAACTAACAAATTAATTGTTTTAAATTTTTAATTTAGTTGTAATCAAAATATATATATATTTTTTTATTAATTCATTCATATTTTTGTTTTATAATCAGTAATTTGTATTCTATTTATTTTATATCTTAATTTTAAAATTTTTAATTCATGGGCATTTTGAATTCGAATAAAAATATCAGATTACAAAAGTACAAAAATACATATAGATAGCTACATATAGCTAGTATATATATATATCTTTTATTAATTTAAAATTTTCAGAAAGTGTATTCCTTTTAAGGAAATTTGAAAACATAAAAGCAGAAAAAAAATTAATCATTGAATGTCAATTTGTTGTCAATTTAAATTTCATACGATATGACTAAATTGTATACTCGTAGTTGTAAGAAGAAAGAATTAATGAACAGAATTTACTACGGTTATTTTTAGCAAGCCTTCTAATATTGAAATATTAAAATAGAAACTTTATGATTGATTTCTTTTAATTTTATTCAATTTTATTTATTTGATAGTACTACTAGGTCAGTTTGATTTGTTGCAGAACGTTTGAAAGGGTAACTATAACTGTTTCGGGTAGTTGTTTGATACTGAGTTTTTAAAGTTTAGTTATATTACGGCATGTCAGTACGACATGTTTAGTTATATTACGGCACGGGGTTCTCTTAGATATCTATTTTGGATTATTGAGGATTAGGTATTTGTAATAGTTTTGTATTAAACTTCTATAGACCTTTATGTTCATGATTTTATGTGGCCCCAGTCATGGTCATTAATAATTGTTGTTACAACATCACAATAACTGCTACATAAGGTGACTTTGCGTGACTGTTTATGTTTCAAGGATTAACGACTGTGACTGTGATCTCCAGTCAGTTAAACTAAATTAGCTATAAATAACAAAAATTTATTTCGTTATAATAACAGTGAAATGAAGTTGTTGTATATATATATAAATCGATTTTAATTATTTTAATACCCTGCCTTATTTTTGCTAAATTATCATTCGTTTTTTGCATTTACGAATTACCGTAAAGTTCTGAATATAATACCCATCCGGTACTCTAATTGGAAAATACCAATATTCTGATAAAATAATAAGTCCAATTGGTATACCTAGATACTCTAATTGGATTTTTACACCCGGGTACACTATTTGGAAAGAAACATAAAGATATGGTCGTTACCTATGCATATATATGATAGATTCTGCCCAGGTAGTGATATTAAAATAAAACCAATTAACACAATTTAACAAAAAAACAAACACAGATATATATTTCTTCATTTAAAAAAAAAAATCATAATTCTTTAATCATAAAAAAACTGTATAAGTATCATAAAATCATGTAATCATTAAATAACATTTTTTAATTTTTTTTAACCCTTTGAACTAATTCAAAAAGCTCCTGTGTATCAACTTCACTAGAAGTCTGGTTTATATATTCATCATCAGAGGAAGAACTTTGGCTATCACCATCTACATCTACAGCTTCTATGTTATCATCAAAATCAGTTAAATTTACATTAGCTTCACCAATCCCTACCAGCTCATAAATTGCATCATTCAATATCGAAATAGTTCGAAATTAATTTTCGAAAAATATAAAATCAAACTATTATTGGAAAACTATTTCGATTAGTTTATCCGGGGTACTTTATTGGGAGGGGTTTTATATTCAGAACTTTACGACATATGCTTCTGAATGGGGTATTTATAGTTAGGTATATTACATATTTTTAGACAAGGATTTTCTGTACACAATTTGGTGTGATCTGATAAATCGATTACCTCTTGGATAGAGAGGTTCGATTTCCATTCGTTCTTCGATATTTCACTAAACGCTATAGTTTTCGTAACTTTTTTTCGGATCAAAGCATAAGCTCACGTTCGTCTTTTGGGTCGTTAGCCTTGAGCTGATTTTTCCTGCATTTTCAAGTATATCCCAAGCGTATATTTTCTCTTTTGGTGCCTATCAACGAAGAGATACAGATACTGCATACATCGTTAACTAAGATATGTGAAAGTGCCCTGAAACTGATTCGTTCGTGAGTAGAGTTAACAGAGTCGGCATATGAAAGTGTGAGCAGAAAACTCTAAATTGTATACAACGACAATAAAACGCATCACCATCTCATCAGACCTGATGCAACATAATTGTATTTTTCATTAATAAAGCTTTGGATTACAAAAACTGACATTTCTCTACTGATTGTTAACTAATTTATCCAAAATGTATGTTAAACTAACTGAACTTAACTAAATGTTGAAAATGTACAATATACTTAGTTAAACATTTAATAAAAGTAAATTCGCTTTAAATTTACCTACTTTATTTACTGGTACAATAAAACTTCTTAAAACTGATTTTAAATACTTGCAAAAATATTTTCATTTATCATTTTACTATATAAAAATTATTGAAAACTAATTTATCTTTTGTTTATTATTTCTGAACACTAATTTTAAAAACATAACCTAACCTAATATTTATATTTTCATAAAATAATATTTATAAAATTACACAGAAAATTTCAGTGTTCCTCATTAATTTCAATTACAAATTATTAAACGTATTAAAAGCCCTGTACACGATCAAAAATAATTTATACTCATTAATTCAAAGTAATATATTGATTGAAGATTTAGTTTTGGTTTTATTAAGTGGGAATTTGATTTGGTTCTTATAACTCACATACTCATAAATTTTCAAAAGATTTCACAGCTAAATCTTTAGTTTGTTTAGCTGTATAGGTAGTCTAATACAACAATACCGACTGATAAGTTTCAGTAGTATTGATGAACGAAACACCCTTATAATTTTATTACTAATTTCATTGTGAATGCGACTGATGTCAGCATTAAAAACAAAAAACAATTGTATATTATTGTTAAAATTATATACAGGTACATAAATACCGATGAAATTTTAATAAACTCATTTTCGAACAAACATACGGAGATCCTCAAAACGACGATGGAATTCGGAAACGAAGATATAATGCCGAACTCTTTAAGCTGTACAAAAAAAATGGATGTATATAATCAAGAAGAATTAAAGTCATATAAATAAAGTTAAGATACTACTATTGTTCGAACACCTAGAGCGAATGGACGAAAATGTACTAGCCAAGATATTCTTCTAGTCCAGAATTGAAGGCACAAGACATTGGGGCAGACAACATATCTTGAAGATATGAAATATCTGCAGATATGAAACAAATCTTTGATTGGACAGAAGCTATCAGTGACTCGCAAAAACTGAGAACACTGATGAGTCAGACCTAGCATCTACATGGTATCATAGCCATCTTACTAAGTAATTATCAAATGAATAATAGCCACTAATATATGAAACACCATAACTTGCAAATTTTTAGAAAAGCTGTACATCTTAACTGTTTAGCCTTTTGCAATATACCTTTAAAATAATCAATATTCGGTGAAAATTTTGAAAATCAAACTGCGATGATATTGTCAATTTTTCCACTAAATTGCTAAAATTTTTGGTTTTCTCAAAACCACTTCCACATCAATAGAGTTCGCTTCCTTTTTTCTACTTATTCATGTTTAGTTCAAACGTTTTATTATTGTATATTGCAACACATGCGTCTTTGTTTAACTAGAAAAAATAATGATGTTTAGCAAAATTGGGTCAATAGGAAAATGAAAATGTTTGCAAAAATTATTTGATTGTGGATAGGACCCTTTATACACAATAGGAAAATTATTTAAAACGTAAATTTACAGCAATTTGGAAAACTTTCAAATATTTGAAAAAAAAAAAAAATAACAAAAATAAGAAATTTTTTTTTATGAGTGCACTATGATTAGAATAAGATATAATGTAATAACATCTGTCAAGAGTATAAGTGTATATTTTATAAAATGGAATGAATATCTTATTTATTTTTATACGTTATTATTCAATATAATATAAATATACAACTTTTACATGCTACATATTAATATATTCATGTTCTTCATCACAATTTTATTAAAATTGAATTTATATTGTGGTTTTTTTACTTTTTGTTTTTATTGTTTTTTTTTCTATGTTTTAATTTAACAACAAACAAACCATTAACAATTAATTTATTACTCTCTCATCTTAAGTGATACAATAATTTTTTGTATGTAGTAAATTTACTCCAAATTGATAAATATTATCTTCTTGGAACCTATTCACAAGCAGGATGGTGCAGTAGGTAGAGCACCTGCCTTTCAACGGAAAGGTCCCAGGTTTGATTCCAGACGAAGCAAAAAAAAATGCTTTATGGGTTTTTCGACCTGGTCCAGTACCCTTTGTCATTGGGATAAAATAAATGACAAAAAATAATTGAAAGTATAATCTGGTAATAACTGAAATAAAATGGACCTATGTTACTTAAAAAGATCTAGGTTCTGGCAATAGTAGTAGTAGTCCACATTTATTGAGTTAACAAACCAGAAATTTGATAAATAAATACTCGAAAAACATTACAGTAAAACATGGAGTAAAAACTTGCCTGGTCGCACTTAATTAAGCACGAAAAGGTAATTCTACCTAAGTTACTGTCAACAAAAAACAAACAAATATTAGGATAGAAGTGTACCTTCTGAACTTACTGATGATTTTGATGCTATCAACCAACATTATGAACATCTACCGGTTTGTCAGAAGTTCGAAATGTCGTTCTTGGATTGTATACAAATATCTCTCTTTATTTCAATTTATTGATTTAGTTTTGCTTTATTCTACATTCCATATATATATATAAAAACTCCTCTGTCTGGAATATTTGTAAGCTTGTTTGATAGTCTATTTCAAGTGGCATGTGTTTGTACAAAATTATTTTATTTTGAAAGCTTATTTATTATATTAATGGAGAACAACAGTCGTAGCCGAAGCCAATGAACGTTGTTACAATTGGAAAAGCTAGCCGCAGATAGGATGCGATGGAAAGACTTTATCGCTGCCTTATGCTCACGAATGGGGACAGTGATGATGAAGTATTTGTTTAATGGTGAAAATTTTGTAAAATTATTTAGTCTAAAATCTGCTTGATAGTCTTTTATCAACTTATTGAAATATCTTTTTTTCTTGTAATTATCAGTGAGATAAATTAACAACAAGCAAACTATTAACAATTAGTTTATTATATTCTGATTTAATATCTCGATAATTTTCATATTGTTTTTAATGAATTGGAATTAATACTGTATTTCAGTATTCCAGAATGACTTCTCTAGATTTTTTCAAATGGTGATTTTCTTCATATAATAATATGTTGTCACCATTTCTTGTCAAGTGATCCAATTTGAATTCGATTCAAGGCAGCATCTTAGGTAATAGGTTGATTCTGGCCGATTCTTGGCACGGGACATATAACAAGCTAATTCCAACCCATTTATTATTTTTTGGCTTGTCTATGAGTCTATGATCAAGAGACAAATCAAGTCAGCCAGAGAGTCATTCATCGTACTCAGCTTCCCCAACTCGCTAAGGTAGATAATCACGAGGAAGAACTAAATTATTAGAATTTAACGTACTGTCAAACGTTTGACCACTTCAGTGATAATTAGGTGCCAAGCCAGAACAAAAAAAAATAACAATGTTGTGAAGATTTTCGATTTAAAGTAACATATTCCTATGCTTATAAAATGATTATATAATAAAATAGCAACATTTTATTTATTTTCATTTCAATATAATTTTTGTTGTTTCGTTTCATTAGAAATAATTCGGCAACAAAACATATACGATTTCATTCATTTTTTTAAATGTTTCTTAACTTTAACGAAGCAAATACAGCTATTTTAACAATCGCAAAGTAAAAGTTTTAAATCAAATTTAACTAACTAATATATAATAAACACAGAAATGTGTTAACACTTGTATACAAAATTTGTAAACATTTCATCATCATATTCCCCGAAACAAAATTTTTAGCAACATGTTGGAGACCCAGTAGTAGGTCGATTTTAAAAAATTTTACCTTTGTGTTGGTTTTACGTTTTTGGCTTTTTTTGTTCTACATGCGACATCTCATAGTTTATATTATTTTTGTTATTATATATTTCGATCGATTTTGATCGAATCGTTCTGGTTAGAGTTATTCGATTGAAATCGTTACAGCCATTATGTATTTCAATGAAAATTTTATCAAAAGTGTTTAAAAGTGCCAGTGTTAAATTCTACGATGAAAATGACATATGTTTGATTCTTTAAATGTCAAATTGACATTATTATTCGAAATAACCAAACAAAAGCTGAAATAAATATAAATTATTAAATTATAAGAAAATAGATAAAATTATTTCAGCAGAGTTATATTTTTCAAGTTCTGAGAGTGATGTAGTTTTTGTGGGACGACTAAACCATTCAGGTCTTTTATATGTTCTCCCCATTTTCTTTTGCACTCTGTTTTTTCATTAACTCATTTTGAAAATTTATAGTTGTTTTCTCATTATTTCCACTAATTTTTCGTATTGAAGTTTAATTATAACTTGCCTTTTATCGCTATTAAAATTTATTTCAATACAATATAATTGTCAGGAATAAAGTAAAGTAGCTATGTACTTATATTTCAACTTTTAAGTTTATTTCAATTTTATTCCAAAAATATTATAAATATACAAAAAAAAAAACACCAAGCGTCCAAACGTCACTTTTTTTAATTCTAAATTAAAATAATTTGTACAAAATTTCTCTTTCGATGTCTCTGTCGCGTTAAAATTTTACATCGATAAATTTGATCGATTTCATTTCATTTCGTTCGATCAAATCGTAATCGTTGTCGAAATACCTAATAGGCACCTTAATCATGTCTGTAGAATATTACAACGCTTATCGTCGAATGTGATATTATTATGATTACTTAATGGGTGGTGTGAATAAAAACTGAGTGATTACTGAGTGATTACTCAGGTATATTTGAAAGGGGGTACTTTTGAAACACGCTCTATTTGAAAATGTTGATATGGTACATTGTTTATTTGCATTCAAAGTAAAATGAAAAATAGCAGAGATCTTATTTGAAGATTTAATATTGATGAAGAAGTAGTTATAGCTGAAGAAGCCAAAAATTAAATTAAATTTAGAAAAATAAGAATTTGTTGAACTTCTGCAAATATTTTTATGTGTATTTTTATTGTCATTCTTGTTTGGGTTTCCTCATTTTCTTCTAATATATGTAGGGGGCATTTTATCTAGTCATTTAGCTTTTGTACTTTCCAAATAATTTTTTTGACTTTTTTTTTTCTATACAAATGTCTTTATCAATTCTAATTTAAAAACCTGGTTCACCAACATTTCTTAAAAAATTAAGTGTTTTCAATTTGTGGAACGGTAAATGCACAAAAAAACAAAATCCATAATGACTTTTGCCACAAAAAAAAAAGTCCACAAAGAACGATCGAAAAACACAAAAATCGCCGAAATAAGGAGGAGAAGGTTACCAGTCTGAAAAAAATGATATTGTCTTTTTCCAGAATATTAATAAGTAATAACGGAAACAATTTTTTTAAATTTTTTATTTATTTCCGGAAAAGGGTAATATATTTCTTTTAATACAGTTTGGTAAACCTGTCTTAGTTAAATAATATTTTTTTTTGTGGATTTTTCTTTGTGGATTTCAGTTTGTGGATTTACTCACCAACCCTTGTGGAACATTATCGAGTTTTCCAAGTGTTATAAGCTAAAGAATAATTAATAAGTACCGATTTCCAGGTCTTTAACATCATTACTACTTAGGTGGAGATCGTGTAGATCCTGGGTCCTTTTCGGTCACGGGTGGTTTCTCTTCAGTTTATGATACGAAATTGTTTCATATTTGCCAACACTTCTCTTCTCTCCAACGAAGATTAAGTCTGCCCCGACGTTTATTAGCACCATTAGCTTTTGAAATATTTCTGATGGGTATTAAAAATTATATTGTATGTAAACTACCGAAACCTGTCATTCCATAGCGGTTCTAGTTATGTTATAAACTATTCCCATGTCTCAAATAACGTTACAATGTCCCAAAGTTTTATCTAAGTAAGTCAGCGATTCGTGGCTTTAATCGTTACAGATAAATATATTTCTTTTATGTATATAAAGTTTTCAAGAGACGGGCAAATAAATATCTTTTACCCTGCCCGTAAATTTTTGTACTAACTGTTCTATTCTATTCCAATTCTTCCTAATTTCTTTTATTACTGTTTACTATCCTTATTTTTGTTTCCGTCATCTTTATATATATGGCTAAAATTCTGCGAAGGCAGTTAGGATGCTTATCCCATTATTTTGGCCTAATTTGAGAATAAAAAATAGGAAAACGTGTATTTTGTTTTTGATTAAACGGCAACATTTATTGTGATACAATTTTATGAACATCAATTAGAAAACATTATTTTTTATTTTTTTTTTTATTATATTTTTTTTGTAACTATAAAAAAAAACAAATTCTTTATTTATATTTTAGCTAATGCATGTTGTAGTTGTTCTAAAATTGTTCTCAATTTAATATAATATATATAGCGTCAAAGTATTTATTCTTCATTAAAATTAATAAAATAAAATATTAATAATCAAAGTTAGTGCAAACAAATATCTAAGTAAGTAAGTATACGTCGTATGCAATGTGCAGTAAGTATGATATAAAGGAAGAAAACAATAATATTCGTGTTTAGATACATCGTCGTCGCGGTCAGTTATTGAGTATATAATTTATTTTTCTTTCGTACATAATGTTATCTCTTTCCCTTCGATGTGGAAGTTATAATTTTTTTATTGTTTTTATTTTACTGTTTTACTCTACAAATAATAAAAGAGAGTTGCATTTAACGCAGTTAAAAAACAACAAAAACTACTAACCGTCGTCGTTTTTTTTTTAAATAATAATATATATATATAGGTATTAGAATAACATCACTTAATAAATGTTATAAGAAAAAAAAACAACAATAAGGAAAAAAAAAAAAGAAAAACTATAACCATAAGAAAAAGAAAAAAAAAATAAAAACTATAACAATAATAAGAAAAAAGAAAAGCTCGTATCGCGTTTTAATAACGTTCGCGTTAAATTATTTATTTTTATTTTTCGTCCAAAGGTATTTATATTTTGTTACAATTTCATTTATTCGTTTGTATGTATTTGTTTTAATATTGTGTGATTGTGTTTACGATCTTTATTAAGATATATTTAACTATATATATATAAATATATATATATATATATTAAATGTGTGTATAGAATTTAGGGCTCCCCTTTTTTTGTGTGATCAGAGTTTTATAAATGCCGTCATTCTTTTTCATAATATAGAATATTATTGAAGACATATCTTAAGTATCAGATCCGATCGGATCTCAGTCGTATTAAATAGTAGTTAAGAATGAAAAAAACACATTTTTTGTTTTTGAACAGTCGGTTATGTTTTTCTGTTTTTATTTTTCTTTTTTAACTGATATTCAAGCTTTTTCTTTCCTGTATTTTTATTTATTTTTATTTAATAAAATATGTTTGTATATACATTTTATATACATACATTTTTATTATTGTTATTACTAAAAACTCAGTTTTGTGGAATTTTTCCGTTTAATATAGTTTTAGTAAACGATTGATATTCTTCGCGATCAGTTCAAATTTACAGGAAAGAAAACGAAAACAAAAAAGGGAAATTAGATATAAAAAATAAAATTTATAACAAATAAATTTAAAAAAAAAGTATAAAAAAAATATATTTAAAAATGAACACGTGATTTTGTGTTCTTTTTCTCGTTAATAATAAACAAAATAAATATACAACTACCGGGAAAATTTTGAAACATATCAAAATTTAATAATCGATTTCAATTAAAGTGTGCTCTTATTTACAGAATTGTTGTAAAGGAAATTGAAAATTTTAAAATATGCTATTTTTAATGTAAATATTTTGTACTTAATGAAAAAATAATAAAAATTTAGACTTAATAAGAAAAAAAAAAGGGAAAATTAAACAAAAAAATATATTAATTCATTCAAAAAATAATAATTATATTTATCAATATTGAGTGTGCCTTATACAAAATTTTCCAACATTAGGTGTATAATAAATATCACAGGTGTACTGCTTATTTAATTTTTTTAAGGTAAACTAATAAAATTATTTTGAATTTTTGATTTATTTGGATAAAAATAATAATAAGTATATATAAATGTATAACATATATATATGATGTATATATGTACTCCCATGTTATATTATTTTTGCTATTGATTTACTTTTGATGATTACTTATCAAATTATGATTATCAATTATTATTATTGTTGAGTGTTATACGAAAGAAGATTACAAATTAAAGTGTATATTGGCCTATTTTTATATTTTCTTATTGTGCCAATGCAATCTAATTTTTTATAGGGTTTTTTTTTTTTTTTTTTGGACTATAGAATTTATTTAAGGAAATAAATTTGACAAAAAAAAAAATTGAATTGGGTGCGAAAATAACTTTGATAATTTTAAAATTTATATTAACGATAATAATCGTAACATTACATTGTATTTGAGTTTTTTTGTATGTATAGAAAAAAAAAATTTTGTTGATTTGAAAATTTTTTTTTTGATTTTAGAAAAATTTATTTTTTAATGGAAATTTTTTATGTTTTACTAAATTTGTTGTTTTGTTGATTGTCAGTAACGTAGGTAAGATTACTCTTTGTGCATTAGATGCGGTACTGCAATACGGTATTGTAAGGATGCTGTACGCTGTAGTGTTGTTCGATATTCGAAAAATAAATCGATATATCAATCGATACTTATCAAAAGAAAATATGTTGATGTATACAAAAATTTGAATCAAATATATCGATATATCGATTTAAATATTAATATACCGATTTAAATATCGATATATCGAAAATAAAATTTCTACATTTTGAGTTGAGGATTGAGATATAGATATACGATTTGCTGAAAAAGCTAATAGATAGTGAAATAAAACCAACCAACTTAACTAATTTAAATCGATTTGTATATATAGCTCAATTTTAAAATTAATTTTATTACTAACTTTTTATCACAAATATTAGAAAATTTTAAAAAATATATTAAACCACTTTTAACATTTTCTCAATCTAATTTTATTTAAACTTTTTTGTAATTTAAAAAGACACGCTAACCAAGTCAATAATTAAAAATTTAAAACCGATATGAAATGGTTTCAGTACTAAAATATAAAATTTGAAACCGTTTAAAAATTAACAACGTATGGCGTAAAACTGCAAAACAAACAATCGTTACATAATGTTCGTTCATTTTGCTATCAAAGTATCAAATTTGATTAAAATCTATATTAAAGATCGCTGTAGGATGCAGTTAAATAATGACATTATGATAAAGCACAAAACACTCCGGATAATGGTTTAATATCGCATATATTCTACCACAATGAGAAGTACATCAAAAAAACCCTGCACCTTGCTATTGATTATAACTTTGGCAATATTAACGTTGAAAATTTAAAATTTGAAATGTCCATACCAAATAGGACAAATTAATTAAAGCAAACTATTGGTGCTTGGACAACTCTAATTATAACTAGCACAAAGTATAATATTTAGCATTATTTTTTTAATTAGGTTAAGCAGTTTTAGTTATATTAAGATAAATAAAGTTAGGCTAGGTTTTTAATAAATAAATTGGTTTTTACTCTCTACTTTTCCAATAACATAATTCAAATAAAAAAAATTTTGTAAGGTTTGTACATAATAAAAAAAATTCCTGAAATTTTGTGTATAATTAACATAAAAACGAAAAAATTGCTTAGATGTTAATAAAATTAGAAATAAATAACTGTTTTTGTAAACTTTTGTAGGCTAGATTAGTGTAAGAATGTAAAAATAATGGGAAAAAATAAAATTTATATTAAAAAAAAAAAAGAAAGTTAAATAATATCGATGCACTCAAATATCGCTAATAAAAATAACAAGTTTAAAAATCGATTTATAATGTGAGCAAAATATCGATTATATTGAGAAATCGATACATATCGCATTTCGTTATATTTCGGTTTACTAATGTATAATATAAAGTAGTAATGTCTGATGAGTATTTATATTTAACTTTATTGCACCTACAACACTAATTAATTTATGGAAAACTACAATTACTATCATGGACATAACCTTCATAAATATCATAGCTCCATTTTACTTAAGTTATACACTTAACAATTTTTATAAAATTCCATTATTTTATGTGTAATAAAAAATATAGTTACGCTGAGCTTAAATCGAACCTAGGTATAGTTAGTAGCCAAATATTATAGTCACTATACCATGTAGGTCGACTTCAGTATGATCTCAGTTTAATCTTTTATTTTAATATTTGTTGGCAATTATATTCAATATTCAACTTATTTCAAGAGCAAGTTCATTCATATTAATTTGTTGAACTGGACTTATTTTTTTAATAACTATATAAGTAACTTGAATTCATTAGAATTTTATTTTAGACAAAAAATATTGAATTTATTGTTAAACTCTGATACTTAACTGATAGGTAAGGTTTTATATTAAATTATTCAGAGAAAGACACAAGCAAATGTTTGTCTAATTCTGTAATATTAGACTATAACAAATTTCTTTCGTGTTTTTTTTTTATTAAATTAAATATGAAAAATATCTAACTCCTGTTTTAAATTTTAATAATTGGAATGGTATTGAATACTGAATTTAATTGAAAATTTTGGGTATAGACATAAATGTTGAATCAACTCATTTGCACTCGTCTTCTTAAAGGATGATAAGCAGCATTCAAACATCTTTCAAAGTAATTTGTAGTGGAAAATATTGATTATTTATTTATTGCAATTTACATTAATTATTGCTTAATTATTTATTATGAACATTATTGTTGAATAAAGTTTTTCTTACAAGTTGAAGCGTAAATGTATTTAAATGAGTCTGAAGAAGATACATATGTATATATAAATATATACATAAGTTTTCTGCTCTATTTGTGCCTTTAAGTGATGAAGTTTTGAAATGCAGTCTAATTCGTATTATTATTTATTTATTTATTTGTGCTTAATTCAAACATATTACAACATCTTAATGTAATAAAACAATTTAAAAAAAAAAAAAATTAAAATTTAGAAAGTACTTACAATTAAAGGTAAAATAAATATATTACAGTTGTTATTAAAAGTACATTATATAGTATTATATGTTATATCACATTATATTATCTTATTTTATTTTTATTTTATTTTATTTACTCAAACTGTTTACAAAAGTTAATATAATTTAATTATTAAAATTCTCAATTTACATAATGTATCAAATAAGATTTAATTATGTACTTTGAAATTTAAAACAACAGAGTTTTTATTCAAAAAACGAAACAAAAATAAAAGTAAATTCAATCGGAAAAAAAGAGAAACAAATAAATAGATATTAAAATGATTAACTGTTAATTTTATCGCTACAAATTATTTAATAGTTATTAGTTAGTAACTATACTACAAAACGTTAATACAATATTAGTAGGAGGACTATATGGGAGCAAGTGAAATAAGGTTTTCTTTAAACTGGTCTATTTCAAAGAAAAGTCAACACTGTTTTTGTATTGATTAACTGTGATTAACATTCTATTAATTGGCTCAAATTTACAAAAGTTAGTTCTATGGAAAGATAGATTAAAAAGATTTTCTATACGAAAGCGTGTACTGTTGTTAATGTACGAGTTAATTTTATCTTTTATAATTTTGTGATCAATTTCACGATTTTATACTCGAAATATCCGCAACAACTCTTCTTGATGGCAACATATTCATTTAAAGAAGCTTAAGGCGATTTATTGCGGATATTATTGACATACCAATTCAATATATCTTGAAATTCTGAGTTGAGAAATCGTTAAAATGTTTTAATTTTTGAATTTCCCATAACTAACTATAGCTTTTAATTACAAGATTATACTGATAATAATTGTTCTATATAGACTGTTTTGATAGACTATTAACTATAAGTAAACTATTTTTAATTGACACTTTAATGATGAGTTGAAGAAATATTTTATTAGTCTGCATAATAAATTAGAAGTTTAATCTTAGTGTAATATTTTGGTTTAAATAATTTGTCCAAGTTGTGCATATTTAACTAATTTTTAACCAACTGCATAAAATTTCATTTATTGAATTTAACGGCATAGAAATTTCAATTACTGTAAATGTATTGCTTATGAAGAAATTTCAATTAATTGGCTTCACATTATCCATGCTTTAAATCAGTTTTGTATGTATATTTAGTTATTGTGCAATTTTTCTGAAGTCAATTGTAGTTATATTAAAGAAGAAGACATTTTCATGTTGGAAGTAACTATGATGGCTTATCACAATGAGCCCATTTGTGGCTGCGGTGATGTAGGGACTGGATCACTCTAGGAAAAATTAAATCTAATCTAAATCTAAACTACGATGATTCAAAATATTGTGAAAAAAATATAATTTAAATTAATATGAACTAATTTGCAAAAATACAGGTAAAATATGTAACTGTTAAGGATTAGAATCTATAAAAAAGAAAAATGGATTAAATAAATATTGTTAGTCACAAGCACTGATGAAGGAAGTATGTTCTTCCAAAATATCGATATTTGCAATCAAAAATTAAAATAATTATTAGGGAATAGAAACCTGGCCACAATTGAATTAACTATTTAAAAAGTATAAGTAAAAATAAACGGGAATAATTTGAGCCAAAAAATTTAGACAAATTAGGGAAAAACATTTGTAATCTTGCCTTTCTGTCTTATTTTTGAAATTAAAGAATTTTTGTATAGATTCATTCTTGTGACATATTTCTGATAAGAACGATGAAAATTAAATAATATCATACTTACTGCAGTATTGAGTGTTTAGAAAATTAATTTATTTTAAATAAAATGATTGTGAATACTGATATGATCACAAATAATTCACAATAATTCTTCAACTTTTTTTTTTATTTTTAAATAATTCTTTTTCAGATGTTACTCAGAAAAGGGATAAATACAAAACATTTTTTCTTTAAACAAAATTATAATACATGTTTTTAGTATTTTGTTATCAAAATGTGTATAAATGTTTTATAAACAGACTTTATGTATGTTAATTGTACTTCATCTAAATTTCATTTTATTTATTTACTTATTTCATTTATGTAAATTTAAGTACTTGTTGTAGACCCAGATCCATCAGTGATTTGCAAAAGGCAAACAATGTCTAGGCTAAATATATTTTGAGAGCAACAAAACTAAGTATACTAGAGTTATTAGATTTGTGATCCCAGGAATATTATTGTTTTGCTTAATTTAATCTAACCTAGATATACCTATATATAACTGCTTTTATTTGCTGTAACAATTGGATTTTTGCGGTTAATCTAAAATCATTATTTCGTTAACGGATTTGCTTAGGTTTCATTTGAATCCTTTGAAATAAATAGGAAAATCGTATAGTTCTACTTCACTCGTATAAAGTAGTTTCCATTCGCACTTATCGTTGAAGCCTGAATGACGAATAACTATTTTCTAGCGGTTACTATATTTGCAGGTATAACGATTACTTGATTGGGAATATAATAGTTAAAAATTTATACAAGCAATTTACATATTTTTCATTCATAATTTGTTATGTTATAAATTGATTCAGTAACAAATAATACTTCATCTGGATAATGTAGTATGAAATATGTCTAGCTAATTATAATTTTACTAGAGACCCCTATTTATTAACTATATAATTCAAGTAAAACCAAATTTAACGGAATGGTTTGAAAAAAGAAAATACTTCTTAATTACCAGCTTTTCTTAATTGCTACCTTTTCCCTATATTAAATCAATTTAAATTAGTTTTTTTAGAAACTATTTTTCAACTGTGAGGTCCGCCGCTAACTTCTACTAATCAGATCTTATTTTTAATAATAATAATAATAATGTTGCATTACGCAAAATAAAAAACTTTTGGAATTTATTGAAAAATTATTGGAATTTAATTCACACATTGGCAAAACAAAAAACTATGAATAAAAAAAAAACAACAACTTACTACGCTACACATTACAATATGACATTGTCTATACCTATGGACCTACCTACATTTAATGATGAAAGTAAAACTCATATGCTACCTATGCTATGCACTTTCTTGAAATTTGTATAAATAGGATGGTGTACTGGTGTAGGTGTTGTCGTGGTGTGGTGATTTATTTTTGGTGAATAGATTGAATAATTTTGAGGTGAAATGTTGACACATAACTCTATTATATATCTATCTCTATTCTTACTATACTTGAGTATTCTGACATATAGTAATTTACAAAAAAACGTAAAACAAATTTTACAGTGTTATAATGAGTGCTTAATTATTATTATTTATTTAATATGGCTTTAATTCCATTATGCTATTGTATTTACACCTATGACTCATAATTTACTTAGAATAACCTGAAGTTTTCTATTTATAATATGATTTAATATAAATTATTTATAATAGTAGTTTTTGTTAGCTCAGATAGAACTTACGAAAGAGTAAAGTGTCAAACTGTATTAACTTTTTGACATTTATGATCACTATATAACTACTCTGACAGATCATCAAAAGTAAAATCACGTTTGAACAATGTTATCATTTTTATTCAAATTATTTCTCAAAATTGTAAAAAATGTAATGTTCAGAATGTGCTTTGTCAAAAACATCTGCGGTGCCCATAATATGCTAGAAATCATTTTTAAATATTAATGTCATGTACTGATCTTTCGAATAAGTAAAAAATATTATTGTCTACCAAAGTTTATCCAAACCGATAATCTATATAAGTACATATACCTGCATATTATGATCATTCATTAAATATAAATTTTATTTTAAAGCTGACTTCAACGGATTAAATTTTAGTATATTTAAAGTATGATTTAATAATTTTGTGGGGATATAAATATAAATTTTATAAAAAAACAAATAGATTATAACTCCAAAAAATATTTTATTTCATCTAAGATTATTCTTTTTTCAATAAAAAATGATTTCTATCGTTCTCAAGTTAATTAAGTTTTAAAACTTGAATTAAGTTTTTATATTAATTAAATATATGTATATATATTATACATATATATACAATCTTTTATATAATATCTTATCTATATAAAATAATTTTTTATTTATATTGTAGGTGTAAAATATTGCGATTACTTGCCAAATTTAACAGTTAATTTTGTGCTAATATAACTAATTAAAAATATAAATTTTGTCGTAAAATGAATTGCAAATTTTTAATTTTAAAAATATAAGAATTTCTTCTAAAAATAAAATATAAACAAATAAAATAAAACAAAAAAATAAACAAAAAAAAAATTTAGAAATTTATAATGTTTGTTGCATTTGATAAGTCTAAATTAAATTTTTTCAAACCAGCTAATTTTCAATTTGTAAACTTAATAATTAAATTTGTACGGGTAAATAGGCTGAGATATATGTATCGGTTCTTTATATCATCATATTCAGGGGAGTAGATAGTTTTAAAAATTAAAATTTTTCTTAAGTGGTTTTGAAAAGTTGTTATTAATGTTCGTTCTCTATCTGCATTTTGTCTGGATTGAAATTTATATACTTAGGTACTTTGTTCGAAACATATTTTGGACTTTTAAATTAAAGATTTAAAATTTTAAAAACCCCGGATGTATAAATTTTAAAAAATCTAATAGAAATTTAAAATTTTGGTAGACTAGCTTACCCTTTACCGAAATCACCTCCCTCAACATTAAATTTTGGTAGATTTCTACCCGAATAAGCATGCATAATGAGATTAATTTATCTGTCATAATTTATCTGTCTACCATCATCTGTCATTCAACTTTTTTTCAACTTGTCTTCCTTCCTTCCTCCAGATTCGGGTTGTTACAATGCAATCATTTTAGGTATTTGAATAAATTATTACTACTTAAGCTGTGGTTATAAAGAAAGACTTGGGGGGGGGGGGGGGGGGGTTGTTAACAGGAATCAATATTTTTGCTCCCTTAAAGCATTATCTTATCCCACAAAAAAATGGTGGGATTTTAGCCATTTCAATTTTCTTATGTCATCTGGTCTGTTTAAGTGCTAGATCGCCCTCTTTAAATTGCTATGTTGAATGAATATATTTTCGTGTTCTATAGCATAATTTGTATTAATATCAGTAATGATTTCTATTTTCATATCTCTATCGATATTTTCATTTTAATCATAGCGAAATATGTTCGTAATTACAACACCAAAGCTGGCTGCGATGTGTTTAGATAGACTTAATTATACTATTGTTTTTTATAGTTATTAATCAATACATATCTCTTGATTTTTGTCGATTTGTATTGCATTTTGCTTAAAGTGATGCTTTCAATTAAGGCGCGAATCAATGACCAATCTAAGAAATTTCAATGTTTCTACTTTGGCGACTTCTACATTATTTATATATGCCATCAGTATTGTTTTACACTTTAGTACGTAAGTAAATTGTATTAATTTTTCTACGATGGGTTTGATTCAGTTTTGTGTCCATTTACTTATTTTGTCTAGCCCTTTTTAGAGTTGTGCTTGTTTTATGTTTGACTCTTCGATATGCTTTCTATCGATAGTTTTTGCAGACGATATGGCGCTTATAGCCACCCATAAGCGCCGTATCTTTAGCAAATGCTATCATATTGATCTGCTATGTTGTTGCGATATCTGCAGTATATAGTAAGTATAAGATGGATTCAAAGACGATAAATAATTAAATTCAGTATTAGGTGACATTTTAGATCACATATAAAAAAGTACGTTATGCTTTTCAGTTTTTATATAGATTGTTAAATTATTTAAAAAAAATCTCATCGTTTGTGATGGTATTTCTTTACTCAATAAAATATGTTTCTTTAATTTCTTTATTTGTTAATTCCAACGGTATGTTCTGTCGTCCTACTTAGTCTCTATGAACTGAATTATATAAGTATATATCTACCCCTATAATGGCTCTGTTAATTGTTCTTTTTTCATTTTTACCATTTTCTAATCTTCTTGCTTTAAAGGTTTTTTTCGAAGTATTTGCTCTCGAATAATATGAATTTACATCCCGGTTGAGACAAATTGAGTTTTACTAAGCGATAGTAATCAAATCACTTATTTGTTGAAAATTTAATGTTTTATTAAAAAATTCCTATGCTTCCAAGAAGAGTATAGAAAAAACAAAATCTCATTTCTTCTGGTATTACAGTACTGCTCGGAACGCATTGTGGTATTTGAACTAAATTCTACTGCAAGTTACTTCGTTTACATGGACATAAACCGGTGATATATTATTGCTGTCCACAATTCTGACCCACCATCAAGTTTATTTAAAAAACCAAAGATTTTATAAATCTGGGAATTTTAAATTTGCGTACTCGTATTGAAAATAAACAAACACGTAAAATACCGCTTTCAAAAAATTGTGTCTGGTTCCGATACTTGCCATACAACTCCTAACCCCCCATAAAGTTTATACAGACCTGAAATTTTGTACTCTACTGTTCTATCAAAAATATATAAAAATATCTCGTTTATTACCGTTTTTGAAAATTGTGACTGGCTTGGTAGCTGTCAAATAACTCCTAGCACAGATCAAAAATATTTCAAAAATCAAAGGTGTTACAAACTTGAAAATTTGTATTCGAGCTCTAAGTTAAGGAAGTGTTAAGCAATGTAATTCACTTCAATATTTTAATTGGAAAGGGGTATATTTTATTTCACGGATACCATACTCAACAACGTTTAGGGACAATTTATTGAGCACTGCTTTGTGGCTATAAAATCTTTTTTACAGAATTGATAAATTTTTTAAGTTTGATTTTTTTTTAAATATTTTCTTCAATATTTTTTTTAAATATTGGAACTAATAATATCTAGAACAAATGATTATATAATAGGTCTGAATGAGCTTTGGCCTTCATCACAATACTTTTCCAAAAGGGTCGATCTTGAGCCACTTGTCTCCAATTCGGGATTTGTAGGGCTTGAAGATCATTTTGAACATTGCCTTCCCATCTTTACTTTGGTCTTCCCCTACCACGATTACTCTCGGGCTCCACCATTTTCTGTTTTTGAGTTACATGCATTCTAATTACGTGGCCTTCTTAGGCCTTGAACCTTTGCAAACCAAAAACAATACAATATCTTAATTCTATATTATATTATTAATTTAACTGTTTGTCTTTCTAATTATTATATTCTCCATTCTCCGAAACGATTTATCGGTTACCGGTTTTACCAGTAATCAGTATTGCACTCTCTATACCCAACCCTTTTATATTTAAAAGACAGAAAATGAGAAAATAATTTTTATAATGAATTATAGAGCTTTTAAGAATCTGCACTTAAATTATTTGAATATTAGTAGCACTGATAGGGATGACGATAACATTATTACTGTTTATAATAGAAGTTGATTAAAGGCATTAAACAATTTCTTAACTCTAAGTTAAGCAATCTGGGATAGTATTAACGAAAAACTTGAAACTGTTAGTGAATAAATTTCTATTCCTTACTTGATTCAGAGAGTGATCGAATAAGTTAATGACCGAATAATCGGTAATGCAGTATTCAAATATCAACTGCAATGTAGTATGTTTCATAAAATGTTTCCCAAAATGTTCAAATTTTCTCAGACAACCCCGAGTGATCAACGGTGTTAGTGATCATTTAAAATCTAATTAATATATACGTATGAAAAAGCGCAAGTGAGTACAATTCGAACGTTTTGAGATCCTGGTTTATAAATAGATATCAAAATTGCTGATATAGTTTGTCTATTATTTAGAACTGATTCGGTATTTTTATAAATTTGATTTATTTTTAATTTTTATTTAATTTTTTAATATTGTTAATTTTTTTTACTAATTTAATTGAAAATTAAAAAATCCGGTTTTTCTTCACAATACCTACTACACATGCGATACAGAATTAATGAAAGCAAATAATATTAAATGTGTTAATAAATTTAGAACTTTTAACTGAAACTAATTTTATTTTTATTTTTTTGTTAAATTTAATTAAGCTTTAAAAACATTAAAATTTATCATGTTCTTTGTTTTTCTTTTTTTTATGAAAATTACTGATTACGTAATAGAAAAAGAAAACAAAAAACATGAAATTATTCTGTCAAACTAAAAAAAAAAAAAAATTAAACTAATACAAATTTTGTGTGTTTTGTTTAGGGGTACAAGACAATACATGAAACCAATTCCTCATTAAAATAAGCTTTTCTTTTCAAATTTTTTTGTTTATAACTACCCATATCTATATTTATATATATGTATATATATGTTTAAATGTTTTAGATATAAAGCGTCATAATCCATTTTTGGATGTTATTAAACGGTCAATGAGCTCTCTTAAATTACAAAGCAATAAAAATTAAATCTGCAGATATTTTATTTTATAAACTAAACACTCTGGTTTTTATTTAGATTGGTTTTGAAATCTTTCTTTATTTATTTACCAATAATGAAATTGGCATCAAAATTAAAAAAATAAAATATTCCCTCTTGGCGATATTTTGTATGTGGGAGTAGCTCTAATATTTTTTAAGAATGTCATAGAATATAAATAATTTGAATTGAAGTTCAAGTTATAATTAGAAAAAATATAATAAATCTTACACCATTTACGGCCGGTGGGGTACGGCTTATATTCGACTTAGAGATTTTTAAAAATTTTATTTTAAGTTTTAAAAGCTCTGGTAGCTTTTTTTTTTTTGTTTATGTTCTTGACAGTAACTTAGGTTAAATTAGCTTTTCCTGCTAAATTAAGTACGGTACAGCAAGTTTATACTACAATATCTACAATATTTCGAGCATTTATTTATCAAATTACTGGTTTATCTACTTATTAAATGTGGAAAATGTCCTTCTTGAATAGAATAGCCCCGTTTTATTTAATTTGTTACCAGATTATACTCTCAATTATTTTTTCTCATCTATTTTATCCCAATGACAAAGGGAACTGGATCAGGTCGAAAAAGTCATAAAGCATTTTTTTTGATTCATCGGGAATCGAACTTGGAACCTTTCGACTGAAATGGAAATTCGCTATACTGCGCCACCCATAATCTTCATTTCTGTTCTTAACAGTTCACAGGCTTAAACTTTCTTAGGTAAAATTATTCTCAAATGAATATGTTAGCTGCACCCTGACTTGTTAAATAAATTTTAATATTATCCTGAAAAGCATTGGAAGTCTACTTCTTCGTTAAAGGGAGTATACTTATCACTTACATGATTTTATGGAAGATAGATCTACAAAAACAAACTTATCTATCTTTCTCCATTCAGTCTTCAGTTCTGTTGAGCCTGCAAGTTGAAATAATTTTTACTGACATTTCCAAAGCTTTTGATAAAGTGAATCACTTTAAACTTTTATCTAAAATTGAAGAATTGGTATTTATGGCACATTGTTCAAATTTGAAATACTAAATATAATTCATTTCTAGCAACGTCGGGATTTCCCCAAGGAACATACATGGATCGCTTGCTATTTTTGTTATTTATGAATGATTGGGATTTGTATATTGATAACTCTATCTTGTTATTTGTTGATGATACGAAATTGTTTGCTATCATTTTAACGTTAGACTGACTGTCGTAGACTTCAAGTTGATCTTGAGAAATTTTATAAATGGTACAAATTTCATTTTAAATATTAATAAATGCAAAGTTATGAGATTTTAGATTTTACACTTTTAATATGGATGTTGTTGATCAAATGAAGGATTTGGTAGTCATTTTATACAATAAACTCAGTTTTAATCCGTTAAATCATTTCGTATGATTGGTTTTATTGATCCTCTTCAATTTATTGATCCATACATGTTTAAGAAGTTATATATTTCATTAGTCAATCCTCGCATAAAATATGCTTCCCCTATCTGGATGCCATCTTATGCTAAACACACAAGAAGAATCGCATCAATTTAGAAAAATGGGATTGGATTTTGACTACCTACGTAAATTTAATTGGCAGGTTCAATTGACTGGCTACATTGCAAAATGTCAACTAATTGGTATTCAAACTCTTGAATCTAGATGTAATATTGTGTCATAGTGAAAATTGTCGAATATTTTCCTTTTAATTTTATTGATATGCTTATCATACAGATACGCGCATGTCGTCTACTACTTGCAGACTTCTTCAGTGTTTTGTACTCGACTCGATTATGTCAATAATGTTTTTATGATATTGTTTCAGCTAGAATAAATTTCTCATCTATATTTTAAATTTGTAAATGCGCAGATCGTAAATTTTTATATCTCAAATCTCATAGAACCAATTATGGCCTTTCTGAGCCTATAGATAACTCTCAATGTGTATTTAATGTTGGGCCTATTCGTTCGTGATGGGTTTTGATTATTGTACACAATTCTTCAAGAAAAAGTCAGTTATGTCATCAACGAATTTTTTTAGCCCATTGTATTTTTAGTTATTGGCTTTAGTTTAAACTGAAATACAGAAGGTACATATATTCCCAGTAGATTGAGTAGATTGAATAGATTACTTATTCTAATTAATATTTATATTTAAATTACAGAAAATATATTGCATGCACTTTAATTGTAAAGCAATATCTGTAAGGATTAATATCCCAGTAGATGAATAAATAAATAGATTATATACCAAATACATTCATTTTTCTAATCTATACATTTGAATACTTCTGAATTCAGTTGCTATAATCTAGCATCATTTTTCAATTAGTCGTATCTATTACCTAAAATTTGGAAGATGCAAGAATTAAAAAACAAAAATATTAATTTTATTTTAAACTGATCTTGAGATCAGTTTTTTGAAGGTCAATTTAATATTTTTAATACATATGTCATACCACTCATCACATATCGTTTTCATATTAGATAAACTGAGCTATTTTGAATTTTTCCAATATTTTATATTATATGACCGAGCTATATTTTATAATCAATATATAAAAAATAAGTATAAGTATTAAATAATGTATATTAGATAATGGCGTCTATTATTGAAAACCACATTAAATTGTGGTGAGAAAATTCATTAGTAATCAACATTGTTATAATAAATATTGAAAAAATAGCAGCGGTAGAAACACTTAATGCAACATTTTAGTAAAAAATTTGGAAAACAAAAAATTTATTATAATAAAATTAATTTATTTGAAGAAAAGCAAGAAATTTAAAGTCAATTTGCAAATCGATTGAAAGAAAATGATTAAACTATTTCTGCACAGTTGTAAAAGGCCTGGAAATGTAATATACCCATATATATATTTCAACAAAGCAATGCTTGCTTAATAATCCTGCACATTATTTTAATCATACTCAAGATAGACTGAATTAATAAACTGTGTGAGCTTGGTAAGAACTATACATTCAGCTGGTTGAGACATTTTTATGTTTTATAGGTGATATCTGTAAGACATCTATTACAGATATTTCAAAATTTGTTATACGAATTAGTATCAATTTCATCGCAGAATAGGTAATTGATCTAGTTGTTTACAAAATGGGTATGGATTTATACCATGAAATTAAAATCCAAAATTTAGAATAAGAAAATCCCATCATATAGATTCAAAATCTCAAAAACAATATACTAGTCCTATATACTAAAACAAAAAGGTTTCAGTGGCTAGAGTTGACCTTGTATAATGGCAGGGATATATATAATTATTGGATATCACTTCATTTCAAGGTACACAGCCTTTGTGGGCAAAACTATGTATAATTACCACCTTTGGTACACACCTTTGTGTCCACTTTTAATATATTGTAATGCCAATATTATGATCAAAGAGGTTGTGTACCAAGCGCAGTGCTAAAGTTTAATATTGGTTAATGATATAAATACTTCTTCTTGTTTTGTTGCATATCCATAATTGGATTGTCAGTGGTCACATGATATTGACACCGATGTCCTGATAGATATTTCGATCCGGTGCTGAATGGATTAAATCGCCAATGTTTCTGATACCTATGCAGTTTCTAGTGTTACAAAACAATGTTAATTGCTTTCTTCCAATACCTCTTTTGCCTTTAATTTTTCTTTGAATTATTAACTGAAGTAGCTCGTATTTATTTCCACTCATAATATGCCCTAAGTAGTAGGTTTGTTTTTGTTTCTTTGGCCTTAGAATTAATTCTTTTTCTGTGTTTGTTCTAGGTAGAACTTCTTCGTTTTTAATGTGATCGTCCACGATATTTTTTAGCATTTTTCGGTAGGTCCATATTTTGAAAGCTTCGGGTTTGTTGAGTTCTTTTACTTTTAAGGTCCATGTTTCTACACCATATAGAAGTATAAACCAAACATAGCATTTAACGAATCGTAAGCGAAAGCATCACAACAGCAACAAACTTTTTTATTTTTAAGAAATGTAGATATTTTAATTCGGCATCTATAATTACCGTGTAACCAGCATCCGAATTATTTTTATATGGAAAAATACAAATACATCGGTACTTATTTTTTCGCCACTTGTTTTGAACCTTCAGTACACCATACCGAAACTTCTGTGGTCGATAAGATTACGTTCAAAGAAATTCTTTAGAAACTCCAGAAAATCAAAGAGCTAGTGCCCATAGTCAAATTTCGTAGCTTATTACGGTAATGTATTTTGAAATCAAAGCAACAACGTGTTTCAAATAAATCCGGCAAAGTAAAATCACAACAAAAGAAAGGCGCACGGGCGTAATAAAAATACAGTTGTCATGGTTGCAGTGATCATATAACGCGGTGAGTTAGTATACACAGAAAATAACAATACGTCAATATGAATGACAAATATTTGATAAAAAAAAATTCAAAAGTGGTCGCCAACATCAAAATTGGGGATAATTGAAGGAAAAAAAGGTAGTATAACGGTATTTCAGCTAAAGTAGTAAAACTAAAATACCGATATTCATCCCGTTCTATATTTTTTCTGTTTAGTATGAAAGGCAAATAGTATAGAACACAACAGATGTTCCGTAAAATTGTAAATACAGACTTTTTGTTTTTTTGAACAAGAAATAATTAAGGGGAAATAGTTAGTGATGGTTTTTGAAAGTGTAAAATCTATTCGGTCACAAAGTATTGGTTGTGAAAAAGCTTTTCAACAGTTGGGATGTTGTGTACGAAAATAAGGTTACGTTTGATTGACATAACCCTAGGCATTATATATTTTTTAAACGCTTATTTCATCAAAAATTAGTAAAATAAGATTTTTGGCAATAAAATACGATTAAAAATTAATTTAATGAATTCAATGTCAATATTGTTTTACTGAATATATTGTTTTATTTAATTAACTTTATATTTGTAACAAAGGTTTGTATACGTATAGCTCTTCCTATTATTGTATTTCGTTTTTATTTTAATACCGGTATTATACCGCTATAGTGGAAAAAACAATACCGCAATATCGGTATATGTATTTAAAAATCCGGTATTTGTGCAAATCCTAGTTGCATTGCATTACATTAAGTTAAGTGCAAGAAATGTCCCAACCAAATATAATTACTTGTTATCAAATATTTCTATTTTTAATTTTACAATTCAATTCCAAATATTTGCCAACAAATAAATCGTTCTTCTTTCGAATATGACCGATTCATTATTGTCAGCACGTTTTCTCAAATTTGTAATACTCACCATTAATTAAATTAATTTTCTTCACTTCTTCTTTAACCACTTAGTTATAATGACGAAGCAAAATCTTTATTTGTATTAGTTATAAATAAAAAAAAAAGGCATTCTACCGGAAAAGGAATAAATTTATGTATTTGTATAGTAAATTATGAAGTCATTCTAGTTAGAAGAAGTTCAAATTTTCAATTTAAATTTATTTCATAGAAAACATTTATGTACATCAAAATGTAATTTATTTTTAAATTTTAAAATAATTTCTATAGATTTTTATATTTTTAGAAATAAATTTTAAGATTAATGACTAAAGTTGAAATAAAATTTATTTTAAATTTAATTTTTTTATTTTGAGCAAATTTTTAGCTACCTTGACTTCTACAATTACAAAAAAATGAAAATTGTGTTTGTAATTAAATTTGTATTATAATTGCTTCCTTAAATAAAATATCTAAAGTAATTTTATAGAAAGTGATGAATTTTAAAAAATTCTAAATTTTTTAATTTAAATTTTTTTTTTATGTAGGTAGCTAGTACCTAGTTTTTAGATTGAAATCGAAGAAATGCCGTTCCGGATATGAATAAGAGATTAATTGGTTGTATATTTGATATCATCTTCAATCTATATTTTCTACATTTGTAGTTGAATCACATTATAAATATCTATCAAGTTCCCAGGTTATTATAGGAAAACGTTCGAAGCACTCAACTCACATTACTAATAATTTTCGTACAAAATTTTTATTTAAATTTTTAAAGTCTAAATTTTTGAATTGGTCAACCGATTGAATTTAACCGATCTAATTTTGAATACATTATATTATAATTGTGGTGTTAAAACATATAATCTGCATTCCAAATCCCAGAGTTAAATTATATTTAATTAATAAAATATAATTAATCACGCTGGATGGCTTAGTGTAGAACACCTGCCTTACAACCGAAAGGCCCCAGAGGTTCGATTCCCGCTGAAAAAAAAGAAAACACCATCTGTTTCGACAAATGAGCAAGAGGATCATATTTGTACAACAATGCTCTGAAAACATCTTGCCAAAATTAGATCCACTTTAACAACAACCATGTTACTTGATTCAGTAAAACTGTTAGTGATTCAAATAAATATTTCTAATAAATTTATTCCAATGATAGTTATGAGAGCTTTCAAGAGAGTTCCGTACAATGGTGAAAGTGATTCAAGTTGGATGGCAAGCGAAATATTCTACGAATATATGGTCAACAAATTTTACAACTGGTTAAAAAATAAAAATGTTGAATTTCCTGTCATCGTTTTTCTTGATGGTCATTGCTATATGATTTTTTGCTAGAATATTGTGGGCTAAAATACTGATAGCATTTTCAGATTTCCCTTTTAAATGTATGTTCCGCTTCAGGAGCAATATGAATTGTTCCGTTTTAAAGACAGAAAATAAATTAATTGTTCCGAATTATGTACATGTATATTTTAGTTTAAAACGCCCATATTTCGTAATTAACGTACTTTGATAGAATAATTCTTTCAAACTTAGATTCATCAAGACTCCAAACCCTTAATAAAATATTATCGTACCGCTTTTGGGACATTTACCTTAACGAACGTTATTGCTGCAAATTTTTAACCAAAACAAAAACTAAACTTTTAAAATAAAATTTCAAACTCTGATCTTTTGGACATTTTTGTTAAATTATGAATCCTATAGTAGTAACATCAAAATAGGTTGGAAGAAATATTATGTTGACGGGAATACTTATGCGACGCACTTTGAGTTGAATGAGCATGTAAACGAGCCAATTTGTCGTATATTGGCAAACTTAAATCTTCTTCTTCTGATGTTACTAGTCCACTACTGGATGTTAAACGAACACTCAACTCATCACTGTAAGCTTGTTATGATGTTCGCAACTACATTTTGCGTTGTTTACATTTTGCGCTGTGAGCCAGTTCTCCTACCGGTTCTGATACCTGTCCAATTTCGAATGTTTCCAAGCGGTGACATTTGTTTTCTTCTGATATTTCTCTTGTCTTCAATCTTGCCTTGTATAATCAATTGAAATAGTTAGTACTTGGGGACTCGTATCCTGTCACGTTTGACATTTAGAAGTAGTTATCTGTTTAATTTCAATCTTCTAAGAACTTCTAAGTTCGTGACTCTGTCGATGTAAAAATTTTAGATTTCTACGATAACATCACATTTCTAAAGCTTATAATAATTTGTTTACTGCCAGCCACGTCCATGTTTCTACTCAAGAGTACAGACTATAGAGATATAAGATTTTAAGTACCGTAATCTAATTTGATAGTTATTTCTCGGTTCGACATAGTACATTTTTATATTTTACAAAAGAGGTTCTTTACCATTTCGATTCTACATTTTACTTCCTTCTCTGACGTTTAGCTTTCATCGAGATAACAACCCACATATTTAAAGCTGGAAACTCGTTCGATGACCTAATTATTGATTCTGTTGACAACATTATTCGCGTTC
Organism: Argyra leucocephala; assembly: GCA_963942445.1. Lineage (NCBI taxonomy): Eukaryota > Metazoa > Arthropoda > Insecta > Diptera > Dolichopodidae > Argyra > Argyra leucocephala. Next base: position 39,259,152 of record OZ012680.1, read on the forward strand.
GCGTTGTTTTTTTTACTGAGTGTCATAAACTTTGTTTTTTGAATGTTCATGTACAGACCAGAATAATTGCTTGAACGCAAAATGAATTCATTGACTTTAAGGATATTGCAAATCATCCAAGTTGTCAGCTATTATATTCGATACGCGGATATTGTTGAATCAAAATAGCTGTATCGGATCGAATATTTGTTAATTTAGATTCCGTTTAATTTAATTCCTTTGTCTATTAAAAGAAAATCTTCAAAATTGGTTGTTCGAAATCTTCCTTTTCAAAATGTCGTCCCATTAAGATCTTGTTTTTTTTAAAACTTTATAAAAACTCTGGAAAAAGAGATTTTGTGTCCAACAGAGGCTACGCATAAAAATAATTGGAACACTTTCCCTATTTTATAGATATCTCGTAGGTTTAGGCACTTGTTCAGACGAAATTAAAACCCTAATGCCACCTCTCAAATATTTCCACCGAAGAACAAGAGAAGCATCAAGTGCCAACCCCTATTTAGTGCAAATTTCAAGGTGACTCAAAACCGACTATGGGAATTCGTTTGTAGTCAAATTTTCCCGAATGTGAACCATATTCAAACAAACGTGTTTGCCCAATGCAAAAATATACCTAAGTACAATCTACAAAAGTTCAAGAGTAATATTAATAAATTTATTCAAAATGTCCCTACTGATCAAAGGGATATTTTTCTTTCCACAATCCTCAATTTGTCCAAGCTATACATCCGTGTATCCTAGTGTTTGGCTTAACTTAGAAAAAACAAATTAAAGCAAGTATTCTGCAATTAAAACAATATTTGAAAAATCGAGATTTTGAAAAGCAATATTTTAAGAGAAGAGATTTTGTCATGCTCGCTTTCAAAACTCTTACTCAGGGAGGTGTGGCTGTGTCATGGGTCACAAAGACAATTGAAAACGTTTTAGTGAGATGCAGGGTTTGCAATAACGTTAATAGAGGGACATGTATAATAAATGATTTTGAAAAGTTAATACAAATTAACTAAAAAAAATTCACATTATTGTTTTTTACAACAACGTTCGTTCCCCCCACGAAATGTTGCTGAAATCTGTAGAAATATTTACGTTTACATGACTAATATTAAATATATTATGGCTAAATAGCTAAATAATTATCTAAGGTATATTATTTTAATCTTAGAGAGAACGGTATCTACTCCTTGAAAAGGCTCAAAAATCCTAAACACGTGAGAGACGTTAACTTTATTACTTTTACCCCATCAGTTAACCCATCCCATAGGAAGATGATAGTCAAGTCATATTGCACTTAGTATAAATTTTTGTATATCAAAAGTCTAGCATATGATTTGCGTAAAAAATCGAAAGTGTTACTACCGTGTTGTCACATGAAAAACTGTGGATAGGATTCGAAGTAGAAGGTATGGGAAATGTAGATATATATACCTAATAGCTTTTACTTACTATGCTTATCATTTAAAATAATAATACATATAAAAAATTTTATCGAATACATTTGAAATTAATTTTATTTTTAAGGACTGATAGCTATTTGGTAATTATTATTTTAATTGATATTTATAGTATAGTCAATAATATTTTTTATAAAATCATCGATATCACAAAATCAATTTTCATGTTTTCTTTGACATACTTACATCTTATATTGTACATATATTATATTTAATATTTTTATGATTATAATTTATTAAATTGTTTTTTAATAACTTGTTCAATAATTGTAATTTATGTATATAATATTTATATGTACAATACATACGTGACATGCCGTTCTAATATTTATATCTATTAGCATAATGCTACTTTAGTTACTAAACATTTTAGCTATAAAAATTTTTTAGTGTTAATTTATCCAAATTTATTTTTAAATCGTGTTAAAAATCGAAATGTATACTAAATACTAATAAATAAATGCTATATTTTAAATTTTTATTAAATTATTATTTTTCTAAAGACCATTCCTGTTCTATAATTAGAATAGTTAAGTTAAGTATTTAAAAAATAAAAATTACTATATTTTGTAAAATCTACAGAGATTTTGAATTTTTGTTGAATTTTTTAGTCTTACAAAACAAAATAATGACAGTTTTACTATTTTTTTGTTGGTTTTAGTAAGGATTGTAAGTAATTTTTTTTTTATTAGTAACAGTTACTGTGGCAACGGAACATTATAAGAACTTTGAGGTTAATAATATATAGTAATTATAAGTATAACTAGCTTTAATGAGACCTAATCGTTAAGAGCGTAGAAAAATAATACAATGCAACGTAGTGGATGAAAATCCAAAGACAAATTAAATTTAGAAAAACTAAAAAATAATCATAGCCGACTAATTAACTATAAATTAAAAAAAAAAATAATAATTTCAAAAAATTAGAGTACAACTAGCTATTTCGAATTCCTATGCTCTCAAAGGGAATGAAAAAGGGTCAAAATAATCATAAATCACTGAACAAACCATAAAAATTTTCAGAAGTTAAAAAAAATACAGAAATCTTGTCCCTGTATTTTCTATGCTTGATTTATACTTTAGTTATAAATATAAGTATTTCCAAATATACTTGGTATATAAGACAGTTTAGAGAACATTGTGTAGGAGAATTAAATGAATGATATAAAATTTAATTTAAGGGCTGGCTTAATGGTCAAAATAACTTTTTCGTTTTCCATTTTAAATTAAATTTTTGGTTTGGCTCAGCAACCTCCAGAATAGATTTAATAAATTTTTTCAATTTCTTAAATTATGATATTAAAATAGATTAAAGATAAACAAATGAAGAAAGTATTCTTTAAATTAAAAAAATTAGTGCCTAATGCCAATATTTACGATATTGTTCTATTCTGACTCATGTTTATCCCAGACGTTAGATCCAACCACCGGTTACTAATTTTAATAAAGTATATATACAAACAATCGAAAAATTAAAAAAAATATATTAAGTGCATATTGTCCCCAGAAGCCTAACACTGGTAAGCAGCTACTTATTTGAATAAACAAAGGAGAAACAAATGAAGCGGAAAATGCCCACCCCTACACAGTGGAAATCCCAAGATGGCAAAAAAATGGTTATGGGAATTCATTTATAGTCCGAGCGTCGCGAATAAGGAATCACATCCTTCCCGACGTGTTTCCACAATCAAATAATAACAGAACAGCCTGTTATAATCTCCAGAGGTTCAAGTCAAACATAAACCGTTTTTTGCTTACACTACCTGTTAATTTGTACCACACTTTCCTTCTTTGATTGTTTATAAATAGAAGCTTCCGAAAAAAGCTTCTATTTAAAAACAATCAAAGAGTTCTAAAAAAAATGTAAAGCTTGTCCGTTCCCAAACACTGGACCTGGGTACAGTATAAACAAAAACTAAAAGTTTCTTATGATGCTTGTTGCTCTCTTGCTATGCTACAATTCGTCTACCTAAATTTAGATTATTTAATTTCGAAAGTGGATCTGTTCCCTATATAATTGCAGCCGCAAATGAGCTTCTTGTGATTTTCTGTTTTTGTTAGTCCTAATATTAGTTTACCGAGTTCTTAAGGATGCCTGATATTATTAGGATATTCTTCAATGGTATGGGTAGCTCGCCCATTGTTCGGGGAACACTATCCCAAGTGGCGAAGTCTGCTACGAGTGAGCTCATCGCATTTTCAGATGTTCAATAGATTCATACTCTGTTCCCATATTCCTCTACCTAAATTCACTTGTAAATTATTGTACCTGCTTTTAATCTTAATGTTTTACTATATTATTAACTTTACTTCACTAATCGACTAACGTATTATCGTGATTTCAAATAATTTTAAATTACTTGCTACTCATATTTAAAATTGTCTTACAAATTAGTAAAATATTGTCTAGTGACATGGGATAAGTAAATTTAATCACATACGATATTTTATTTAATTTTAGACTCAGTTGCTGGAATATGACTTTTCCTATAAATCTAAAGACATACCTAAATACTATACAACTTCTTTTTGCTATCAATCTACCCAGTACTTTTGTTTCTATATCATCCCATCCTATTCTAAGTTATCCTATTTCAACTCATTGGTACCTAATATACCAATGCTTTGGCTGTTATAAAACCAAAAAAAAGTTCAATTTGAGCTTTTTAATTTTATAATTTTCTGCAGTTTGGCTTTTATTAAGCACTCTTTCATTTTTGGTAAGATAATTTAATATCGTTTGATTTAATCGATTAATATAGAATAAATAATATTGGTTTTAATTTTTCGTTATAGTTTAAAAATAGATTGAATTTAAACTTCTGATTGAATGTAAACGTAAATTCATTTTTAGTTCCGCAGAACTAGAAATGAAACATCAAAATCTAAAATAGAAAATAAAATCCAAATTAAACTGGTTGTTATTTTATTTAACCAGTTTAATTTGGATTTATCTGAATTATTCACTAAATTTATTTAATATTTTTTATTAATAATGGCCTAAATACAATGTTATCCAATATATCAATATTTTGTTCGAAATTACAATCAATGTAAATGGTAGGTGTAGGAAATAAAATTTAAAATGATATTTTTTGTGCAATAAATGTATTACAACAAGTGGATGGGCACAGTATGTGGAATTTAAATCTTTATTTCACAATGAATTTACGCCCCCAAAATAAAATTAAAAATCTAGGCTTTACGCTTTTTCTAGAATAGTTGTGTATTTATAAAAATTGAAATTTTCTAGTCGGTAGCAAAATCGAAGTTATAAGGACTATATTTTGAAATAAAATTATTTCTCCAAAATACATCTATAAAATAAAAATTTATTTTGACCCCGACATCGCCCAATAAAATAAATAAATAAATAGCATTGCAAGCTAAAGAAAGCAAATAAAAAGCGTATAACCCTGATTTTGAAGCAAACTCTGAAATCGTTCATTTCATTCATTCAGACTCTTGAATGATTAAATATGAAACAGCAAATCGTTGTTCAATGGTTTATTGTTCGAGCAAAAGATTGAACTAAAATAAATGTCAACATCTGTTGAGAAATATTAATTATGTACTCTTAGAGTTATAAAAGTATAGTTCAAATATAATGTATTGCTTAACGACACTTAACTTCATTAATTAAAGTTAATACTTTTATACAAACTTTTTTTTGTAGAAATATGCTTCCCTGTCAAACCCAAACAAAAATGCACTTTTACACAACTAAAATTAGCTTCACAAAACTAAAATTAAATACGTTAATACATGTAATACATTTAATATTGAATTTCTTTAAACAAGAGCTGTGGATCAATGGCTTTGAGTTTTAAATCGCAGTATAGAAACTTTTTATCACATCGTAAAATCACCTAATTTGGGTATTAATGGCTGGTTAAATAATTGGATTTAATATTTTTATTTATTAAAATTATCATTAAAATGTGATGTAGAGCCTATAAAATAACAATTCAGAAATCAATTATTAATATCTCAAAATGTATAAAAGCAGGAATTTTGTTTAGTTTTTATAACTCACATATGAATTTAATATTCCGTGACATCGAAAATGCAGTGAAAAAAGATTCGCTGTGGTTTCAATACTGTATCGAAACATTGTTTAGATAACCATTGTAATGTAAAAAAAATACATAGTATAATTTTGACATTTTTGATCATAATTTTGACTGCATTAGCGTTTTGTGTTTAAAACGGCTAATTTATATTTTTTGTGTTTAAAAAAATTGTGTGAATTAAAAACTTAATTTATATATTTTTGTTAATAGCATGTTAAATACTATAATTGATTTGTAAAGTTCATCTTTTGATGATCAAAATAAAAAAAAATTATGAATATGAAATTGTGTTTACTTTCTCACCGAATTATGATGCTTACCTACTGAATTTTATTGACATATTAAATTGTTACCAAAACTTAATAAAAAATAGTTTTTGATGAAAAATGTTAACTAAAAATTACTAAAATTTCCTGAAATATACGTCTTCTGACACTTTTTTTTAATGTCGCTGCATTGAGAAATACCGATTGCAGTAGATTTTGTTAAAAAATGTATACTCAAAATTATTAAAACCAATATTAAACATTTCTGATTTCAAAACCTTGTAAATTTTTTTTTTAAAACCATTTTTGATTCCACTACATTGTAAATTTGACATTTCCATTGAATTTTTCATGTGTAAAATTATTATGTGTAATCAAACTAGGAGTTGTCTACGTAGACCAAAATACTGCAATATCTATAGTGATGAGTTCTAGTAGTAACTATTGGTGAACGACACACTTATTTAAATAAGGTATTCAAGTTTATATTCAATGAAATGAAAAAAGAGTGAAATTTGGAAGTATTTAAATATCAATAGGTTTCAAATGGGTAAAATTCAATTTTTGAATTGATTATTAATTATTATAACATTATTTTATTATTATTCTTGATTAAAAAATTTTTTCAAAAAACATTTTAATTAGTGTGAAGCACTGATGAAGGAAATAAGTCATATTCCGAAATATCGATATTTGCCCAATAAAAATAAATTAGTAATGAAAGGGAATTAGATTTTTAATTAAAAAATTAAATATATCATACTAAAAAATGTGATTATGTAAAATAGTTATTGTTATGCTATTTTGAAGTTATGTAAACTGCTAAAGAAATATATGTTTATCTATCGATCTATTTATCTTTATACCTAATCGATCTAATCATCTAATTAATTACTTTTATTCAATTTAAATATAATATATATGGAAAATTAATGAATTAATTTTCGCAAAATGAGCCATGTACCAATAATATTTTAACAACATATAAATATAAAAACCCACACTTTTCTAAATGATTATGTCAATATTTTGATGACTTTGACATCTTGTAGCACTCCTGTGTAAATTTAACATTTTTATTTGTATAAAAAATTAAAAAATTGCTTTTGATTTCGTCTTACTTTCTGTTTATTTTTCTTTGTTTTTTTTTTTGTTTTAAAATTCTAAAATTGCATTTCAATTTATCTCTTCTGCTTATATTATTTCTTGTCTCATTCTATCTTATTTATTTAATTATGATGCAGTAAAATTTATTTGTTTTCTTTTCAAATATTTATTTTTGTTGATTACATAAAACTAGTACATATACCTACATACATATTATATTATTGTGAAACCTAATGTCACTTTTTTTTATTGTTATTTACTTTTTAGTTTATTTTTTGATAATTTCTTTATTTTGTGTCTATTTAAATAATTGCGATGTGATTTATTTATCACAATTTAAAGAAATTTAATATAATATGTTTTTTTTCATTATTTATAAAAAAACTCGTGACAAGAAGTAATTTAGTGCAATTTTATAATGTAATTATAAAATTTTTTTTATTTTTTAGCTAGATTTTGAATATATATAGGTTTAATTATGAAATTGTAACAATAAAAAATTGTGTCATTTTTATTTTTTTCTAATTTAAAGATAATTTTAAAATTATATTAAAATATTGTAATATTTGTTTTTGAATTGTTGATCATAATTAGAAAACAAAAATTAGGTGGATTTGACAAAATTATAGAAAAATTAATTGATTCGTTCTGACTCATTAAAAAGTTATGAGAACAAAGTCGGATCATTGTGCAAGTATAGTATAGTATATAGTAACGTATAACAATGATATGGGAGCAATGATATGGGGCCTCAGTTTGCAAAATCTATTTGTCAAACTGCCATTTCGCCTAATGTTATTTGGCATAATTTCTTATTTCACAAATTCTAGTTTAGTATTTCAAAAGTTATATGTTTATCTAACAGCACACTTTGTGAGATTTTTCCAAAAATAACTATTTGCCAAACAAATAGAAAGTTAAGAAATATCAATTTTGTCAAAAATAATTAGGCAAATGGAATTGGCTATTTGGAATATGATGCACTGTACTTACATCACTACAATACTTTATTGATCAAAAATCTTACAAAAACATCAAACTAGTTTGTTTTCTTCCTATTACTCTTCTAGGGAGCATATACCTCCATTTTGCTCTGTTGTACGCAGTTATCTTCATTTCCGACCAAGTTCGTCCTTATCTAGTTAGTTCAATAGTCGTAGTTCGACGACAGGTATTTTTGCGTCTGCCAAGCCTTCTTCTACCTCGGAATTTCCATTCTAGGACCATTCTGGTTAGACTCTTTGGTTGTTTTCTTAAAGTGTGGCCCATTCATCTCTATTTTCAATGTTTAATTTGATTCATTATCGATTCTTTACCTGTTAGCTGCCATATGTTTTTATTGGTGATTTTGTTAGGCCAGAATAGTTTGCATATTCTTCTTTGGCATTTGTTTGTTAATATACTAGAAGCTTTTGACTGATGTTTTTTGTAGTCCTCGAAGTATACATAAGTGTTGATTACCCAGACTTTGAATATTCTAATCTTTGTTTTTCTAGTTATTTGGTCATTCTTCCATATTGGGCTTAATTCACCAAAATACAACTCTGACCTTACGAAGTCTGTTATTTAAATCTTCTTCTGTAACTACCTCCGTTTGTTGTTAGAATGCTACCTAGATATGAGAAGCTTTCCACATATTCGACTGTTCGACCATCTATAGTGTTGGTATTTGTATTGGTGTTATTTATTTTTATGACCTTGGTTTTAACTAGACTACATAAAGATACAAAGGCGGTTTTTGAATCTTTCGTATCAAATAAATCATGTGATTTGATTGATACGACATGATTATTTTTAATTCAAATACTACACTTTATTATTACTTTGTATATATACTCTACATATTCAAACATAAAACTATATATTTAAGTTAATAAGAAGACAAATGTAAGAAGTAGAATATTTATTCAACAATTAAAAACTCGTTATTATTACTTTGTTTCTATCATATACAATTAATATAAATGTAAGTAGATAAATATCAATTATTGAATTAATAACAAATAGCTATCTTTAGTTCGGTGTAGTTTGAATTAAATAATTAATTTGATCAATACAGTAAAATTCAGATTGATTCAATCGGTTCTGATTAAGATGAATTTAAATTTTTGAATTTTAGAAATTTTATTAATATGTAAAATTTCAATTCAAAAAATGAAATAAGATTCAAAATGTTGGGAGTTATTAAAAGTGAAATAATTTCAGAATTTATTTGGAAAAATGTTAATTAAACTAATTTCACTGTGAGTTATTTCAAAGAGCCAATTCAATCATATATCATAAGTTCGATGAAATTTAAATTAGACAATCAATTGAGTTAATATCGTATAGTCCTGTCCTTACATGAGAATTATTAATAAATTTTCTTTAAACATAATAAATAAATAAACAAAAAAGAAATAATTAATTGGACTAATATTTAAAAATTTCAACCGATTTAATCATACCTTACATACAATGTAGTTAAGATCAATTAAAACAATCAATTTTTTAGTTTTGGAAAATTTCAATTAAATCTATCAAATTGTAAAATTGATGAAGTTTTAATTAAACAATTAATTGAGTCAATATTAAAAATAGAAACACTGATGGAACTAATAGTTTTAAGGTTCGATGAAATTTTTATCAAAAATATTAATTTGAAGCTCTATTGCTATAAATTAGGTACATTTTGGATTAATTTATTTTGTTTGTTCAACTTCAAAGTTTACATCCATGTTTAAACATTGATTGTTTGAATTATAAATTTTTTACATTATAATAATTTCCAAAAAATAATCAAAAATTTTTTTTTTATGAATGATTCATTGTGTAATAATAAATTTTTCATAAAACAAGAAGAATAAAAATTTGTTTGCATTATAGGTTAGGTTATCTGTAAGGAAGACCTTGCATTTTAAATATTACGCGAATATGTTATCAGGGTTTCATTATAAAATTAAAATTATTATTAAAAGGAAAATAAGAAAAATAAATAAAACTTTGAGCTTGTAAAATAAAGAATACATAATGGTGCAAAAATGCTTATGTAAAATTGTCTATTGTCTATTGTCAATTTTCATTTTTAATTAATCTGTATTGTAAATTATTGAATATAGTGTTATTCTCGCTGAATCAATTTTCTACATTTATATTTGATTTGTTTTTTTTTCTTTTGAACCGCAATTAAGTATAGCATTTGCAGATGACTTAGTGATATATGCAGCTGAAAAAAAAGCCTCACAAACCCAACATATATTACAAAATATGTTCGACGAAGTTTTATCTTATGCTAACTCTTGGAAGTTAAGAGTTAGTTTTAAGAAATGTGAAGTGATATTATTTAGAACAACATTAGATAAAGCAAACCTAGACATAAGAAGGAATTGGAGGAAATTTCATATTCAATTACCGGATAATACCAAACTTACCAACAAAAAAGTAGTAAAATATCTCGGGGTATATTTGCAACACAATCTAAACTACTCGACACATATTAAAAAAAAGGTAACTGACGCTCGTAAAGCATACAGTATAACTCAAAAAGTATTCAATTGTAAGTACATCTCACCAAGAGTAAAAGTCTTAGCTTATCAAAGCATAATCAGACCAGTGTTAACTTATGCATGCCAAATATGGTATAACATTAGTGGATCAACAATGGAAATATATAGAAAGTTTGAAAGAAAATGCCTTAGAGCATGTCTTGGAAAATATAGGAAACCGGAAACAGATTTTTCTCACTACATTAGCAATAAGAAAATATATGATATGGCAAATATTTCAAGAATCGATATTTTTATTATTAATCTCATAAGAAACCATTTTATAAAAGTCCCAAACATTACACAAAATAGTTTAATAGCTCATTCAGTTTATCCTGACTATCAATACATCTCAAATACATTTAAAACTGGATTTATTCCACCGGAAGCTTTTCTTATTCTAGATAAAGAAAATTTTATACAGAGTACAAGTAATAACATACCGATTATATATCACGCCTTCAGAAGAAGTACAAATAGATCTATAAATTTCGCCCCAAATTTAAACCCAATGGAGTCACTAGAGACTTGGAGATATGAAATGTCTACTTCAAAAAAGATATTGAATTTATTCTTAACAAGGATAAATATTGGTGGTTAAAAAATAGATAAATTGGCAGTTTATTGTAAGTACAAATAAAAGCAAAATATAATGAATTGAAAAGTAAATAAAATATTTTATATATATTAATTATTATTGTAAGCCAGTAAGATTGGCTATTTTCAGTAGATTTAGTGTAGGTTTAAGTTAGATTTAGGTTAGATTTAAGTTGTTTTATAAAAAAAAATTAATAAATTACTTTTCGGTTTTTTTAGCCTTTTCCGAAATAGAAATAAAATGTAATATAAAAAGTAAACTCTTTAAAATATTAAAAAAATATAAAAATTAATGTTAAAACACAAAATTATCAAAAGAAAAATTATACCTTAGAGAATCCTATTAAAATGGAGCAGTAAGGGTTAAAATCAAAGCTCGTATATCTTTTTTTTTAAGTTTTTATTATAATAAATGTATACTGTAAACTTAAATGGCTTATAAAATAAAAACAATTAAAAAAAAAAAAAAAATGTTTTTTTTTCTTTATGTATTTTTATTCCTAACTGTTTACTACTTACTTACACAGTTAAAATTAATTAATTGAATCACATGGTGCATGGTGCATGGTGCATGGTGCATGGTGCATGGTGCATGGTGCATGGTGCATGGTGCATGGTGCATGGTGCATGGTGCATGGTGCATGGTGCATGGTGCATGGTGCATGGTGCATGGTGCATGGTGCATGGTGCATGGTGCATGGTACATGGTGCATGGTGCATGGTGCATGGTGCATGGTGTATGGTGAATGGTTCATGGTGCATGGTGCAAAATAGAAGAAACAGAAAAAAACGCAGAAAAATTAAGAAAAAAGAGCTAGGCTACATTTATTTGAAAAATTTAAAAATATAAATTCTAAGCCCAGGATTTAAAAGACAAATGCGATTAAATAAATCAAAATTATGTAGTTACACCACTCTCTTCAGTTGAATCGTCCTAAATTTTTGATTTTATTTAGATAATATACAATAAATTAGCTCTTTTTCACGATATGATATATAGAATGTATTTTTAACGATTTATTTTACGAGATTTATTTAATATTAACAACATTTACAATAACACACGATATTAATAATTGCACAATTATATAGTGGACTTAATTATTGTTGTAGAAAATTCCTCAATACCCTAATCGTTTGGGAAACATGTAATCCAACGAAATTGAAACCACGGTTCCAAATCCCTTGCAAAATAGATTCGTCTTTTCTACTAGACTATAGGTGGCATAAACGACACCAGGCAAAATAGCAACAATAGACTAATCAATTATTACTTTGTGAAATCAATGGTGATTCAAAACTGTATCACAATCTGTCTCAAAATCAAATTATCTGAGCTATGCTGAAGCGTTAGTATAGTAGAAAAAAAAAACATTGTAGCGGTGAGGTGAATATTAACTTTTGAAACATCCTGTACAAATTTACATAATCATCAGTTATTATGATGTGCATTTGCGTATGTATAAAATAATCTATTTGGAGATAAATAAATAAGAATGTATGTATATAAAATTACTGTAAGCAAATAAATAATCGGAAATGTCGTAAAAATTTGCTTATGTGAAATTCTAATAATTAGAATATTTTTAGTTTAGAAGTAAATAACAATGAAATTTAGAAAACCAACCAAAACAAAATTATCTATATATAGATTTACTTTATTATTTTGTAAATAAAAATGCAAAATAAATAAATAAATAAAATTAAACCGTAATAATAATAGTATATTATTTTTTTTTTATTTAATACAAATCAGATCAACCAAATAAATTAAATTGATTTCAGATATTTTTATTATTAGCTGTCAAAATATGAGACAATATGGCAGATTATATTGTACCGGCTAACAAACACTATACCAAATAGTCTATAGTATATAATATTTATTTTTCATTAATATGTTTTATTATAATGATTCATTTTTTGTATTAAAATTTTGTGATTTCAAATAAATCAGAAAAAAAAACAATAGTGACGTAAATTTAAATTTTTGAACAATTTTTTAATAATGTGATCATGATCGTCATCATCAAATCAATTTTTAATATTAAGTGATTGACATCAGTAAGTAATTAAATTTTTTCATGTCATTGACATTTCTGTATTGAAAATATTTCGATTGTGAAATGGCATGGAATGATAATAATTCTTGCATTTCGAGAATTTTGGAACTAAATGTTAAGATCTGAATTTCATTTAGGTTTTAATAGAATCCGACTTTAATTTCAAATCAGATTTCAGATTTTAAGGCCTAGGTATAAGTTTAAGTTAACTTAAATGAATGTTAAATTCATGTACGCTTTCATATAATCAAGTTAACTTAAGTTTCAGTTTCGTTAAAAAATTCACCTTTTGTTCAACTTAAGGTAGTACGATTCCGTTCGTATAAGGTACGTAAAATTACGTTTGAATGAAATGACATTCGATTGATGTATAAAAATCAATATAAATCAAATTCAAAATCGTGTTTCTTCATTCAAAGTGTCAAATCAAATTAAGTTTTACCAGGCGTAACTTAACTTGCCTAGTTGTTTTTAAGTGGCTTTAAGTTTTAACGTAAGTTTAATGAATAGTAATAAGGTTGATGCAACTTATTGTTCTGTATCTTAAAAGGAACACTATATCAAGTGAAAACTCAACCTTAGCTCCTGTTTTAGATGATTTTTTTATATTATACTAACAGATGTACATTGCGAAGGACTCTACGTAAAATAATATCTAAAGAAGAATCATCTGCTTTGTTTTGATGATTCTGGAAATGGTTTGCGAAGATATCCAGAAAAAAATGTGCCGAAATCGATCAAAAAATATACTGAAAAAAATCCAAAGCAATGGATCCAAGCAATCCAAAACTCATAAATTTCTAGAAAAATCCAGAAATTGGTAAAAATACTCAGAAATAATATGTAAAAAGAATAATATAAAAATATATGATTTTATTTTTATAGGTAGGGTTATTTGTCCAAACTACATATTTATTGTACCCCATGTTCTTATCGACTGCAAATAATTGAAGACGGAAAAATTTTGATGAAAAATATTGGCTGTACAAAAATATTGCCAACTAACATTTTTAAATGAACGTCATTTTAATACTTTAACGGTAAATGCGGGTATAGACAACCTCATAAAAATCTATTAAATTCATTGTCGTTTCACCCGCAATAATTTCAAGGAGTGGCCTCTCTTCCCAAAATTCAATTAATATTATTTTTAAAGACCTTGGAAAAAGGATGCATTTCTGTTTTGGTAGCCTAGGTTTCATCATTAGGTATAAAAAAAAATCCGGTAAAAAATTGAGATCAAAAACAGATAATATTTTATTTTTTGTATTCAAGCTACGCACAAATTTCTACTTTTTCGTAAATAAATTAATTAACTCATAAGTCAAAATTTTTGTAAAAGCAGATATTCCTCTCTCTTTTGTAAAATCCAATCAATGCCGCCGGCAGGTAAACGCTGAGATAAAATTTGCTAAATAAGAATATTTTTTTTTTGTTTAAATTTTTGTTATTGCTTAATTTTTAATTTGCGGATTTAGTCTGATGACTAACGAAATATTTCATTTGTAAAGTGTCCAATGCCTGCAAGAAAAGACACTTGATAGTCAAAAGAGATACCGGTAGAGTGTACTCTTTTGAGTGATGATAGAATCAAATTGAATAGACCATTTGTGTTTCTTTTCGGGTGTATCCTTACCAGTCCCTTACTTCATGGGAGGCGATATATGGTTTTTAGACTATTTAATAAATGGCTTCGGAACTGTAGTATTAAACATTTCCTTTGGGAATACTGTTATTTAAAGATAAAAACTTCTAAAATATAAAAAATATAAGTGATAACAAGCGTTTTCTGAATATACTAACTATCATTTGACCATGAATATTATCTTGGCTTAACATTTTTTGCTATAGAATACGAAGTTGCGAATTTGTCAAACAAAATAAAAAATGAGCATCATAAAATACAATGTTGTGTTATATAAGTAAACCGATAGCAGAATACAAACTATTAAATTGTTATCATCTTAAGTTTATTTTCGAACGCTTTTAAATTTTTTTTTATTTTTATTATTTCTTTTTTTATTATTTTGTATTTATAATCATTGCATTATATTACGTTTTTTTTAATACGAATCTAAATTGTTCGAAATCCTATTGCGTGTTACAATTTTCTGATATCGTTTATAATATCATCAAAATTGTGATGTTTAATAAAACTAGTTTTTTATTTTGTCAGAAAATATTGTAGGTAGATATTTTTTTTGACAAATTATACTTATAATAAAAAGTAGTATTGATTTCTAGTACCTAAAATTTCGAAATTAATACTTTTATTAAAATTAATAACATGAAAAAAAAAAATTAAATAATAGGATCCAGCTGATTTGAGACTGATATGACCCTGGATACATTATAGATCGTGCACTTGTCTAAGTTATACCAAAGAACATAATAATAAAAATAAGTCTTATCCCAAATATCACTTTTATGTAGCGGGTCGCCACATTACAACCCACTCTTTCATTTTATCTCTAAAACAATTTGCTGTTTAAAACAATAATTTTGCTCTTTAAATCTTACACGAAATATCTACTTACGAATATTTTCATGCATTACAAATCATAAACTGTCTACGGAATACCGTTTGGCGTTTTGTTTTTTTCGCCTTTTCACTTCGTTGAAAAGTATTTTTCTGTATAAATTTTAATATTTTGATTTGAAAAAATATTGAAATATTTAAAACAAAATTATAATTTCACTTATTTTCTCTCTTCAATATTTATTTTCGTTTTATTTTTTACCCGCGCGTACGCATCTAAGTTGAAAAAATAAAAAAATATCCAGATGACACTTCTTGTTATTATATTGTTGTTCATTGGTTATACCATTCAGTTAGAGTTGTATTCGACCAGTTAAATATTTAATGGTGTCTTTATTATTCATTAGTTTACTATCATGTTTGGTAATATTGGCTCTCTCAAAAAAAATTTGGTTTAACTCAACATTTTTTTATTGTTTTATGAAGTTGCATATTTTCAGGCTTGACAACATTAACTTTAACATTAACATTAACTTATTCCGATTTATTTAATTATAAATTTCTTAATTTAATAACTTTAATTCATTATACTGTTTTATAAAAATACGCATAAATTATTCTCTATTCTAATTGTATCTTCTCATTATCCTCTTTTTCAAAATCTCAAAACTATATAAATACCAATTTAGTTATTCGCTGGGTACTACAATTATTGAATGTTCTAGGCCTTGCACAATAACAAATTTATGCAATTATTAAAGGTGATCCAAATACTCGATATTTTATCAAATTTTGCATTTGAATTTATATGCGTTGCGTTCCACGTCTCTATATTTGATATCATTTAAAATTATCATTCCGTGGAGGAATATAGACGAAAGACAATATATCTCCACCTGGTGCACAGCTTATAGCGATTGATTTGATTTCCGTCAAAGATTTTCTGACACATTTTTAAGGCATTGGGCTGTCTTACTTACTGACAAAATAGAATTTTGAATTTGTCAGAAGATCGTGGACATCAAATCAAAATTCAATTTTTAAGGAAAATAAATCTTGGTGATTGAATCAACAAAAAATTGAAGAACATTTTTTTTTGAAGACAGTTTAACAGATCCAGAGAACGAATTCGTTTGCGCTAACAGAATACATTGCGCAACCGAATGATTCAGTTGCCATAACTTTTTTTCATTTAACTGCATAGTTATTTATCTCAATCGAACAATTATTACATCAGTAAACTTACTTGTTTGATTTAACATTATATCAGTCAACCGCAACCGAATGAAAGTTGTTGTAGTAGCTAAATCGAAGTTATCATAACCGAATGATTGTGTACCGTATATTTTACATAGTAGTTGTAATGGTCGCATTAGCTACGTGGACTGGAATATTGTGGTTGCTTTCATACCAGAAAGGCAGTACTATGTGTTGTACTAGCAGTATGATTCAATCCGCACAGCTAATACACCAGCTTTAGTTGTTATAACAAAGCATTTGTTTGCGCAACAACCCAGATACTTGTTATAATCGAATTACATTTCTAAGGACGAAAAGTATTCGGTTCTAGCAATAACTATATACATAGTTAGTATGTGAGAAGAAATAATTATTTGACCGAATAAAAATTTTCGGATGAAATTTCTACAAGCATAAAACCATTTGTTGCTACCGTACTGCATTTGTTTCAACAACAATTCTGTTGCGTCAATCGAAAGTTGGTAATAAGAACCAGCATATAGTAACTGCAGCTGAATAGTATTTCTGGCAACATTCAGAATTATTTTTATCAGTGTAGTAATAAATTTACAAGAACTTGGAGATATTATTTTTCTGAATTATTTTCAGTCCTGAGTTGCTCTTTGAAGTGATCTCATCTCTTCAAGTGAAGTATGTACCTCGACAATGCATTCCTCATGGTTTGAATTGCAATAATATACTTTCTTTTGAAGGGATTTTCATCGATGTTTTAATTCGTCGATTTTATTCGCTGTACGTGGGCAAGATGAAATTAAAGCATTCAAGACTATATACTTAGGGCTTATTTGGTGCAAGAAAATTAATATTTTGTAAGCTTTTCAAAATAATCATAGGACCAACTGTTGTGAACATATTATTATGGATATAAATTAATTTGTTTATATAATTTTTATTATTTAATACCATCCTCACTTTAAATTTATTATCCCATATTAAGTAAGACATTCCGTAAAGTTTTAGAAATGATAGCACATTTGTGATTGTGACTGTACAATGTATGCGACAACTTCAAATGCATTTCAGATATAATTTACACCTATAAATGAAAGTCAATTGTATAAAATATTGTTGATATGCACCTACTTTGTTTTTGTTGATCTTATCTAATCTATATAGAGTGCAATATACAAATACATGTACTATACCTTTTCAATTGAAGAATGTGATTTCTTTAAGTTCAAAATTTATGCAATGTTTAAATTATTTTTACTGTGTCATATCATGAATCAATAAATAATATTATTTAATTTTTAAAATTTTACCTATACTTATTATGTCTAATTCAAGGTTCAATTTTTTCTTCATTTTTTGAGTAAATATTTAATAAAAATCTTGCTATTGATTCAATATGTATGTACTTATTATAGTTATCTTCTTGATTTTAATAAATAATATTTATTTTTTCAATGTTACTCATACGAGGCCTTGGCCTTTTTCTTATACAATAAATATTATTATTGTTATTGTTTACAATAACTATAGTAATTTTAAAGAATTGCAATTTTTATTTTAATTCTCTTAATAAAATTTTTAATTGATAAATCAAGCTATCAAACGTTCCCGAACGTTGACTCACTAAAATAAAATTTATTTAAAACAATTTTTTGTTTTTATTTAATATTGGTAATATCTTAAATAATAATTTTTTTTTTTCAATTCCATTATTTCAGGGAGTACCTAAAATCTTCATTTTGCTTCTGCGCTGTAGACTTTTATAAAGTCAGCTTACATGAGAATTTGTTGTGAAAGGCTGTGCTTCGCAGGAAAGAGGCCAGCCACAGATGATGATGAAGATGAACCACCACAATTACAACAATATAAACAAAATTTACATTTAAATGATAATAATATAACAATATCATCACCACCACAATTACAAAATACTAATACAAAAATATATAATTTAAATGATATTAAATTGAATAGTAACGAAATCTCAAATAATACAAATCGAAATAAATTATCACCAAAATTAAATATAAAAAAAAATAAAAAAATATCAACAAAATTAAATGATTCAATTGATTTAACTAATAGTACATCAAAAGATTCTATTATAACAAAAACAATAACAAACACAGAAACACCAAATAAAAAAATTAATCAAAATTCATTAGAATCAAATGAAAAAGATTCCCTTAAAATAACAAATATAGAAATTCCAAATAAAAATTTAAAATTGTCACTTGAAGGTGAACCTATAAATCAAAAAGGTCATCATACTTTGATAGAAAAAAAAACATCGATTGTCACTATGGATTCGGAAATATTAACAAATACAAATACAAATTTAAATAATATTGGCAATGAGATTGCGAATAATAATAATAATAATATAAATAATAATAATAATAATATTGATGATGATGATGATGATGATGATTTTGAGGAAATTGATAGAAATGCGAACAGTCTACGAAATTCATCGTTACGGACTGGTGGTGGTTTATTTGATTTAACGATAATAAATAATAATTCAACAGAATCAACACCACAACAAACTTATGATAATTATCAGCAGCAACAACAACAACAACTACAACAGCATCAACAAGAACAACAAGAACATCAGCAACAACATCATCAACAACTTCAACAACAACAATTACAACATCATTTACAACAGCAACAACAATTACAAGAACAATTACAATCGATTCCAAATACAATTTTTCAAGCAAATCAATTAACGAATTTAGATAATACCACGAATTTAAATATAGAAACAATAAATTATTTACAACGACAACAACAAGAATTACAAAAACGTTATCAAGAACATATTAAACAACAATTACAACATTTACGTGCTCAATCAGAGCAATTAGGTGGTGCTAATCCAGCTAATTTAATTAATCAAAATATAATTGCACCACCACCATCATTATTACCATTACCTTTAACATTACAAGCTCAAACAACCCAACCACATATATCACCAATATTACAAAGTCCTATACTAAGTCAAATGCAAGGTCTTTGTATAAATAATTCAACGGATATTTGTGATCCGACAATTGTTGCAACAGCTGTTAATAATGTTTTAAATCAAACAACAATGAATTATACACCATCAGAACAGGAACAACATTATATGCAATTGTTGCAAGCAAAAGATATGAGAATAAAAGAATTACAACGTGTATTGCAAATCAAAGAGATTGAAATAGCTGAATTAAAATCACATTTAGATAAATTTCAAAGTGTATTTCCATTTAGTCGAAATAGTACTGGTGGTGTTACACCAACTGGTGGTGTTACACCGACAAGTGTTATACCTGGTCGTTCAGCTACCGGACAATTAGTACAACGACAGAGAGCTCAAGGTATATCAGCTGAACCGCAAAGTGAAATTGCTGTTTTAGAATTGATGCACGTAACTTTCCCGAAATATGATAAAGAAGAAAGGTAAGTTAATTATTTTTTTTTGTAGTATAACAAAATGTGGTTTGAAAATTTGATTATTTTTATTTTTTTTTTTTTGTAAATCTTAAAGAATCATGATAATTTATATAAAAGTTTAAACGTTTTAACTCTAACTAAAAATAATTTTTATATATATCCACTTTTTTCGGATACAACCACTTTTTTTTTAGAAAAAAATATTTCAAAAGGTCGTATTTTCGTCGCTATCGTGTAGTAGATGAGCATTTTTTGTATTTTCCAGAAACTTTTAAAAAATAACAAAGTCTTTACTAGTTATTTATAACGGAGACCGACCGACTATCTTTATCTAAATTTGTATTTAATAAATAGAAAAAATATGTGGAGGTTTAAAAGTACTAATTTCAACACCTTTCTCGCTTTTTCCTTTGCTGAACTTTGCTAAACTGTTAGATTTAAATTGAATTATAATTAACCAACAGGGGCCCCCTAGTAACAACATATAGTGTGAACAAAGCTTTGAAAATGATATTTGAGAAATTTATTACGGTTTTGTTTTTTTGATATATCGAATTTGATTAAATTTTTACATGTTTGTTATGAAATTAAGTTAAAAAAAAGTTGAAAATAATTTGGAATTTGAAATAAAAAAAAAATTAAAATTAAAAATAAAATATTTTAAAATTAAATAAATTAAAAAAACATATTCAAAATCTTAGAAATGTTTATATTGAATTTGTTTAGTAAACTATTCTAGAATGTTCTGGAATGTTTTAGAGTAAAAAGAACACTTTTTACTTGCTTTTTTTTGTGTTCATTAGTTTCCGTTATTTTTTGTTCAAAAGTGTTGTGATCGGTGTTCATTAAATTGTGCAAAACTGTGCTAAATTGATCTTTTTTGTTCTGAATTTTTTTCAGAACAGTTTTGGAACACTTTTTTTGTTGTTATTTTTTCTTCAAATTTTGACAGATAAAAAAATTAAATTTGACAGTGATGAGAGTAAAGAAAAATTGGTACAAAAAAGTTCAAAAAGAATGTTCATCCCCACATCCCGTAAGGAAAAGGGTCTATAATTTGCTTATGGTAGATTTATCTGCAGGTCCGCTGTTTAATAAATAAATAAGAATATTCAGTAGATTTTTCCGTTTAAAGTGGTTCTAAAGTGTTTGACAGTTAATTGTCATTGTCCAAAATGTTTTACATTTATACGGAACAAACTTATTTTCACTAAATCCGCTATAAAAAGAACTTTCAGAGTTCTCTTTTATTTTACCCAAATATTCTGGAAAAAAATTCGTGCGTTCTTATAAATTTTTTTGACATTTCAATTTTTATTAGTTTTTTGTTTGACATTTCAATTTTTTGAAATTTTCGTTTTTGATCTATGATTTGATCAAGTTAAATAGTCTAAACAGGCTTTTTTTAATATTTTATATTTATTAACAAAACTTGTGTGAGCTTACATGAATCAATTTTTCTATTCCCCAAAATTTCGAGTTTATCCTACCATCTTCGGAATTCAGTTATTAAGAATTTTTATGTTATAAATTCACAAATTTTTATTTCCAGTTATTAACTTATAAACTGAGATTGACAATTTCTATGTAATCATGTCTGTAAATTACTATCTTCTAAAATTAATTTGACAGAAAAAAGATAATTGTTGAGAATAGTCGAATATTTTTGTTTTATTGTTACTAAAAAATTTTATCATACGCGTATATGCATACTACCTGCAGACATCTTCAGTGTTTTTTTATTTATTCGACTTAGTCAACCTTGGTCCTTATTGAACTATTTGGATTCTTGGTTTTATATTTTTTGATATTTCCAGCTGAATCTAGTTACCTGAAATCCCTGATTTAATTTACTTTTATATATCTTCTTTGGAAATATATTGCAACTCTCTTGGATGATGTGTTCTGCTACTTTAGATCCGAATTCTGTTAAAATCTTCTTCCCAAGTAGTTCTGTGTTCTTTAGGTGTTGCTTGAATCACATTTCCATATATTTCTCCGAGTTTATTCTATATAAACTTTCTTGTAATAATTACACGTGATATATTTCCAATCTCGCCATTTAAACAATCTGGTGCTTAGCTGATCTTGGAAGAGTCTTCAGCTTATTGGTTCTGCTGTTATTTACTATGTTATTTACTGATCCGTATATTTTTGTAGTTTCGCTCTGAGAGAGAGATAAATCCCACTAAATCTCAATTCTGCCTCTTATTTTGGGTTGTTATGTCAATGGGTAGGTTGGTAACAAACTTCCCCTTCTTAAATGAAATACGCATATCAATTTAGTAAAACTATACCGGGCTGTCCCAGAGCATGCGTTTAAAATGAAAACAAAAATTTATTTTTTAAATCGAGGGTGCTCTATCGATTGGTGACATTTTAAACTTCCGGGAAGAACCGGAAAATGGTTTGTTAAGCCCAAAAATCGACAAAATTTGCCGAAATCGAGATTTTCAAATGGGAAGGTGTATTTTTTTATGCAAATTCGGATTCTACGGCAAAAAAGAAAAATTTTTGTTATGTAAATTTTTTTTTTTATTTTTTTATTTTTTTTTTATTTTTAATTTTTTTTTTTGTTTTTTTGGTTTTTTTTTTTTGTTTTTTTTTACGTTAAACTTTGTAGGCACCCAAAACTGAAAATGATTATTATTAATTGTAGTTTACCAAAGGAAAAGTTGGATTTTTGTTTTATTTTTATTAATTGGAAAGAAAAATAATGGGAAAACAAAAAAAAATCATATAACATAAGTTTTTATTTTTTTTTCATAGAATCCAATTTGGCATAAAAAGCACCCCTTCCCGTTTAAAAATCTCGATTTCGGTCAATTTCGGCGATTTTTGGCCTTAAAAGTCGGATATTCGGTCCCTTTCCGGAAGTTGAAAATATCAGCAATCAATAGAGCAGCCTCGATTTAGTTAACAAATTTATTTTTCATTTTAAAATAACGGCTCCTTCGCCTCTTAAAAAGCTGATACCCATGCCATGAACCACCCACCCGGTATAATCAAAAAATTTATTATTTTGAACAATTGTACAAATTGTACTCCAACTTAAAACCAAAAGTTTTTTTTTAAAAGAAAATAGGTGTAAAATCTTAAATTGAATATCTAATAGATATCTATATCCTAATAAATTCTATTAATAAATTCTAAATACTTAATAGTATGGCCATGTTATTTAAACTTGAAGTCTCAATACACACATTGTATTGTAATATTTTTGTTTTGTTTCAAATTAAAAATTCTGATTCTATTTAAAAGATATCCTTATATACATTTGAGAAAAAAAATGCAAACCTTGTAAATCCTACATTTTAGATACCATATAATTAAATATCTTAAATCAATTCTATAGCATTGCAGTAAAAACAATTACAAAAACAACAACAACACGACGTGCGAATATTAGTCAAGAACAAAAAAAATTTTGTTTTTTTTTTGTTATTCTTATATTTTAGTTGTTCTTTTAATCAATTTTATACACGAGTTGCGAATATTAATTTATGTGTACTTGTAGGAATAAAATTTTAAAATTTTAATAAAAAAATTTAAATTTATTTTAAGAACTTTACTAAAAAACTAAGGTTATTTTACAAAAAAAACTAATAATAACCACCTTTCGCCACACATTTATCAAATATCAACTCAGGGCAACTATATAACAGTTTTTTTTTTTTTTTTAATAAATTTAAGTAATTGCATCTCTAGGCAATGAAATATTGCATATTGAAATTGCGAATAAATTGCATCTGAAATTACATCATTATGATTGGATCGCTTTGCCTGTATCAGTTGAATTTTTATTTTTAAATTATTGTTTTTATGCGGTTATGATTGTTTTTTTATATCCATACATATATGATCCGCCCCGATTCAAGTTTTAGTTAATTTAATAAGACAAATGACATTTAATTGTTTATGAATTTTGATCAAAGTTAAAACGATTAAATTTTTTATTTTTTTTTTTTTTTGTAAAACGAAAGTTTTGTGATCATCTACATAATAAATTTGTAATAATTGTAATAATTATTAATATTGTTTGTTGTTGTTGTAAAAATAATAATAGTATACATAACAATATTGTATTAATGTTGATTAATTCAATATTGTATTATTATGATAATTTTACAATATTATATTATTATTATTTAATATAGTTAATAGAATTTAATTTGAATAATTTGAATTTTTGTTGATAATTTTTTTGAAATTAATATGATGAGACTGACTTCAATAATTTTAATTTGATTTGAATGTTGGAATTTGAATTAAAATCATATTAACTAAAATAATAGTATTTACGCCTTTATATTATAGGATTGATTTGTAAGATTAATTCACTGTATTTGAAGGTTGTGTGTGTGTGCATCTTATGAATTTTAAATCTGGCTATCTTAAAAAAATTAATGTTTTGGGAATAAAGCTGAGAGGACTCTATCAGTACCTTGGATGATTTTGTACGAACACGGCAAACCAATATTTTGATAAAACTTTAGATTCTATTTTGAATGATGTTTCGAATAAAAAAGCAAGCTAAAATTTACCTAACCGAATGTTGATTCAATTAGAATGAATAATCGTAGAACCCCGAAATATCCTAAGTTTTTTAACATGGTTTGCAAATGGACGGTTTTAAGCCGACATTACATCCTCCCTCGACAACGCGTTTTCTGGGTCTTTGATTCAAAGAATTTCCTAGCCGAAGCATTTTCATCCATACGCCCTACATGGCCTAGCCAATGAAACCGTCTTATTCTGACACAGGACCATAAATGCGACGAAGAATTTTTCGCTCAAAGATACCAAGTGCATGCTCGTTTGGTTTTGGTAATGTCCACGATTCAGAACCATATAGCAGCACCGGAAGGTTTATTATATCAATGTGCTGATAATTCAAGTTCAAGTAATGAATATAAATAATCGAAATTGCTTCTTAGATTTTTGTACTGGAATTGAGTCTTGAAAATTTGTGAGTGATACGAAATCCACAAAAAAAAAGTAACAGAAAAAAAGGTTTAAAAAAATTATTTTTTTTCGTAACACTTTACCGGACAAGTTTATTTCCCGTCGGGAAAACATGATGTCAATAAATTAGTTTCAATAACCAATAACTTTGCTGACATCAGTACAGCAGAGTTTTAATAAATTGGAGCGGGGATTTAAGGAATAGGCTATTTTATTTTTTTCATATTATTAAAACGTTGGTGATGTCTGTCTACGTTTGTTTTGTCCTATTAAAAAATTGATATCTACTGTTTTTGTAGGAACATTTTTTGTATTTGCCCTTTTCAGAATTTCGTGTTTGGAGTCTTTGTGTTTGGGGATTTTGATTTCGTAGAATTTGAAAATTTCCAAAATCTCAGAACTGAACTTGGAAACTGAAATTGAAAATCTCCAAAATCTCAGAATTTGGTTTTTGCAAAATCCTCTTTCCGTACTCTTGCTTTCCATCAATGACTTGAATTTAAAATTCTACCACACAATAAACGGGTGGAAAAGTAAAAACACAAACGAAGCTTAAAAAACAGTTATTGAAATTACGTATAGTATCTCTTTATTGGGTGAATATAATTTATTTATTGCTACACGATGCATCCGTCTTATACTGTAGTTCTTTTTCAAACGTTTTTTTATTTTATTTGTCTTTTATTTACGTTATTCTAAAGTTGCATTTCGGAAATCAACTTTGAGAATCCACATACATGCTGGGTGGCGCAGAATTTAGACCGCTTGCCTTTCAACCGAAAAGTCCCAGATTCAACTCCCGATGAAGCAAAAAAATGCTTTGTTGGTTTTTCGCTCTCCTCCAGTACCCTTTGCCATTGAAATAAGATTAATGTGATGTATTGTTCTTTCGTTCTGAATGTAGAAGGCGGATATATATTTTCCGAGATTAAAGGAGGTCTAGGAAAATGTATAAATTAAATTAATATTAAAATTTTTGTGTGTAATATTTTTCCTAAAGCAGCCATCTATGTGTCCAACTATAGTTTACTATAGTTGGAAGATATATAAGGCAATGAATACGACATTAAAGATTATGTTTTTACACATAACACGCAATATTTTAGTTATTTTTAAGGCTTATGTCTTTATCTAGGTTAGGTCTATGTCGTCTCTTATCTAACTTGTTCAATTCCAAATTTTTCTGATGTTTTGTTATCTGAGTTTACTTAACGCAGCACCAAAGTTCAATCCAATTTGGCAGTACATACTTTGTTTTGACAGTTTTGAATTTTTCGATAACATTGGGTAACCTTCAGAATTCAAAATTTGTAGCATAAATTTTTTTTTATCCCAATTTGGCAACATTATTGTTTAAGTCTAACGTATCACTAAAGCTTAACGTCACATATTCAGACAGTATTTAAAAATACTGCGTGTCATCTGTGAATGTGTCAAAAATGACATATTTTGAGTCAAAAATTTTTAAATTTATATTAATTTGGGTCTTGTCGTTTTCAACACAACAGAGTCTACCCAGCTTTCTTTATAATGTTCCTTCAAGTTTGGCGTTATTGCGCTTGTTCTTTTTACTTTAAATTTTTGCCTAAAATATCATTCAGATTGGCGTGTTATTGTATTTCAACGTAATAATTTGGCATTAGGTGTATGATATTGTGATAAATGTTTAGCTATATAAAAAATATCAAATCTGATCTAAATTCGATTTTTTTTTGATAATTTTTTTTTTTTTGCCTTCAGATTTAAATGATCGCTTTCTAATAATAAATAATCTAAACGTCAATTTTAATTTTATAAATCAATATTTTTTTTTATCTTAATTAAGAATTTTACCTATTCAAAAAATGTCAAAATTAAAAGCAAAAAGTGTCAACACAATTATTAATGACATTAACCAATTTATTAACAGTAAGTTGAATAATGTTAGTTCACTAAGGTTTATGTCTTTGTTGTTGTTAAGTTGTTTGTGTAGTTGCTTTGTTATTTTTTGTTTTATGTATAACTAGCTATTCAATTTGAACAAGAAAAATTACAATTTAACTACTGTTATTGTTGTTTTATAATACTGTAATTGATTTGAAAATAATTTTAAAATAAAAACAAAAAGTAAGAACTTATCAAATGACTTGTTAACATTTTAATTCTTTTAATGTACGTTAAATAAAATTAAAATGATCGTAAATCTTTTCACAGAGATTTTTTATGTATTTTCTTAACTCATTAAAATATTGTAAATTTTTGTTGATGTTGTTTGTATTAAAGTATGCAATTACAGTGTATATAAAAAGTTTTTGATTTAATTTATTTACAATTGAACACAACTATAATACTACAACTGTTTCTTCACCATTACGCTGCATTAACAGCATATTTACATTATTATTTAATTAGGTTGATTTTTTTAAAAATTAATTTATAATTATTTTTATATATTAATTTTTGTTATTTATTTCATTAACTAAATTTAACTTTTCGTTTTTACTTTGATGTCAAAAAATACAAAGTAAATGGAATAAGCATTACAAAAATTGTATTATGTATAGGTTTTGTGATTAATGGAAATATACACAAAATTTGCAAATAAACAACTCGCGTGTTGATAGTTGCAGAAAAAAATGCGTCAGCGTCGTGCATCCATTTCTAATTAACTACTATGCAGACATTTTTGTTTATTTTTATTTTTTAAGTTCTTGACAGTAGATTAGGTATAGAATTACCTTTCTGTGTTTAAATTATATTCGGTACTACAGGTATCTAAGCCTTTTAAAATAGCCAGAAATAAGCCTTTTAAAATAGCGTATTTCAATTTTATTTAAGTTGTTACAAGATATAAAGGCATAGAGTCACGCAAAATTTGAATGTAAAATTTGCTTTGTTAGTTTCTATTCAGTTTGATGAAATTAGATTGAAATTAGTCACGTGTTATTTTACAGGTTTTTTTAAGTCATTTTCTATTTATTACAAGTCATTTTCTATTTATTATTTTTTTAAAGTCATTTTCTATTTAATATTTCTATTTATTACAAGCATAATATAATATCTACTCATGCAGGCACAGTAAAGTAGATGTTGAATCTGCACGATATTGATACAACACCGACAACTATGAACACTAGCGCCTGCTTTTCAACTGAGCAGATTTTTTGACATGATGCAACTATGAACAAAATATATTTGTAGTTTAATTCATCACATGTTCTTCGGAATATCTGAATTATTCTATGTTTATTCTTATTATTTGTTGTTTAGTAAATATATCGGGTGTTCCAGAATACATGTTATGTTATTGTAAAATATCACCAATCGGTAGAACACCTTCAATTTTAGTTAATAAAATTTTTGTTTAATTTTAAAACAACGGCTGCTTCCCCTCAAAATAATTTATTCAACCAAAATAATTTATTCTACCAAAATAACTGCTGCTGTCTTCAAATAGCGATCTATAAGGAGTAAATGCGATCTAGATAGCGATCTATATGAAGTAAATATTGTACTCGATACCTGGACAAAAATACCTGGTGTTAATTGTGCATGTAGTCTGTTAACGATGAAAAGGACATTTGAAAGCCTCCTTGTTATTTTAATATTAACTATTGTATATTAACTATTATATTTATCTGCTGGTCTATTATATATGTATATAATATAAATATATATATTTATATATATATATATAGATATATTTATATCGGTTTTTTTATTTAGCAATGAACATAACCTAAAGTAGAAAGATTACTGTACCCTTTCCAACAGTTGATGTATATTGTTGTTCCGGCTACTACATGCTTTTTCATGATCGTACAATGTTTATATCGTCTCAGCTCTACAATATCGGCGTATAAAGTATGTATGGAATTGTAGAAAAAAGTACCTTTTCAACAAAGTACAAATGTTGTGGTAATTTTTGGTATTAAATATTAGATGCCTATTATACACATCAAAATTTTTATCAACACTTGTGAATCAATTGACAGTTAATTGATGAGAGAAGAATGAGAAATTAATTGATGACTATTCTGAGCCATTTTCTCATCAATCTAGTGTCAAAATCAGCTGTTCGCAACACCTATCATCATCAAATCAAATTAAAATATTTTTTAGACTGTTATCTTACTAGGTAGAAGAACCGAATGCATATATTATAATATCTAGTAGATAAACAGATATAACGCACGGTTTATATACAAAAACATTATAACAACAAGAATGCCTTCAAATGTCCCTTTTATCTTAAATGATGGGATGTGCCATTGAAGATACATATTTTTGGAAAGCTGGATATATTAGGTATCTTTGAGAAATATTTATTCGGTGGGCACAACATTTACTTCAGCAGAGCCAGTTTAAGTTGTTTATTTGTTTCGAGATATTTACATTTATTTTGAGTTTGAATTTGTAAGCGCATTCAGAAGCGCAAAATACAAAATTAAATAATTAAATAAAAAAAACTTCTTCCTTTAACAGTCAAACGTTTAATAATAAATCAAACTTAACAAAATACTTAATAACCCTAAGCAAAGTAGTAGTATTCATTATTTCTGTTCAAATGTGTTAGCATTTAACTGTAATTATTTTCACATGTTAGATTTTTAGATTTAAAATGAACTTTTACAATGAAATCAAATTTTTGTAAATTTTGGATCGGATATCTCGCTTTTTAAACAATTTTACGAAGAGCTCAATTTTTCGATATTTTCCTATAAATTAAAAATCAGAATTTTGAAAAGCGATATTAAAAAAAAATGATCGTTCAAAAACTTTTTCATCACACTGTAAATTTTCTTTATGAATAATTGAATGAAATTTGCATGCAATGTGGTTTGTTTTTTTAAAACATGAAAGAACAAAAACCAAAAAACAAAAAAAAAAAAAAAAAATTCAAAAGATTAACTTATATCCATTTGGCACCTACTATTCACTAGTTTTGATATCTGCCATGATTTAAATATTGTTATAGAAATAAAAAAACAAAAAAAAAAAATAATTATTAATGCAACAGCAGTGTGGTTTTAAAAATTTTTCAAAAATTTAAAATTTACAACTTTAACCATAATTCAACTCAGCATGACATTTGTTGCTTACGGCTAGTAGCATATTTTTAGTAACGCGTTATATTTTTATCTTATGGATAAAAAATAAAAAATAAATAAAATTAAAATCAAAGTACCACCGACTCAAGTAACGTCGTGCCGATCTGAGAAATTATTACAATAACAACGGTTAAATGATTTGAAATTGTTGTTGCTGTGTTTAGAGATAAAATGCAATGAATTTAATATTAATAGTTGGCGTATTTAAAATGTAAATTTTTTAAATTTTAATTAATTTCTTCAATTTTTTTTTTATTTTTGTAATTTAGAATTATTTAAAAATTTAATGTTAATTCTTGAAGGTTTTGAATTCAGAAGTTGGTAATTTTTTTGAAAACTTTATAATTTAAATGTGAATTAGTTAGAAGCATTGCAATAATATTGCAATTAAGAATGTTTTGAATTTTTGGCAAATTTTTACTGTCAAAACATTTTAATTACGAAATTGAAAATGAAGTTGTCAATTAGCTTAAAATAATTATTATTTGAAATAAAATTTTTTTTTTATAATTCATTAAAACTAATTAAATAGACTTTCGTAAATTTTAGTGAGAGGAATTAATTTTATGATTTTAAATTGTGTAGGAATGTTACATGTGTTTACTGTGCATTCGTTAATTTTATGATAATTTAGGAAAAAAAATCGTATTTTTTAATTGAGTTTTGGTGTCCTGATTAATTTTATGTGTACAAAATCAGACATTTTGAGATTAAAATCAGACTGAGTGATTTAAATCTATATAGTATAATTTTGTGGAGTTCGATAAATATTTTATTAATATATATATATATATATATATATATATATATATATATATATATATAATATATTATATTATACTATATAATTGATATTTTATTTTAAACATTTTGAATTTAATAAAGTGTAGCTAACATTATATTTATTCGCAATTGGACGAATTATGCAAGCTTATGCAATTCAATCAATACTAAAATACTTCAATATTATCGTATTACAATTTTTCAAACTCTTAAAAAATCATCAAACCAAAATAGAAAAAATAATTATTTAATTTACAATTTTACAAAATTAGGATAAAATCTTTTATCTTACAATAATTCCTAATGGAATTTTGTTTGATCAAAGATATTTGAAGTAATGGAGCCAAAATTGTATTAATGGTTAATCTTAAAGACTAGTAGTTTTAATTTTAACAAAAGAAAATCTATCTTGGAAAAAAAAAATTAACAATAAATTAACCTATGTATATGGTATCAAAACTAGTCTTATTAATCGATTATGAAAGAGAATTTGCAATAGGTTTGCCATCAGGATGCTTTTGAAAAACAATTGATACTAAATTATTTAAGTTTTAATATCACACCTTGAGTGACCTATCGGGTTTTTGTAATTTGTTGCTCAAAACTGTTTGTATTAGATTAATTTAGTTGGATTGCGGTATCAGACCAACGACACCCGTTAAAATGTATAACATACATAGGGTACCATCCATGGGGTACCATCCATGGAGTATACCGTAAATAGGGTATACCATCAACTCAATTGATATTACTATCAGTGTGTATTGTCGAATAAATAACAAACGTCACGAAGGAGTGAGTCTATATTTACTTTCTTTGCGGATGAAGGAGCCTTAAAATGTTTACAATTTTAAAATTAACTTGTTCAGTCTTCAAGTTCAGGTTTATAAAACCCAAGTCACGTATTTTCGACCTCATACAATTTATTAAATCATTATTTTATGTCTCGTTTTATCGCATGTTATCGCATTTATGTAACTTAGTATTAACTTTCAGAATGGATAAAACAGTAAGCAATCAATAAAAAATTTTAAGCTTTTAGATAATCAGTTACGATTTTGATCATTACAACGATCAGTTACAAAAACCTTCCCGCAAACTGAAAAATACCCAGAAGGAATAATTTTTCG
Source organism: Argyra leucocephala (assembly GCA_963942445.1). Classification (NCBI taxonomy): domain Eukaryota; kingdom Metazoa; phylum Arthropoda; class Insecta; order Diptera; family Dolichopodidae; genus Argyra; species Argyra leucocephala. Next base: position 39,291,342 of record OZ012680.1, read on the forward strand.
CATAAATGAAAATTAAACAAAATGTTTTCTGTCTACAAGTAAATAGTTCAGATTTTATCATATGACACAACATTACTGTGGACACATATACAATTTTCAAATAATGAAAAATTTTGTACTTTTACGTTACTTTTGAATTAATATTATCTACGGAAGGAAATTATATTTCGAAGAATTATTTTTACTGCTATCTGTATTTAAAACTCCTGTTTCAAAATATTAGGACAAAACTATTGCAGTTATGGATGGGTGTTTTCATAATTGCTGTAAACTGATAACAAGTTTGCCACTCAAACTCTACCTGTATTCTTAACATTTACTTGAAAATTCTTCAAAGTTTCTGTTCATTTAATATGTATTTTATTTCAAACTTTTTTTTATATAATTTTCTCTTTTAAAATAGTTTTCCATTACCAATTTCGTAAAAATTAACAATTTCAAAAGTTGACCATATGTTTATAGTTAAACTTACTTCGGAGTCACTACTCTTACAAACATTAAGTTTGGGGATTCTGAGGAAGATGTTGTATCGGCGTAGAACCTAATAACTTTATCCTAAGGATAGCTGGAATTGCTAGCCATCCAAAAATATATATCTTTAGTGGCGCATTTTATCCTTTAAGGACGAAAAGGGCATTTGAAAATATTCTGGTTGCTTCCATGTTTTTGTACAAAAACCGTTATATCTGATCTATTAGATGCATATAGATTTAGTTGTATCTAGATCTTAATAAAACAGGATTCCAGTATACCGACTTTCGTTACGCTCGCAGTTTAAAGTTAGAACATTTCTCCTCTATCAACCTGTGCCAAATAATAGAATTGTGAAGATATACCAACCAATATATGAATAAAATAAATTTGTTGATTGGATGCATTGGATGCATTGTTTGATTGGATCTTCTGCAATTCTGATAAAAGTAATTAGGACTAATTTCTGTCATAAGTCTGCAATTATAACGCGTTGAGTTCTTCTAATAAAAAAGTATCAATGGGATATAACTCAATCTATAATATTTTCTGTATTCTTCGACACAATTACTTTACCTTTAATTATTCTGACTCCCAATTATCCTTTACTACTAGTTTTACATGCATTCACATTTTTGATGTTCATGTTATTTTTATCATGCACATATTATCAAATTAAATACAAAATGGTCCTGAAACTGAAGAGCTTGGTGCAATATAGGGTGTATTCATAAATGCTGCAAAGTGAAAGCAAGTTTGCCACCAGTTGGCGTACTTTGCAATAATGAACACAAACCCTACCTATATATTCTACATTTACTTGACAATTCTGCAAAGTTTCGGTTCTTTAATACTGACATTTTAAAAATAACAAAACAAAAACTAAAATACTCAAAACAACAAAGAAAACTACTTCAAAAAAATTTATGCATACTAAAAATTTATTCTGCCAAGTTGACACCCAGTAGACTTTGAGTCTGCATTTAAGACTCTGTCTGATGGACTTCATGCAAAATAATCCCTTTTTTTGTAATTTTTATTTTATTTCTTTTAAGATAAATAAATAAATTAAATAATTTACATAAAAAAAAAAAAAATTGGAAAAATGGTGCGGCACCTAGGAGCTTACTGTGTATAACTAGAGTTTGACTGCCAAAGAGTTGTCTAAAAATTGCTTGCAGAAGCTTAACTGTGCGTAGCTGCAACAAATAAAAAAAAAAAAAAAAAAACGGATTTTAAAAAACGATATTGATCTAACAGGATTACGGGTAACCGGCTTTTGTAGTAGGCCTCTTTAAACTTTATAAAGCCCAAAATCAAATAGTTTGGTTGGGGATACTTACTCATGAAGAAATCCGAAAGTTTTCTTTACTTACTCAATATGTGCTGTGCAGCGTCTTCTTATTTTGTAGATAAATTACGGTGACAACTTAGTCTTGGTGCGACTTAATAACTTTCTCTTAATGATACCACGATAGTTAATTGATCATTTATTTTAATTTTGTTCTTTTTGGTATTTTTTATTAATTTTCTATAGAATTTTTTTTATTATTGGTATGTGAAGGGTTATTGAAGGATAACAATTACCAAAGCAATTACTGAATTTTGACAAAGAATATAGAAATACCTGTGAAATTCGCTAACGTAGTATCACTATGCTATGGATGTGACAAAAGAAAGAAGAAAAAGATATAACCTACAGTCCAGGGTTCTTGAATAAATTTATTTTATTTTGTATAAATGTCCTGTGATGTTCCAAAAATAGCAAAAATTCAACACTAATCAGTTAAAATAGTTTATTTTAGTTTAGGTTAGAAGAGGATGCCGGATAGAATTGGCGGATGAATAGATTATTATCACAAAACTAGGCTAAGTGTAGATTTATAGCAATTCCCTACAACATGAACACGAAATGGATCTTTACCTATTATGCGTGAAAACTAGGCTAAATGTGGATCCAAAATGATCCACTATTACATATATAATACATATATATTATGTGGTTGCATATCTGTGAATATTCTGAATTACATTTTTTGGGATTTCTGTCAGAAATTAACAGAAATACTTCCATTATATTTCTGCTAAAAGATTTTGAATACCTATTTTTTCATTTTTTTAAATATATTTTTTCGATTATAAAAAAATATATTATATTCCCAGCATTTTAATAAAATTTGCAAATTACATGAAGGTTTTACTAAAAATTTTATTAAAAATTTGTCATATTGATTCATGACAACACTGAAATTATCAATGGTATTCTTGCAATTCTGATACTGGTTGTTTCTCATACGTTCATATACCTTTATGAAATGAAATTTCACCTGCAAATAAATCACTGATGCAATTAAAAAGTAACAACACTACTGAATCAAAATTTTACTTAATCCAATATCAGAAAAAAATTTACTCTTTAACGCCTCTTAAATATTTTAAACTTGTTTTTTTTTCCCGTCAATATTTGTAATAAATTTTGCACCTTATTTGAAAAAAAAACCACAACATTCCAAAAACAATTTTTTAAAATCTGTGTAGCTAATATGAGTGACTTTTAGGTATTTAAAATTATTGATAACCTGATTTTTAGTGATGAAATTTTAAAAATTTTCTAGATGTACACCTAAAGCTTAAATAACTGTTTTTTTTTTATTAACAATTCCACAAAAAAAAAATTGTGTCGTACTGGAGGGGAATAATTTTGTATAATACACTTTGCAGATTCTGTAATTATGATTACAATTTCCTATAAAAAGTGGAATATCTTGGATATATTTGCAATTCTGTAAAATTAAAGAAAGTTTTTTTTTTCTTGAGGTTTATTTTTAAGGAAAGACAGTCACGTTGTTGTCCAACTGATTATTGTACGTTTTTTACCGTTTTCAAGTTTAGTGTGGGGTATTTTCAAACAAGAAATCAACTATCATGGTATTTTTGTATCATCAAGCGGAAATTAATAATTTAAAGCTTTTCTTATTTCGCATTATGGATCACATATATTGCGTAAGCAAAAATGAGCTTTAGGAAGCTCTTAAAAATTTACAAAAAATTAGCGACTCCAAAGCGATGGTCATACAAAATATCTTAAATTGGAAAGAATAGAATGCTATCCGTAATATCCCTATCTTAAAAAATAGTCAGGCGTGTGTGATGGCATCAATACAATCGTTAACCGTCAGTTCAAAAGTATCATCGGCTGTCGTAGTTCTCCCTACGAGATGGTAAACAGCTCATTGTTTTCTCATGTTTTAGCCATGTACAGCTACTTAACTTACATTAATCTTAATTTCGTCCATATTATCGCGGGACACATTTTATACGTTAAATGGACTTTTAGAATTTTCTGCAAACAAATACACACGTCACTTTAGTGGTCACACGTTGTTGAACTACATATCCGATTGAAAAATTATGATCTTCAACAGAATAAACATTTCTGTGGTAACGGTGAAATTGGAGCATATTCCTAAACACGCAGCTCGCGAAGCCTTGAAGTCTCACGCATGTCTCACGAATCATTAGATATTAAACAAAAACAAAAAAAAAAACAAATTGTTACCAAATTAACCAAATCAATCTACGCATTCTTGGCTTCTTCATAATTGACCAAACAAATTCCAAGATTGTTGAGTCCGGATTTAAATAAGGTAGGCTAATTTCATGGTATTTTGTCTTTTCGCAATAATCTAAAGTATAATTGATGAAGTTAAAGTTAAAATTGAATTCCAAATGAAGAAATATTTATGTTGTTCTGTTGTTAATTTTACACAGAAACCGGAAAAATTGATTCAAAAAATCTATTTATTTATCAATCAATTTCTAAGTGTCTTCATCAAAATGTTATGTCATTACACAATCATTTTACAACTGAAACATATTATATTAATTTAGTTAATTCAGTAATTGATAATTTTTAAAAAATAATATTCGTGTATGCTGATTATCGTGCCACGGACGGCATTCCAGAAAGCTGTAAAACAATTACTGCTGAAGAGTAATTTCCGTCCACGTATCATCTATTCCTGCAGATAGACGGATTCCTACGGAAAACCAATCAGAGTTTCCAATCACAAATAGTCCAGTAGACGTGACTTCCATGTAGTCGGCCAAATCTATTTGAAACCGAAATGTACGTATTGTAATTAAAAATTATCTGACGGTAATCATCGTTGAGGTTCTAGATAGCTTCATTAGAATAATGTGATTTCGCAATAAATTTCCATGATTTATGGGTTTGGGTAAAAATAAAGTCCTATGTAACTACCTATTCACTTATCAACGATAGTTCGACCAACCAAACTAAAGGGTTTACAGACATTCTAACACTAGAATGGTTTTTACTCAGTTTAACTCCATCTACCAACGTGCGGAAAATAAAGAACCACGTATTGGTACTATTTTGATCCTTGGGAAGGGTATATTGATATTAACTTATAAATAATTTTCAGTTTCATAATCTACCGCTATTGACCCCGCTTTATTAAATAGATTATATCGAAGTTAAATATTGACTTCTGGTTATGAAATGCTATTTTACTTATATTTACACCATAAATACTTGGACCGCGTAATTATCTTCTATTTTATCATGATTTAAATTAATATACACTAGAGTTGATCAGATTTAGTACAATTTTTCATCACTCCTTATTTTTGTTTACGTAATGACCTAAATTTTGATATTATTTTTAATCGAAAAATATTTCTGAATTGCATCAGTATGTATGCATATGTGTATATAGATCCTACTAAATTGAGAGTAAATTTATAATCATCGTATGTAGTATATAAATATGGAACTCCCTTGAAATTTATTACGCAATTATACCAATACTGATGACTGTCCACAATTCAGTTATTTATATTAATTTATTTGATTGCGGCATTATAAGTAAGGTCCACAAATAATATATTGTGAATCCTTGATCATTTCAGATGCACATAAAATATACCCATATCGCTTTTAAGCACATATATATATATAATATGAATATTTATTTATATCGTCAATTATTTTTATTATTATTATTTTTTTTTTTTGTTGAACAGAAATTTTATATTTAATGAAAATTTAGTTTCAAGTACAAAAAACAACGTCAAAAGACGTCACAAAATTTATATTTTTTTGTCACAATATTTTGGCGTGAAATTTAACGGTGTGGTGTAACTCTACAAAATATTTATTTATTTATTTTTCTAATTATTTCTATTTTTATTCTTCTCTATTTATTTATTTATCAATTTGAAATAAATCAAAAATAATAAAAGAAAAAACAACAACAACAACAAAAATAAATAAAATAAATTAATTAATTGAAAATTATTGTGGCACATATTGTTTGAAACGACGACGTACATTGTTTGTGATCTGATATATTTACATTTTGAATGTTGGTTGAACTGTAATTCTGAGAGAGCTATCTGTAATTAAAACTAAGTAAAAAGAGAGAAAGAGAAAAATAAAAAGTAAATAAAAAAAAAATACGATAAGATTGGCTATCAATTTTGTTTGAAATGTTGATCAGTGATCACTCACTACTGTGTCATATCATTACTATTATATGAATGAGTTAATTATGAGCATATAGTTTTCGTATATCTACACTTATCGTTGAAATATTATCGTGAAATTGCTGAAATATGTACATTCAATAAAAAAAGAATGATAAAGATTAAATGTCATATTGATTGCTATTTAAATTAATTGTGGTTATTTGCGACAGTGTTGATAATAGTTTGAGATATCAATGACACGTGTCATTCATGATAGTAAAAAAAAATGTGTCATAATTATAATTTTTTTTATTGTTTCAGTTACCAATACATTCTGTGAAGATTTCGAAAATTATTTTAATATTTGAGTATATTGGAGTGATTTGGAAAATAGTTCCATTGAATATTTGAGTATATTGAAATGGCACATTTTGTGTATTAAAAAAGATAATGAATATAAAATAACACAGTATAATATAAATCTTTATGATTGCGACATAGGTTGTTGTTATTTTTATAATCAGAACAGTAACTACTGTTAGCAGATGTTGAGCTTTCAGATTTAATTTGAGCAGAGTATACTTTTATCCTAACTGTGAATTCATAAGGAGTTGTTCAGAATTTAATTTGTTTTTTGTTTTGTAACTTGTATAGTTGTTGGCAAGACAAACACTAATTAACAGGCCGAGACTACCGGAGAAGAAAAATTAATAGTAGGTCTCTGTTTAAAAAAAAAACAGTCTTATGGGAAAAATATTGTGGGCCACTTACAAATTGGATTATAGCTCGAAAACTATTAATTTTTTTAACTTTCGTCCAAAGATGGATTAAAATTCCATCTTTTTTTACAAATATTTTCAGATTTTTTCAGACATATCAGTATTCAGATTTTAAAAAATTAAATATTTTAATTAGTAAATATGTGTTTAAAAAAGGTCTTTCATCAATTTTCATACTAAAATTCTACTATAAAAAAGCTTATAAAATACAAAATGTACTGCACTAACACATTGAAGCAATTTTGTGTCTCGACTTGTTAATTAGTGTTAGTCTTGGTTGTTGGTATGCAAAATTATTGTTCAGTCCACGTTTTATATTGTTTAATTTGACATTTTTTTTTTTACATTCAATTTGAAATTTTTTATTAACTCAGGAATTTTTAGTCCAAGTTCACAAACCGAGCTCTGAACAACTTTGAGTACACTTCTAAGTGATAAAGATAGAAAAAACGGTAATAATCTGGGTAATTTAAGCACATTTTTTTGACATATCTGCTCTGATTAGAAAAAACAAATCAAAATAGTGCGAAGACAAAAGTCAGTTTTTTAGAAGGCCATATGGAAGTGCACGCTAAATTTGCAAGCCGATTTTTTTCAGCTCAACAACGTCGATCATAAAACAAATAACGAAATAGAAATTTTTTAAAAGATAATTTTGCAGTAGTAATATGCTTACGGTAGTATTATGCTTGTTGTTAAATGTGTAACAAAATAATTCTTCAAAACGGAAGAAAATTGATCTTCGCGAAAAGTTTTTTCAAAGTTTTTAAATTTATTAAAATTAATTGATTGAGTTCGTTATTATAATTGATGAGAATGAGTGCATATTTAGTTAGTTATAATCAAAATTTGTGTCTAAATTCGAAGATTTTCTTGGACTCATAATCTATTTCACATATCTGAGACCAAATACATTCATTTACCTTGGGCAGTGTCATTTATTCCTATCCGTAGCAGAGAATCGAAAGTGTGAGCCCTTTATAAATTTGCCCTTTAGGTGTTATGAGATAGGAGCTTTGATTCGAAATGTTTTAAAAAATCGCAACGTCAACAGTTTGCCACTTTTATTCTTCGTGTCGATATCATTTTAAAAAATGACTTGTTGGTTCCAAGGCATATATAAACTTCTGAAATACCTCAAATATATACATTTTCACAGTGATGTTTTTATAAGAGGTTGAAAGGCCTTTTTATGTATCGATAACATTGTTTTTATTTTCATTTACTTTTAGACCCATTTTTCCGTTTTCTTTTCAATCTGCGCAAAAGTTTTAACGACCAGTCATTATGATTTTCCGGTAGAATTAGAAATATCATCGACATATCCTAGTAGTTGAACAGATCTGGAAAATATATTGTCAATTGTGTTTACTCGCTCTCGTCGCACTATATGCACAATACGGTCTGATATTGGATTAACAAAGTTCACACCTGAATCACATACAATTAATTGTAATTGAAATATTACTACCTACATTTAACTGGTTTATTCAACAAATACTACCAAACCTTTTTTTCATATTGCAATAATTCGGAAGTAATCAATTGCAATTCAACGCAGTCATTAACTGCAATTCAAATGACGTAGTCATTTGATGGTTCCTAAAAATTAATTAAATTTTCAAAATCAAAAATATATAAAATCATTGTCATTCGAATAAATTAATTTCCATCCGGGGATGTAAAAATTTGAAATTTAATTTTCTTTATTTTTTTATAACATTTTAATTAAAATTAAACGCCTTAAGGTGTTTTATTTTTATTAAATTATTATAGTAAATTTTTATGCATCATTGTAGAACCACCTTTAAATTCTATTCTATAAAATAAATTTGGATTAGAATAGAAAAAAAATATATTAAAACAAAAACAAAAAACAATTTAATTATACATAATTCCATCCCATAAACATTGAGATGTTCACCTTGTTTGTTTCTATAAATTAATATTACTTTTTATAGTATTATCAACTGATATTATATTGTTATTGTTGTTGTTATTACTGCATAATGCATTCAACCATTAAAGTCAAAATTCACTTTCAATGACCGTCAATTTTTACATACAATACTACTGTGCAATATTAAAAATTTTCAAATCAAAACTAATTTATGTCAAAACGACCTGTCACTAAATCAAAATGCAAAAAATCAAAAACCAAAAAACAAAAACAATAATAAAATTAAAAAATTTTCTTTTTGAGCAAAATAAATAAAAATAAAGCATTTTTGTATAGTATTATTAAAAAAAAAAATGGCAATTATTTGAAATTGAAAATTGCGCGAACTGCTTATTAGCCAAACGTAAATCATGTTTGCGCAAAAATAATGAAAATAAAACAAAACTGTTTTTTTTTTTTATTTTATTCTTTTCTGTTTGTATTTTATTTTTTTTGCTTTTATTTTTATTTATTTTTTAATAAAAGTTATGTTGCGTATGGTATTGGCAAAAATTTTATGAGAACAGTTTGCAATTAATCGCGGCCATGAGTGGTACTATCGAATATACGAAAGATAAAGAAATACCAAAAAAAAAAAAAATGAATAGATAAAATGAAAGGGATTGTCAATACAAAATTTTTGATTTGAATAAAAAATATTAAATTTATAAAAACAAAAACAAAAAATAAAATAGAAAAAAAAGTTATTAAAAAATGTGAATATAAAAAAAGAAAAAAAAATAATTATTAATTATCTATTAACTATGATTTAAAACATTATTAAAGTGATGTTATAAAATAGTAAAAAAAAAAAAATATTTTGTTAATCTATTATTACCTATTAACTGTCAAAAAGTAGATTATTTTTGACATTAAAATACTTGTAAATTTAAAGTCTTTAAAAATATTTTTTTATTGAGAAAACAGTTTTTTTTTGCTTCTGCTTTTTATTGTTTTAATTGTTTTGACTAGATTTTCACTTTCAAATAACATTTTTGAATTTTGGCCAAATAAATAATTGCGTTGAATAATTAAAGTTAAAACTTGGACGTAATGATTTATTTTTTTCTATGTCTAATTAAATTTTAAAATGTACATGATAGCTTCTTAAAAGTTATGTTTTCTCTTAAAATTTAAATTTTTTTTAAAATTTAAAATAGGTACATTTAGCACAATGATCATTACTGGCCTACATGTGTCGGCGTACTGTCGCCAGCCATTGCTATACCTACCTACCTAAGATAAGTAACATAAATTGGGATTAGTCTACTCTATTTGAGGTTTATCAAATTCCACTATCGATATAATGATTTCGGATTGGGTTGTCGTGTCTAGTTTAATTTTATTTACTAGTAATAATAATAGAAAATCGCATTGTAATTTTTAATTAAAACAATATGGTGAGGGATTCTTGGAAGGTATACAAATTGATGAATGAAAAAGACAAAATTTGGATTACCATATATGGTTCTTATAATTCGTTTATATACTTTAATAATTTTAATACTTGGGTTTTCCATTGATTAATTAATCCGCGGGTTCAATAATCAGAAAACCATAAAATTTTTGAACATTGAACAAAAATTATACAAATAGATGTGTCATGAATGCTATCTTGTATTCTATCTTTTGATACAAAAATATTGAGTATTTGGAAACAAAATTTATTGAAAATTGTTTGAACTGAATTAAATTATTTCAAATGTAGTTTTGCGAACTAGTATATTATAGATTTGTAAGTTGTCATAATGTAAACAAAAACATTGTGACAACAGATTATTGTTTTTCTAATTTTTCCATAATAGTTCGTGCCTTCGTATCAACACATTTGAACTAAAAATTTCCATTTCAAATGCAAACAAAATTTTCCCAGAACATATATTTTTTGGTATAAATCTATTAAGCCAATTAATATAATTACGCGTTTGAATGTGACTTCACACTAGCATGGTTGGAGACCACATCATTTCATGCTACTGCTGAAGTGTAATATAGATGATATGGTATTCATATGCGGTAGTAAATCTGTTATATACAGATTATTATATCAATATAAATAAGTACATATTGTTATTACAATTTCTATATACCAAATCTATCTACTCAAACCATTACAATGGAAAACTGAAAGTTAAATTGGTTAAATATACATTTTTGATTTCATTGTCAAAAATTTGTTAGTCTGTCAACACTTAGTGTTAGTTTAGGGTAGACATGGATCAATAAATTAACCGTAATTCAATTGTTGAGGTTCAAAGTTTTGATTTGGAAGCATTTTTATGTCTGATAATGAACCATTTTTATAGTAAATGGTAATGTAGATTATATTACAAATACATAATATTAAAATTATTATTCTACTCTTCCAAATACAACATTTTATAGTTTAAAAAAAAAAACTAAGGTACTAATTATTTATAGCTCCAGATAAAATTCTAATTATAGAAAAAACAATAAAAACCAATATGTTACCATTCGATAATAATAAAAATTAGTTTAATTAATTAATTAGATACCTATATCGGATTTTGAACTACACCTAATCAAATTAAATTTTGTTTAAAAATAAATTTTTTTTGTTTTTTTTTTGCTTATTTATTTTTTGTTGTCAATTTGATAACTTTATTTATTTTTTATTATTTATAATTGTGTACAAAATATTCGTCGTATATGTGTTTATTCTATATTTTAGACTTTAAAATATGTTTTTTTTTTCTTACTTATATACCTATAATATGTAAGTAGTTAAGTATTTACATTCATAAAATAATTAAAAAAAAAAAAATCGAAATTTTGTAGAAAATATTGAAAAAAAAACCAAAATTATTTTTTGTTCTTAAAAAACAGGTGCTAATTTCATTAAGAATATTTTAAATCGAAGGTTTTTAAACAAAATTGTTTTTTTTTTTACTAATACATTCCAATTGTGTGTAGTAAAGAGTATGTAAATATATAGGTGAATAAAATTTAAAAACATATTTTCTTTTTTTAAATACCCGTGTATTAAAAACACAAAAAAATGTGTTTTTTTTTTTTTTAAATTTTAGAAAAAAATAAATAAATAAAACTTTAAAGTAAGAAAAATAATTAGAATTAAAATTAAAATGAAGTGCACTGAGAAAAATTATTGTTTAATCTATAATTACTTATACGCTAACTATAATGACTTAGAACTACATAAGTCATGACGTATGTAGTTCTAAGTCATTATAGTTAGCGTATAAGTAATTATAGATATACAGGTAAACGCCCATAATCGACATATGCGGCAAATAAGTTAAATCTGACAATTCGTTAAATTTTCGTTAAACATAGAACTCTTATGTTAAATTCCATCCAAACCGAATTCGACATATGTAATTTATTTTTATTGTTGTTTTTCTATGAAATATTTTCTTATGTTACTATATGTCATTATGGGGCGACATATGCTTTGACAAATACTTAATGTCAGCTTCGTTAGGCAATTTGACATTAACATAATATGTAGTTCTATGTTATTATAGTTAGCGCATTACTGACGGGTTGAAATAGTGTTGGTGTACGAAAGTTCTTTAATTTCAATTGCTTAATGTTGTTTGAGTATAAATTTTTAAGAATTTCATCCCTCGGATACTGTTGATGAAACGGTGACCGCGCTGAAGTATAACTATACAATGTTTATAATATTGATGTTGCTAATAAACTATGGACTAGAATGATTTGAAATCTTGATTAATTAACTTTTTTTGTGACCAAGGAAATTAAATTTAACGAAATGTTGAGATAAATTCAACATTTTTCGTTCAGCACCTTAACTACGCCCAGTTTATCAAATTCCATAAGACGCCTGTTTGACATTTATTGTATGCAACATTATTGACATTCATGCTTGCTTGCATGTTTGACACTATTTGTATTAAAAAATATATAACTAGGTACTATCAAATTTATATTTAGAGCAAGCACACATACGGGTGATGTGATGAGCGACATCGAGTGTAATTAATAAACTAATATAAGAAATTTATATGACTAATTATATAGTTTTAATTGCAATTACTTAAAAAAAAAATCAATATTTTAATTAATCAAAATTAAATCTTCACATAAATTAATTAATTTCAGAATTAAAAATAAAGGAGAATTTCGTTAACGAACATTACTGGAACTCATCATTATATGTACAGATTTCAAAGAAATCAATATATATGTATGTGAGTTATAAAAACCAAATCAAATTCCCACTTGGTAAAATTTAAATTTTAATAAAATTATAGCAAAAATTATACATTATTTAGAATTAAATAAATTAATTAATGACTTGTAATGTTGGCTTACATTTTTATTTGAATTAATTTTACTTTAAAATTGTTAACTAATTTTTAAAAAATTTAATAAAATAAAGTAAACTAGTAATTACACTAAACAAATGTCAATAATTATTGCTGTCAATCTTTATCTTGATTATTAAAAATTAATTGAATTTTGCAACAGTGTATTTTTTAATAGTTATTTATAACATTTAATTGACAGGCAAAAAAACTAAATTAAAATTAATTTCAGAAATAAATTTAATAATTTGCTCAAATCTATTATATTTTATTTAGTAGTGTGAAATAGAATATGGAATAGTCCAGCAGTCACAAAAATTACTTTGCTATTGATTCTTTCCGTGACATCGTAAATGCATCGACAACGTCGCCAACATATTGATGTCAAAAAAATGTCAAAAAAAATTGTTTACATTGTCTCATGATCGATAATTCATTTTACAGTGTATCTGCGACTCATTTTCAAGACAGGGGTTGTTAAATTATGTATCCGAAAATTTGTTGATACACAGTATAGTTTGGTACAGTTATGTTGAGTTTTTTTTTTCAATAAAGCAATAAATTATTTAAATTTTGAATAACTTCGTGTTTCAAAAACAATATTTACAAATGTTTTGTTTTAATTTAATTTACTTAAATTTTAATAGGAAATGGACTCATGGCAGAAAGATGCTTTTATTAACAATAAAGCTAAAGCACAAACAAGATTTTCCTTCAAAAAAATAAAAAAATTTTTTTTACGAAATTGTCCATATTAAATTTTTTTTTACAAAAATATTCAGTTCAAATATTTTAAAAATTTATCCATAGGAGTGTAATATTTTGACATTTGATTTGACGTTTATTTCAGAGACGATGTGCTTAGAGTGATCGGAATTGTAAAATGTTGTCAGTTCAGAAAATTTTTTACATGAATTTTTTTCACCGATGTCACCGTATTTTAAGAAAATAATTCGAAATTTCAATGTCTAACATAATGTCCGAAAGAATGTGAATATATATAAAATATATATAATAAAAAATATCTCCTAATAGCTGGTGACTAGACAATGAAATTAATTATTAATTTTGGATGATGGGATGGGATTTGGATGAAACCTCAAATTTTCATTGAACAAATTTCAACAAATAGTCAAGTAATGAGGGCATCGTATTTAAAGTACAAGCAAAAGTAGGATAGTCAGTGAGAGTGGTAATATTCAGAATCTTATATTATTTATTTGAAGATATGCTATTTCAGGGGCTACTAATATAAGAGCTGTCAGTCACTTTCCGAATCCCCGATGAAGGAGCTATTTACACATTTTAACAAATAACAAAAATACAAGTCTTATTAATCAGCCTGTAACGAGTAAAAAAGTACTACCGTTTTTGACAATTTTCGTATATTACGGCTTTAATAAAACTAGCTTAAAAAAAATGATATCAAAAAAACTTTGACTTTAATTTATTCGGAATTTTGATTTTGTTAGATAAACCCTTCATCTTCTTGTGTCTTCAACTGCTATATTATAAATTTGATAATCCCCAATTATTACAGACTCTGCGTGACCTAACTCTATTCGTACAATAATTCTATTCCATAAAACTATAATAAAACTATTTCAGCTCAAGTCTTAAAAATAAAATAAAGGGTTCCAATATCTTTATGGTTAGTAGAAAATAATTATTGTTGCGATTAAATGGCTGAATTTATAGGCAATAGTTTGATATATAGGAATAATCAGGCTTTATAGGCTTGTTATTATGATAGTATGAGACTGTAATTATAAAGGACTAACTAAGTACAGTTTTATTGTTACAAATTCTAGTTGAAATAAGAACCGGAAATAAAATGAATTATAATCGGAAATATAATTGGTTTTATCGGGTTAATTTTTAAAGTATGACAAATCTTACACTTCTATTGTCTTATATCATTTATATTTTTTACAATAATATTGTTTACCATAATTTATTGTAAATAAATTAATTTCGTAAATATAGTTCTAGTTTTAGTAATAAAGTACTAATAGGCCAGAATGTATTTTTTTTGTCTAAGTGTATTTTATGTTTGTGTGAACAAATGTTTTTTTCTGAATAGTTTTTGTGTTTATTGCTATATTTTTTTTTTATTATATTGAATTTGCCGTGTAATGCAGCCAAGTTTACAACAAGGCTATCAACTTTTATAACTTCTATTTCTACTCATTATTTTTATTTGTACGTGAATATATCGTGAATTAAATTTATTTTTAATTTTTTTTATTTTTATTTCAATTTCGTTTTCTGAATCTAATGAAACATAATGAATAATATAATATCACTATTCATTCAATTTTAAATGTACATATAGTTAAATTATGTATATACAGTGAGGTGGAAAAATCTTTAATTGTAGTTTGAATAAAATTTTAGAAAAATGAAATTAGATATCAAATATATATGCACAATGTGTATTTATTAAATTTTAGGCAAAAATGCTTATGTTATTTGTTAATATTGTTCTTTCCAGCCTCTGATTTGGCTCCAAGTTAAGAGATATAAATGTTTATATTGGCTCAATATTTGTTTAACTTTAGTATTTCGACTAGTTTCCATATTACTTTTTTTGTAGTTTAAATACGGCTTAAAATATATAATGAAATAATTCAATCTACATTTAGTCTTTAGTTGGCTTATTTTGTAAACATTGCAGCTCCTTATTATTGTAATTTTTATCATATAATTAAATCTGGTTAAAAAACATGGACTTTTATAATATGTATTTGCATCTCATTATTCCGCTTATTATTGTATTACTTTCAATGGATTTGTACATAGAAGGCAATTTGTGTTCAAATATATTAACTTTTAATTGATCTGACATATAAAAATTTCAAATAAAGTGTTATGCTTATTATCCGGCTCATTTTAGTTTTGATTATGCTCATTATTCGACATTATGCCCATTATTCGATTATTTTACTATTCATATTTTAGTATTGATTGAAATAGAATTTTAAAAGTAGGCAAAAAAAAATGGTTTCTATCTAGGAAAATAAAATTTACCACGCAAAATTGGTGTTTATAAAAAGGTTGGGTATAATTATAAGTTTGTAAGCTAATTTGAAAATACATTAACCATTAAATTTATATACTCGTGGCATATGTACGAAAAATTATTGTAAACTTATCAAAATTTTTCGTTTGAAATAAAATCAAGGGGCTTAAAATATTATAATTATACATTCAGCTATCATTATAGAAATTTGACTAATTTAAAATATTACTATACGTTTCAAAAACGTAAGGCAAATTTTGATTTTCCAATCCTAGCAAATAATATAGGATATAAATTATGTATGTCTAACTTGTGATGTAATAAAACCTGCTCGGAAATATAATTATATGAATATGAAACAAATGTACTTACTTTTATGTAATAACTAAAATCTAACAAATTTTTGTTAGAAAATCCGATATTTTTATTCTTATGTTATGTTAAATTACTCATAGTTTAATATAACTTCCAGAACTAGCTATGACTATTTTCCAGAAATTTACAGAGTTGTTTTGTGAATTAATTTTTTTCAATAAATTATAACATAATTTCACTTTTTTTCGAAATATTAACACATTCATTTGATGTTTCCTTTTTTCGATTATTTTTTTCATACACTGTGTACCCATATTATATTTATGTACATCCAAATTTATATTTATACATATATATGAAATTAATGTTGTTGTAGTCTATAAATAAATTCAAATTATAAGATCAGAGTCAAATTTATCAAATAAAATAATTATATCATGTTATACAGTCTGTTATGTTATGTAGTCTGTTATGTTAAACAATCTAATAAAATATTACATTATTTTACGTGTAGAGCAAAAAACAAAAAAAAAAAAATGAATTGTGACGCTTTGATGGAATTGTTTGTGGGTTTTTGATTTTGTACATTATAATTTAATGACAGCATTTTTAATGTGCGATGACAGTTTATTTTTATTTCTGTATTTTTTATTTCTGTATTTATTATTTCGTTTTTTTTTTTTTTTTGTGAATTGTAATTCATATTTTTAACATAAAATATTACATAAAATTATGCTCAATTTTAGGCAAGGTCCTTTTTAAAATTTATATTAAGAAAATATTTTTTATATTACTTTTCGTAATATTCAAGGACTATTTTATTTATTTTTGTATTATTGAGGTCAAAATGCATTTTTAAATTTACAGCAAAAAAAAAAAAAAAAACAAAAAATATTAAATAAAAGTGTAGGAAATTGAAATAAAATTTTTTTTAGTAAAGGGCTTATGCTGGTATTATATAACAGTTTTGAATTAAAAAATGATAAATTTAATCACGTAAATAAAATGTTAAATATATAAGTATATAAAATAAAGGTTGAGGTTAGGTTAATAATTTGTAATTTGAATTGGTACTATGCTGGAACGTGATAAGGGCGTCATTAGTATTGTTTGTTTCACATTTATATATCTGTGGTATAAATACAAATTATTATATAATTGCTGTTATAAACTTTACTAAAATAGGGTTTTAAATGATGAATGAAATTGTATTTTTAGTTTATATAACGTACTTATTTGAGTGTGTAGAGTTGAAATATGGAGTTCCGTCACACACTATTCGACTTGACAATAAAAAATTTGTATTTATACCTATCGCTATTGTCGTAAATTGTAATTATATATAAGACCTTTAAAAAGCTTAACAAATAATTCAAGTTTTTTCTATTAGTACGATTAAGTAATCTCATAATTATTACTATCTTTTGCTTACACAATTTTAATTCAATTACAAATTATACCGCGCCGCACACTTGACATAACTATTTGTTACTTTCATATCTGTATTTAATGAGTTACGTTATTCAAGTATTCTTAACTTTAAATATTTTCATATTTCCTTTTTTCACCCTTTATTAATCGAAAATTCTATATAAATGATAGTTGTTACACGATTTGCATTAGCTTCAAGTTAGCGTAATGATTTTTTTTGTATATTTTGAAATCTCTGCTATAACTTGGCTAAGTGTCGGGTTTTCTTCCACGTTCCACAAAAAAAATACAATGGTCTTAAATTGCAGGATCTTACTGGTCGGGTGCCATTACAAAAACGTGAAAAAATTCGGTGTTGAAATTTTGAAAAAGTTGCAGCCCATAATGTGATAAGTTTCCCAGTCTAGATGCCATCACATGTCTCCTACATAAATATTTTGGATTTCATACAAAAGTTAATCGATAAACATGGGTTTGTAGCTTTCATTATCGACTGTTTATAGTCCTGTTTTTGTCGTTTTGAAACAAAAAAATTCAATAGTACCACCAGCTCTAACATCCAATCTGCCAAAATTATTCGATGCTCTGTGGGTTCCAGTTTTAACGTATTTTGCTATAATAAACAGATGTTACTCTATCACCACTTCTTCCAGTCTCAGGTTTTACATTATTTTACTACGTTGGAAAGTCAACAACAATAAACTAGCTAAATTGATTCCACCCTCTCCAATAAATTCTCACACACAATTCTTATAGAATTGTTTTTCCTGTAGAATAATTGAATATTTTTATTAGAACGTTGAATGGTAGTTAGACGATTCATGTCGTAAATAATGTTGTTGCATTTGAAAAATTTGATACTTATTAGAAAACACGTGCTTATTGACATCTGTTTGATTTACAGTGCTGCCAACAAAAAAACTCAAATTTGATCATTATTTGAAATAAAACCTCCACAAATAAAATAATCAAAATATATTTATTTTTTATCAAATCGCGGTGTTAACGAGAACCCTTCTGTTTAAAAAAAATTCCATATTTAATTGATTAGTTTATCTACAAATAATTTATATTAGTAACAGATTCCAATTTCTTTATTACTACCCTCTCTAATTTAAATAACAAAATACTCTTTAATATTAAATTAAAAAATTGAATCTCTGCAATTGAAAATATTTAGAAAACAACAACAAAACAAAAAAAAACAATTATTATTTACAACAAGTTCATTAAACCATCATTTCTTTAAATTATAGAATTTTCAACTGTCACTTTTCAATTTCAATAATAATCGATTACAATTTGTTTTTCAATTTAAATCGATTGAAAATTATAATAAAAAAAAAATATTTTATAAATAAATTTCAATGACAATAACAAATTTATAATAATTGACCCCAACAATGATATCTACTGATTTGAAAATGAGTCTATTGACTCATACTGTATATGACACAATATGATACACATCTGATTCAAATCGGAATCTTAAAAGAAAAAAAAAACGATTCTTTTAATTTAAATTTTTTTTTTTTTACTATTGAATGTCATGAGTAGGTACTGAAACAAGATCAACCCTTCTTATACGCAATTTCATAATTCAATCATTAAAAAAATTGTTATATTATTTTTATTTATTTTGTTGTTATTGTTCTACCCAATTTACATAAAATTCTTAATTTGCTAGCTCTTGCATCTCTGTCTCACCTTACTCATCTAATAAGAGATTGTGATCAGTTGAAATAAAATCCAAGTTATTAATTAAAAATATATTTTTTTTTTTGCAGTATTGTAGAGGCAATTAAATTCGTTTCATAATTTATTTGCATTTTTGTTCTTTAATTAACTTTTTTTTTTATATCGGCTGGTGGCAGATTGATCCGTTATTGTCATTCTGCTTAATTTATTTTACGATGTCAAGGAATTTATCGAATCAAAATTGAAAATGGTGTTAGAATTTTGAAATTAAAGTTTATAACAGGGTTGAGTAAAATATTTAATTTTTTATATAAAAACGAAAATATGAATATAAGGGTTTGAGACTAGTATACTTTATAATCAGAACATACCAGTGCTGTCGGACATTTATTTTAGAACCAATTTTAATTGAAGTAAAAAGTATTTCAATTTTGAATAAAGGACTTGCGGCGTAGAAATAAAAATGTTAAGACCGCTCTTAAATTAGATTGGATTAGATTAGATTAGACTAGATTAGATTAGATTTAAATATATAACGGGTAGGTGTGTCTGACCATTCTAACTAACTTTATCTATCTCTATCTTACCGCTGCTTATATGGCTTAAATGGGCTTATTGTGATTATTTATATTGCTCAGGATATTCTTCAGTGGTGCATGCTAGAAAGCCTCCATTTCGGGGAATACTGTTCCGAGATGACAAAGTCTGCTACAATTCAGTCTTTCACATTTACAAAGCAAACGTTCGATAGATTCTTCCTCTACTTCACATATTTTGGACAGATGATTTTATAACATTGTTTCTTTACTAATCAGTGGCCAGTTATTATCCCTGCCATAATGAGCATCACTATTCCCTATTTAAACTGAGAAGAAATTTAATGATCGTTTTGTCACAAGCATTTTTGCTCGTCGATTGCCAGAAATGTTAACAATCATAAATCCTCAGCGTTTTGCTCCAGCAACAAAATCTTTTTTTTTCTGCTTTTAAATAGTTCGTTCTTAATTTTGGTATTAAGTTAAATTGATATATTATTCTGTCAACTACATATTCAATTCTATTAACTTAAAACTAAAATACTATGGAATCGATTCGATAAATGAACCTGTTAGGATTTACATTGTGCTCAATGTTTTGAAATAAACTTTTTTTTTTTTGCTTAAGTTCAGTCTACCCAACTGCAATTTTGTACTGTATGCAAATACTGCAACTGACTTAAAATTATGTTTACATTTTTTTAGTTTGAATAGTATCTAACAAAATTAATTTACAATTTAAGCCAGATCTGATGATTCACATTTAATTTACATTATTCTGATGGCTAAATTATTAGAGAAATACTTGTTCGAAGACGATTCTATACTTTCCCTGCAGCTAGAAATGTATCAAATGTCACTAAACTCATTTCCCTTGAATGAGTTCATTTTAGAACACTTGCTGCAATGAAGAATGTTATAAATTTGAATGAAAGGAAATCGAGAAGTCCTGATGGACGATTTATTACACTTCCCGATTTCTTTCTAATTCATGGATTACATTATCTATATTTTTTATTATTATCACCACTAATACTACTACTATTATTACTACAACTACTATTTCTAGTACTACTACTACTTCTCCTACTACTACTACTACTACTACTACTACTCCTACTGCTACTACTACTACTACTAGTACTACTACTACTACTACTACTACTACTACTACTACTACTACTACTACTACTACTACTACTACTACTACTACTACTACTACTACTACTACTACTATTACTATTATCATATGATTCGTTGTCCGCAAAAGAATATAATTAATCTATCAGAAGCCAATTCCGTTCAATTATTTTACAACTGTGATATCAGTGTTTATTAAAACTTTGCGTTAGCTACTGTTTATTTTTGTAGTTTCTTACAATATTTAGCATAGTAGCTCTTCTACCAGATGTCTTTTGATGTTCTGCACCGTCTCTTTATTTGTGGTTTCAACTCAAAAGTTTGTTTTCATATTGAGCCAAATTCATTTCAGCTTTATTATGTTTTTAACTATGTTTCTACATTCCACTCTATATTTTTTATTGTGTTTAACCAATATATATTTAACAAAAATGACTGGATTTATGCGACAGAAATATTTGTAAATTTCTAGGTTTCATATCCATTAAGGACAATGGAGAGGTAATTGTATTATTGAATATTTTGAATCTTGATGTTTATAGACACAGGATGATGGCAGTAGATTGATTGTCTTAACACTTTACAGTGTGTCTAAATTATGCTGCAAACATATTCTTAAAGCTCGTGAGCTCGTTAACGATATTCTTCACGTTGTTCAAGAACGCATTAGTCTTGTTTTCGTAGCATTGATAAATAGTCCCCCTTGGCTTACATATCTGAAAATTGTTCAATAATAATACAAATTTTTGGTTTTACCTTATCCTATTGCTGTTTCAAACAATAATAACTGTTATTACAATTTAAGTTTATTTATTTTATATTTTATTTACATTTTTTAATAGTTTTAAATGCAAGTTTTTTTTTATAACATGTAACGAATTTATTTGACAATTAATAAAGAAAAAAAATTATATTTTTCTAGCGATATCAATTTAAGGAAATTCCTTTTTGATATCGATACAAAAACACAACAAAAACAAAAATTATTACGATACATTAGATTGATTTTATTGATTAAAATGATATGTAGTTGAATAAAAATCTATCGATTACAAATTATATTAGATTGATTAGATACCTACGTACATACACATTGTTGTATACATGTGAGTAGTATATGAATTGCAATTGCATTCTTCGATTTAATCGATTAAATGGATTAAGGTTAGTTAGAATGAGCTTAGAAAATAATTTGTTTGCAATGTTAATTAAAATTAACGATTTTTGAAATAAATATTTTATTTTTTTTTTTGTGTATTATGATACAAAAAATGTAATTACAATATGTAGGTTAACTAAAATGTCAGATTTAAGTCAGAGTCTATTTACATACATAATTAAAATTTTTGAAATTTTTAAATAAAACTTTGATTTTATAAATTGAATGTTATGTGTTTGTGGATGTTGTTTAATTGGAAAAAAAATATATTATTATATAGCTATGGAAAAGCAGTCGGTAATGATCATATTGTTAATACACCGGTACTTGAATGTGGGTAAATAAGAGTAGAAAAGAATGATTATAACATGCATACAAACCAGTCCGTTGCACCGGGTAGGCTTACGACGATCATAGATATTACCACATTTTGTTCACACTATGCTTTCGTTTCCATGTAATGACAGAAGAAATTTGGATTATTATCCATGAGTAGATGCCACCAACCATATTAACACCAGTTGGATTACTGATATCGATGTTAATATACTCTATGCTTGAAATCATATTGGCAATTTTAAAAGATTTTTAGAGATATAAATTAATTACCCTGTCGGTATAATACTGCCCTCCTTATACTCGAGAGAAGTATCTAACACTAGTTCCTACTCAACGAAATATGATAAAATTGGTCTAAAATGTGTTTAACATTTTGAACTTGCTGGCTGTGGGTATTTATGTATATTATTCTTCAATATACGATTATGTATGCACTCAGAGAGTAGAAAGGCTTTGTTTACTTATTGTTGGCAAAGCTCACTTTAATCTAAGTTTTCAGATTTATGATTGTATCATATTTTTTTGTCACCAATGTATTTGAATCGATTTTATGTGTTCGATACGTTTCTGATAGACAAATATCTTGCATTTTATATTATTTTTTTTTTTCTAAATACATTATGTGTATTTTTCATAACTATTTATGTATGTTTTAGGCTTGTGCTATGATAGTTTATTAATGCCAATAATCTGATCAATCATCTCAATCGCACAGGGTGGCTGCAGTACTGAGTTCCTTGGGTGAACGGGATCTCTGAAAACAACCAACAACGACAAACAGGTTGCTCGTAATATTAAAAAGGTACAATTAGATAGATAGATTATGAATTTCGGGATGTGATCTATCCCCTATATCACCGCAGCCACAAATGGGTTTATTGTAACAACCTGTGTTTGTTAGTTATTGTGATAATCCGTGTCTGAGTCATTAAGGATACCTGATTTTGTGATAACACTCAGGATAGTTCCATTGTTCAGGGATAGCGAAGGGCTTGAACAATGGCTTAAGTGGCGTGATGGATATCTATCAAGAAAGTGATGGATAGTGATGGATAGCGATAATTGTTCAAGTGGCGAAGTGTGATAGAAGGGAGCTCTTCGCATTCACAGAGCAGATGTTCAATAGATTCTACCTCTATTTCACATATTCTGCATAAGTTGTATTTGGTTAGTTTCCAATTGAGAGCTAGAAGAGTTTTGGTTTTCTTAGATCGTTTATAAATGAGCATTTTTGCTTAGCGATTTCTAAGAGCGTACGCCTAGCAATTTTCAGCTTTTTGCTTTACTCGGAGGCTTTTAATTGCGTTTTAGCTGTACTCAGAAGAATCCAGATGAATCCACGGAACGGACTTGGCCCCGAGAAAGGTGTATCCAAAGCTTTTCTTGCTAGATAATTTGCAGCTTCGTTTCCTGCTATGTCAGAATGCTCTGGTATCCACAGTATTTGTTTTTGTCAGCGTTTTAAGTATTTCTAGTTTGTATGTCTAGCTTTGATGTGATGAAGTATGAATTATCCGAGAGAATGTAGATTATTATAATTACTTCCAGAATTCATTGTTTGAAAAGCAAAATATTTTTTGACTTGAGTACTAAAATCCCAAATTGTATTTTTATTTACATTTACCAACAACATATCAGCTGTCATATCGAACATAATTGTTTCACAATTATTGACGAATATTTACGAGTCTTAAAGTAGATTTTTAGAATAATTATTATTAATTGATTTGTAATTAAAAACGATCATAGTAATTAAAAATCAAATGTCCTTTTTATTTCTTAAATTTCATTATTTTGTGAAGGATCAATTTAACGATCAAATGGTTGTATGACAGTTGTATCAGTTCATTCGCACTGTTAAACTTGTTAATTCGACAATCAAATTTTATCATGTGCTATTACTCCTTACAATGGTTGTACTGATATTGTTTCATAATAAGTTGATACAATTTCCATGTAGACGCTGTATCCTGTAATTGGCACTTTACCGAGAATCCCTGCGAGTTATTACAATGATAGTTGCCATATATTCAAACATTTTACTAACACAATATGTAAATTTTGAAACATATTTTGTTGCTGGCATAATTTTTTGTTGTCAATCAGTTACTCTACTATAATTTAACATTTTGTACAAATCAAACATGACTGACTGAATTTATGTATGTAAATAAATATGTAAATACTTATATATTTCAAAATTTATTTATATTTGGTTATGGTTGGCAATAATTATTGTAATTTAATTTCACAATTATTGTAATTTAATTTCACAATTATTGTAATTGAATTTCGCAATTTTGCAATATTGATATCTCACACATTGTTATTTGTTCATTATTTATATTTATTTTGACAGGGATTATCTTCAAATTCCGAAACTTAATATCCCGGAAATATTAAAAATCCCGAAATACGAAAATCGTAAAATGTAAAATCTCGGAATCGTGCCATTTGGGATTTTTCCGTAATTATTTAATTGAGTGTGAATTTAAAAATTAAGTGTGTATTTTAAATATCAGTATGTATATAAAATCATATAATAATCAAAACTTACGATGCTTAACCTTCAATTTTTAAAATTAAAATACTCGATTGTTTGAATCAAAAAATATGGCTTTCTATAAGAATACGCATTTTGGTCATAGTAATTACAATATAAGTAAAAAGGATAGAAACTTATTAAGCAGTTTAGTTTATTTTCTCAGTTAAGAGGGTGCTATTTTCATTGTATAATTTGTAAGAATTGAGGAATTCAATCATTCATGATTTAGATAAAATCGAGGAGTGGCTCCATAAAAATAAAATGTCCCTTAATATTAGGAAAACAAAAATATTAATATTTGAAAACAAAATTATTCCTATATCTGGTTTCAGCTATAAAAATCATCAAATTGAATTAGTAAAAAATTTTAATTATTTAGGATTGATTATTGATAGTACACTGAAGTGGCAAGAACATATAGATCACATTATTAAAAAGATTGTTTTCATATGGAAACGATTGAGGAAGTTCGTCAATAAAAACACATTATATACTATATATTCGTCCTATATTTCTTCCAAACAAATTTACCTCAATTCAGTGTGGAAGTAGGACTTCACAAATCTTCTTAAAAAAACTGTATATTATTAATAAAAAGGGTAAAAAACTATTAATTATCTTGCTATCAGACATCCCACAAATTTAATTTATTCCCCAATATACTTTAGCTTCGAAAATATTTGTAAAAGGGAATTATATTTCCATGCCTTTAAAATAATCAAACATTTAATTAAACACAGCTTTCTACTCAATCGCAATGTGGACATACATAATTATAATACTTAAAAAAAGAGCAATTTTTATCTTTCCTTGTTCAGAACACACAAACAGAAAATTAACATGCTTGTGTAATGGCTTAAGGTTATATAATAATCTAACAGATGAGTTAAAAAATTTAAATTCATTTAGCTTGTTCAAGAAAAAAAATTAGTGAGTTGCTTATAGATTCGTAAAATATTGATTTCAGAACAATAAAAAAATAAAACAAAAAAATGTTGGAATGCTTATATGTATATAAATAAATAATTTGATAATTCCTAATTGTTACTATTTTGAAATTTTTAATTATTTTTGATTAACTTTCAATACATAATTATTAATAAACTATGCGACCGTACAGCTCAGGCTAAGATCTTAATCATTCAATGAAACAATGACACATATCTTAATTTTCTTATACAACAATTATTATTTTACATTTCCAAAAAAACTTTTTTTTATATAATTTCAAATTTTATTGTACAACTATATAATATATATAAAAATAAAATTTAATAAAGAAAAAAAAACAAAAAGTACGAGTACATAAATTGTACTAAAATAAGTATTTTATTACACTTTTTTAATTTTTTATCTTTTTTACTTTTACTTATATTTCGGGATTTCGATTTCCGGGACTATTAGTTGTGGCATTTTTGGTTTCGGCATTTCGATCCCAAGTCTTGTAACACTTAGCTATCATGGTAGTAATCTTCTGAATACGTCACAGATAAGGCGTGTTTGTAGTTGAAAATTGTGTAGCAGTCATTCTTGTTCATAGAAGCAGCACATGCACAATTCGTTTATATAGTAATATTATATTATTTATAAGTATATTATTATATATTTTATAAATATTATTTTTAAATATATTTTTTTTTTTAATATTTAATATTTTAATATATATATATATTACTTATATAATAAAATATATTATAATTATTATATATTTATTTCAATATATTTATTTTATTATGTTTATATTTATATATTATTTTATTATATTATATTATAACACATTTATTTTATTTTAATAATTAATTTTGATTTTTTACTTAAATATTTTCTCACGATATTCTTATTTATTATATGTTAAATGACATGCACTTTAAAGATCATTCTAAAGCAGGTGCACCAAAATATCTGCACAATCTGCCCGACACCGATTACTATGAACAAAAGCGCCTGCTTTTTATCTGCGCAGAATTTTTGATGATATGCAACTACGAACAAAAAATCTGTTTTGTTGCGCAGGCGCGACTACTACGAACACGCCTATAGTTAAAACGCATTTTTGACAATTCATGAACCTACTATTTTCCTAGCTATTCTCACGTATAGAAACATTGGGTTAATCAGCTTTGAATAATTTTTAAAGACTTTAAAAAAAAATCCTCTTCAAAAACAAAAATCAAATTTTTTTTTCAGAATTAATTAAAAAAATAAAAATAAAATATAATTAATAAAAAAAAAACAAACAGTTTTAAAAACTAATTTTAAATAAAATCATAATAAAAATGAATTTTACAAAAGAGAAACAAGCATTTGAGGAGACAATATCATGTCTCCGACGTGAATTGCATTCCCTCTACGATATACTTAAAGATAAAAATGAACAATTGGATAAAATTGAAAAAGATGTACGAGATCGTGATATACGTTTTATACATTTAACAACAGAATATAAAAAACTTAAAGAACAGACATCTTTAAATAAAGTTGAAAAAGAAAATCTACCATCATTACATCAAATTTCAACTACCAGTCAAAATAACAGTAACAATAATAATAATGTCCTTGTTGAAGAAACAAATAATTTACAAAAACTTCAACATTTACAAAAACATTCAAATGAAACAACAATAAATACAATAAGATTAGAAAAAGAAATAAAAGATCGTGATATTATTATAAAAGAATTAAAAACAAAAATAATTCAATTAACTGAGGATCATAGTAATTTGGAAAAAGATAGTTTAGAAAAAGATTGTAAAATTGTTGAATTACAAAATGAAATTGATAAATTTCGTCAAGTTGTAAGACCTCTAACACAAGCATTCTTAGACAGACGTCGTTCAAGTATATTTAATGATTTGAGTCCTGGTATTGAGAATACAAGAGTATTTTCATTGAATGAACCAAGAATAAAACGTCAAGGTTATTCAGCTGAACCCTTATCAGAGATGGTAAATTTAAATGAAAGTGCTCTAATAAAAATTCCAAAGGATAATGTGTAAGTGTAAAAAATTTATAATTTTTAATTGAATACAAAATCAAATTCAAATATCGATTCATCGATTTCGATTGTTTCACAAAAACTGACCATTGAAGAAGGATCTGAATTCTCAATCAAAAACTGACCATTGAAGAGAGATCAGAATCTGATTTTTCTATTTTTTTTATTTTAAAACGCAAACTCAACGCAAATTCGATGAAATATATCAAATTAGAAAACACAAAAATAATTCTGTAGTATAAATTATTTAATTATTTTAAATTTTCAAACATGATTTCTGCAGTTTTTTAAGTTTTAACAGAATTTAAAAATTTTCAAACCACATTATTTTTCTTCTGTAAAACAAAAATAAAATGTTTTTTATTTTTTTTTTTTAAATAATTTTTTTTTGTATTTTAGATCTCGTGAATTAATCAAATCGGCCATATTAGATAACGATTTTATGAAAAATTTAGATATGACACAAATTCGAGAAATTGTCGATTGTATGTATCCAGTCAAATATGCAGCTAAAAGTCTTATTATTAAAGAAGGTGATGTTGGTAGCATTGTATATGTTATGGAAGGTAAGTTTTTGTAAAAATATTGTTTTAATTTTTGTATTTTTATGAGATATGCAGATTAATTTTAAAAATTTAGTTGTTTAAGTAAATATTTTTAACAAAAAAAATTATCTCCACTTACTTTGTATACAATTTATTGAAATGTTTACCTGTCACTACAGAAGCTTATAGGGTTTTGAAAGGTGGTTGAATGAAATATTTAATTTGTTGCCTTACTTAAGTTGTCTATTGCAAGCTTTTTTAATAAACAGAAAAGTAACTAGACCGATCTGTTTAACTATTTCATTTTAACTTAGTTCTTTATTAATTTTTATTTCTACAGGAAATATAATTGATAACCACAAAATAAATTTGGTAGTACACATTATTAGTTTGGATCTATACTGTAATATCGACATGATCGACATGATTGTGTTATATTTAAATTGGGTTTACATACACCCATATTCTGTTAAATGTCAAAACAGTCTCGTGAATAATTTCTGTTAGACCTTTGACGAGACGTGATAGCCCTTTTTTATCTCGTCAAAAATTTTAAACGATAGAGTATCTCGCCAAAGTATTTAGTCTTTTTTTATCAAAAAATTGAATTAAATAAATAAATTTAATAGATAAAATAGTTAAGTAAAGATTAATTAACAATTTTTCATTATTGTTTTAGCATTATTAAAAAAACTATCTTTACGATTACTGTTTTACTACTGTTTATGTACTAAACTAAAAAATATTTAAAACAAATATATTTATATTTATTTTTTATAACTAAACCCCACTAATACTTTCCAAACATTTTATAAACCATATTTTGTTTATATACCAATAATTTTTTTTGACAGTAAAAAGTGATCAATACTACCAACAAATAAAATGTTCAATCGTGGCGCTTACAGTACCTAACAAAAATGCATATTAAGCGAGACGGAGAACAATTTTTGCTTCTCGTCAACGATAAGTCTAAGATAATATGGGTGATAGTCTAATATAGGCTTGTAAGATAGTCAATATAATCTATGATATATTATTTACTCTGAATGACTTAAAAACTCTTCTACATTGATCTAGAAATTATTAGAATTGTGACGAAGAGGATCAAATAAATGAGAAATAAAAAATTTCTGTGATAATTTAATTTAAAAAACCAAAAAATCAATAAAAATAAAAAATATTTATTTTTCAATCATTTTGTGATATTATTCGCTATAATTTTATATTTGTTCAAGTACTTTAAAATTGTATTGACAATTCAGTACCAATTTTGTTTTACATTTTTAATTATAATTGTGATAGTGTAAAAGTGTTTTGGTCGCCTTTGACTTCGTACTTTCCTTCATTTTTACAACATATCATAAGTAAAATTTGTAAATTTGAAATTTATAAATATTCACCACGCAATAATTTGATAATAAATGATAGGTAAAAATTATGAATATACAATGATAAACTGTTAAATTATTGTAAAGCACATACATCTCCTGATTCTATATCTATGTATAAACCATGTTAAAACACCATATATTTCGGGTAACATTTTGCCCTTCATAATGACTTTCAAAGACTTCAAATATGTTGTATGATTCTGAATCATACATAATTAACTAAAATGATGAGCGCTCTATATACTGAATATTCATTTTAATTACTTGGCTAATTCAAATTTAGCATCAATCAACAGGTAAATTTCTCCGCATAATTTATTGATTTTATTTCCATCTGCGCTTATAATACTGAATCTAACCCCATACCAAAGTCATATTATCCCATTCTGATGTTATGGTCAATTCTGCTAAAACTTAATTTATTGACCCATCATATATTTGGGCTTTGATTCGTTTACTATAGCAATAAAAGCTTATATTTCAAATTTCAAGTAATATATATATATTTTTTATTTTGATAATATGTACAATCTTATTCTATTAACTATACTAGTAACAAAACAGGTTATTCTGATTTTAAAATTTTCAACATTTAAAAAGAGTTTTTTTTATATTAAATTAATAGTCTTCTTATAATATAGGTGTAATTTTTAAATGTAACCATACTTAAATTGGTATGTATTTAATCTTCTATGTAATTCATTGTAAAAATATGACAAAAAACAATTTTAATCTGTTTATTATAATAAAAACATCCTAACCTAACTTATACCTATTCTTAAAACTACTTAAAATAACCTTACAAACTAAAGAATTTACAAATTTACTCAAGTACTTTAGCTCGTTTTTATTTATTTGTCTTATTTTACAAAGATGTTGACCACCAATGATTATTTCTTATAGATTTCAAGTAATATTTCAGCCGACAATAATTATTTATCATATGAAAAATATACTGTTTCCTTTATTTACTCAAAATCCACTTTAATGGAATTGTATCGGTTTCTATTTTAGACTTTCTAGAAATACACTTTATATTATTTTGTATGCAATAATAAAATATAATATTTAGCAATTCTATACTCTGCGTACATTCATTTTCACCAATTAGTTTCAGTTATCATCAGTTTACTTCGTGGTGAATATTTATTTGAATAATTTCAAAATTTTCAATTTTCAATTACAAAAAAAAACAATATTGCATACTTTTAGGATCAATTTCATTCTAAATGTATGCATGAAAATTTGGAATAACTGTATTTAAGAAAATATGAAAATTTTAAATTGAAATAGCTAAGTATTGGTTGTATTGGCACAAATAATTCTTGTTATTTTTATCGTTTGTTGGTTTTGGGATAACAATTAAACTAAAATAATTTAATGAGAATTAAAAACAATTATTTATTTATCGTATGACGTCTAGACAAACATACATTTTGATATTAAAAAAGAAAACAAACAAAAACAATAAAAAAAAAAACAATATAAATACAATTTAAATTTTTTTTTTTTTATTTTGATTGCAAAAGGAAGTATAAAATTAAAGTTTCAATTGCTCTGCAGTAACAACGGCAAGCCTATTCTACGCCCTACGAAGCCAATACATTACTTAAGGTGTATTCCCTAAATATTTTGTTTGAATTCCTGTTGTCAGCCGTGCTCGAAAGCATATAATAAACATTTTTCATAATCTAATAATATGTTTCACAGTGGCACTGTGAACCGAAGTCATATCCAATTTATATATTATATAGACCCACGGCTATAACTTGATCCTAATCTATTTTAAAATGTAACACATTTTGCTAGGCAGGTTGAAACCAGTGATTAAAGCAAAGATTGAAAAAAGTTGGATATTTTTTTAAACTTGGCTCACATCACTGTTGAGTGTTGAATGCATTGAGTGTAATAGTAAACATTTTTATTAATTTGCCTTTCTGTAAGGGCACCATAAGGTCTCCTAAGAGAAGAAATCTTTTATCCGATGCTGCTGCAGTATCATTATGAATAGAAAGTTTTCAGAAAATCATTGATAGTATATCCTGAATAAAGCTCTCTTTTATAGTAGAATAAAACATAAATATATAAATTAATTAAAATTTTTAAATAAAATTAATTATAAATTAAAAATTTTAATTGAATTAATTTGAAATTAATTAAAAGTTAGAAATGCATATTATGTACATAAATTAGGTTTAAGTTCAATTTATTAAAATGTAATGTAATGTACAATGTTCTGTGCTTTTTAAATTTGTTATCCTAAGCATAAGTCAAGTACATGATTGTTATGCTAATCATCTGGTTGGGCTATTCTTATGCTAGTCATCTGGTAGGGTTTTGGAAGTTGACTCTGCTATCTTTTTAGGGTTTTGAAATATCATTTTGTTTTTAATGTATTTTTTAAAGATATATAAAATATTATTAAATAGCAATACTCTTTTAGTTGTTCTTTCCCCACCAAGTTTACGTTATTTTTATGTTACAAATTCTTGACGACTACTTTACACATCATTTTTTTTATTATTTTATTTTTTCATAGTCCGTAAACAACAAATCGTATTGCGTTCGATGTGTTTTCACATTCAAATGTTAATCTAACCACACAACCTGCAAATATTCAAAATGAACATTAATTTTTCTTTGCTTGTAATTTCCATTAAATTTACATCACTTATATTTTTTTTCATCCGTCTCAATTCTAATCACAATCCAACGGTACGTAAGTATTAAAGGTTTTCATTTTGGAATAAATGTTTATTAAAAACAAAAACAAAATATCTCCACATTTCGAAGAAAAATTCAATTCAAACCTTTTTTATTTGTTCACAATACAAAAAAAAATTGGAAGGAAATTATTCCACCTATTCATTTGTTAAAACAATTTTCAATTTCGATTTAAATACCTATACACATAATGTACCTTTTGCTCCTATAAAGGTTAAATTAATATTTTCAAAATATATTTTATCACATGTTCTTGCACTTATAATTTGCATGCACCTAATTTTTAATAACTGTACTTGCACCACTACTATTAAACACAGTTAGGTGTGTTCCTTATATACAAAAATTCTATACGATCATATAACATGCTATACAATTCAATGAAATAATTTAAGGTAACAAAAAATAGCTTTGTTTCACATTCATATTGTCTTGTTAAAACCTAGAAAAAAAACAATAAAAAACCAAAACAAAAAATAATAATAATAAAAAACATTAAAATACTATCTCACTTATGCAAATTTTGTTTTTATACTAAAAATCCGTTTATCAGCCAGAGTATCTGTAAAACCTACCTTTGCTTTACCTATCTTTAGAAATATGATCTCTATAAACTTAACTGGGCATGAGTAACTAGGTAAGAAACAAAAGTAAAGATCATTCCACTCATTTCATTTTTTATTTACTTTTATTACAATCAATGCATTTCAATTCGTTGCAAATACAAAATAACAATTCTCTCTTTCCCTCTCTGAGTATCTCTCATTTTCTCAGTTTTTCTCTGTTTATTTTAATTTTAAAGTTAAAAAAAAAAAACAGATTATTCTATAAACAAATACAAATGAGCGACTTAAAAAAAGTGAGATCAATTGAGAAATGAGAATTCAGATAATCAATTTCCTCCCTTCTCATTTTCTTTGTATTTTTAATTTTAAATTTTTTGCTTCCAAACAAATAAACATTTGCAATAAAACTGGTTTTTCATATAAATGTTTTATTGTTGTTATTATTATTTTTGTTTTTATTTTTATGTACTATATAATCATATATTTACTTTTTTCCTTTGTTTTTTTTTTAATTTGGTTTTTTTTTTTATAAAATTCGATTCTTTATGTACTACGGGACATTTTTTATATAATACGGGACATTTTTTATATACTACGGACAATTTTGGTTCAACATTATAAATTTAATTTTAAGTTTATAATGTCACGAGAATACATATCGTGTCGTGCGCGTTTTTGTCAGAGAGTTATAAAATTGATTATATTATTTTAGAACAAGTCAAATTGTTCTAGATTGGCGTTTTTAAAAATATTATTTTGTTTAGCTGATACTGTTCTATGGGGTTGGGTATGAAATTCCAAAAATCAAAAATTCATTTTCATAATTCCATTACACAATTCCAAAATCAAAATTAAAAAAAAACAAAGACTCCCAAACTTTGTTTTATCCAACAGCGACTACATAAAAATAATGAAGTTAGATATTCTGGAAAATGCAAATATCCTCTTTTTTGTATCCAGAAGCAGCTACGCACAAAAATAATTATGTAAATATTCTGTAAAAGGCGTAGAGCTTTGATTTTGAATCCAACTCTAAAAGCATTCATAAATGTGTGGAATTTTTTATTTTGGAATTATTTTTTTTCAGTGTTTGGAATTTTGTAACTTTGGATTTCTTTTGGAATTATAACACCATCCCGTTCTATGTATGTGCGGTAGAATATAGAACCCTTAGAAGCCTTAAACTAATGGATATACAGATGTGCAATAAAGTCTAATACATGCCATATAAAGTGTACTTCTCTTTTGGCATCGATGGGTAAAGTCCAATCACAATGTGAGTTTATACGAAGAAAAAAGTTTTAGCAGAATTTCTAAAAGCGATCGGGTACATTTTTCGAAATTTTTTTTTTCAAATTTAACTGTTTTAATCGACGCAAACATTTCTTGACATCTCTTGAATTTTAGAATCAATCATATTATTTTTTAATATAACCAAACACTTTTTTTTGCTCAAATTTACGTACTCAATTTTAATGCAAGTTTTATTTATTTTTTTTACTTCTGTATGGTTTTTCCAAGTAAGGAATTGGTCAAGTGTATGCCGAAGTATTTTGTTTCATTGGCTTGTGGAACTTGCACTCACATATACCGATCTGGTAACATTCGTTTTAATATGCCATTTATTGTACCAAATTCTGTAACTATTACAGAATCTTTATGGGCAGCCATAATCCATGTATTATTTTATTTGCCAATGTTGCAACCATAGGATTTTCTGATGCTGGTTTACCCGCTGTAAACAGTGTGTACTGAGTTGGTCCCAAAACACATCCTTGTGGAATTTTCGATTTTATTTTACAAAGTTGGGCAGCTTGTTCTTCAAATGTCCTTATAAAATGTCTTTTCTTTAAGTACGACTTCAAGATTTCGAAATATGGATATGGTCTATCTATTCTAAATCTTAAACAAAAGCCCAGGGTGTTATGCCTTATCAATTATTATTTGGGATTCTCAATGAACTTATTCTATTGTAACATGATTCTCTTGGAAAGTGAATTGAGGAGTCGGTACTAGCCTATTCGCTAAAAAATAATTTGATGAATTAAAAGTTAAGCTCTACCAGCCTCTATCTAATATTCGATCAAGTTATTGTGTAAAAATGTACAAAAACTGATATCTACTGACTTCTGTGTAATAACAGATTGTTGTTGTGTTCTAGTAATTCATCAACTACAAATTCTAGAAAAATATAGACGAGCAAAACTTTACTAACAAAATTCCAGCATTTCAAAATTAATTTTTGAAATTTAAAAAAATATATATATATATATTTAGGTCCTCTAGAATTATAATTTAAGCATCCCGATATATTTTTATTTGTTTATGTATCACCCCCATAATGACTAAACATTTAAAATCTTAAAATTCCTACCTAGAAGTAAAAAAATCTTAAGCAGTAAGATTAGCAACTTTGGAAGAACAAGGAGTTCACAACAGGAAGCATGCATTCTAACAATAACATATTCTAAAAAACTGACAATAATTTAATTAAAATTATTTAACACTCAGCTGAACACACATATTTAGTTGGTAAATCTCTATTAACGGTAAAAGAAGTTTTTGTATAGAAGATAGGAACTATTCCTTTGTCAGCGGTTGTAATGGGATTGTTGTTTTTGATTTTATTCGTACTATATTATATATCTTACATTATACCCCAACCCAAAAGTTGTTCAGTTCAACTCCCTATATATTTATTTTTAATTTTTCCCTATCTTTTTTTTCGTCTTTTGTTTTGATTTAGTAGAGCAGAGAATTAATGATTATATCAATGTGTAAATAAAAATGATGATTAACTCTCTTCTCTTGTAATATATTATTTTTATAGTTTAGTTTAGAGAATACATAGTTTGATCTGATCGGTTCGGTTTTGCTGTTTGTTTATTTATTTTGTATTTTTGTTGTCAGTATGGAATTGTATAATAAATAGCTATTATAAATTAAAATATATATATATATATATATGTATATATATTATGGAATAGAATATAGGAGATAATATGGTAGACTCCTAACAATTCCAAAATTGCATATTCTTTTAGTAATATTGTTTAAGTTAAGATAAATGGTATAATATACAGTGAGTGGGATGTTTGTATATATATATATGATATCCAACAAAACAACAAATATAACATATACAAATACATTATAATATTCATCTGTACATTTTTTTTTTATCATTTTTGAGATATACTTCTTTGCTCTATACACTCGTACAATGTAAAAAAATAAAAAATAAAAAAACATATGAACATGATTTTCCATTCCATTTTCAAATGGTAGATATTTTTTGTGTAGAAAACCGCATTTTAAAACAAACAGGCAAGGTAATAATTTTCAGAAAGAAAAACAATAAAACAAAAAAAAAAAAAGAGAATGATTCATTGAAACTGCTGTTTGATCCAGCGCAAAAATACTGAAAAAATAAAAAAGAATCTAAACAACAGTTGGTTAGTTAGATTTGTTGAGCACAAACAGTACTGCTGTTTCGGATGAATACATTTTTTTTCTCGTATAATTTTTTTGTGGTTTTATTTTTTTTTTAATTTAATTTTTGTTTTTATAAATTTTTGGGAATTTTTTTGAAAATTAAATAAAACATTTTTTTTATTTAATTAAAAAAAATAATAATAAAATTAAATAATTTCCCTTTTTAATTAATTTAAATACAAAGAAATAAGAATTGAAGAACAAAAAAAAAAAACAAAAAAAATTAAATAAATAAAATCAAAATTTTAAAACGCTGAAATGAAAATGAAAGCGAAATCCGTTTTTAAGTGTCTGTTGTCTCCATATAAATATATGATTTTGTAACATATTTGTATATGAATGTGTGTATATATAAATAATATTATATATTAAAAATTATAAGATAAAAATTCCGGTTTTAAATTATATATTTTATTTTTAATATAACTACATATATTTATTTGCTTATTGTTATAATACTCAGTTTTTTATTAAAGTGTCTTAGAAATTAAATTAAAAAAATTAAAATAATATATATATTTTTTACACTTTAAAAAAAAATATATATATATATATATAGTTCTTAAAAAAATATATAAATAATTTATAAAATTAATTTACTTGTGGTGAATTAAAATTAAAATAATAATTTTAATTCAAAGTTTAAAAATAAAAAAAAAAAATTAAAATTCAAAAATTAATAAAAAAAAAAATTAAATACAATTCAAATATATTTTTTATTCCAAAAATGAATGAATTAAAATTATTCCTATTTGCAAAACAAAAAGTATGATTTATGTGAGTGTTGTTTAATGAATTTCAAATGAATTCATCATTAATTTATAATGAATTTTCAATAGAAAAAAATTCATTTTTAAAATTAAAAATTAAATTTATTTAAAAATATTAAAAAACGAAAAAAAAGCGTTAAATTACCTAAATAAATAAAATTCATGTTAGATTTATATCTCTTATAGTTTTATTCCTCAAAATTTATATAGTTAAATATAGCTATATATAGGTAAATTTTTGCATCTTTAAATTGCAATAAGAGGTAAATAAAAATGATTTTTTTTATTGTTATTGTTTTTGCGAAATATATAGATTATAAAAAAATTATAGCCTTTGTGATTCAAAATTTTTATATTTATTTTTATTTTGTTTATTTTTTACCTTTGTTTGCTTACTTAAATTTCGTTTGTTTTTTTTTTAAATATTTTAAAACAATAAAAAATTCTATACCTTTAATTTTTTTGTTTATTATGTATGCCACACATAATAATGTGTGTACTGTTAACAGTAGTGTAATAAGATATATAACTCAAGAGTACAAATATAATTTTTGTTTGTTTCCATTACAATTGTTCATTTACAATTTCGAGAAAATTTCTGTCAAATGCGATTTTAACCAATCAGAAAACTGTTCATTTGGTGCTGAATCATTTTTTTTTTCATCTGGAGTAAAGTTAAATTTTTTGACAGGAATCGAATAAGACATGTAAAACAAGCGTAAGCCGACTACACTGGCATAGGGTCTAAATTTTTGCTTTTGTCAATCAACAAAAAAATCTGTAACGAGAAATTTCAAGCAATATGTAAAATAGGTAATATCTTACTTCTTTAAATCAACAAAAATATTCCGTGACAGTAAAAATTTCCGAACTGGTAAAATAAGCATCATCCGATTGCAATGACATACCCTAGTAACCAAAAATTGTCATGACAAGTTTTTGTCAACATGTTGTCAGAAAAATGTGGGCACATTTTGTCGTCAAAGTTATGATGACCATTTATCGACAAAATTTGTTACAAAATTGTGGTTGTAAATCTATTAACAATTTTTCCACAAAATGTTGACAAATATTTGTCATGACAATTTTTGGTCAGCAATATGTGACAATTGGGTGACAGGGTTAAGTAAGTTTTTATTCATTTTAATATTTTTTAGTATTCTTTTCATCAGTCTATATTCAACAATTTTTAGAATAGGTGTTGTTTCGACATTTTGTAGTTTGAAAAACACAACAAAATTTATTTAAAAATATGCATGAATTTTGTAATTAAAAACAATAATTGAAATAGAACTGGTTTTTTAATTATTTTTATAGAATGAATTATAGATAGAATAAAATATATAATATTATGTAAAAAAGAAATTATTTTTATTATTAAAAATCCTTCTAAATTACTGAAAAAACTGTCCACAAATTGATCACACAAATGATTCCCAAATTGTCGGAAAATATACCCATAAAATGATAACAAATTAGCTACAAAACGTTGACAACATTGTTGACAAAATTTTCATCTAAACTGTGACAAAATGGGGTCAACCCTACCGACCTTTTTTCAACAAAAATTGTCATAAAATTTTGTCGACAATTAACCAAATTTTTCAACATATTGTCACGTTTTTGTGACATTTGGCTGCTCGGGTAAAAATTGATCTTCACAATCAACAAAAAAAATATGTGACAGAGTAATTTTCGAACATGTAAAACAAATATAAGTGCCAAATATAGGTATTGACTTTACAACTTAAATAGTAAAATAACAACTAAAGTACAATACAAAAAGTATAATATAGGTTTGAGTCTTGTAAAATATTTTTTCATATCAAAATTTTCACACATTTCTACACCTATTACACGATTACACCTTCAATCTACACCCATTCGTTAATACTCTTATAGTGTTTACAAATTAAATATATTAAAGCTAAATTAAAATACATTTCTAAACAAAATTTTTAATAACGATTGACAATATTTTGTAGTCCTTTATACAGTAGTCAAGTGTGTGCGCAGCTTTACAAAACTACACTTGATAAATTAACATTTCTAAAATTCACTTAACAAAATAAACCTTTAGAAATATAAACACTTCGTTTAATTTCGTTAAAAAAAAACGTTTCGTAATCAAACCTTTAACACATTGACACTACTTAATAAATACAAATACTTACACTTTTAATAGTGTTGACTTTGCAACTTTCTAATTTCATTTCAATGTCTATTTAGCAGCTGTTTAATACACAAATGGTGATATCTGCTTTTTCAAAAATTTCAACAATCTGTTTTTATTCGTAGTCACTGCTCAATACAAAAAGGGTCAGTTTACATAAATAATAGTTGTTAAATGTCCATTTAATGTAATTGTCACTTAGATCAGTGTAATTGACATAGTTAAATGTTCGTTTGGTAACTGTAATTGACATCGTTAAATGTGAGAATAGTTAAATGTTCGTTTATCAAATAAGTTTTTTGTGAAATGTTCGTAGACCAAATATTCATTTGCGAAGTGGAATTTGCCTTGTGTGATTGAGAAGGTTGATCAGATCTTAGTAGATACCTAGTTTGGTAGCGCGGCTTCTTATCGGCGTATATTTATCTACATACATAA
Organism: Argyra leucocephala; assembly: GCA_963942445.1. Taxonomy (NCBI): domain Eukaryota; kingdom Metazoa; phylum Arthropoda; class Insecta; order Diptera; family Dolichopodidae; genus Argyra; species Argyra leucocephala. The sequence goes on from OZ012680.1 coordinate 39,331,622, forward strand.
TTTAATTTATATTTTGTACAATTTTTGTTATATGTATTATGAAAATTTACTATTTTTAGTAATCTTTAATAGCATTAACTTCAACTTTTATTTTTGACCAACTCTCAAAAAATTGTTTACGAATATTATAGAATAAATATCTGAATTTTGATTCGAACTTCACACCTTCAATTAGTATTTTAACACAATTTTTCTATTAAATTCTATTTCATTCTTTTATAATTTTGTTTATTATTTCTTCACTTTAGACGGATTTTTTTTTTATATAATTAAATGATTTAAATTCTGCAAGGCAGTTAGACTATTTATCCCTTTATATCCTAGTGTTTATCAATTAAAAAAAAAACAAACTCGTATTATAGTAGGAAGTTAAAAAATAAATAAAAAAACGAATAAAAACATATTTTTAAATAGCTTCTAACGATCGTGGTACTTACCTAATATCCTTCTCTAAATTTAGATCTGAAATCCTATACTGGATAAAAATATTTATTTCGAATTATCGTGTCATTACTGTTCTATGTACATGTAGAAAATATATTTTTTTATTCTTTAATTTATCATATTTCGGCTGTTGTAGCGACTTTTAATTCGAAATTCAAGTAAAGAATTAAAAATTACCATATTTTTTTATCACTGTTAAAAAAGAATGATCGACAAAAAAAAAACATAATACTAAAACAAAAATTGAAAAATACTAAAAAAAACAATCAGGAAAACAGATTGTTTATTGTTTAAAAAGAGATAGATATAGTTATATACAAAGTATAATACCAAAAATAGAATTTGAACAACAAAAAATAATAATAACAAATAAATAATAACAAACATACATACATATACATGAAGTATGTAACTATGTACATTATACCTGAATAATTGCTTGAAGTCGAAATAAACTGAGTGGCCTGGGATTGTTTGACTAGTTTTAATATAAGGGTGTGTTAAAAAATTATGATAAAATCCAAATTAAAATTAAACCTAATAAATTAATTTTCATTTAAGGAGCTTATTGTTTCCTTTTTATTTCGTATCATGTTTTTTTTTTTAAATATAACTGTAATTTACATAACTTTGGTTAAAAAATAAAAATTGTTTTGGTTAATTTTATTTGAATTACAAAATTTTTGTTTAGAATTAGTGTACATGTACAGTGGGATTGGTTAGTATTTTAAAACCACTAGAGATTGGAACTTTTTAATAAATTTTATTTAAAAAATAACAAATTGAGAATTTTCAACGTTATTTTGGTATGTCTCGTAAAGTCGAGAATTTTTTTAACAATTCAAAAATCTTGAGAATTTTTGATAATTTTTTAAAATAATTATTTTACATTCAAGAACAAGTACTTTGTGACTATTTATGATTAATTTATATTTTTTTGACTGACAATTTGTTAATTATATATACTTAAGTATTAAAAAAAAAGTATATATTAAAAACAAAAAAAAAATAGAACAAATATGGTGAACTGTGTGTAGGTAGGTTTTAAATTTCAAGTACTCATTACCATTATCAGTACCATTACTTGGTTATAATTATTTTTGTTAAGGCAATAGTACACTTTTCGATATTGTTAGTTTGAAAATTAAAGTATCAGTAAAAAATAATTAAGTATTTTACTTGTCATCCAAAGTAATTAGATTCTAATTTCAATTACTTTTGTAATTACTTTTTGTACTCAATTACTTTGAAGTATATTTTTAAGTACTAAAAAAAATTAGGTATCAAGAGTTGTAAGTATATCTACATTATAACAATTCATAATATAATTTTTTCTACCATTCTCTCACAGAAAATACATTTTAAATATTATTTGTATGGTTTAAGGTAAGTCCTAATATTAATGATTAGGAGCAACAATATTTTAAGCTTTAAAAAAAATTTCAAAACCATGATTTTATTATCGTTAAAACAAATTGAAAACAAACTAAGCGACATCTTAATGAACTAAGCGCCACATTTTTGAATATCTATATGTCCCTTAAAATTTTTTATTTAAATTGAATTTTTGCAAAACTAATTTGATTAACCCGACACTATCTAACGGCCGAAACTAAAACTAGAACCCTAACCATGTATACAAAGAATTATTTTTTAAATGTGTTTCAGCATGAGATGATATTCACATCAGTGCCTAAACTGAATAAAAGAAATCCAATCAGAGCAACAATTATAATTATAAATATTTATCTGATATTGTAGAGTTCCCCAGTTAGCATGCGCAGGATCATCATATTCTCATTATCCCACATCGTCGAAGAAAATCAAATATGGCATTTGAATTACATTTTGTATTGTTTAAAATAATTTTTTTGAAGTACATTTTATCTTTGATAGTTAACAATATTAGATTAGATTAATGAATTGAATGAATAAATTTCATATTGTACAAGAAAGTATATTACTACTAAACATAATTAAATATTATTCTTTTAATTCTTACAGTATAGTTGGTTAGAATATTTGCCTTTAGCACATCATTAATATTAAAGTGGCACAATTTAAATTATATTTAAAGGGCACAATTTAAAAGTAATTTGTATTATTAAGTACTTAAGAAAATGTAACTAATTCAAAAATAATAATTACATTACAGTAAATTATACATAGATAACAATATTGAATTGTATGTTGGCTTTTACTTCATCTCATTTCATTTTTAGATCTCAAATTAAATTAGATTGGGGTTCCAAGAACAATACTTTTTTTAAATATTTTCGTAAATATAAATTTTTTATTAATTATTATAAGCTAGATGAATTTTGAGTCTTGTAGTCAAGTTTGTACTTACTTTTTAAATCATTTGTAGAAAATATTTAAAATTTGTAAATTATTTAATAAAGTTTCTTTTAAGTTGTTTTCCCGTTATTTCATTTTAATATTTTGAACAATATTATATTGAGAAGCTCTCATTGTTTGTTTAAAATATTAAAAATATGATGTAACTAGCTACTTACTTGTGATATTTTTCTTGAAACGGATTTGTACTCATACGCAAGGAATTGTATTCATATTTTTAAAAGCTGATGTTATATTTTTTGTTGTTCTAAAAAGTACTCATATTTAAATACTGGTGACAAAAAAGTAAGTGTTTTAAAGTAAGTATAGCTATTCAGATTGACTAATTCAAAAATATTCCCATTCTTAAGTGAATTATTTTGCATATTACAATAAATTACAATTAAGAGTTTCATATATTAGCATCGTAATTATTCAGTACAGATTCATAAATATATATTAAGAACCGTATTGATTTCTCTCTCTCTACAAATACACCCTAAAGAAGCTTTTATATTTCTTTTAGTTAATTTTGATCTCATATTCTCAATATGCTTATACTTGCTAATTATTTTTAAAGTACTAACTTTAACCTATAACTATTAATTTTCAAATATAAGAGTACTAGGGGCCCCCGTTGAATAATTATAATTTGAGTTTAAGTATTAGCTTTTGTGTAAAAATTGTGTACCTACTGGTTTTTTTTTATCAAAAAATCGCATGTTAAATTGAATGAATGAATGAATGGCAGGAACTGAACAGATTTCTATGTCAAAATTTGACTTTCAATAAGTTGTTTTTCAATTGAAAATACTACTAATGAATATTTTTATGCAATGTGAATTTACCGAGTCTGTTTTATTTGTTTTTTATTCATACTCCTAATTATAAGTTATTTTAATTTCATCTCATCTCTATATTTTTAATATTTTTGTACTTGTTACCAATTGTCCAATACCAATTGTCATTTGTACAAATCAAGATATGGTACTGTATGCAGAATAAATTTATTCCAACGATCCAAGAAAATTTTAAGAAAACTTAATATTTATCTTTACCTACCTTACATACCTACATTAAATGTACTTCATATGCACTCTCTTAATATTTGTAAAAAGAATGCGGTGCGGTGTGGTGGTTTATTGTTTTGTTTTTCCCTTATTTTTGGTGAATTTGAAAATTTTGATTGTATAATTTTGAGGTGAATTGTTGACAAATAATGTAGTTATTATAATATATGATTTTATTGTTTATATTTTGACATTGGTTAAATTTTTTTTTAATTAATTTCTTGAAACTGTTAACCATTGATTTACATTTTAATTATTTCACAATTTTTGCAATTAGTTTTTTTAATTTTAATTTTTTCGTAATTTATGTTGTTAATTTTAAAATTTATTTGAATTTACATAAATATGTAACTCGCTTGAATTAAGCCTGTAAATAAATAAATAAATTAAAAAACTAAATTTCATTTTAGACAATTCATTTTACGATTAAAATTTTTCCCTAAAATTTTTCATTTAAGATTTTTCTGAACATAATTTTTGATTGTACTTATAACTGTATAAGTCGTATGTACATACATATATATGTACATATTTGCAGGTAACAAGCAATAAGAAAAAAAAAACACTTACTTTATTTTTTTATTGTCATAACAGGCAACAGATGGCTTATAGCCTCACCTTGATGCCCTATTCACCGCAAGGTGATTCGAAAATTTTCGGTTGTAAATATGTATTTTTTGTTTGTTTTGTTTCTTTCTAACAATTTCTTTCTCTTTTTTACTCTTTTAAAATTCACATATTAAAAGTATTAACTATTGTTAAAATTATGTATATATTTTTTTTTTTTTTAAATGGGTACTGAATATTATTGTCTTGTAACTTAGATTCAAAACATTAAAAATAAAAAAAAAAAAACAGAAATCAAAAAAATATTTTAAGGCGTTTTCTTTTAAAGCGTTAATAATTGTATCTTTCAATTTATTTTTCCTTTAAAAATATAAAAAAAAAAACAAAAATAATAATAAAAATTATAATAAGAAGAAAAAAAACTATTGTATAATCAAGAAATAAATACCCTACCCTTGGATTTGATATATTATTAAATAATATCTATTAGTTTGCGAATATTTTAATTCTATGCAGATTTGATAAAAAAAAATCTTTAGTTTTTATATAGTCAATAAATTCTAATGCAATTTTGATTTATTTTTAATAAATTATGGTTTAAAAATGGTTTGTTTGGTTTTTTTTTATATTAAATTGCATTTAAAATTTAATTCGTTATTGTAATTTGAAATGGTTGTGAACTTTAATTCGTTGTTAAATCGTTTAAAAAATTATTACTAAAAATTATAGATTAAAATCGATTTTAAAAAAAAAATTTAGAATTCAAATGAATCAAAATCGATTATCAATTTTCTTTAAAAAATGTTCATTTAATTAATTTTGATTTTTAATTGATTTACGAGCGAAAATTACAAGCATTTGTTTTTATAATTTAATGCTTACGAAATTGTAATCAATGGGAAAATTTTTATACGTATAAAAAATATGTATATGTGTAAAAAATTATATACGTATATAAATAGAAAAATATATAACTATATATATATATTATTATGCAAAGATAATTAATTTTCCATGATGTAATAAAAAAGAGAAAAAAAAAACAGTAAATCATAATTAACCATAAAAAGTTAGTACGATATTGGGTTTTAATTAATGTTTTTTTGAATTCTGAAAAATATTCTTTTAGATAGGAATTGTCTTCGGTATTAGGTTTTAGTACATATTCACAGAATTTAATTGATTTATTTTTGGGTTAAAATTATTTTATTTCATATTTAGAATATCTTAGAGTTAAAGGTCAATTAATATTTTTAGAAGTATTCTGCATTTCAGTGACAATCAACCGTTTGAGATTTTAGCATTTCAGTAATCAGTACCGGTTATTAGACAACCTTCAATCATTGTCACAAATCAGGACTCCATCAAGGTTTCCATGATTAAACTAATATCCTTATTAAATTAATAAATTTTATATAATCGTAGTTATATATTAAAAATGTGGAAAACTACAACACTTTATTACCATCAATTAGGTCTTTTTAAATAGCATAACTAGTTCAACTTAAAGCAGGTTAATATCAAAATAAGTGTACTCTCAATAAATTTGTATAACATTTTATTATTTTAGAAATAATGAAAGAACGAAAATATTTTTAATTTAATATTTATATTATACTCTGAGCTTGAATTTCATCCAGAGGACTTATGACTAGTAGAAGAGATAACCGTTGTATCATACATGTCCGGGGTTAAGTCTCAGTTATGAGACTTATAATATCAATATCAGTGGCTCCTTTATATAAATTTGAATTTTGACTTCTATAATTTGTAATATAGCCACTGGAGATCAATTGGAAAAAATATCAGTTTCTTCCAATCATTATTTTCAATTAATTGATTATAATAATTTTTTTTTTTTTGTTTTTTTTGTTTTTTTTTGTTCACTATAACTTTATGTGTGTGTAAACTAAATTAAACCAAATCAAACTGAATTGAATATTGTAATTGTATAGTAAAAAGACTAATCGTCTTATGTACAATTTATATAAATTAAATAAAGTAAGTAAATATATATACCTATTTTGATTCCAATTTAAATTTACTCTTATTTGCCTGAAATTTGTGGGGAAACAACCTTTAAATTGTGATTTGGTAAACATTTTTTTAATCCAATCTGAAGTCATTTATTTGAACCATGATATGAGATTTGGTTTTGCCTCTTTAAGTGATCGCTTTCTCTATGTGAATTTTTAGCCCCCTGAATTGTTGATTTTGCCATTTTAGTCTTTGTTTTAACCCTTTTACTATTTATGTCTGTTACAATGGATAAAAATTTGTGCAAAGCTCCTAGCAATTTATTTTATTTAATTTATCATCATAGTTTGAAAGTAGAGTAAGCCATTTTTGCATTAAATCCATTGAATCATAGCTCGGTAGTGAAAGGGTTAAGAGTTTCATTTCGATTGTATGTAACATTTTTTTATACAGTTTAAAATTTCCAATTTTACGGCTTATATCATTTTTAGTTCACCTCTCATTTATCTTGATTTCAGTTGCGTAGATCTTCGCCGTTAAAGATTTTAGTACAGATAATGATTTAGTGAGTTTTTAGCAGACATCCTGATTCTTAGTAAATATGTAAATTACCTTCAGTGGCCTAATCGGTTGGATCACAAAAATGTGTTTCAATTATGATGTGGTAGTTACGGGTTCGATTCCTGTGGGGGGGTATAAAATATAACTAAAAAAATAGCAAACTATTAGTTATGTATATCAATAAAAATAATTAATATAATTAATACTTTATAGCTAAAAATATTATCTATATCAATATTCATTAAAGACAATAAATAAATATGGACAAACACTAATAATAATTACACAATTATCAACAACTGGAAAAAGTATGTGACAAGACGTACCCATCAAACATAGTAACGTCACGCATCTTAACGGTCAAAGATGGATAAAATCAAAGCGACAACTTGCAGAAAATATGACGTCGTCTTACCACGTAGGGGCAGACAGAGTTATCAAAGTGGTATTCTACAGTAGGCCAATCATTTACTTAGACAGTACAAACAGATTAAAAATTGGGTATTACTTCGGAAACAGAAATGAAAATCGAGTACGATGGAAATGTCAAATGGCAGCCTTATGCTCCCAAGAGGACTAAGGAAAAAAACAAAAAAAGTGTTGATTACAACTGCTAGTTATAAAAATATTTCTAGGAAAGAACTGTTCCATTTGATTCGAGAATACTAATTTGCGAATTGATTTAAGATAAGGCTCGAATCCGAATGAACCGAATTTGTTGTTTTAGAATATTTTAGGGCATTACTCCTAAAATAAATTGTGCGGTTGATGATATCCATTAAGTCATCAGTCTTACTTCTTGAAATTAACCCCATATTGCTCGGAAAGGCTTTACATTAAGCTAAAAATTAGCTATGTCTAAAGGTGAAGTTGGGAGGGTATTACAGACCCAAAAATGAAGGTTGAACGAATTGTTTAGCTTAATGATTTGTTTTAATCGCTATCACTCTCAATATATCAGTATGGGACCAGATTTTAAGTTTTTTTTTAGTTGTGTTGATATTTAACGAAGGTCATTTTTTTCTAGACGCTACACTGATAGTTAGATTATGTCTACTTTAGTTTACTATCGCCAAATATTATGAATAATAGCCTTCCTGGACAGTTTTCAATAGATGTCCTTTTGCGAGGGAACAATTGATATTATAACCGCTTTGGCCCAGTTCATCGACACTTTAATAATCTAGTTTAATCTAATTATTAGTACCAGAATCATTTTCTACAATTCGACTTTTCTGTTAAAAAATATTACTATATACCTAATGATAAAACACTCTGCATTTCAAATCATTCAAAATACAATTAATTAGGGTAACGTTTTAAAACAAGTATCATTGAAGCTAAATACTCTTCACAAAATCCAAAAAACAACTCACTACTTTCAGTAATGAATTAAATTTACAAAATTACTTTTCATATATGGGTTATTGGTATTCTAAATTAACTGATTTTATTAATACCCGCACACAACAATTAAATGTGTTTTTTTTAACAGTAAGGCCATTCTCTTGATAAAAATTATATTATTATTTAATAACTAGATGGTATTTAAATGGCATCTCTTTAATCAATGTTAGTACATCCAAATTTTTTTAACACTCAAATTATAATTAATAATTTTTTTCCAATTAGAATTTTAATTTTCAATTAACCCAATTAATATTTTACAACCGAAAGATGTCAGATTCAAGTTTGTGTTAAGTTTTCATGTACAAAAAAGCAAAAAAATATAAAAAAAAAATTACTTCCGTCTCTTGAAAATTGGAAGATGATGGTGACCCTTGTTAAAAATATTTTGTTATTATTTTTTTTAAATTCATGTCTTCAATTTTGGGTGTGTGTTTTTTGATATTTTGTAGTTCATTTAAAAATCAATCAATTGGAAATAAATATAATTATACTTGACTATAATAGTAACTATAATGTAGTAGTTATATACAAATTAAGTACGAATTCGTCAAAAGATAATCTGTGAAAATTTAGTTAAAAGTTTATTTACCTATTTCAAGGTAATTTGAATTTAGGTATACGTCAGCATATTTTTGTTGACCTTTTTTTATACTGTAATTGGAGAAACAATATAGCTATTATGTATATATATAAATTTTAAATCATACTCTATTAAATTTTTAAGTTTCAAGTTTTTCTTTTGTACAACTTATCTTATTGTTGTTCTTTCTGTTTTTTTGCTTCAATTCTTTGCATTCTATACTTGTATGAAGGACATTTATTTAAAATAGTTGTTTTTAATTCTTTTAAGTTTTATTTCATACAAATTTAATTAAATTTTAATTTAAAAGAAAGTGTTACATTACAATACTACAATGACATCTATTATAATTTTGGTAACGATGATAAATGATGCAATTGTTCTTCATTGTCATTTCAATTAATTTTGATGTAGGTCGGCCTATGTTCTTTAAAAAAATATATTTTGAGTTTAATTTTATTTTGTTACCGGGTTTGGTAGGTAGAAGTGGCTTCTGGAAAGCCAATTACCACGACTCGACTATTTGTTGTAATTTTTTGTATTAGGGATCACTCTCCCATACCGGATTTGATGGTGATTTCAAATATATTTTTCCTTATTTTAGTAATTGGCCGCCTTATAAAACCTAGTAGAACGGTATCTAAGCTCTTTGACAATTTTTTTGTATTAAGATAATTCAAAATAGTTAAACCCTTTCAGCTGGCCGGATGAAGTCCTTTTATTTTAGTTTAATTGGATTAAACGTATTTCTAGAACTTGTGGTGAATATAAATATAATATAAACTAGGTACCCCTATTTATTAATTATAATTCAATTTAAAGCCAAATTTAACGTTCTTAACAGAACAGGGATTTAAATATATTGATATTTTTCACTATCAATGAATAGGTATAAAAAAAAACAATTATAATTTTGTTTACAACTTACTACGATATACATTACATTGTCTATACTTTATCTACCTACATTTAATGGTGAAGACTCATGTAGTCATATGCTATGCTACCTTTGCTATGCACTCTCTTTGTACACATAAATTTGTATAAATAGGATTGTGTACTGGTGTAGGTGAGGTCATGGTGTGTTGATTTATTTTCTCTCATTTTTGGTGAATAGGTTGAATATTTTTGAGGTGAAATGTTGACAACTAACTCTATTATAATATTATAATAGTTATGTGTCACACGTCGATTTCTATACATACATAGATCGAGAACGAACAATGATGTTGCATATAAAATTGGAATGAGTAGTATTAGATTGTATATATGGTGAAAGCAGTCTGTAATTATACAGTCAAGGGAATAAATATAAAATAAAATAAAAAACCTTTAAACAGTTAATAATACTAATCAAAAGCTATTTCTCGACAATCAAAATATGATGAAAATAATTAACAGGGCTCAATTCTTGGAGGCGGTCTTATAATAATCAAACTAAAGAAGATAACGAATGTTGGATGATGTATCGAAATAAAAATGAATGTCTAAAATCCAGAATAAAATTACTTATTATGTTAGGTGTTAATAGACTAGATTTGAACAAAATAAATGTTAGGTTTAGCTAGTAAAAATCCTACAACAAAACTTCATGAAAAGAGCTCTAAGCGTATGGGCATTGTTTAATGAAGACCACATATTTGAAGCACAAAAATAAAATGCTTATCAGAGTCATCTCTTCAATCTTCTCCCTCTAATATAACCCTTTGCAAACATATCTTCAGTAAACCTCTTGTAATATAACCCTGCGTGGGTACGTTCGGTACACACCATGAATGTACATTGTAACCTGAATAATATTAGATTTATCTACTGGGTAAACTGAAGCAAAACGATTATTACAAATCAGTTACTTAGACAGCCAAATATATCTGTTCTGCAATTGTCCTGCAGCAAATATATAATTTTGGAAAAATTAAACATTACACCGTCTTTACTAGAACATATAAAACAAATAAAGTTGATTAACTTTGTCCGGATATCTTAAATTCGAACAGGAACACTATATGATTCTAGAATATGATTCACGGCCGCATGTACCATTGAGTTTTATAAATTGCGGTGCTGCACGGATCCTATGAAGCTTTTGGATTTACATTTAAAAACACAGTCTTTTCAATAATATATTTTGTTGTACCATAACTCTGCGTAGGTCTTGATTTCTTTATTCGAACAATAGTACCTTCTTTGACATTTTTTATTTTTTATAAACAGCTGCGCGCTAGAATAAGAATTTTGATACTTATGTACCCCTTGGCTAATTACTATATTAATATCACTTAATTAATTTCATTCATTTGAACTTGACTGAAATTACCCACCTTGATTTAAACTTATAAAAAAAAAAACAAATTAAAATTTTTAATTTATTTAGGTTAGGTTCAAAATAGTTAAAACTTACTTTTTTCTACTTCTATGGCAGTACTACAAATCAATTAAATGGGCGCACTTAGACAAAAGAGGTGCATTATTGTGTTAGCAAAGAATCTCAATTTGCTGTCCAGATCCTACCGGTTGTAATATATTTTCGCAAACATTAGCATATTAGTAAGAGATAGTTCAATAGACCTAACTACAATGTAATCAAACTAATCTGGTCAATGCTAGATCATAAATAGTCCTTATCTATACTATAACTTTCAAGGTAACATATTAGTACTATGAAGGGGATAATCAAAGGACACTGCTTTATAAGCTGAAATGTCAGAAGGGCTACGCTCAAATGATTTCTGCAGATCCTGCAAAGATGAAAAATAAAATGAGTCAATTTTAGAACTTTTTTGCACTTGCCTTGCAATGATTCAAACAAGAAAAACTCATTCAGGAACCTACTTTTTATGCTTCCAGGGTAATTTGCAGGTACAAAAAGTTAAAAAAAACAATATTTTCATCACCTTGTAAAAGGCTAAAATCGGTCTTTTTATATGGTGCATTATTAGTTAGAAAACTAACTATTGGTCTATTGGACCATTTGCGATTCAAAGCTCTTACAAAAGTTTACTATACTAGTACTTGCGACAGTATCTTCCTTATTCATTATATTTAATGTGATTTACATTTTTGTTTATCGATAGTAGACCTCTAAAACTGTTTCCATCTGATTTCATCTGTGATTTTATATTAAATTATAGATTGAATAATTAATCCATATTCTTCTTAATCTCTTTTACGGTTCGTGATCTTCATTGTGCAATAGTACCAATTTACAAAATATTAAACGAAATCAAATTTGATTTTAAATATACTTTTGTTAATTTTTAATTTCTTTAAATCTATACTAAATTACAGCATCAGCATTTAATACTAAAAAACGCAAAAAAAAGACCCAAATTGAAATTAGCCTTGAATTTCCAAGAAGAATCAACAAACATATATTTATTATTTTAATTTTTGAAAAATTAAAAGAAAAAGATAGTTAAATTTTTAATATCATAGCATTTAAAATTTAATTGAATTAAATCGAATTTCCCAATAATTAATTTTAAAATTTTGAAATATTGGTGCAAGCAAATAACAAAAACAACAATTTTAATAGTAATAAAAATAACAAAACATTAAATACTTAACCCTTTTTGAAGTACAAATCAAGTACGAAATTTAATTCACATATTATAGTTAGTTATATTATTTGTATTTAAATATAACTACCATTATGTTGAGTGATAAAACTCATTAGCAATATAATTATGGGTAGCAGAAGTTGTATAGCTTTTTAGTTTGATTGCATTATATTTCCTGCTTCACTGTCGTAATAATTTCAATTTATTGTACCCAACATACAATAGTACAATAATATACAATACAAATATAAATCGTTTAATAAAATACTAAACAAAACAAAAAAGTATCACCTTTAATAATATAATTATAAAATTGAGTGAATAAAACTTTAACTTGATATTTTTTTTTTTTTTTTATTTATAAATTTCGTAATTATATATCTTATGGTGTTGTTAACCTTGAATGATGGTGAATTTCAAATTATTTTCAACTTAAAGAAGAAAAAAAAATATAATATATAAAATATCCGTATGTACAATTATTTGAATGCATAAAAAACATATTGATTATAAGTAAGTATGTATGCACGTATTGTAATCTATGTTGCAAGTTAAATTTTTAAATTAATTTACATGTACTGGAAACAGTTCAAGACTACCGACAATGATGGCGACAACGACAATAACGATTTACTTAAATCAAATAATATCTATTTTGTATGATTTGAGTATACATATTATGTACAACTTACTTGTAAGTTGTGATGAAAGCTTAAATGTTTTATTTAAAGATAAATAATATGAACCGCACAAAATAGTTAATTTTAAAACTCTATAATAGCTGACACCTTTAATAAATTACTGTACTGCAGTTTGATTTTATTAAAGTGGATTTTAGTAAATAATTTCCATAATGTTATAACTTCTTAAATAAATTTTAGAAATATCTTGTGTATTGATATTATCAGAAATGAAAAATTGATTATTTGAAAATTAAAAATGCAGTATTAGAATTTTAACTGCAATGTATTATGTTCTAAAACGTACTATATACAACATTATTGATTCTAAAATGTATTCTGTTTCTCTGTACATAGTTAAAGAAGTATACAAGCATTTTGAAACTATTGACATTGTGTATAGTTCATTGTGGATCATACTAGATTGTAGTCAAAACTGTAATGCTGCATTTTTGATGTCACCCTTATATTGTATACTTAACTATAATAAATTATTTAATTTTTAATTCTATCATTACTTCCATCATTATTTAATTTTCAATTTTTTCAAGATATTAATTTTTTTTATACTTCTCTTGATACAATTTTTTTGTTCAAGATCTTCGGTCCCGACTTCTGAACCGTGGACCAATCCGAAAATTTTGTAAAAATTATCTATACTAATTATTAATAACCTTTCCCCAGAAAAATACAATATAAACCCGTGATATAGACTTTCGAACCCAATTCCTAGGAAATTGGACCTATTGACTTCATCACATTTAAGGGACATTGTGCTGATGACAAAAAAACATTCGAGGTCTTCGGTCCCGACACTTGGGACCTCTTGTTTGTATCGTGCTTATGACCCATTCTACCAAAGGCAAGTTGCAAAAAAAAAAAATTTCGAGGGCTGTGTAAGATTAGACCCAGTCCTATTTTTGCTGGAGGCTACTCAATTTCTTGAACTTGGCACTTCCCACCAGTCACCACCTAGAAGATTTCTTTACTTTTTTCATGCCAATTAAAACATAAACTTATAAATTTAAAATAAAAAACTTATGTTTTTTTTCTAAGTCCATTTTTTAAACTTTAAACAACAAAATTTTACAAACAAATAAGGCCTGATTTAACGACTATCGAAATTAGCTTGTTTTCATTTATTATGATTTTCGTCATATTTTACGACTATTGAAATCGTAAAATTTGTTTTTCATAAAAAATTAAAGTGAAATGACTATCGAAATATGGGCCATTATAACTATACTTTTTACTTGGACCTTGTACCGGATTCAAATATTTTAAAAAATTAAACAATGATATGGAAGAGAGTGAAAATCTTTGTAGATAAATAATTTCAGGATTGAGTTAAGATTGGTATAATATTCGAAGGGGAAGTGGTGATTAGCTCCCTCAACCTAAACAATTTACCTAATTTATTTTCAATCTGTTGCAGTTTGCTCGAACAATCACAAGTTTACTGTAAGAATTCTCTAAAACTGATCAATCTTGTATTAGTTGCTTTTCCAGAAGACTATCCACGGATCGCTATGAGATTAGATATGGCATAGTGTTATGTTGACGACGGACTAATATGGCTCGGACATCCTCTTAAAAGATATTTTTTAGATGTTTTGTAATTCAAAAAATTTAAAAAATACTTGTAAATTGCATATGATATAAATTTTAAGACTATCTTCTCTTCTTACACAACGTAATCAAGCCTATTTGTACCTATTTTGATTCAGTTTTATTTAAAAATTTTGTTTGTAGTTATTTCTGTTAAATAAACGTGAATCGAAATTCGAATTTTTATACATTCATATCTAGTGAGGCTTGTTAGTACTGATAACTGTCGAATTTGCGAAGGTCTTAATACTCAGGAAGATATACTATGTTTTATATGTCCGAGCTTGAATAAAACTAGGCACAGGCACTTTTGGGAGGGTATATGTTTAACAATCTGATTGACTTATCAAATGCTCAATTAAAAATTAGGTGATGTCTCAGTTCGTATTGTAGGAGTTGGTTATGAGTCTACATGTGGAATATCTACATGTAGACTAATGTGTCTGCCACATCTTCTTAAACTAACTAACTAAGTAAAGTAATTTTTTTATTGTTGACTTTAAATTGAATAAAAAATTAAAAAATTTTGTAATAACGGTTAATTTAAAGATTTTAAACTGGTTAATTAACGGTTAATTTAAAGATTTTTACCGACCAGGTAAGTTTTTCTTCTAAATTCAATTCACTACAGCAAATCTCTATCCTGCTACAAATTTTTTTGAAATTATAATATAATACAAATTCGGTATTTAATTACTGAACGTTATTTAATTTGGGATAAAATTCATCATCTCAAATTTTCATTTTTTTTTTTTTTGTTATTGATTATATCAATAAAATTTAACTGAAGCGATATTTAAATAGTGGTTTTTGAAAAATAAAATTTTCATTTTTATACTTCAGTCTTCAACTCAAACAAATCTCATAGATTTTTAAAAATTAACACCATCACTCAGTACTATTTTTCATATAGACAAAGTACAGTTACGATATATTTTTAACATTAATAAATTTTTTTTTTTTTATATTTAAATTTACAACCTATGGAATTT
The DNA here is from genome assembly GCA_963942445.1 of Argyra leucocephala. Lineage (NCBI taxonomy): Eukaryota > Metazoa > Arthropoda > Insecta > Diptera > Dolichopodidae > Argyra > Argyra leucocephala. Next base: position 39,347,408 of record OZ012680.1, read on the forward strand.
CTCTTTTGCAATATTTTGCATAATAAACATAAAATGAAATATAATTTACAAAAAAAAAAAAAATAAAAAATTGCCTAATAAAAAAAGAAGAAAAAAAAATAATCTACGAGATAATTTTTGTTTGTTATTTTTTCTTTTCTCGATATTTTTGTTTGTTTTTTTTTTTTTATTTGGTTCAATGGTGGGTACATTTACATATTGTATATCCATATAATTTATCTGTGAGCATCTTTAAAAATAAATAATTTTCAAGTTTGATGCATTTTTTGAAAATTTCTCTACCGCCCCCTCTTAATATGCATACCTTTTGAAATATGAAATTCTAGTCATTTCAAGTATAGATATGCAAATTTAAAATTGGTAATGCGCTATCAGTGAGGGTCACAGTTGAATAAATTTCACTTTCAATATTTGAGTTTTTTCCTTTCAAACTTGAAATTGTATAGAAATTATATGGTTATGAGTTGTTCTTAAGTGTTATAGGATGATTGTTGGAAAAATAAATTATTTGAATTGATTGTATGAACAATATATTCAGCCGTACCGGTGAATTCGATCAAATAAAAATCGAGTACTCGTTCGTAAATTTTCAACCGGCGAATTCGATTTAAAAAAAATTCGAAAATTTTCTCGTTCAAAATTTTATAATATTTTTTTTTATAAGGATTTGTATTTTAACAATTTTGTTCTAAAACAGCTATCTAAATTTATTTTTTTAATTTGATATTTGAACTTATTTGACATAAAAGTCATTACATTTCGTTAAATTTTTTATTTGATTACATTTTTTGAAATGAGTACAAAATTAGTCTTTCGATCGAATTCACCGTTAAGAAATTCTCATCGAATCGAATCGAGAAATTCGAATAGTCTTATATCGAATCGAATTCATCTGTACGGCTGATTGTTGTATATATTTCTGTAATTAGTGGGGGAGCAAATTTCATAATCCGTAAACATCATCTTTAAGTGACCTTCCTGATTAACTTGAGTCTCTAAAATTTATCTATGATACAGTGTAGTAATGTGCGATTCGTATCGAGTTCTCGATACTTTGCTTACATTATATAGATTTTTAAACCGATATTTTCCTTACCGATATTTATTATTTAACAGCATCGATATTTTATAATATAGAATTTTTTTTTTATGCTTTAAAAACATTTTGTCACTTCGACAGCAAAATAAATGTACATGGTGTTGTAGTTTGTATTGTACTTTTACGGATTAAATTTTAGGTGGTACTAATGAATAAGTTTAAATAAAGTTAGGTTGATATTAATATTTACTAATATTTATGATAAACGGTAATAAAATCAATTTCAATTAGTTAAGTTGGTTGGTTTTATTTCACTACCTTAGTTATACTTTAACCATCTACTCAAAATCTATAGTTTGTATTTTCCAGATTTAAATCGATATATCGATATAATATTTAGTTACGATTTTTGTTTGCATCGATATATTTTCTTTTGATCTGTATCGATCGATATATCGATATGTTTTTGGGGATATCGCACTTCACTAATACAGTGACTGAATCTAAATTGGTATTATTTATTCAAATTTGAACTGTGAAAATTTGCGCGAGCCAACTTTATATTGTTTAGACAGCTTCTAAAGAATCTAAATTCTCTGAAATTGATAACTGCTACAGTGACCTAATCAGAACTTTCAATATTTATTAGATTTTAACTGTGAAAATATTTTCAACTCTCATATCTTTGCAGAATTTGTATGTAAATATATAGTTAACTTTAAAAAACACATAGAACTTCAACTTAGTGTTCAACTTAGTGTCAGTGGTTCATTATTTAATATTACAGTTTTTCATGCTTCTAACCTCTTCTGAGCTTCTGTTTTGGTTTTTAAATTAGTGTTTCAGTTAAAACTAAATTTTCTGTAAGCTTTTCTTTACCCGTAGACTTCATTTTAATGAAATTTATTTAACATTCACACTCTATTGCATATCATTTAGTATAGATTAATGAAACAGAAGTATCTTGCCGGATTGAAAAATTTCGGTTGATTTGCAGGATTGACAATAAAAAAATTATATTTGCATTGAATATTTGAGGTATTGTAATACTGCAATATGCTATTGTATACGAAAGATTGCGAAATAGCATGTCGATGTAATGCGAAAATCATTTAAAAACTATATATTAACCCATTTTCGTACCCATTTTGTGTTGAGTATTTTGTGTTGTGTATTTGTTACGCAGTACGGATATATTTAAAATTGGCATATGTTATGCTTATTTGAATTTTTACGTTGTTATACCCCAGGTTTTTTTCTGTTACTCTCCCCTTATTTAAATTTATGTTGTTTTACAGTTATAATTTCTTTTGTTAACACTGTTAAAGTTATTAATAAAACATAATGGCAATTTACATGACAAACAATTATTTTTAATGTTATGTTATGACTTTTAAATTATACAACAACAACAAAAAATACACCATAATAAACTGAAAATGACTTTAGTAATACATTTTGCAATTATTACAACTATTTTAATATCTATTATGTAACTCTAAAGATATGATGACCTAAGATGAACTTTATATTTTTATTTACTATGTTTTTGTTTTGTTTTAAGTTTGGAAATCGAATGCCTAAAATATTGAAGAAATGTGGTTTTCTTATTTATTAAAAGAAAATTTTTAAAAACGACCTCTTCAAATTGCATAACTGTCTTCTTAGATTTTCTATTGCATATTATAATATTTTATATATATATATATATATATGTATATTATTATTAAGTATGTTCATTAAATTCATAGATATGCCTATTTACAGTTTATTTACACCATTATTATTACAATTTACCTTACACCTTACACCTTAACCTTTCTCCATATTTGGAAAGTTTTCTTCATTCATCTTTTTTTTCATATTTATAATATTATTGATGGCAATAAGCTTTTTAAGTAACTACTTACTGGAACAGAGACAACGACAACGGCAATGTTTAGTTAATTTTTTTTTTTGTATTCAGCGGGTGGGCAATCGAACAATTTATTTTGAAAGTATGTGTTCATATTTTTGATTTCAATTATAATGTAGAAATAATTATTTCTTTATGGTCATGTAATTAATTAATATTATTATGTTAAAAATGGTTTTATTAAATTATTTATAATACTTAATATGATAATTTAAAATTTTGAATAAGAGAAATAATCGCATGCCAATTTTTTCAATTGTCCAAAAAAATTAAATTTATTGTTACCTTAATTGTATATACGGTAACTGTTGGTTTATTTCTAACAGAAATTATGTAATATAATATTATAAATAATTTATTATTATAATTAATTGAAACATTTTGGAACAATTATTGTATGTATACATACTTATTTTATAAATTTGTCTAAATTCGTTTGAATTCTAAAAAAAATATGTGCAGTAATGAAGTAGTAATGTGTTGCATATGTTATAAATCTGTGTCATTGGCGAATGCTATTACACTATAACACAGAATATATAAACACTACTATGTGAAAATACATACCGTAAGGTTCTGAATATAATACCCAGGTACTCTAATTGGAAAACGCCAATATTCTGAAAAAATAATAAATCCAATTGGTATACCCGGGTACACTATTCGGAAAGCAACATATATTTAAATATGATCGTTACATATACATACATATGATAGATTCTGCACAGGCAGTATAATATTAAAATAAAACCAATTAACACAATTGGATAACATGATAGATAACATGAAAATGATTTTAGTATTAGATAACATCCAATATCGAACAATATAAAATCTAATTACTGTACCCGGGGTTCTGTAAATGGAAAAAATTTTCGATTAGTTTATCTGTGCCGGGGTATATTGGGAGGAGTATTATATTCAGAACTTTACGGTATGTGTCATAAAATCACATTCAAGGTATATTTTTTAAACTTATCGTTTCAAAATGCTCCACATACATTTTTAAAAGTTGATTAAAGCATCCAGTTGGTACCAATTGCAAATCAAAAACAGTTTAACTTTATCAAAGTCATTCAAAAAAGTTGCAAAAATTACAAAATTTTACACTTTTAAGAAATGAAAAAACTTCTAATATAACAAAACAAAATTTTAACAAATATGTCGAAACTACTAAAATAAATGACAAAATAACTAACAATAGTTGTGACATACCACCTACATTTGGAAATGACGTCACAATTTTATAATTCAATTTTCACACAAATTTGATAATAGTGAAAATGTGTTGGTATTTGAAATAATATTTCTGACGTTAGAGTGACAGGTAGGAGTAGTGTTAGAACAACAGGTGCCGGTGGTGCTACAAAACAAGTTTTTATAAAAAAAAAAAACAAATTTCATTGTTTTTTTCAATAATAAGACAATTTTAAATTTGTATGAAAAAGTTGTTAGGACTTTCACATTTTTTTTAGGAGATTTGAAACATATTTTTATTTTTTAATATGAATTGTAATCGGTTTGTATACAGTTAGCCGAATGTTAAATTGCAAAACGCCAATTCGCCTAATATCTTTTAACAAAAAAGACATTTCGCAACTTTCCATTTGACATATTTGACCATTTTACAAATGGTTGTTTGGCTGAATGAGACTTCGCAAAAAGATATGTGGCAAGCATATATTTTGCAAATAGTATTTGGAATTTAGAAAAATTTTTACGGAATATAATCCTCCTAATCCAGATTCTGTCATATACATATATATATATATATATATAAATATTCTGAAAAAAGGGAAACCCCGTTTTTGCATTATCATTAATAATGAATTAAAATAATTATTACTTCCAGTGTTGTTATTAATTGTTAAGTAGATTTTTGGGAAAAGTATTAATTGCAAAGTGTCTTATTTGATAAATAAACTATTTGCAATATGGTAATTTTGCTGAAATGAAATTTGTGAAATACGAAATTATGCGAAATAGCATTAGGCAAAATGGGACCTCTCCCATTGTAATCTTATTACTTTTTAAATTTCAACAGATTAAAGTTTAACTATTTACTGATTTATTTTGAGGCAAGTCAACAATAAATTTCTTAAATAAAAAATTAAATAATTTTTCGCAAATTTAAAATAGTTTTTTTTATGTTTAAAATAATTTTTTTTTTATTATTCTTATTTTAATAACCTACCAAAGTTCATTGACAACATTCTATAAAACATAAAAAAAAAAAACATTTTTTAAATTTAATTAATTTCCATCATAATTTACTTGAACATTCGATTAAATCTTTTATTTATTTTATAACCTTCAATTTAATAAAGAAATGGAATTAATAAGAAAAAAAATAGTTTTTTTTTTTTTTAAGTATTTATAATTTGTAAATTAATTTATTTGAGGTGAGTTTTAAATTTAATTATTAAATTAAAATAAGAAAAAAAAAGGTTATTTTTTGTTCATAAATTATTGATAAATTTAGATACAAAAGGGTTAATTTTGAGTTGAAAAATATTTTTTTTTATTAATTTATATATATTAAAAATGTCCTCGATATTGATTCAAAATTTTTTTTTCTTTTTTTATTATTCTACTAATTATTTTGTTATTTCACAAATAATGGTTTCATTCATTTTTAAATGACTATTTTTTTTTGTACTGATACACGAATATTCGTAATATTACTCACATTTTGGCTTACACATTTTTTTTTTAGTTTTATTGTCCCCGCATATACTATGTGTAATATTTGTACTTATATTAATAAATTTATATATATATATATATATTATATTATGTACAATTTGGTAACCAAATTTTTATGGTATTTCCTATGATTACTCTTTTGTGGAATTTCCTTAAAATAATACTTCGTATTCTTCATTGTATTTGTTAAAATTTTTTAAATTAATTTGTTTACGTTTTGTATTAAGTAGCCTAGACTTGTTCCGAGGAATTAAAATCACTCCTTCCTCCTCTCAAGCAATTCCATCGCAACACGTGAGGCATCAAGTGCCTTCACTTTCTCAGGGGAAATTCCGAGATGGTTTGAGTCTGATTATGAACATTCTTTTATAGTAAGAACATCTCGATTGTGGAATCGCGTCCCAATCGAAGCATTCCCAATGAAAGAAGGATTTTTCATTTATGACTTACAAAGGTTTAAGACGAATATTAACAACATTGTTCGCTCTTTCCCACAAAACTTTTCTTCTTCCTTTTTCTTTCCTTTTCTATAACTGTACTTTCCTTTTTCAAATAGTCAACGGTAAGTACATAGGAACTCAAAACCGAAATTTTAGCTATAATATGAAAAAAAACGATTATCGGCAATACGCCGACACAGTTAGACCAGTAATGTTCATTGTGATATCGTGGTAACTTTCCTCACATAAGAATCTACTCGTTAAATTATTTTCGGCATTTTGGCGGGTGAGCTAATTGGTGCCTTCAAAGTCCCCCACTGAGTTAAAAAAGAAAGCTCCTAAATGGGGTTTGTTTTTATAAAGACCAGGGCAGATACAGAGTTGGAGTTGGTCTTGGACAGTTCCATCCTCTTCTTCCTCCTTTCACGTTTTGAAAAAACCGCTTGAGAGGAGTCCAAGGTTATTGGTACATTTGCCAATAAGACAATGACCCGTAATGACTCATATCAGAGTACTGACGTAACAACTTTTCAACGATAGGTTAAAGAGAAAGGAGCGCTTCAGTTTCAGCATAGGTTCAACTTGATCTGAAATTTGAAGCTTTGAAATCTGCTTCTTTGCGAATCAGTAGATTACAGGTAGCTAGAGGTGCGCCCATACAATTTTTAGCAAGTTGGGCAATACCCTCTTTAGCAAGTTGATCTACCGCATTGCACTTACCCTGAAGGTTTCTGTGTCTTAGCGCCCATCGTAGCCATATAGCCCATCGTAGCCAATAAAATCACTACCAACTATGAAAAAAACTGCCATTTTCTTTGCCAACGTCGTATAAAACAGCGGATAGGCAAAAGAAATATTTTTCTTTTGTTTGTACCCAACAGCGGATACGCAAAAATCCATCAGAGGCTATGCAAGGCAAAAATTTTTCCCCTATTCTGAGAAAGGTGGATGTTGCATTGTTTTGTATCGTGGCTACGGGTAAATATATGGGTTTTCCAAATTAAATTAACGTAAAAATGTTCAGCAAACCAACCAGCAGCCAAAAACCCAGTTTTTACTGTATGTAACTATAATTCATTGTTTCAAACAATCTTGATTAAAATACGCATTTTGAAAATCGCAATTTAAAAAACTAATGAATAGTAAATAATAAAATTGTGATGAAATTTCCAACAGAAGGTATAAAGGTACGTAGAAGTGACCATTACAGTATAGCTTCTAGAAAACTCCAATAAAAAAAAACACTAGTTTTACCCATGATAACCATCAATTAGTTGGGCTGGTATATAAATAACCTTCAAAATATGTTCCCTTACACATGCCTAAAGCCAAATGATTAACTTAAAAAATGAATTATAAAAAATGTGAGACTTTGTTGAATTTTGAAACGATTTGTTAACTTCGTTTATTGAGGTTGATGCAGCCATAACTCGCAAAAGACATAAATATTTCCAGGAATATACATTGCGTGATACTGATTGCCATCAAAGCAATAATAGCGATCATCATGGACATAGACCTACAATTATAAGATAAACGGGGTAGTACAATAGATATTAAGAGATCGCACTTACATAGTACTCCCAATTAATTACAAAAAAAAGGTTCATCCAGTTGTTTTTTCAATTATTTCAACTCTTGCTAACTTTATGTTTAATGGTTAATCATTAGCGTTACAGTAGAAGTTCTAGTGTTGTTTAGAAAGTTATTTCTTACCATTGTTGCAATCAGAGTGTGTTCTTTATACAAGCTAGTTTTCTATCACTGACCTATCATACTACATCTTGTACTTTACAGAATTTTTTATTTCGATATACATATGAAGTTATTTTAACTGATGTGTGTAACCCATATTCTATAATTTTTCTGAGAAGTTTGTTTTCGATTGCACGTGACAGGGCTTTTATTCTACTTCTCTCCACTTTTATATTCACTATAAATATCATAAAGGAGACTACCACATATATTTGATTGTTAATTCATATTTTTTAATATTAGTTTTATGTCTTGTAAGTGTCCATAAAGCTTGTGAAATATAAAATTATTATTATATAAAACCTATATTAAAAAATTGCATGGTGAATTTTTTTATTCTATAGACTTTCAACTACACATTTTTCAAATTTGTAATTAAAATACTTGAATATTTTTTTTTTTAAATTCAATATACAAGAAAAAATTATTAAAGTAAAATTATGATAAATCATGTAAAACAAAAAAAAAAATTGTTAATAGATATGTATTTAAATTAAACGACTCATTGAATTGTATAAAATCTGTTTTTTGTTTTATTTTGAGTATAATTTTATTAAAAATTCCATTAACTCACCATTAATTAAATAAAAATTCACCTTTTTTTCTGTTATTAAATTTTTTTCAATATAAAGCTATAAATATAAAAAAAAAAATTCTTAAAATAAACCACCTAAATACCAAATACCTTCTAAATACGGTCATTCAGGAAATGTTTTTCTTTAAAAATACAATCGAATCGACTTACTTTAAATTTGTATCTTGTTTTTTTTTTCTTCAAAATTAACATTGTTAGCTACTATGATTATCTTTACATAATTAAGTCAGCTATATTATCAGCTATTCTTCACTACTATGGTCTAGTAAGTTTTTTTTTATTTTTTTTTTTTTGGCACACAAAAAATTAAACTTTTAATTTGTACATATTGTTGTTTAGGCTGTTGTTGCTTTTTTTGTCTTGAAAACTAAATCAATTAATTGAAAGGCACTCGAGTTTGAATCAATTTTTCGGATGTTAAGTAGTAAAAATTAAACCAAAAAAAAAGCAAAATAAAAACAGACTAAACAAAGAAAGACACTGTGAGTTGGGTTTAGATTTTAAAAATTACCATCAATCTGTATATATATATATATACATATATTTAAAGTAAAATTTAGTTTTCTCTTTTATTGATTGATTTTCCTAAAAACAGAGAAGAAAAAAATTTAATTATTTATAGTTAAATTGAAATTTTTACTAGTAATAGGTATATATTATATATATATATACAGTTAGATTTTCTTTTTCCAATAATAATAATACATCATTAACCGATTATATGTTATGTCTGCTTGTTTGTTTGTTTTTTAATATAGCTTTGATGTTGTTGTTGTTGTTTTGGCTGTTAAATTACTCTTTACAATATACAATATGGTCAAAAGAAAAAAATCAATTGCTTAATATTGGCGGAAAATTTCATTAAGGAAATTAAATTTAAATTACTATTTAAAATTAACAAAAAAACACACATAACAGCAGTAAAATGTCTATACAACAATAATAACAGTGTTAAAGTACCCTTTCACACGAATTTCTCAAGAAAATATTTTTTTTCGCCAAATTTGGAATGAGCAAAAAAGTTTATTATTTAAATTTAAGAAAAACAAAAATTATATTTCCTCGTCAAATATTATTTCCTATCTATACCTACCACCCTCTCTCACACCACCTACCCAAAAATTATATGTCAATTTTCAATATTTTTCACAAAATAAATTATGAATCTTGTGGGTTGATATATTGTTTTGTCCAATAGATTGTAATTATACAAATGACTAAAAGTGAAATAATAAAAACAAAAATATAACAAAAACAACAACAACAACAAAATATATATTATAAATCCAGTTGAAATCGTCTGTTGTTACTATGTGCAACAATGGTAAATTGTAATCACCATTAATAAACAAAACAATTTACTGTGCAGCTACTGCAATTGCAACTTGTTTTATTTTCTACATTTTAATATACCTATAACATACTCTATTGTCGACCATCAAAACGGGAGATCGCTGTTTTTTTCGTTTTTTTATTTTTCTTTTTAAATTCAAGTTCAAAGCACATGGATTTCATTTCATAGAAATTAGTCAAAACCACTTTCATACGTTTAAAATTTAAGTTAGTGATTTTCAATTTTAAAAATGATATTGATAAATTAAATTGCATATATTGGGTTGAATTGATTGACTTACTGATGATTATTTTATCCGGTATGACAGTTTTGTATAATAAAATGTGTGTGTGTGTGTGTCCATATTGTGGTGGTGCACATGTTATTGCTTTTGCATAGAAATTTTTATTTTGAAAATAGAAAAAAAAAATAATATTTGAAAATTACGGGATAAACTAGTTAGTGTTAGTTAAGATTTTAGGTAGGTAAGTAAAGAAGATGAAGAGAAAAAATAAAATAGTGATTTTCACTTTAATATAAAAACGTGGTGAAAAAAATTAAAAATAAATAGAAATAAAAAAAACATATATTTGTGAATAACAACAACAAAACAGGGAAAACAAGAAAAGAAATTATAACTTATAGGAGTAAAATATTCAAGTTGTTAGCGGAATTTTTAGTATCGTTTTCTTTTAAAAATAAATAAATAAATAAAAAAAAAATATTTTAAGAGAAAAATGTAAAATAATCAATGCAGTTAAGGTAATGCTCTTAATTTGTCTATATTGACTGGGTTTTAAATTGGTACTTTGAAAGCTTCGAAATAGGTTTTTTTGTTTTGTTTTTTTTTTTGTTTTTTGTTTAAGCTTAAGACATCAATTTAAATAAATTATGTAGCTTAACACTATGACAATTATTTCGAAATTATTATCTTTAATATTATATTATTATAAATTGTACGTTGTAACAATTAGATGATTTTGATAAGATTTTTCATAAATTTTGTAATTTTACGATTTACTAATTAAATTCACAATAATACTTTATTTTTAAATTGGTCTTTGTTAACTTTATATTAGCTTCTGTTAAATTAGAGTTAATACATTTTCAATTTAATTTTCAACTTGATGTACTTTACAAAACACTTTTTTTAATTGTTATTAAAATATTTTAATCTATAGATCTTTTTTAATTTGGTATTTTATTTTTTTTAATTGAATTTATATTCCATATTTATTAATTTAATATTTATCTTTCTTCAATTTGATTCTTTGTATTATTTTCAAGTTCTTAATATTATATTAGCATTTTTGAAGTTCATATTCACCTCGGTTAAATTAAAATTCACATCTTTTAACTCCAAATGTCACCTTTTTTTAATTTTTTAAAGACCTTTCTAAATTTAAATTCACCTTTTTATTTTTTATTCACTTTTTTTATTTTTTATTCACCTTTTTTATTTTGTATTCACCTTTTTTTATTTTGTATTCACCTTTTTTATTTTGTATTCACCTTTTTTTTGTATTCACCTTTTTTATTTTTTATCGACATTTATTATTTTTTATTCATCTCTTTTTTATTAAAAAATAATGTAAAATGATCATTGTTTTTATGGTGCGGTGGGAAATCTTCAGAGAGACACAACAAGCCAAGGCTTGACATTGCATATGAGATGTAAAATACATTTATATTGTAAGAAGATGATGTAAACATATTTGAAATAAAATCAAGTGTCGATAGCGTAGTAGAGATTCACACTAATGATGTATGCTACCAAAAATATATTGTGATTGTCAATATAATACCTGTAAGACTGTTGAGTTTAAACACTGAAGCAAACCAATTATGTTTCGTTTTACTTATATAGTTATGTATCACAGTAGGACAAGGTGAATTAGTTCTGTTTTGATTGATTTATCATTCATCCTCTAACATTATTCATTGAATAAGAGAGGTGAGAATTTGATTTTGAATACTGAACACTGAGAATTTTGTGTTCACTATATTTGAGAATATGATTTGCTAATCACTACTTATTGTAAAAATAATTTAATTACATAAGTCAAATTCGATTATTGTAAAATATATTATGTAATTGGGTAAACGATATGGTATATCAAAATAATGTATCAAATAAATAATTTGTCAGACCTAATCTATATCCCAAATAAAAATGTTTAGAATTTCTATATTTTCTCAACTCCAAATAAATTAATCTATTGAAAAATGTAAACCTCGTGTCTAATAGGGATGTTTCGAGTATTTGTATTCGTATTCACGAATATTTGAACTCATTATTCGTATTCGTATTCGCATTCGCAATACCAATTTTCCTATATTCGGCAATCTCTTTAGTATAAAATAATGTATAAAAAATAATTTCTATATAGTTAGTGGCAAAATATTATATATATAGAAATTTTAAATTTGATCATTTCTGGCTTAGTCAAAATATAACAGTAAATAATATTTTTAACTGTGCTGAGCTTCATGGTAAACTATGTATATCTATTTTTAATTTGTGAGATTGTCTGTGATCCGATATTTTATTTCTCCTCTAAATTATAAATAAATTTCTTCATTAGAAAATAAAAGGTGAATATAATGAGTAAAATCACCATGTGGTCTATATAAGTGAATACTATTACATATTCGAGTGTGAGGTAACATCAAAAATCAAAAATATCAATTTAATGAATCTTAATTATTTTATTATAACTTCTTATACTCAAAAATTTATTGATGACAGTGAATTTTGTAAATGGTTATAAATACACTTACGATGACTATATAAATGAATATAATATTGATCTGGTGACTCTAAATGTTTGATTTGGTAAGAGGTTATTTTTAGAGTTAAAAATAAAATATTCAAAAAGTTGTATAACTTTTTAAAAATACAATTTTAACCGTTTCGTTGTGTACCGTTTACATTTTCTATGTTTAATAATTTTTGAACACTGTGTTTTGTATATGGAATATTTTTTAAGGACTGTACTCAAACTTGAAATATATTTTTTTTTGTTTTGTGTTATACATTGCGATCCAATAATTAATATAGACTTAATACATAACGGTTCAATCTTTTTAACACATATTCTTAATACATCACGGCTACCTAGTAACTTAAACACTTCTAGATTTTATTAATTATTGTATAGCTTTAGCTTATATGGCAGTTTTTATGATTTATTCTGCTATCGTTTCTAGTATAAGTTCTCAGTATAGATCGTTAGTATGAATAATGTACCGTGGAGTCAACCTCATACGCTTTTCAGATTTTGTCAATTTAAAATAAAAGGTTTTCGATTTTTAATTTTTCTCATTCTCTAAATATGGCCTTTATTTCAAAAATGTAAAATGGGTAATTGTCAAAAGGATTAAGCTGGGTCTAATTAATAAAGAGAATATTTTTACGACTACCAAATCTAATTTTAGTAAAGTTTGAAGTTCGATATTTATAATTGATATTATATAAAATTGAACTTATTTGTTTAAAATTCGTCGCTGAATTTATAGTTCGATTCGATGTCTGACAACAACGGTTTGGACAATAAGATATATAAATATTGAATATAATCAACCGAATTAAATCAGTTGTTTAACTAAAAAACGCTTCGAACCTGAGAAACATGTGATTGAAAGACCTGAGAAACATGTGATTGAGGGGATCTGATTTTCGTCGAAGAAATGAATTGTCGGCGGATATGAACAAATATTCTTTATATTTCCAACTGTAGATAATTTGTTCATAACAGTCGTTAGTGGACAAAAATTTTATGCCAGACCCATGATCGTCAACGTATATAGCGCCCAGGAAATATTTAAAATGTTAAAATCTACCTCATCGGAAGCAGTTTATAATAATAAGGATAAATGTTACATCATTCTATCTACTTGGCGAATAATACATTTTCTGGCTATCCTGAGTGAGTTGTAAATAACTGCTGAGATGCTATGCCTGCTTTACGTACTTTTACTTGATATCGTTCACTTAAGAGACAAAATTTATTCCCATATGAGATTTGACCCCGAGCTTACCACATTTTTGGATTGCGCTGCACAGCGGGATAAATTTCAATAAAATTTAAGAATATCGCCTGAATATATTTTTATTTTTGTCTTTTCAAATATTTTTATCATTTATTTATTAGTCATTGAACTTGTCATTCGTCTGTAAATTATATTAACAGAAAATAATGTACAGAGAAGAACTATAACAATAAGCTCATAATACAAAATATATGTATAGATTTCTTTATTTTCATCAATTATGGTTACCGGATTTGGATTTAAATATAAAAATAAAATTCAAAACAAATAGAAACAAAAACCAAAAAGAAAACGAAAACGAAAAACAGAAAAAAAAAACCGCTCACGTCAAGCGTTAATGATGCATTTTCAATTTCTTCATTTTTTTTTCATCTTCTAAATATATTTTAGATTATTACAACAACGGCCGGATCATCCTCATTGCACTTTAGTGTTATTTTTTCAACAACTTAAAAAAATAATAAAAAAAAAAAAGTAAAGCTAACCAACTAAGAAAAGAAAAGAAAATTAAAAAGATGAAAATTAAAGTGAAATTACATATGTATATATATATTATATATATATATATATATAATATTTACGTATCCATCAATGTAAGAATAAAAAGTAATAAGTTAACGTAGTACGATGAAATATAAAAAAAAAAGTTATTAGCCTTTTTCTCTTCTTTCTCTTCTGTTGTTTTTCAGTGAACTTTGAAAGTGCAAAAATAATTTTCATATCTCGAATCCAACTATCATGTCCAATTATATTATATGAGATACATATGTAATTTGTCATGACTGGTCATCTTTATTATCTATAATATGTTAAAATGAAATAAAAAAACTAAATGGATATAAGAGGGAGAGATAAAAATTATATCTAATTGTTTGTAATATGCAATGATCTCATCTTAATGGGTATAGTGATAATTTAAAAGATTTAAATTAACTATGTAATTTGATGGCTATAGATATAGATAGATAGATACATTATACTATATAATAAGATTAGCATAAACCATCATGATTTTATATGAAATTTCTAAAGTACAGTTATGTTTATTAAACGTAACGTATGATAAGTGACGAAATCTTTAAACTCGTGAAAATCTATTTATAGTATCATGTCATGTAAATTATTTATCTGAATAGCACGATTTGTATATAGAAACAGAATATTGTATCTTAACATTGTTGTGTAGGGGTTGGCTACATTATGCATATGTATGTATTAAGTGTATTGTGAAGTACAGTAGAACATAATTTTTGAATTAAACAAAAATTGAAATAATAAAATTTTAGTGGCCTTAATATAGTATATAAGCTTTAGTAGGTTTAACACACTAGATGTATCTGTCAGAGAAAGGAAGTTCTAAATTTGAGTAATCGCGATGAATTTTTATGAATTGTGAAGAAATTTATTAATTATTGAAAAGAGTTTTATAGTTACTGCCGGATCTAAATACTTATTCGTTCGAGTATTTTTTTTTATTGTTTTGTTTATTCCCTTCTTTTACAGCATATAAGGTTTTTTATACAGTGTAAGGTTTCTACATTTTAATAATCATCATTGATCATTTTGCTCATTGTGGGTGCAACAAACTTCTTCTATCGAAATTTCAGCATTTTGAGTTAACCCCAAGTTTTTCAAATGCATTTGCTTCGTTTATTAATTTTCGGTGTCAATTTTTTTTTTGGAGAAATACGCTTTTTGTGACTTTCTACATTTTCATAATCATTATTAATCATATTGCTCATTGTGGGTGCAACAAATTTCTTCTATCAAATTCTCAGAATTTTGGGTTAACTACAGAATTTGCTTGACGCATTTGCTTCAGTTATATATACTAATTTTCTACTTTTCGGAACCACGTTTTTCTTTTTTAACAAACACGCTTTGTTAGAGGGTTCAATTCACTGTGAAATGTATAGCAAATATCATTTCATTGTATACAGTTAATTATTTAGATGGTTCTTATATTATATTAAGTCTGTTCGTGGGTGCATAAACGATCCACAGATTTTCTCCATTGAACTGGATTTTGGTTTTGGATGTTGGTTTGTTTTATATCGATCCAGATATCTGTAACCTTGAGCCTGAAATTTAATGTGAAAGGTGTAGTAAATCCAATTCCATTTTATACACTTAATCATTTAGCTAATTGCTTCAATTTTTGCTCGTTTCTTTGTTGGAAATTTTTTCTGCCCGAAATATTTGTATAATCCGTTTTAGACACTTATAGGTTGACAAATACCTGAAAGCATGAATGCATTATCATGCATTTATTTTTCATGTTCCTAATTCGTATAAAAGAGCTGAGACAACACTTGATTCGATGAACTGACAGTTTCTTGGCTCATTCTCCAGATCTTGAATTGAAGCTTCAAGTTTCAACATTCAGTGAGAAGTAGGGTGACTTTGAAATGTTTACCAAAGGGTATTATTTTGTGCGTTTCTATTTGCTTTCCTGTAGATTCCATTAAAGAAATTATCGGTCAATGGATTTTGATAGTTCTCTGAGTGTACACAAATTTATTTCGATTTAAGTGTATTAACATGGAATACTATTGTCTGCTGCTTAATAAAATATTATTGGAGTAAGGAGTTAGGAGTAAAATTGTGTAAGGTGATAATTGATAGTGATTTGAACAAAAAGTAAAAGCGATCAGAAATGTTGCCGAAAATATTCTGTATTTTGTAAGGTGATCCTTTTTAGAACTAGCAACATTAAGCAACATCTAAAAGTGTATATTTATATCCAAACAAAATATATAATTATAACAAAATAAAACAAACGAAAAAAAATAATTTTATGACAGGTATGTGTACCTATGAAATTATATAGTTGTGTAAGAAGAAATGAGAAAAAAGTTTGTTGTCACTTTCAATTCAACAAAAATTGTCACTATCCGAGTGTCAAAAACCTTACAAAATGGTAAAAAAAAGAATTTGTGATTATTTTTTGTCACTATCACCTTACAAAATGTCACTCCAGAATATTTTATACGTTGATTCCACATTAGTAAAGGTGCATTTTAGCTAGCCCGATTAATTTTTTAATCAGCATTTTAGAAAGAAATAACATAAAATGACATTATTTTATATGAGAGTTCAATATGTATGACAAGAACAGTAAACGTAATCAGTGATATTTATCGCTGGGAAAAAAAATTGAGGATATTTTTAAAAAAGTCGTGGAAATTTTATTTGATCATACTTCGATTAAGTATGATTTTTAAAAATCGGTCTTATTTCCATTATATCGGCAACACTTTTTTAAGTTAAAACTGTTAAAGTGTTACCATTATGCATTTTGTTTTTTCGAACGGTAACATTCAAGAAAATTCAGAGATGCTGAATAAAAAATAAAATGGGCTAGCTAAAATGCACCTTAAAAATTATTTATATTTATATAGACTTCCTGTTCTTCATCCGGGAAGAAAGAGATTATTGAAATGCTTATATCAAGAGAATAAAATTCTCAAATAATCTTCATTTATTCTAATAGAATTTCAAAAATATCCATAAAGCAACTACTAACACTAATTAACACTAATTAACACTAATATTTCCTAAAAATATAATTTTTGAAATTTTGGAAATTTTATTAGTTGTTTTGATTAGATTTAAAAATTTCCGTTATGGCAAATTAAATACAAATATTATTGAAGCAAAAATTTAATTTAAAAATATATTTTAATTTTTATTATCGTTTATGCTCATAACTAAGAAAAAATAAATTGATTATTTATAAAAATTCACATTGTCATGATAATTACCTATGTTTTTTAATTAAAAACAAAAAGACTGGTTTTTTATAAAAATACATTTCGATTTATTTTTGTTTATTAATAATACCTATTCTATTCACGACCTTTGTTAATCAAAATAAAATATGCAAATATAAGTATATTGAATATATTTCCTATATGATATAAATAAACCGCATATGGATGACAATTTTAAAAACAACTTTACAATACTTATAGATACAACCTAACTGTTACTTTAATGTCATCTATTGTTTTTTGTTTGTCATAACTAATATTTATTAATCTTAAAAGCTGACTATTATAAAAAATAAGAATTTAATAAAATTTCAATTAATTTTTAATTTTATTACTTAAAGCTATACAAAAAAAAATTGTTTATTTTATAAAAACAACATTTCATAAACAATTGATTAAGATAATTTTTGACAGCACTTTATTTCTTTACTAACTTTTAAACTATTCATTAAAACAAACAAAACTATTGAAATCATTTTCAAATCGATCCAAAAATGAAGGTTTGAGAGTATTTTTTTTTATTTTTATAATTTTGAAATTTTAAGCGATGCAATAATTTGATTGCAATAAAGTTGATAGGTACTACATACATGAATTGAAATAATTTTTAGTTTATAACAAAATGCAATTTTATATTTGGCTATACTATCATATACTACCCCTACCCTTGCTAAATTTAGAATATCAAGAAAATAAGTAAGTTATTAAGTAACATCAACTCACTTATAAATGTAGTTAATAGCTTAAAATACCGTATTTATACACTGTTTGAAAATGACAGTTTTTATACTGCACTAAAATTAATGGTTTTTATAAACAAGTAATATTGGCAATATTGCCTATATTAACAAGTATTTTGTTCAAACATAAAAAGGGTATTCACAATTAAGTCTATAACTTAGTGTAGTAGGTGTAGATCTACAAAGATTTCGTTAACGCACCCTTATACTTTTGATGTTCTACTCGATGTAGAATTGTGACAGCGGTTATTGTTTACATATAAATTTAATTTATACTTATAAGAATAAGTGAGAAACAACTTTCTTTTTTCACTCGTAAACATTCATAAACTAATTCAATTAAAATTTTCTTTCAATTTAAATTTTTGATTTCACAAATATGTAAAACTGAAGTACAGTACTAAAAGTACAATAGGTTTAAGTCATAGAAAAATTTACAAGTCTTGTAGAATATTTTTTCATATAAAAGTGGCAATACACTTCAACACTTATACACCTAGTACAAGACTAAGCCTTCAATCTACACCCATTCATGAATACTTTCAATATATTGCAAATGGAGTTTGTTTATAAACATTTCTAAAAAATTACAGTTAGTTGTGTTACTGTTTTTATTTATAACACAAAACTGCAAATGTTGAAAACTCAAATTTTAGTAATGTTTTTTTTCCAATATTTTGTTTTTGCAGCATGTGTTTATAAGTAGAGCTTAAATTAATCCGAATTATTAGAACAAATTCTAGTATTTAAAGTTAATGTTAGCAAATGCGATAAGTCTGAATTTTTTTTTTGTAAATTGTGATTTATTTTTATTTTTAATGATATTTCTAATTACTTTCTATTATATTGAAAAAAATTTTCTGTTCAATGGATTTTAATTAACACGTGATATGTGAAAAAATACAATATAAACAAAATTTAATCACAAACATAAATATGTTTCAACTTGCGGTTACAATAACCTTTTTGTTTTACAGATGTTACACCATCAAGGTGTACAATTTAATAAAACACGTGTAGTTTAGAACGTGTTAAATTTCAAATTTTATTCTAAATCGTTAAAATTTCATACCTTTATTTTCACTGAAACATTACTTAACCTTCTTTTGTTATTACATATTGTAATTATTATCACGTTTTCTTTAAACAAAGATAAATTGAAATTATCATCAGAAGTCAATCTCATATATGTACATATATATATGAACCGCAATCATATATTGTAAGTTTACTATGACCTTTGAAAACTTATAACTATACAGAAAAAATTATCTGTGTTTGTGCTACAATATATGTATAGATAATTATAATGCTATAATATGCAATTATTTCAATTTTCATTGGTAGGCAAAAGTGTACCATGGATCTGGAGTTCATGCCCGAATGGTTTTCAAGATGTGCAGATTAAAATTTATTTTCTCATTTTTGAAATGTTTTATAAATTTAACCGATAAATTTTGGACCGATTTCAATGATTTTTCAACTGTTTTCCTTTGTTTAATGAATATTCTAAAAGATAGTAACAAAATAAAAGCATTTTGAAAAAATTGAAAATTTGAAAATCTTCGATTTTTTTTTAGATTTTGTGTAAATTTCACTTTTACTACTAAAAATTTAGATTACTAAATGTTTCACTTTCATCAGAATCGTCAGAGGTGTTCATCAACAATTTTCTGCACTTTTTATTTATCTTCCATTATTTTGCTATGATGGTATTCTAAATAAATTTTTATCAATTGATGAAGATTATGTATTTCCAAATTCGCACAAACTTACTTCGATTTATTTTTTTTTTTTTATCATAAATTGTTTTTTTCTGTAACAACAACATTTTTCAACATCGACCTACTTGAATAAATATTTTAGACGCATTCAGAAACACAATTAATTTATTACCCTTGTACAATAAATTGACTTAAAATGGGAATTCTCGTAATTTGATTTTTTACCCAGGAAACTTAAACGTTATTTTTTATAAAAGTGTACAAATTTTAATTCAGTTAGTTTATATCAACTACTACAAAACTACAATTTTCGTTAGAATATTTATTTAAATAATAAATAAAAAACTTTTTAAAAACTTCGTTTTTCCAAGGGTTACACAGTTTTGGTAGCAACTTTAAATGCACTAAAAAGGAGAAAATAAGTTAGGTAATTCAAGGTCTGTTAAAAAATGTTATGTGTGTAATTCTAACATTTGACTTCAGGCAGCAGAAAATAATGTTAGATAAAATGTTTGTACAAAAAAAGCAAATATATGAACTTGCCATGAAAAAAAGCCAGGAGCGTAAATTTAAACTATGTGCTGATATTTTAACCACTTATCAGGATTGACGCTCCTTGCTTTTATTCATGGCAAGTTCATATATTTGCTTTTTTCGTACGAACATTTTATCTTTATCATTTTAACATTATTTTTTCCGGTCTGAAGTCAAATCTTAGAATTACACATTGAACTACCTTGAACTACCTAATTTATTTTTTCCTTTTTAGTGCATTTAAAGTTGTTACCAAAACTGTGTAACCCTAGAAAAAAGCAAGTTTTTAAAAAGTTTTTTTTTTTTATTATTTACTGTTTAGTCATAAATTAAACAATCTTTCTTTTTTATAAAAATTAACTATTATAAAATCTGTAAAATAAATTTTAACAATAAAATTTCCATCGATAAACACAATAAAATATCACATAATTTTAGTTATCTCTTTGTTGCATTGGTGTTGACTGTTGATGTTTCTTTAAAATATATTAATCTGTAAAATTATATAAATTCCTATAAATTCCGTGTATCTGAAAAGGAAATACTTATCTTTAATAAATTTTTCTTTAAAACCTATGTTAATATTATCCTACTAATTCATATTTTTCGTACCAAAAGTCCAAAAAATCAAATGCAATAATCCATAAATAATAAAAAAAAAAAAATTTGACTCGAAAGCGAATCGAATTAATACAAAATCTCTTATATTAATTTAATATATCATCAAACATTTTTATAAAGCACGACAATAATATACATATACATCTACATGATACATCAATATTATATATAGTGTCAACTGCACTGTCAACTGTCAAAACATGTATAAGCAATAAGTATACAATATACAATGCCTCTATATCTCCTAGCCTGGCCTCTGGGAGAGCAACTTTAAAAATGGGATCTTATTTTCATATAAATTTTGTCTTTTGTATGGGGATCTTATTTTACTCTATAAATAACCTGTAATTATGATATAGTATTATTTTTGAAAAAATATTCAATATTTTTTATTTAAATTGGTAAAATTTAAAAAAAAATACAAAAACATTTTCATTCATAATTTTCAATTTAAAAAAAAAAAAAAATTTATTATCCGACATGGAACCTGTTTCTAATGAACACTGAAAATAAAACTGGTGGATAGTGGATACAGTAAAATTTTTGAGACGAAATTAAAATAGCATGTAAATTGTTGTTGTTTATTTTTTTTATTTGAGCAAAACCTTTGATGGTGTTTGTATTTAATTTTTGGTATTATATTTTTCAGAATATTCTTGTTTGTGTTATTTGTATTTTTCTCAAATTTTACTTTTATTTAAAAAAATTTATACACAAAACAAAAACGAAATTTAAAAAAAAATCGTAATTCGATATATTCCGGAAAAATCATCGTGTAACTTGGCTAGAAGATATAGAGGCATTGCAATATACATAATTTGTATGCTTAGAAGAGTGGCTTAGATTTATTCTAAGCTAAAGTTTTCGTGTGTGTTGAAATAATTGAGAAGAGAATAATAATTAAAAATTGCTTTTTTTTTTGTTATTATATTATATTATAAAAATTAATATTATAAATTTTATAATATAATAACAAAAAAAAATTTTCAAAGAAAAGCAAGTAAAAATTCATTTCACATTTAAATGTCTTTTGTAACGGTTGCATAATTCCAATTTAAAAATGACAGGGAATTCCCGCAATTTGAAATTTGAATCGACTGCAAATGTCGAGAATATCCGCGATTAACGCGAACGTGTTAAACACATTTGTTTAAAACATAATTTGACACTTTTTGTCCACATACAATCGTGTCATCTCATTTTTATTGGACTTCAGACTTTAGTAAGGGACAGTGTTCTGTTTTTTTCCCAAAAAGTCATTCCATTTAATTTTCAATTCTATTTATTCAATTTCCACATTTACCAACTCTATTGTAATTTTTTTGTTTAGATCAGTAACATTGTAGAGTAGGTTATTGCGTTTCAGTGTTGTATATATAATCTTTGAGATAATAATTATGAAATTTTTCAAATTGATAATAATAACATTTCAAATCTATGAAATTACTTCAATATTTATCTTTTCTCTATTTTTGTTTCTTTTCTTTTGAATAAATAATAAATAAAAAAAAATACAAATTTATTATATTTTTTTTTTCCATGCAAATATTTACATTTTTCATAGTGTCATGACAGTGAAATGAGATAATATAAAATAAAAAATATCTCATGATATAATAAATTTAGGATGTTTCTTGTCTATCTATGCACATTTTGTTAAAAGAATGATGGCAATTTAATGTCACTTTTTTTTAGACTCGATACGATTATACGTCATCTTAAGGCAATGTTGTAGGAAATAAATTTATAATAAAAGTGATAATTTTTATTTATTTATTTTCTTTTTTGATGAATTTATTGTTTATTTTTTTTCTTCATTGAATAAACATTTGACATAATCACTTGGGAAACCTCTTGATAAATAAAAAGAGTGTTGCAGATTATTACAAAATATAATTTATTTGAAAAAAAAAAAAAAACAACAAAGAAAGGAAAAGAGTAGCTAAAAGAAAATAAACAGAAAAATTTTAAAAATATAAAGGAAATATTATGAAATTTATTAGAGCATGGCAGTCTGGTTCCAATAATAGGAAATAATATTTGTATTGATTTACAAAGTAAAATATCAAAATAAACAAAACAGAAAAAAAATATAACAAAACTGCTTTTATTAAAATTGAATAAGATAATGATCAATAAAATAATAATAGTTATTTTTGAACTGAAAAAGAAGTTAAACAACAAAATTTAAACAAAATTTATTGAAACAAATTATTGCAATTAAATTGAATTTACTGTAATTAATTAAACAACAGTTAATGAATATTTAATTTTATAATAATATAATTTCAATACAAGTGCCCCCGTGCACAATAACTGTATAATATAGGAAAGAAAAATAACTCATAAATAAATCATTAGATTTTCTAGTTCATATATCCCGCTGGGCATAATTTGTATCTTGAATTCCTCCAAGAGTACTTAAATATTGGGCTTGTAGTAAAAGTTGTTATTAAATGTAGGTATATTGTTTTAAAATTTCTATATATAAGTAATTACTACAACTTAATTGTTAGAAAGTCAGATTTGAAAATAAATTTTCCCGTATTTTGAATTGCAAATTAATAAAAATAATTAAAAAAAAATAAATAAAACCAACTGTGAAAAAGTGATTTTATTTAAAATAGGTCAGCTGGTAAAAGACTATAGCATGTGCGTATGCGTTTATTTATAATTTACTTGGTTGGGATAGGGCGAAATAGGATAAAAGATAAATTTGGATGTTGAAGAATATAAAAATATTAACATTTTCTTTAAATTTGTCCAAATTGAATGTAAACTTAATTTAATCAACAAAAATAATTTTTTTTAAATATATAATATACTTTGCTGTATCTGTAACTATACATATGCATATCTACATAATATATGACATCTGTAACTATTTTTAATAAAATATA
Organism: Argyra leucocephala; assembly: GCA_963942445.1. NCBI lineage: Eukaryota > Metazoa > Arthropoda > Insecta > Diptera > Dolichopodidae > Argyra > Argyra leucocephala. Next base: position 39,371,536 of record OZ012680.1, read on the forward strand.
TTTTAAAAAAAATCACCTATATTTTATTTGATTGACATGTTAAAAATATATCTGTTTTAATTCACCTGTGTAAATCGAAACATTTAAATCAAACTCTTGTAATACAGAATTCATCTTGTTGCTAACTGAAATACATTTTTTTAGTTTTAAATATATTGTATACGTATTAATTTATTTAAAATAAAAATTTATATTTTTAAATATAAAAAATTAGTGTTTAAATATTAAAAATTAATATTTTTAAATAGCTACTAGTGAATCCCCTGTGCAATTGCACAAAAGTAGTTCTTTCAGACATAATTTTATATACAAAAAAATATTTGTTTTGGTATAATTGTTGTTGGTTTCTGAATCGCTTAATTTTTAAATATTTATACTTTATAATGAAATTAAAGTATTAATACCTAATAGTTTATGGCGAAATTAATACTAATTTTAATATAACTTAACACAATAAAATCCCATTACTCTGAACGTAGTAGATCGATGTATTTTAATTGGTCTATAATCGAAAACGTTTGTAGGTACAATTCTGTTATAGTTAACAATTTGTTTGAAAGAAAGTAATAAACTTCATAAGTTCATACAATCGATGTCTTTTATAGTCACATTAAAATATAACGCCAATTTTTTCAATAAAACAAAAAAATAAGTCAAAAATGAGAATTATTTTATTAAAAACCTGATTTATAGGTACACATAATAGTCTTTTCCTGTTCTTTATTACAAATATAATATATATTTTGTTATTGCATAACAGAATTGCTATTTATGAATAAAATAAAGTTTCAAATTGTTATACGAAAGATATTTTATTGATTTTGTTTATAAAGATGCAATTTTTTTTGTTGACTACGCCTATAGTCACAAAACGGTTATAGTCAGAAATATTACTGAAAATTAGTAACTTTTTGAAATGTTTTTTAAATATTCAGCACCAAGAACTTCCTAAAATTTTAATATTTTTGTGGTGTAAATAATTTACTATTCATATATTCTTGCTTTTTTACTCACCACGTCGTTTATCTTGTATATTATATAATAAGATAAGTTTAAGTTAAATAAGAGATTATGGAAAAAACATTTTTAGGTCATATTGACATAAGCGATTATGTATCCTAGCAAAAATCAAACTATCAGAATCAAACTAAATTTAGACTAGAAATATTTTTGAAAGTTTCGACTATGGTGGTTATTTTATTAGACATAAGCATTTATGATTTGTAGACATTGTAATATATTTACAACTTTTCACACAATTTAATCTGATAAACTTGATGAAGAGGTTTGCTTGGTGTTGCTCAAAAAAAAAACAACCATCTATTTGTGTCACTACTCTTATTCTATTTGACAGAAATAATTGAATTCAATTGAATTAAAATATATTAAGGCCTCTGAATGAAAAATAGCTTAGTAACAACTGAAATAACATGGTGTTAAGAAGGCTTTTAGTTCATTTAATGAGTTGATTACCGGCTAATTTGATAAATAAATGCCAGAAAAAACATTGTACTAAAAATATTGTAGTACCATACTTAATAATTAAGCACGAAGAGGTAACTATGCCTAAGTTTGTTTTTATTAATTTTTTTATTTATTTCAAAATACAATAGAGATATAATATATACAGACTAAACTATTTCAACGAGTATAGCAAATCGAAAAAGTAGTTCGAATAAGTAGATGCTTAATGTAATAACAACAATAATAACAAAATATTAATTATAGAAATGAAGGGAAAAACAAAATAGAAAATTATATATATATTATTCTGCATTTATCTGGATGTTTGTCAGTCAAACGGAATACTCCAACACCTATACAAATTGCAATATTAACACAAAAAAAAAAACATAATGCACTTAAAGGTTATTCTTATTACTTAAAATTATACACAATAATATGCATATGTGTCTACATATATTTTTTTTTTTTTTATTTTTTTTTGTTGTTATGATAATGATTATAGCATCATAGTTTTTCTACCGTATGCCTTGCCTGTACTATAGTACTATAGGTATATGTACTCTAGCCAGAAATGTGATGTGATGATGAGTTAAAATTGTTATTTATTTTTACAACCTATACATTTTTAAAGAAATTAAATGAAATTTTGTACTATTATTTTTTATTTCTTATCTTTGTAAATTTATAATTTTTAGGTAGATATATTTGTTTTCTTCAAGTGTGTAGAAATGTATGTGAGTCGTAATATTAATGTAAATCTCTACTTAGAGAGTGATGATTTTTTTTAATATAGTAAGTAGGTATATATATATATACGTATCGGTTAAAACATATTGATTGTTGTTCTTTTTTTTAATGGATGTTATAAATAATAATTATGTATGAATTTTAACATGAACAGTTCGATTATGAATTTTTCGAAATGAAATGAAATTTTAAATAACCGATCAATGGTTCACAAGTTATAAGCAGTTTTGTAAATACCTATTTATTTGCAGTAAATTTTTTTATTTTAATTTTTTCTCCAACACGAGTTTTTATTTTATTAATCAAAATAAATATTATGTGTACCTACAATATTATTGTTTTTTATATTTACAATTTTATTTATTTTTGTTTTTAAAATTGTTTTCGTTCAAAGTTGTGGCTCATTATAAAATATTATTTGTTCACTATAAACTTTGACGCTAAACTTACGCAGCGAACATTATTGAATGTTAACATGATTAACTTAATTCTGAATTATACGATAAATTTTCAATGTTGGCAAAAAGGATGTCGCTAAAATGATCGAGTAAATAACCCTTAGGGAATAGAAAATTTTGCACCTTACTACAAATATTCTGTTTATATGGTAATTAAAAGCGTTATAATACAAAAATAAAGGTATGATAAATTAATAAGCAAATACGTATTTTTCTTAAACTTGAAATGAAAATTCTAATGAAGGAAAGAAATGCAAGAATTTATTTTGCTTCCGTCATTTACTGCGGGTTAACAAGCTAGTATAAAAATAAATTAATTAAAAATTTAAAAAAGAGATGAATTACAATTTAAAGAAAGAGATTGATATAAAATTTAAAAGAAATTATAAATCCTAAAAATATATATAATATATTGATAAGTAGTTGTTTAAAAATGATTTAGCTAATGCTTTTTTTTAGTTCTAAAGTACTTAGCTGGCTTCATGTTGTTATTAATTCTATTGAAAAGCTTAGTATCCATGCATATTTTTGTATATTATCCATATTGTACAGTTCTTTTTCTATCAAGGTAGAATTAATTTTTATTTCTATTGTTAATATTGTGTATAGTTTTTCATTGAATATTTCATGTGGATGTTGAGTAAATATTATTGTTATATATCATGTATATCCTGTAATATTAATTTTATTTTAATCAAAGTTTTGACTAAGAGAAGTTTATTATCTCTTTGTGTATAAATTCAGTTCTTCCCCCTCCATTAAAAATTATATAAGTATTTTATCACCTTATTCTAGATAATTTGAAGATTTTCAATTATTTTTTGGGAACTAATGTTCCACAATTTGATTCCGTAACTAAGGTGACTATGAAAGAGAGCCTATAGTAAACAGATTTTTTGACGGTACTATTTAGTATGTATGAAATTTTATGAAATATTCTTGCAATCGATGATAATATTTTTGTATAGTCAATTTTAAATTCTTCCCAATGTACTGTCGAGAACATAAAAAAAAAAAAATGGAAGAAAACAACACTTATGAACTCGATCAGAGTAACAATATGTCATAGAAGATGAATATTTATAAGAAATAATAATATTCAGCATGGCATTAATAATATCTAACAGTACGTAATAATTAGATACAATAGATATTTTCTCATATTGAAATTAAATTTTTAAAAGTAGCTAATATTTTTTTGCAAAAGCGTAAATGAATTTGTACTCTTCTGTCTGTCCAACATAAAAACAAATATTTTTCTATAAATTTCTAAACAAGAAACTTTTATCATAGATATTTAAAAAAGTTGTTACCATTTAAATTTTTAAATACAAAAAAAAGTTTAACGATAAAATGCTTTCTCGTCATTTGAATGGAATTTTCGCAAGGCTATTAAAGTGAATTTTTATTTATTAAAAAACACAGCAACACACCTGAAAAATAATATACAAAAATAAAAAATCAAAAACAAAAAACACAAAACATCAGGTATGCTTTTATAAGTTTTTCAAAAATAATCTGAATTAAAAGCACGTCATTTGGATGGTCGAAGTGCTTTTTTTTATTTTCTTCTCGTCTTTTTACTTTATTATTTTTTTTTTTATTTTATTTTTTTAATTATAAAGATCATCTAAGGTGTGTTTTTTTTGTGTTTTATTGTTGTTTTTGTTTTGGTTAGTTAAGTATGTGAATAGTTCTTTGTGAGTCGCGATTAATTTAATAAAGTAAAAAAAAAAAAAAACTTCTTTAAACTTGATTATACTTATATGACCTTGAGTGATCAACCTCAAATAGAAATTTTTGGTAGGATTTTTTTTTTGCTTTTGTTGTTGGTGAATTAGTATTAAAAGCATAATTTTGGCAAACATAACTGGTTTTTAACATTTATTTTACGGTTCTTCTATTAATAGAGTTTCTTTATTTTGTTTTAAATGTTTGTTGTTTTTTTTTTTTGCTTAATTTGGTAAATAAAAATTGCTATTTTTGTGTTATATATTTCTAAAGTGGTACTAAATTTTAATTTGTAAGTTTAAACATTTTTTTTTATTTTTATAAACCAGAAAAAAATCAACTTGGGAATTCTTTGATTTCAATGCAATTCAAATTTTATGCTTTTAGTTGTTATCCGAAAGATTTATTTTTAAATTGAAAGCTTTTTATTGTAAAAAAAAAAAAACAAAAATAAAATAATATACAGAAGAGTAACAATATATGTTGTTTCGATTTACGTCGCGTTACGAAATTTGAAATATTTCTGATGAAATATCATTAAAATAAAAAATACAAAGCTATTAACATCTATTGTATACTATTGTGTAATCGTTGGCATTTTTTTACAAAGTTCAATTCATTGTTTTGGCAATTGTAAAATTGCCTAGTTGTTAGTAATTTTTCCCAAAATCAATTCATTATTTTGACAATTAAAAAAATAGTTGGGAAGGCGTTAGTGATATGTGTTATTATATCCTGAATATTTTCACATTATACATGATCTTAAAATTAAAATAGCACGATTGTATTAACGGGAGTTCACTGTCACTGCATGCAATAAAATTATTATTTACCTAACAACAACTCAAACAAAGAGTTTCGGTTAATCTGTTCTGTGTACATTTTGAAATGAGCATGTTCCCATAATTTTTCCCATCCAGGGCATATAGGGCCGATATAAACCGAAGAGTGACAAGAAGATGGAGATATTTTTTTTTAAACCAATTGAAATCGTTCAATAGATTAGATCAAACTTTTAGTTGAGTGTTGGTCCTATAGTCCCAACGTCATTCATAGATCTAGTATTTTTTTAAACTGAGTCAAACTATGTTTTTCAAACGATACCTTTTCTACACAAATTAACAGTTTGAACTAGATGAGAATGGAATTCGAATCAGATTCAGAGTTGTAATTTTCTAAATCAGCAAATTGAGTCTGATTTTTGAAGTTGATAGTAAGCTATTTTAAACTAATTACTTAAGCATTACAATTAGAGCTAATGTAAGATAGTTATTTCTCTATATTTTAATAATCTCTTTAGCAAATGCGTTGTTTCAAATTAACTATACATCGTTTATTTTTACAACAGTTCAACTTTAAGACCTTTTTTTATTAAAAAAAAAAAGAAATTAAAAGCTTATTTTTAGAAAAAAAAAAATGTTTACAAAATTATTATAAATGTGAGATAGGAATATTCCGATTCAATTCAATCTTAGACAACTTTGTAAAATCTTTAACAGATTTAATTGATATTGCATTGATTATTGAATAAATATTGTTGTTATTTTTGTTATTTTTATTATTTTTATTATTATTATTTTCGTTTTAATTTCTATTATTGTTACTATTATTATTATTTTTATTATTATTATTATTATAATTTTTGTTATTATTATTATTTTTATCATTTTTATTATTATTATTATGATTATTATTTTTGTTTTTATTATTATTATTGATACGCTGACACATGACAGTATTGTAAATGATTTTTTATTATTTATTAATAAGTAATCACTTTGAAAGTCTCAGTTAAAAGTAATCAATCAAATAACGATTAATATATGACGTATATAAATAAAATAAAATATAGCTTTTTCGTAGAGAATTATGACATTTCCTGATTAATAGTTATATTTAGTTTTTTTTTTTAATTCATCTTAATTCAGTTTAAAATGTGTATTGGACTTGTATTGAATTATTATAATAAATAGTAAGTAGCAAAAGTAATTATAATACAAATTGTAATAATATAATATTATATATAAAAAAAACCCCATAGCCACTAATATCAGTGCTTATAATTGGGTATAATATAAATTTTTGTTAATGAATAATAATTATATAATTTAAAAAAGCTACACATAAGTATATTATAATCTGTTATTGAGTAGAAATTGAAAATACAGTTTAATTTGACATCCAAAATTAATACGAATTCTGAAATTACATATAAGGCAAAATTAGATTAGGTACATCCTTATGTCAAAACAGGAAAAACCTAAATACAATTTTGTATTTTTTAAACGCAACGAACACCATCAATATGCTGTACCACTACCTGTAGCACTCATTTGATGCCTAATTATAAATTTGCCCATTTCATTGCTTACCATTTGTTGCTGCTTTTAATATAATATTCATCACAAACTACTGTATGTAACGTTGAAAACACACAACTAATACTCCTGACTACAATACGAATTAAGTTCTAATATGAATTCTTGAACTAAACGACATAAAAAATAATGAGTTAATCAATTAAATTAATTACATTAAAATAATCCTAACATCCGCAGTGACATTCCAATCTTCCACCAATTCTCATTTAAAATTCTTGCTCTTATATAGAACTCAAAACATTTGATATACCTTCCGATTACATTTCTTACATTATCATCATCATTTTTATTTTTTTTTTTTTATTTCGTTTGCACAGATACGATCCCACAAACTATTACATTGTATACACACCATCTTATACAATTACAATCAGTCAGATATATATATAAAGTATATAAATTTAAAGAACAGAAAACAATGTTATCTGATCCGGTCAGTAAATTTCGAAAAGAACTCATTAAAATTTGCCAATAGTATCTATATAATATACTGGTGAATTGATTAATTAATAAAACAAAAAAAAAATTGTTATAAACAAATTTTCAGATGAGAAATTTACATCCGGTAACTGGTTCTTGTCATTATTTAAAAACAAAAAAAAAACTAGTTTTTTTATTTTATTTTGTTTTCTTGAGTAGATTTATTATTTATATATATCACTATAACTATGCTCAAAATAATCTTTAAATAAAATTTCCAAATTATTTCAATTTCGAAATAAAAAAATGTTCACAGGTAAGATTACTCGTGCCATAATAAAATAAATAAATTCTAATTTAATTTTTTTTTAAAAAGTAAATTATCATAACTTGTAGATTATGTTTTATAATAAAATAAAAATAAATTTAATTTATTTTAATTATTTTAAAATAGACATTACATATTTTATAAATTAAGATTAATAACCCCGTTATTATAAGATCGTAAAATATTTCAGTAATAAAAAACAAATTTTGTGATTGAATAATTTAAATTTAACTCTTTCAGTGATTTTGTCTTATTAAGTGGATTGTAATTTGATATGGTGATATACTATAAATTATTAAGTAGATTGTTAATAGTTTATTTCACTAAATTACATATGAAAATTATCAATTTAAATAAATAATTGAAATTTAAACCTATAATAGATTTTTTTTTAAATAAATGGATTATTATTAAAGTGTAGTAGAATCAAAACCGATACATTTGCGTTAAAGTCAATTTTGAGAAAAATACAAAAAACGTTTTCTCTGTTATTTTAATTAATTTGTACTATTTTTTTTTATCAAAGAATAATTGATTTAAATATTATTTGTATTGAAAAATTAAAAACAAAATAAATATTGAAGCTTAAACACAAGTATTAATTTTGCAAATGCTTCACTTTGTTGCAACTATTTGAAAATGTTTGATTTTATTACCAATGCATGGGCATATGGCTTATATTGTTGCAACTATCATCATGTTTGATAAAATAAGAAAATTAGGAATTAAAAATAAAATAATTCATTCAATTTGTTGAAAAAATAATTTTTTAATTTATATTCTAAAAAACAGAAATGCTCAGTAATTCAGTTTGAGCGAATAGGTAACACATTGTTAGTTTTAAGTCAAATTCTTGTATCAAGAATAACATATAAAAAAAACATAATAAAAATAAAATTAATCGTCCTTCTAGAGCTAAATTCTTAAATCTATATTATCTTAAAAAAAATATCACATTGATCGTCATCAGCAGTGTTATCATTATTTAAATAATTATTATTCACGGCAAAAATCCCTTTTGTAAAATTTTAATTTGTTTTTGTCTGTCCAGGATTATTCAAAATGCTATAAACATTTCTTTACCATGTAAACATTTAGAGCACTGATCTGTTGAAGGCGTTTTAAAACTAATGTTGTAATTAGTCCGGAAAATATTTTAAAAGAACCACATTTCTTTATGATCCTCATTATATTTGTACATAGAGTACATGCGATTTCAGGACAATTTCCTGGAAGATATTGTCTATTAGTAGATTTAGAGCTGCAGTAGTGTGTATGAGGAACATAAAATTTTTTATTAAGTTTTTAACAGCCTATTTTCGAGGTGCAAAAGCTTCCGATTTTCGATCTCCGCCTCGGGTTTCCTTTGGTATTGTCCCATTTGTAATGAAACGTTTGTATATTCTACGAACTCAGCTTTTTCTTATTCGCAAAATATTTTTGAAAGCTGGTAAACAACCCCGAACAGATGACAGAATTTTTTGGTACTTTTTCTGGTCCAGAAGTTCTTCTAGGTGTACAGGTTTGCATGCAGCCAATAATAAACGCGTCATGGGAAATTTTAGGGTCATACAAATTAATTTTTTTTGTGAAACTTAAACACCTATTTACTTTGATATTGACTTTTAAACTAAAATTCGCGCCAAAACTAATATCAGATAGCTAAACAGTAAAATAATTAATTCGTACTATAAATTAGTACTATGGTTTTATATGTATTTAGTACTGCAAAAGATTGATTTTGTTGCAATATTTTGTTTACATGTAAGTAAATGTTACGTTTTGATTTAACTGAAAATTGTAAATGTACTAGTTTTGATTCAACTATCGTTTTTCAAATTAGTTTTTCTAATTTAAAAATTGATTTTGAAACAACTTTAATAATAAATAACATCAAAGTTCAGTGAAAAGAATGATATCCAATCATTAGATAATTTTTTTTAAAAAATGCAAATGTATCGGTTTTGACTCTACTACACTCATTTGATATAATGCAAAATTTATTCGAGAACTAAATTATTTAAATTGATAATTTTAGTATATCATTTAGTGAAATGAACTATTGATATACAATATAATTATTCACAACCAAATTAATAATTTATAGTATATATAGTTAACTACAATAAGTTATAATTTATTTATTACGACAAAATCTCTTAAAGAGTTAAACTGAAATTATTCGTACTGATGATAACTACAATCAAAAAATATTAATTACGTTGTGAGTACTTATAGCAGGGATGGCAAATAGGATTTTGTCTAAGTGCCAAAATAAAATAAATTGAAATACAAATTATTTCGCGTGCCAGTACCCATCAAAATAATTTTATTGATTACAAATAAATAAAACATAGAGATACCCACGTAACAATTTTATTGCTATGAGACTCTTGCGCACTCTTATAACACTATTATAAACACTCTTATAGCAGAATTAGTGTTAATTTGAGTGCTCCGCAATTGCTGCGAAAGGTTATAAATACGTTATAGCACTAAAATGGAGAATCATATAAGGCACCGGAGCAAGTGCTGTAATATTGTATACATGTATTAGTGGATATGTTTTTATTTTGAAATGATATTCATTTGAAATAATTTATGATATGCGAGAGCGAGAAAGGTATTATTTTTTAATTTCAAATAAAAATTTGATAGAGTTTATATTTATTTCCTAAGAAAGGGAAATAGATATTAGTTAATAATATAAAAAAATATCTTACTAATAAATAATATTTTTCGGTCAAAAATAATTGTATTAATATTTATAATTACTGTGACCAAAATGCAAAATTTGGCTGGGAGTGAAATTTCATTAATTCGAAAAAATACATTTCCCTTCAAAAATAACCAATTTTTAAATAAATAAAAGAAAATATTTAAATTGCATTTTTAAAATATTTAATAATGTATATTAATTAATGCATAACATCAAATTTGATATTTAATAATTATTTTTTTAAGTAAAAATAATATTTTTGCGAAAAGAATGCAAAATAAAACTTTTCAGTTTTTGTTTATTTAAAAAAAATTTACCTCGTTTGTAGAAAATAATGGCCATCGCAAAATATTTATCTAAAAGCTACAGTAAGTTTATTAGTAACATTATAGGAATACAGTAAAATAATAACACCACTACTACTATTCCAGCAATTCTATTCTTATAACAACACTTTAACTCTTGATAAAGGATTAAGCACTTTTAGATTTATAAAAACATTGCTGTATCACTTGCGGAAAATCCCATTATAACAACTCCCGCAATTGCTAAAAGAACATTCTTATAGCAATTTTAATCACATTATTCCCATAAAAACATCATTATAACATCTTTAGTGCTTATCGGGAGTCATATAGAAGTCTTGTCGCACTAATTTTGTTTTTATAACAATAAAATGTTACGTGGGATAGAGTACAACATCTGCGTTAATTTGATAAAATTTATTCAAGGAATGAAAAAATAAATTACAAATTTTAATAAAATACAGTTAGATTTTGTGTAAGTTTTTTGCTTCATGTTACTTGCCAGATTTTTAATATTAGGCTGGTATGTTGTCGATTGTAAGGTAATGCATACTGCTGAGTCTTCCTCTGTCAACCTGTTTCTACTCTTTGACAGTACATGATATAATACAGAAAAAAACTTTCACAAGAATAAATAGAAGAGAACATGGTTAACATTGCATTTGATTATATTTTAACAGAAGAAAAAACATCTGGCATGTGGTGCCGAATTCAATATTAGAATTTTCAATGCGACTTCTGACTCTCCATCCTGTGACATTCGATTAAGCTCCAATTTTTCAATATGTTTTCGCATATCCCCAAATTTGGATTAGATTGCAGATCTCAGTCCGCATTTCTAAATTTTTTTCATCTAGTCAATAAGAATGTAATCGAAATTCTGTATGTCGAATAAATCCGGATAACTTACAATTTTCAATAGCTTATCAATTTTTTTGAAATCTGTTAATCTATTTGAAAAATTGTTCTTTAATAAAACCGAGAATTTTAGAAAATTCGAAGGTTAAATTCCAATCAGTTTTTTTGAAAATTGTTGATTCATCCAAAAAAGTTTTAAGTTTTGGAAAATTATTTAGTTTTTCAGATTCAATCTCTAGCAAAAATATCTAATTTAATTTCAAACCCCTTTATTAGTCCAAACATAACTTCAATTGTCTTTCCACGCCCTGGAAATTTTCTATTAAGAACATTTAAATATAGTTTTTATAAAGACTTGTTTTCTAGAATTAGAGCAAAATTTTTGTATAATAGTTGAAAATAGTCGAATATTTTCCTTTTAATTTTACTGATATACTTATCATACAGATACGTGTATTTCGTCTGCAGACTTCTGCTTCAGAATTTTCGGTTTTTTTATTGGTACCATTTCAATGTAGCAAATATTAATTTTATATTTAACACCAATTTTATTGTAATTAATAAGCCACACTAGTAGAACTTTAATTTAACACTAAAATCTCATGTTAAATAAAACCATCATACATACTACATATATATATATACAACTTAATGCAGAGCCAACTAGATGAAAAGTTTTTTTTTAATAAAATGTAACTAAAGCTTATTGGAGAAATATTTTTAAAAAATCAGAAATATATTTTATATAATACTTTATTAGAAATTTTATTATTGGTAGTTTAAATTTCTTGGCGTGCCGGCAAAATTTTCTGGCGTGCCAGTTTTGGCCCTGTAATTGCCAAACCTGACTTATAGTATATTATTAGTAGTTTCTTTCACTAAATTGCATATTAAAATGTATTAATTTAAATAATTAAAATTTAACCCTTTAAAAGATTTTGCTTTAATAAATGGACTGTAATTTAATATTAAAGTAATATATCAAAATATTAGTAATTACCAATTAGTATATTATGATAGTTACTTCATTTAATTACATTTCACATCCTATTAACCTTAGATTAATCCGTTAAAACTCCCGCCCTTGGCTGAAAAATTAAGAGAGGAATAATAGATTTATTAAAACAAAAAGAAAGAGAGCAAAAAAAGGTTGTAATTAGTATCAGATGGCTATAGCAGTTATTAATTTAAATTCAATACCACTAGATATATGATGTCTAATTGAAGCTATAACCGGAAGATATTATTAAAAGTACATCATTGCGCTTACAATGTTTCACTTAATGACATTTGAGATCCTATCAATTACTATTTGTTTTTTTTTTTTTTGGAACTAATATCCGAAATTAAATGAAGAAAATAAAAACTTATAAAAAACTATTAAACTATGTGTACATTTATTCATTATTATGACTGATGGATAAATCAACAGAAAAAAAAAATTTCCCTTAATAATAATTTTCTAAAATGAAAGTTGAGACATGAAAGATGATCAAGTTAGAAACTCGTTACGAATTAATTTAAAAAAAACAGTAAATTTAAAAAACAATGGGTTTTAGTTTTTTTTTTTTGTTTTATTATTGTTTATTTAGCTTTTTCTTGTTTTGTGCTTCTGGGCAATAAATGACCAGATTATTTTAAAACAACAATATTTACATAAATTCATATTTAATGGATTTTTATGATTGAAATTTAAGAGCAATTATAGAATGTACCGAAATTATGATTTGAGAAAATTTTTTTTTTTTTTTTTAGTTAAGAAAAAAAAAATTAAAATGACATCTGTTGTAATTTTGTTACATGACTGGTTTAAATTGAAATGATGAAATACTAAATTTATTAACAGTGTAATTAGATTTTGTAATTTTGTGTTTGCTTAACTATATTCTCATGTTTATAGATTTTAAAAAATAAAAATGTTCATTGCTTATTTTATAATGTACATACAATTTAAAGATTTATGCTCAACATGTGGTTAAAGAGAGGGGATGTGTATATTTCTGAGAATGTATAAAAGCTTGATGATAGCGTATAGTTATAGCTTTGATTATTATTATGTCTGATATTGTATTGAAAATGACTAAATACGAATTATGTTTGATTATTGTGTCCTAATATTAAATCCAGTATTACAGTAATTATTAGAACAGTGAAGAGAAATCCAGTGACACTTTGAACATGTACTGTAACATATAAAGTAGTTTTAAATTTATTTTTTATTAAATTCTGAAACAGTTTAGAGTTAGCAGTGTCTAACTAAAAGAAAAGAATTCAAAATAGAGAAAATCACTTTCCCACAAGAGAAATTAGACTTAACCGTTATAAAGAAACTAAAATAGTGTTACAAACCTATATTAAAATTTTCAAAAATATTCTGATAATTGCTAATTCATCTGTCTATCATTTGTTATTTAAATTTTATATAAACAATTCATTTCTGAGTGTTCTATTCATCAAACAGGCAAAAAGTGCAGAAAATGTGAGAGAGAGAGAGAAAGATAGAAAATAATAGAGTTCAACTTTCTTGAATTTAAATTTTAATTTAAACATTTTAATATAGTGGTCAAACATAGTAATTGTATAACAGTTATATTAATGATTGATATTGAGATTGCATAAATTCTGCAATAAGAAAGTAATATAATATTTAACAGTTATTATGACATTTTTATTAGATGAAAAATTTGAATTTCATTTTTCTTTTATTGTTTTGCAATTAGTATTTAGTCTCATAATGTTAGTGTTTTTAGTACACATTGACTGAAGTAATTATCGTATAATAATAGCATGTACCTATCAATTACATCAATTATAGATATGGGCTAGCAAAAATTCCAGATCCAGAATTTATACATGCAGAAGCGTTTTTGATTGTTTCAAGCTATGCTGAACAGTATTATATAGACAATGAACACCTCTCCTTCATCAGAGTATATTTAGATTTATTAATGCAGTCAGATTGTTTATCTATGCGGTTAGATATACTAATGCGGTCAGATTGTTCGTCACTTCATCTTTAAAACAGATTCAAATTTTATCTCTACTTAACATAATCAATGAATCATAATGAATAAATCGTCACGGAAAATTTTTCATGATCAAAGCTATTAATTATAAAATTTGAAATATTTGTGAGAAATTTCAATTCACACTTTTAAGTTCATAATTCAATAATCTACGTTCTGGTACCTTACTGAGAGGGATTTTTTTTTTAGCTAATGATACAGGGTTCATTTTTCAATAGATCGATTTAAACATCTTGATTGATTTCATCATATTTTTTTTAAATTTGAATATTGTAGATCTCCTATCAATAAAGTAATTTTTCAATTATATAAACTTTTACAGTTATGTGAGAGTTTAATATGTGTTAAACAATTAAGATTGAGACTTCAGAGATTCTATCAATTAAGTTATTTTTCAATAATATATTTTTACAGTAATATGAGAGTTTACAGTTTTGTTAATGATTGAGACTGAGATTGCAGAAAAATTCTGTCAATAAAGTAATTTTTCAGTATCTAATATAAACTTTAATACCTTGCGGTTAAATGAGGTTTAAGTTATGGTAATAATTAAAACTGAAACTACAGAGATTCTGTCAATAAAATAATTTTTCAAATATATAAAATTGTACAGTTATATTATATAACAGCCTATTTTACTTTAATTATTTCATTTCATTCATATACACAAGACGGTAAGTCTCTATAAGAGTATATATATGCAATAAATAGTAATATAATTAAATTCATTGTCCTTCAGTTTCTAACGTATGGAAGTTTATCATACACATTATTTGAAGATATAGGTACACAATGTATGTAATATATATACATACATACGCATACAAGTTATAGAAATATGTAAATCAATTTCTTAAACTAAAATTGTTTAAGATATTTCAAGTATTTGTAGATTACTTACTAACTAAATATTAGAGGGTATTATTTAATTTTTATCCAACTTTTAATACCCATCTCTTTTGCTAACCTTTACAACACATTCAGTTCAGTCATCATTGATCAACACAAATTTTATTTCTTGATCAACATTGCATACCTAAATTCCAACTTATTGCATTTTTATTTACCTCCACACTACTCAGAAATCAAATTCTAATTTACAACTCATCATGAGTTCTAATTTAAATTTTGAATCTAATTAGAAATTGAACGGTTCATTCACATTCATATTCTGTCTATGAAGACGTAATCTATGATCGATTTCATGTTGTGATAAATTCCAATCCAATTATAACAAAAATTATTGATGATAATGATGATGCGCAATATATCAGCTGATGAGTACTAGTTAAAACAACTATATAGTATTTTAACTTCCGCTTTGATAAGACTTAAAATTCTTGTTGTTGTTTTGTTATAAAAATATTTATTTTTTTTACATTGTTTGTTGTTTTGTTGAATATAGTGATTACTTTAGACAATTTTCAAATAACGGATGTTTTCATTAATATAATATAAAAAAAAAAGAAATTTCCAAACTCAATCAAATTAATTTCACTCTTAAAATAATTTACTCAATTGATAACTGTGAAATTATTTTGTTATAAGAGTGTTCAAATTTACTGAATTAATTTTTACGTGTATAAAACTAAATCTTGAAAAAAAAATGTAGGTATTGATTGTTTTCAGTATAGATAATAATTATAAAAAAATTTAATAATTAATTGATATTGTGATGAGTTAAATGATAATATCAGTTAAAGTCTGTAAAACATTTTGATAATAAATTTTTCACTATAATAATGTATGTGAGTGAGTTTCTATGGTGATGATGATAAAATTATTTCAAGTTAATTTTTAAAATTAATTAAGTAATTGGTTATTTGTTTTAGAATCTAATAATTTTAATCTTATATTTGTTTCTACCCTGATGCATATTCTTGGCAATTTAATACCTAATAAATTTTGTTTTGATGGCATAACATAATGTTTGGGATGATAATTCAGTTTGCCAGTCAGTAGGTGTTTATAGAGGAATTACTAAACATTTTTTTTTTATTGGAAAATCTCTCTGGTGAATCAGAAACATCATCTTCTAAAATTTAGTTTGTAAGTAAAAAAGTATGAAATATACGCTTATGATGTATTGTTTATGATTTACACGCAAAATATTTATATAAGACAATTAAAAACTTTCCCTAAGCCACACACAACTAGGTTGCTAATCACTAGGTCATCACGGCCATAGTCTCGAATCACTAGCATCACCATCTTAGTCTATAAGAACTACGATCAAAATTTTTTGAATCACAAGGCTTTTTTTAAATTTTTGTTAATAAAAAAAAATTTGATATCAGCTCTTTGTTTTATTTTCTAACCAAAATTTTAGTAATCAAATCAAACATTTTATTTGCTAATACAATAAAGTTTGACGATGAATCATATGGATTATGAAACTCTTACATAATGTCCAAGTAATCATTCTAAAACAAAACTAAAAGCAAAAAGTGAAAAATCAAAAAAAAAATTTTTTTGTTGTTCAAAAACTAAAAATAAATTATCAATATGAAAATTCAACATTATCCTGGTAAAGCAGTTATGGATGCCAGTTTATCATTGGATAAAACCAATCAAATGGGTATAATTTATGAAGCGAATTGGATGCAAGCACATAAAACAATTAAATCAAATTGGTTAAAAAATGGAAATGGTACAAATGATAATAATTTAACAAAAATAGATGATCGTAGATCAATGGTAATACCACCACCACCACCACCACGTTCATCATCATCAACAAATGGTGGTAATCATGAAAAATCTGATGGTATATCATCATTAAATAAATATCAAATGACATTAGAACAAATTGCATCACTCGAATCAATAAATAAAGATCGTGATATAGTTGAAACAATTAAAGAATTAAATGGTTATAAGCCATCAACATTGAGACGTAAACCACGTAAACAATATCCTGGATGGGATGATTTAATAAATTCATCATCAAATAATGAACAAAAACAAAAAAAATCTAATTCAAATCAACAAAATCCAAATGAAAATGAGAATAATTTTTATATAGGTAGAAGTAGTAGTGGTAGTAATAGTAGTCATATTAGTTATAATGGTGGAAATAGTGGTGTTGTGGGTGGTCTTGGTAATAACGATTTTAATAATTCAATACAAAATCAACAACAAAAAGAACAATTAAATGATAATAATATAAAAAAATTAAGACAAATATCATCAGAACCATTATTGGATCAACAAAAAAAATATCAAAGACCTAGACAACAAGTACCAGAAGGTATTCAAACAAATTATGATAAAATTATGAATGGTCCTGCACATTTTAATGGTAAATCAAATTTAAAACGATCACAAACTGTTATTACCGGTACAAGTAATCCATCGTTTACGACATGCTCTAATATAATTGATATTAATGATTTGAGAAAAATTTGGAAAACAACAAAGAAATCAAATCAAATGACCGATTTAATAAATCATGAAACAAATCAAAAATCTGATATTGAAATTGAAAATGAAAATGAATTTGTTGGAAATTTTATAGAAAATAATAATTTTGTGATAGAAAAGCAACCAACCAAACAACAAAGTCATATACCATTAAGGTTAACTTCATCATCAACGTTATTGACATCATCAGCGTCTCAACAACAGCAGCAACAACAACAACAGCAAAATAATATTAATAATAGTAGCAATAATTTGAACAAGAACAAAGCAATGGATTTTAATAATACTATAAATTTTTCTACAAATGAAAAAAAATCATTTATGAGAAATAATGAATCAAATAAAATGAAATCTTCTGGCCAAAATCGTCCAAAATCAATGATCTGTGATACTAGATTTAATACTAATAATATAAATAATAATAATAATAATGAATATTATGAAAATGTGATAAGTGATTTTGATGATATGGAATTATTAAAAAAAACTAAAACATTAACAATTAAAGCACGTCCATTGAGTCGAGCTAAAAGTGCTCGTTTAATACCAACTCAAACACCTGAAATACCTGATTCATATAAACCAATGCCAAGACCAAGACAACGTCAAACACAAATTGATTATATGCCAAATTTAAATGATACACTAATGATAAATAATAATATACCACCACAACCTAAACCAAGAACAACAGTTTCATCAAATTCAAATCATCACCATCATCATCATCAGTATCAACAGCATGACAACGAAACTAATTTCATATCAAATAATAATAATAATAATAAAGAATCTGAAATTGGAAAATTAAAATATAATAATAACAGTAATAATAATAATTCAAATACAATTAAAAAATCTATACGATCAAATGGAACTGTAAAAAGTAAATTAAGTATGGATAAAATAATTGATTTTAATAATATTGATTTAGAATTTGATTTGATGACAGAAAATGAATCACAAAATGAACCAAAATATGATACAATAAGAGAAAAAACATCATCAAATGATTCATCCATTATGGATGATGGTCAATATTTTGCCAATTGGCATATGGATGATATTAAAGAAACAAATGCATATAATGATAATAATTATCAAAGTAAGAGTAAAGGACGTCGTCGTGAACCAGGTAGTAGTTCATCATCAAGTAATAATTGTTCTGATGATCAATTTATAATACCACGTCCACGATTAATTGTACCTGTGCACACATATGCAAGAAAACGTCGTACTGGAAATATACTTAAAGATTCAGAGGCTGAAAATGAAAAATCAAATGAAAGTGAAATGAAAAATGATGATGGTAAGTACAATTAATTGATTTTTTTGTTTTATTTTATATTATTTAGGTATTATTGAATATAACTATTAATAGGTAGAGCTATACTACAAATTTTAAAGTTTTAATTTATTTAATTTATTATTAAAAATATATCATAAATGATCCAGTTCGAGCGGAATGATCATAAAAATTAATTTTTTCCGACTTGAAATCTAATTGAATTCAAATTTCTTTTTTAACTATAAAAATTTGACACTTTAATCACGATTTTTAGTGTGCGGTAAATAACAAAAAAATTAAACGTGACACTATATTTTTTTTTTTTATATATTAATGAAAAACACTGATCTGCATATCTCAATTTAATTTTTTTGTTTTTAAACTATGATCTTATTTCTTATAATATTAATTTTTTTTTTTTCTGAATTAATTTAGAGGGTCGTGTTGAAGTATCTAGAGAAGGTAAATATCTTTCAACGTTATCTGGTGCTAAAGTACTTGGTGAATTGGCAATTTTATACAATTGTCAACGTACAGCAACAATAACTGCCATTAATGACTGTAAATTATGGGCCATCGAACGACAATGTTTCCAAACAATTATGATGCGTACTGGATTAATAAGACAGGCAGAATATACAGATTTTTTGAAAAGGTAAGTTTTAATTATTATTTGACATAAGATTTGTATTTTAAAGATAATATTTTAATTAAAATCATATTTTATATGTTACTACAATCACAGATGACGTATAAAATACAAATACTATACTAACTACTAATTGTCTAAAAGTATTTGATTTCAAGTATAAGAAATAGAAGTAGTGTTTTATTTGTAATATTATTATAATTTTACACTTCTGTTTGGGTTTTGGTAATTTATGAATACATTCTGCAAACTCACAACAAGTTTGCCATCAGTTAACGTATTTTTCAATAATGAACACAAACTCTATCTATATTCTATATTTACTTGACAATTCTGCAAAGTTTCTGTTCATTAATACTAATATTTTAAAAATAACAATTTTTTGTTAAATAAAACTAAAATACTCAAAACAACATAGAAAACTACTTCAAAAAATTTTATGCATACTAAAAATGTGTTCTGACCCCCAGCAGACTTGGCATTTATGAACAGCGTTCAGAAAATTAGGCAAGTGTTTTCATAAATTTAGAATATATGCAGATTTACTGCCGGTTTAAATTTATGAGAAAACAAGGTTTACTTTAATAATCAGAGATCTACCACTAGAGTAGGTCTTTACAGCTAAGAATACTTTAAAATTTGTTTTAATGAGAGTTTGCCTAATTTATGTCTAACATAGATGTCTAACACAACAAACAAAAAAACTTAATTTGAAATTCTTTTATTGATTCAAAAATTTTATTGAATCAAAAATACTTCATTAAAAAAAAATATTTTGTAAAAGTGTATAAATTACCTTTACTTGAATACTATCCAACTTTGATAATACTCTCAGGGGTAAGAGATAAATAATAAAGTTTATTCCAACGTAATTTATGGATTTTACATCCAAAATAGAATCTCTAAAATAGAATATATTTTTTTGAATACATTTTTATTAACTCGTCTATCCTTAGTGTTTCATCTGTCGATACAGACTAGAGTATACGGTATAAATTTTGAAATCAATTTTAAACTACAGCTTCCTGATGAGGTTCCTCACGAACCAATTTTAAACTATACCTTCCCTATGAGCTTCCCGATGTCGATTCTTGTCTGTACGGTACAAATTTTGGAACCAATTTTAAACTATAGCTTCCCTATGAGCTTCCCGATGTCGATTGATGTCTGTACGGTACAAATTTTGGAACCAATATTAAACTATAGCTTCCCTATGAGCTTCCCGATGTCGATTGATGTCTGTACGCTACAAATTTTGAAATCAATTTTAAAGTATAGCTTCTCGATGAGCTAGAGACTTGCAGTTTTGATCCCGGTGAAAATTTTGTGAAGGCAATAAATTATAGCAAGAAATATAGGGAACAGAACAGTTCATATCATTTACAACGGAATCAAATTGTTCGTGACTTAGGTGAACATGTCTGTATCTATCTATGTATGTATGTATATATTGTACCATGTCTTTTATTTTAAATTTAACAGGCTTTTCATAGTTTAATAGCACAGGCAGTTTAATTTGCAATTACAAATTTTCAAGACAACCTGTATAGGGTTAAAAGTTTGAATGGGAATTTAAATTTGTATGGTATGGGGTTGGGTATAAATTTGTATGGTATGGTATGGGGTTGGCAGTAATTATTTTAAATTTTTTAGTTCGTTGTACAAAATATAGTAGCTATACTTACTTACATATATTAAACACATTTTTTTAACTAGCTTAACATATACTCTTTTATTTTAAGTATGCGTAATATATACCGGTATTATTTAAGCATAAGATTGCTTTAGTTAGTCATAAATGGTTTTAAATTAATTGAGGTGTGGTGTGAAATTTTAAATATTCATAATTTCGAATAATAAATTTTACATGATTGTAATGAGTCATTTTTAAGTTGTTATATATATATTCAAATATACTTAAATAATCAACAAACATTTCAAAAAACTATTTTTTATTCATTAAAAATCATTAGCGAAATAGAAAAGATTGTTTTATGCTTAGATTTGAATGATAATATGAACAAATTGTGAGTTAATTTAAATATCGTAATTAAAAAAAGAAGTAAATAAAAAATTCCTGAACTGCTTTGGGTATATATCGATTATCTTTCTTCCGCATCCGAATCTTATTTTAAAATCTATTTTTCAAAATCTTATTAAAATACAGAATTATTCAACAGGTGGATGGGTTGCACACGATGTGAACATTTTCTTCTATTTGTAATTAACAACATTCTGTCATGTTGTTCCACATTATCCGCTTATGTCTTAAACTTTTTCATTATCTTGCACTTTTTTTTAATGGGAAATTATATATGTAAGCGTGACCTCTTAAGATCTATTGTACTTCCCCGTTTATCTTAGAATTGTAGATCCATGTCCTTGATGAACGCAATTATTGCTTTGATGTCAATTTCAGAACCAGGCTATATTGTATTTCTGGAAATAATTATATCTTTTTCGAGCTATGACGTCGCAAACAATATGAGAGGAGAATTACACTTTTTCTAAGCAGAATCTGCATCTGTCTGTGCTCGATCTACCAATCTTGCAAAAATGCTTGTTAAATGGCTCATGAGATGTCATAAACCGTGTCCGCATTCTAATATTGTATCTAGTCTCCCTGATTACCTGTTTCAGTCTTTGGAAAATTAGTTTGAAAAAGACTTTACACTCCTTAGAAACTATCCCATATGTTTTTGGTTTCTGTAGTTTCCCACTTGAAAACCATTCTTTGTAAGTAGGTGTTTGAATCAGTAATACTTGGCTCTGGTACTAAGAATTGATGGGTTGCCCCTGCTTTTGCACAAGGACATCTGCTTATTCATTGCATTGTATTTCTTCATGCCCAGGAGTTCACATAAGAGTGATTCTGTTTACATCCGCTAGCTCTATTAAACTGCTGTGACAGCTATAGATAAACTTTGATTTAAAAATTGGGGAAGCTAGAGCTTTTAAGGCAGCTTAGATATTTGAAATTATGTATATATTGGCACCTTTGTGTCGTCTTTTACTGCACTGTAATGCCTATACCTCAATGGCATAGATTTTTGCTTGAAAAACAGTGGGATATGTGCCAAGTGCCGCGCTAAATTTGAACCTTGGTTCAAATAAGCCAACACCGGTTTTCTTTGACTTTTGAGCCATCACTATGTACTAATGTAAGGGACATTATAGAGAAATACATATTTTGAAATTTTTACATTTTGGTCTATTTTTTATCAAATTTTACTTAATGCCTGATTTTACAGTTTTGCGAAGCAAATTATTTCCTCTTTTTGTTATCACTCTGTTCAAATCGATATTGCTTCTACCGTTCTGCATTTTTCAGTTTTCTAGTATCTACCATATTTTGGTCTAATAGTGTAAATATTCTTGTTTTATGCTCATACGTCACTATAGGCTTTGTTAGCCTATCCGGAAAGCTAATTTGTTTGTATAATTATAGCTCCCTTGCGTTTCTTAATAATATGTACTTTACCATCCAGATAAAAGAGTTGTGTATGTCCAAATTCGTTTTAGATTTGATCTAAATTTTTGAGATAATTAGTTTAATATGACTGCGTCCTGTCCATTTGTAGTTAATACTGTTTTATTTTTTAGCTTTCTGTAATTTATTAAATTTCGTTTCATTTCCTTCGGCGACGTCCTGGAAATCGAAATTTTAAGCTTTAAAATTTTTTTATATTACAAAATTATTATTTAGTTATACAGTTTAGTCTGTACATCTGTAAATTTTTTACCTTACAAAATATATATGTATAATCTAGTGTGCACTATTTACTGTATATACATTTTTTAAAAACATTCGATTGTACTCTCATTATTTCGACATTGAACTTTGAAAATCGTAGAACTTGTATTTTCGATATTTATGTAACAAATTTAATATATCGTAAATTTAAAAAGTATCTTAGCTTTATCACTTTGTCAAATAATTATGAATGTAATTTATTTATATTAGTTGCTGTCATTCATGTCAGAAATTGCAAAAATCAATTACTCGTGTTGCATAACACATTTTGTATATCTACAGAAACACATTTATGTTATTTTTTTGTTTATTTTTTTTTTGCTCCGTAATAATTTAAAATATATCCAAATTCATTTTTGATGTCGACGTAACAGCGACTAGGCTATTATAATGAAATTTCAATTTTGAATAATAAATATTACGTATATATATTATGTATGTTTTGGTTTAATTTTATCGTAACATATTTTTAATCATATCGTAATTATGAAAATCAATTTAAAATTAATTATTATCAGTACGTTACGTTGTATAAAAGTGCTTCTATCTAATGAGATAAATTGATTGCTGTTAATGATAATGCTTTTTGTATAAATTTGAATACAATTATATAATTTTAAAAATAATTTTACTTTCTACAGTAATGATCCTAGTTATAAAATAACTAACATAACCGAATGTTGAAACAGAATTTAAATAAATAAAAATAAAAATGTGCAATGTATAATGCAATAGTAAATAAATTTTCAATCGCGGAATCACTATTTGAATCTCTACTTTAAAAAAGTGAGTGACTAGGAAAGCTACTTAATGTCGCAGTAGGTTCTAATAATATATACATACACTGATAATTTGTAGAGCAAATTTTGAGGATTGGAATTCTAAACCAAATATTCTGAAATTAGAAAATTCTTAATTTTAAATTTCTGGACTACATTTGATTTAAAAAATTCTGTTTAGCAAAATTATAATCTCTAACATTCTGATATTAAAAAAAATTTGATTTTACACAATTCTGAATCTTAAATTTCTGGACTATCGAATTCGATTTATGAAATTATGTGTAACAAAATTCTGGGCAACAAAATTCTGAAAATAAAAAATTCTGATTTTGCACAATATTGAATTTCAATTTTCTGAACTACAAAATGTGATTTACAAAAGTCTGTGTAGCAAAATTCTGATCTCTAAAATTCTGAAATTAAGAAAAAAATTCAAAATCCTTAGTTGTAATTCTGATTTATCAAATTGTGAGTAATAAAATTCTGAGTTATTAATTTTTAATTTCTTATTTCAATTTTTATAGCTTAATTTAACTAATTATAAAGATCTGAAGTTCATATGACTGAAATAACGGTTATTTAATTTTAACTAATTTTTTGAAAAAAAAAAAAAACACAATTTTTGAGATATTCAGAATTTTGTAATTAGGAATTTTAATATGACCCCCACCTTGAATTATTTATTGAATTTATATTAACTTTTATTAAGCTTTTACATTTTAAAATCCGGACAGAATATAGACCTATTATTTTATTACATTTTAAGAATCTAAACAAAGAACCGCGTTGATCATCTAACTATAACTAACATGAAAGCTACGTTCCTGTACTTTTCTTGCAAAAACTTGCATATGAGAAAAAAAATTAAAAATCCAGTATTCTCAATCGTAATATTAAAGTATCAAAACGTATTTCTCGTAAAAAATTGCTGCTGTCCAATAATTTGGTATAAGCAATAAAAGTAAACGAAAACATAACATTAAAAAATATATTATAAACAAATAAAAACAACAACATTTTATGCGTAAGTTTTTACGAGTCGAAATTTCACATTCAAAAATTTATACGAGAGAATTTTACTGACTTCACATATTTCCCCCTTTTAAAATAAAAAAAATTAGCTAATTTTTTCTAAAAACATGCATATCGTACGCGAACGGACATAATTATCAGTGGCAACAAGTCATAACCACTTATGTCTGAAATGGATATTTCGAGCAGTGTTGGTATTTTAAGCGTAAATTAACGTTTTTTATGATTATTTACCTCGAAACAACTGTAAACAACTGTAAATAACGGTAAACAACTGCAAATTACTGTAACATTATTTGTTTTTGACAGTTCGACTAACATTTTGAAAGTGTTTCGTTCTGATCTATTATAAAAAGTTCTAATTAGGTCTTATGGATTGTAAAAAGAAAAGGGGCTCAACGATGGAGTTGATGGGAGACCCATGAGCAATAATTTTAAGGAAATTGATTCAAATTATTAAAACAGAAAGATGGGTTAAGTACTTGACTTCAACTTTTCTTGTTATCAAGCTGTGTAATCCTTTTCACCAGCTTGAGTGGCTGTCAGCTTGAAAATAGCTTGAGTTTGACATATGTATTTTTGGTGACATAAATTTGAATGCCTAGAATTTGTAAAACTTTATATAAATTTAAAGATTAAACAAAACAATTAAAATTTTTACTATTTTAAATCCTCTTTTTTTTTAAATTCACTCTAAATATTAACAAAACTTCGTAAGTTCTTAACATTAAATGTCAACTCTAGCTCTCAAGCTGCGCATTTGTTTAAAATTTTCAATTTGAAGATTGGCTTGAGTGAAGCTGATTTCAAGAAACTAGTGTATACAATACGATGTCAAAGCGTACTTCAAGCTTACTTGAAGCCATCATGTATACGAGGTAAATGATTGATGTATATAGAATATAGATTGAAAGGGTAGATATCTCAATAAATTGTAAGTTAGGTTCTTAGCAAATTGTTATTTTAATTATTTTTTGAACACAATCACTTCATATTCTTAAGTTTTCATTTATTGATATACAATAATGTTGCAGCTACATTATCTATTTTGAGTTGTTTACGTTATTTACATTGTTTACACACAACAAAAAAACATCGTAGTAAATTACTAGGTTCTTTACATGTAAACAACTGTGTAAAAAATTGACGTAATTTACCTTGCCAACACCGATTTCGAGTAAATTCAAATTTAAAGCTTGAATAAGGGCTAAAAAATATAATAACGGGACTGAACCAGTTTTTGGTTTTTCTAAAATCGCTTCAATTAAATTAAATTAAATCGTAAGCATTTGACTTTTATTTTGTAAAAAAAAAACGCTTATGTAGTTGTAAGATGTTAATATTAACAAATAAAATTTTATAAAAATAGAGGTTAATTAACATTTGAAAATTTGAAAATAATATTCCAAATTTGTAAAAACGTTAATCAATTTAATAGTTTTTATGGCTAATTGTATTAAAATATATTTAAAACATTTTAAGTTAAATAAGTGATTACAACAAAAACATTTTTAGGTCAAGCGATAACTCTAGCAAAAATATGACTTATAGTTGTCAAAATCAAAACAAATTTCGACAGGAAATATTTTTGAAAATTCTTTTTATGGTGAATTTTTTATCTTGATTTTGTCTTATGTTGACATAAGCGGTTATGATCATATGAATTTTTCATTACAGTTACGTGACAGTCAAATGACATAAGTCACTATACCACGATTTTTGACATGTGCACTTTTAATCATCTGATCTCTTCCAACTATCTGACTTTTTAATTTTAAAGAAATTCATTTTTATTTTATTATTCGAAAAAAAAAATTTAATTTTCTCATGTTAATAATATTAAATATTAATTTTTAATACAAACAAAAGGAAAATATAAATAATAAAAAATAATTTTTACTTACACCTCATAATTATCGATTTCAATAAACAAATTTGATATTATTACATTTTTGACATATCAATACTTCGTGACTGCTGTTGCCCACTTTAATTCCGGTTAAACCATTAAAAATATCAATGAAAATAATTACTTTAATTAATAAAAATGAGAAATATAAAAATAAAAAAATGATTGATTTTAATGGAATGCTTTCGTGAATAATTTGACCACACCTGTAAAGCTTAAAAAATTAATTTATTATTTCAAATTGCAATTTTTTTTTTTCACTCTCATGACATGACTTACTATGTACATACATCTTAATTTAATTGTATATTAATTTATTTTATAAAACTTTTTAATTTAAATAAATTAAAATTGTTTAATTAGAGCACAGAGAGTACAGAATTAATGAAAGTGAAATTAATTTTACCACATTTTGACATTACCTTAACTCCCCTTTTTGAAAAATAAAAACCAAAATAAGAAAAAAAATAAAAAGCTGGAGAAATCAATCATTGTTGTTGTTGTTTGTGTTATTTTAATTGTTCATATTATTATTGTTAGCGATTGATGTCGTTCCGCGTCAATCAATCAATCAATCAATCATTTTCATCATCATCAGCAACAGCATCATATTACTAACATAGTAAATATTAATTAATACAAAAAAAAATTAAACAAAAAAATTTATATTATCATCCTCTCTTTCACACTAAAATAGACATTTTTTTCTTTTAAATAGGTTTCAGCCCCAAAATGTGTACATTTTTGTTTTACATTAATTTTTTTTTTTTCGTTAACGCCAATTCATTGTGTGAATTTTTTATTTTCTGGTGCAATGAAATAATGAATAAACACTTTTTCCTGAAAACTGATAATAACAAAACAGCAAAAAAAAAAATTAATTTTAATTCATAAATTTACTTTGTTATTGTGTTAACAAAGTTTTTGACACACACACACCTTTTGAAGTTTTTAAAAATATATAGGATGGATGATATGCGATGTGAATACATTTACTAGGTTATTGCTATTGTATATAGTTTATTATAAATGTCAGTTAATTTGTGCGAGTAATATTTTGTTTTGATTTTTGTTTTTTTTTTTCAAACGATTTTTGTTGTTTAAAAATTTGTAATTAATTAATAATTTAAAATTTTGATTTCCTCTTTTCAAGACGAGTTTGGTGAAAAGAATGTTTTTGTATTGTTTGAAATTATTTAATTAAGGAAATAAAGGTTAGTAATTGAAAGTAAATTTCAAGGAAGCATTATTAAAAAGTTTTGAATATTGAATAGAAATTACTATAAATGCTTGGTATATACGATGTCTAAATAGTAATACGATTTGATGTTATGATGCATTAATGAATTGAATGTTATAGTAAATTGATGGATCAATTTAATGTAATAATACACCCATTTTCGGTCAAGTAATTTCGGTAAGAAATATGAATGATTTGGTTCATTTTATGTGTGTAAGTTGAACTGATTACAAATTCGATAGTAATTGATTTCAAATAACTGTTAATATATACATATACTTAGGAGTCGAAACTGTAATGGTTTCTTAATACAGTAACATGCTATTTTCTAAATAATTAACGAATATGTGTATATAATCTAACTATTTAACGAATATATGTAGATAATCTAAATATTTAACGAATATGTAGATAATCTAAATATTTAACGAATATGTGTAGATAATCTAAGTATTTAACGTATAGTGTAGATAATCTAAATATTTAACGAACAAAGTAGATAATCTAAATATTTAACGAATATGTAGATAATCTAAATATTTAACGAATATGTGTAAATAATCTAAATGTTTAACGAATATGTAGATAATTTAAATATTTAACGAATATGTGTAGATAATCTAAATATATAACGAATATGTGGAGATAATTTAAATATTTAACGAATATGTGTAAATAATCTAAATGTTTAACGAATATGTAAATAATTCAAATATTTAACGAATATGTAGATTATATAAATATTTGACGAATATGTAGAGTATCTAAATATTTAACCAAAATATGTAAATAATCTAAATATTTAACGAATATATACAAATAATCTAAATATTTAACGATAATGTGTAAATATAATGTAGTTATGTTATTAATTATTAAAATATTTTTCTTGATATATTTATAATGAATTGCCCGACACTGAACCAAAAACTATGTGTAAAATTGACAGAAAGATTTCGTTAAATTTTGAAAACAAAATTTGCCAATTTGAATACAATTTGTTTTTTAATTTTTTTTTCCTTCAATTAAATTTAATTTTCAACCTTAACTTCTAATAACAAGTTGTTGAAAATAGTATTAACAGAGACCTGGAATTTTTTTCACATTAATATACATATATTGAAAGGTGCAAGAGGGCCTCAAAAAAATGTCGAATAATTAATTTACCAAAATCTATCAAACATCATCTATGAATTTGATTTTCAATTTTGTGCTATCAAATATTTTTTCAAATTGTATTAGTTTTTTTTATATATCAATTAGTTTACATCCGATCAATTCATAGATTATTTTTAAAATGCTTTCATTAGTGTTAATGCAAACCCATCGAATCGAAACACATCATATATTATTACGCCTAAATTATTTTGTCTATTGTAATCTTTATTAATTTTGGTAAATTTGAACATTCTACCATTTTTATTTTACCAACTCAAATTATATCACAAGTAAATAAAAAACTGCATACTAAATTCGTTACACATTAGCGCTCTAAAATTCATGTAGTTTTTTGTTTTTACACTTTTAAAATAGTAATTCACCGATTCCGTTAAACGTTAATGCATGTTACAAGAAAATAGAAAAAAAAAAAACTAAATTATTTATTTTAGTTAAAAAATAGAATTTTTTAATTAGTGCATAAAAAATATTCACCATATTTCAAAATTTCCACCAAACATGATTTCAACATTATTATGTGAAAAAAAATTTGTTTTTTTTTTTTTTATTATTTTCAATTACAGTGGTGGATTAACAAAAAAAAAAAACGTCATTTCCACCAATTATTTTATTTTAATTTTTTTTTTTACCATCAATATTAATGCCCCCAATTTATTTTATCTGTCAAATTGATGACTTTTTTGACATTTTGCTAATATTTTGAAGCTTTTAATTTTTCTTTCTATTTTTTTTTTTGTCTTATTTTTGTTACATTTTTTTCTTTTGTCCTCTATTATTTTATTGAATTATGGAATGTAGTAAATACGTAATATGAAATTGGTCAATGTCCAAAATAGCTATATGCGAAATTTTAATTTATTTTTTCAGCTGTTGATATTTTTGACCTTTTTTCCTAATTTAGATTTTATATAGTATTCAATTCCTGATAAGGTAATTTGATGCTCTAGCTAGATGTCATAATAGATCATTTTTTGTTTTTGTTGAAATTTTATATTGTTATTGTTTTTAATTTTGTAATGTATTAAGTAGTTAAATAGATAGCTTTTTTTAATGATGTGCCATCGAAAAAAAAAATAAATATATTTATCTAGTTTTTTAATTTTTTAATGAAATGTCTAATTTGAAATTTGACATCAAAATAGAGGAGAAGCATAACACTACTTAATGTAGAAAGTGAAACAAAATTTAATGGGAGCAGTTTTTTGATACTTTTGAACTATAATTTTGGAACGTAATCGATGGTTTATGGATCATTGTAGATGATAAGAAAATATAATAGGTATATTACCTGTAAGTATTACATATCTTATGTACAAGAACAGGGTATAACTACCTATTTTATTTTCATATGTATTTATGTTTGTTGTGATCAAAATGCTATAGTTTTGAATGATGCTTTAGTTTTACTTCAAAAGTTTTTAATAATTTTCTTATACCATCAAAAGTTAATAAAAAATAAAATCAAAAAAAAAATTTCACCTGCGAAATTATTACGATATGTTATTGAAAACAAATTCAAACAAATTTAATAGTTTTGAATTGGACCCAGCATATGTTTGGCTGTTTGTAATGTCTGTTTGGTCGTTTGTAATGCAACTTCTAGAATATTTTTTTCTGTTAAATTCGATTTGTAAATAAAACTTTATTTGAAGTAAATTTTGCATACTTTATGTTGATACCGGAAAATGTCCGATGACTTTGCTAGTTTGTTATATAACAAACTCATTGATTTCAAAATAGATTTGCGATGTTAATTATCTTAGAGTTGTAGGTCTGCGTCCTTAATGAACGCTGTAATTGGTTTGATGTACAATTCAGATTATCTAGTAACAAAAAAAAAAATGTTTTAAGTTAGTTTTGTTTTTCAATTCCAACAAATTCAATAATTCCTAAATTTCAAATTCAAATGTATACGATATTTAAAATCACAAAAAAAAAAATTATTGTTATTGAATTAGATTTGCATGTGTTTTACTGTTTTTCTTTTTTATGTTCATCATTTTTTTACTCACACAACACAGTTTTAAGTTCTATAATTTGAATTATATATAATTTTTTTTTTTTATTTTTTTTTTTGAAATAAAACTCTTTTAAAAACAAAAATCGAAACTTCCATTCAAATTAAATTATTTTTTCTTATGAAAATTAATCGTCTTACAAAATGTGTGAAGATAAATTGTGCATATTAATTTGATATTTTGCATGAGTGCCAAATTATTTACAGTGAATACAAAAATTATTAATACGTCTGTTAAATGTTTATATATTTGATGGTATATAACTGTTGTACTCACGATTTTCATGATTATTGGATTTTTATTATTTTAAATTGAAAATTCAATTAATTATTTGAAGAAGTATATTTTCATGTTGTCAGGTATAAATAAATTTCACTTTTTAAAATAAAATCTATAAATCGAATTTTAGAACAAAATCGTGAGTACACCTTTATAGAATTGAGGTGAGAATTTGAATTTTTATTAATAAATTAAATAAAATAATAATAAAAAAATAATAACAATAATAAAAATTTAAAATCGGAACAATATTTAATCTGCAAATTAAAAAAAGTACGGGGACAAATATCTGAACCATTTTTCACAAACGGTTTCACACGTCAATCGTCAACAACGGTTTCTTCTTTACCTCGCTTTATGCTGTTGTTGTCTAAGATAATAAAAAAATTATATAGTGCCAAGGAAAAATAATTTATAATGAAATTAAGTACAATTTACAAAATACAGAGGAGCAGGCGAATAGTGGCTTTTGATTATTTGACAATGTTCATAGTATAATAACTGTAGTACAATTTGTTACCGAAGAGTGTAACAATATTATCATTATTCTCCTGTACGTCGATCCATTGGAAATAAGGCCCAATATCAGTATACATCTGCATAATTTCATTTGGTAGAATTTTATCAACATTGTATGGAAATACTAAATTTTTTTTTTTATTTAATTTTATTTAAACCTGAATTGATATTTAATTGCATGAGTATGAATCTTATTTTCTAATATTGATCGTGAATTTTTTTCCGAGTCTTGATTTCTGTTATTAGTTGCCAATTTCTAACTAACAATTTCTAATGTACACTTACGTTTAGCCTTAGAATTGGTGATCGTGTATTTTTCAGTTAGTTCATTTTCAGATTCTTGAAATACTCAGTGGAAATAGTCAGATCGAGTCTAAGCAGCAATTTATAAATCAGTGGTATCATTTGGGCAATGGATAGATGGAATTGTGTTTTTTAAGGATGTTTAAAGATTTTATAAATTGATATGGGATTGTGTTTTTTTTTTTTTTAAGGATGTTTGTAACTATTTTGTGCAACAGGTTTTCTGGATCAAATTTTTTTTATTATTACCGTTGTAATTTAATACATTTCTTCTTTCTTCTATGAAGTGGATATTTGCCCTCAGTGTCAAGGCTTCTATATATGTGCTTATCTATGCGTTCAGAACAATGTGTGTAGGAGGATTGATGTAAACTTGTATAGCTTTTTGATTTGGTTGTTTGTTGTGAAGCCAAATATGTTAAGGCAATATCGACCAGTGAACTGATTTTTTTTATTTTGTTTTTACTGAATTAATTGCAAAAAATTAAATTGTCTACTCTTTTTAGTAATCGATATATTGTACGGTTGGGTATTCTTACTTGACATAATAAGTTGATTTTTCTTGAATATTCGTTTTTTATTGGAAATCGAGTATTATTTCTGATCTAGTTATTATAATGATAGTTTTAAAATATAGTTATGATGAGAAGCAAACCGTTTACAAACGTTACAAATGTACTGTTTACGATTCAGGATTTTGCGATGCAGTGCAGCTATTGCTTAAATTTTCTACAATCAATGAACAATTTGAAATTAAAGATCATAATTGATGGGCTTGTATCTTTATTATTAATAAACTCAAAGCTTAAAATATTAAGACTTAGTTCATTTCTAATTAAACTGAATTCGCCCAGATTATTTTTTTTAAATTCTTAGGTTATATTTAGTAAAAACTGTTAGTCCTGAGTAAAATAACTTATTTTTGTTATTCTTTTGGTTTATTGCATCACCCTGCTCTTCACGAGGTGTGTTGCCATATGGCAACGCTATGGGCAATGTATAGGAGAAAAAAATTATATGAAATACACATTTTAGATTTTGAAATAAAATATTTAAGTAAAGTTATAAATGAGCAATAGATGAAAAATTGATAAAAAAAAAGTATTTAAATAATGGAACATAATATTATTGCTTTTGATAAAATTCAAAACATCGTATGCACAACTGTTTTACAATAATCGCCAGCACATCTTCGTTTCTTTTCCACAATAATATACTCTGAACAAATGTTTTCTATAATAAATAGCCCAGCGTTGCCATATGGCATAACAGACAAATAGTAATGAATAAAATTTGTATAAGATACATTTAGTTAACATAATGATCCAAAAATAAAATTTAATAATTACGGTTTAATGTTTAGAAAAATAATGTAATTTACTTTTTCATGTCATCAATTTTTCACTAAACTAAAGCTATGTACTGCACTATTTCTATTTATGTCATTTTAATTTCAAAGCCTAATATGAGTAAGTACATATAAATAGGTAAGAAAGAGTGTAATACTACTTTTATTAAAATAACGGTTTTATTACGGAATAAAGGTTTCAGAAAGCAGCACAGCACTACCTCAGCACTCCTAGAATTAACAGATAACATTTACTGTGAAATCGATAAGAAACATGCTGTATTATTGCTTCTTCTTGATTTCACTAAAGCTTTTGATTGTGTTAATCATAACTTATTATGTTTAAAACTTAGCGCAGCTTTTAATTTTGAATCTTCTGCTACTACTCTCATTCAAAGTTACTTAGATAATAGAAGTCAATTTGTGTTTCTAAATGGTATTAAGTCTAATTATCTACCTGTTGAATGTGGGGTACCCCAAGGATCCATATTGGGTCCCTTACTCTTTAGTCTATTTATTAATGACTTACCCCGTTGTTTGTCTGAATCTCATTGCCGGTTGTATGCAGACGATGCTCAACTCTACATCAGTGGTCCTATAGCTGATATTAACCGCTCTATTGCTAAATTGAATGATGATCTTGATGCTGTTGCTTTCTGGTCTCTAAACAATGGTCTTCGATTAAATCCGTCAAAATCCCAGGTTATGTTAATTTATGTTCGTAATATTGATACAACTAATCTCCCTAATATCAAATTAAATAATTCTGTTGTAAAATTTGTAAGTAAAGCTAAAAACTTGGGTGTTGTATTCAATAAGACTCTAACCTGGAATGATCACATTAACTTTATTTCTAGAAATGTTTTTTGTAAGTTACGAAAACTCTGGAAGTTCTCTTTCAATGTTAACGAGTGGGTAAAAAAGAAATTAGTTATATCTTTAATCTTTCCATATTTCACTTATTGTGAAGTAGTTTATGCTGGGATGAGTTTGGGCGAGTTTTCCAGGCTTAAGGTTATTTTCAATGCTTGCACTCGATTTGTAACTAACCGTCGTAGATTCGATAGCATCAGTGATGTTTCTAAAGTTTTGCTTGACTGTACTTTCGAAAACTATCTAAATTATAAGTACATCTGTTTTATGAAAAAAATCCTATCTAAAAATACGCCGGTATATCTTCTTAAGAAAATAACCCCTGGACGATCATTAAGAAGTGCAAATTTAACTATTCCTAGACACTCTGGTAGATTAAGACATCTATCCTTTTTTGTAAGGACTGTCGGGTTGTGGAATTCTTTGCCGAGCGTAGTCAGGTGTGAGTTCTCTATTTCTAAATTCCTTGAGCTTTGTTGGGTATATTTTAAGGAAAAAGTGTAGTCATTAATTAAGAAGAATAAAAATTTTGTAGAATAATGCTTGTTAGGTATGAGACGTCTGAAAGATAGTTTTGTTTGGAGGAGAGATTTTCTTTCTTTCTTTTTTTAAATTTTCTTTTTAAATTTTCTTTTATTAATTTCTTTTCTTTATAAATTATTTTCATTATTGTTAATTTCTTTAGGTTAAGGTTTAATTTAATTTAATTTAATTTAAGTTAATTTAAGAATTATGAATTTGCTACACATTATACTTTATATACTCCTATAGAGACTTACCGTCTCATGTATATGTACGAAATAAAACGAATAAATAAATAAATAAATAAATAAATAAATATATTTCAATAAAGCAAAAATACCTATGGGTGTTTTCGTTTATTCATTCTAAAGAAGAAATGGAAAGAACAGAATACTTGAAGACGTCACGATAGAATATTCCAAACAAAAAGAATAAACATCAGAAACTGTCATTGTTTGTTTTTTTATTTATTTATTAATTTTTGTGAACAAATGTTGTTACTATTATTTAATTTGTGTAATTAACATAGTTAAAATAGTTACAAAAAATTTGTAAAGGCTTATCAGACATTTTATATCTCTCCAAGACCATTTCTTATAAACAAGACTCATTTCTTGAAAATAAACAATAAAAACTTTAAAAAACTGTATATTTTCCATTTTTGACATTAAAATAAAATATAGGTAGTTAAATTGTTATTACTCTATAGAACGAACTGTTATTCCGTAATTTTATTATGTTTATTCCAACTCTGAGATGGAACAAAAATAATACGTTCGGAATATACGGAATAAATAAAAACCGAATACTGAATACCGAACAGAATATTTGGAATATTCCGAATATAACGAATAAACGAAAGCACCCTATATGTGAGCTGTTGCCATATGGCAAGACAG
Source organism: Argyra leucocephala (assembly GCA_963942445.1). Taxonomy (NCBI): domain Eukaryota; kingdom Metazoa; phylum Arthropoda; class Insecta; order Diptera; family Dolichopodidae; genus Argyra; species Argyra leucocephala. The sequence goes on from OZ012680.1 coordinate 39,407,993, forward strand.
GAATAACTCGGGTTAAAGGAAAATAAATAATTAATACTGATAAAGCAAATAAGTCAAAGACTCCATTTTGTTTTGTCATTTCATATATATATTCATTGACATTCAATGTCATTTAAGTAGTATGATTTTTATGAAAATAATAGACCAATTTTGTAGTATGATTATATAATAATAGACTTTTTTTTGTTCGTAAAACCTTTATCTAAATTTTGTCTAAAAATGGTAGTTTTTGAAGTTTCAGTATACAAACATTAAAATTTTAAATCTGATTTAATTCAAATAAATTTAATTTACTTAATGTGCTATGCCATGGAATAAGTCAAAATCCCGAAAAAAATATGTTAGAAATCACAATCATGGAATTAAAAATTAACAGAAAAATATTCCCATTTTGTGAACCTATCTGAGGGGATTTCAATGGTTGATTGTCAAGTTTAAGCCGATTATTTATTAAAAATAAAATATACAAATCATTTTATTTTTAAAAAAAATTTCAATTTGACGAATTTTAGACAATTTGTATTCTTAAATTTGATATTCTGTTTTTATGAAGCATTTCCAACACTTTTACCATTTATAATTCACAGTAAAGAGTGTAGAACTGTTTTTTTTTTGCCATAAACTGTTCACAAAATAATTTTATATGTTTTTGATTTACATAAAATGTATATATAAAAGATACTAAAATTATTTTATCTTGTATCACGTAATATATTGCAAGAAAGCAATCGATCATTAATGTATATTCCATTTAATTTGCATTTACCAGAGCGACATTTTAGATAAATTATTAAAAACTTTCTCAAAATAATAATGAAACAAACTAAAAGCAGAAAATTTTGTTTATTTGTTACGCGACATGATTTTCTAAACATCTTAAATAAAAATATTTTTCTATATACGTAAATTATTTAAATAACCTATCATCATTATATTATGAAGTTTGGAGGTTTACATTTGAAGTCAATTATTTAAAATGAGAGTAAAAAGAAAAACAAAAACAAAAAAAAAACAATTTAAGTAAAAAATGATCATGCATGCATACGATATCTTCACGAACTCAATTTAAAACTAAAAATGAAAACTTAACGAAACTTTAAAAAAAAAATTTTTGTAATTAAAAAAAGGTTAATAATAACTATTAAAAAAAAAATTGAAGAAACTTTAAGATATTTTATTTAGGTGATCATTTCGAAAGCCACAAATTATAACTGTATATGCTCAAGATGTTTTAATTATGACAATCGTCAATACTTACCATTTTTATTACCATTTTTTTTTTTTAACAGTGATACATAATAAGAACGGCCTTGGTATGGTTTCTACTTTTCATGTAATCTTATCTTTATTAAACACGTACCTTCTCATGTACACATTTATTGCACAATAATTCAACCGTTAAAATTTCGAATATAATAATGAGAGGATTAAAAAGTGAAAGTAAAAAAAAAAATAACGAAAACAACAAAAATAAAAACTTAAAGAACTATAATGGAATAAAAAAAAATAAAAATAAATAAAAACAAATTATGATGAATCAGAATATTGGTGATGTTTACAAATAAGGTGAAATTCTACGTATGTTGAATAAAAATTGAAATTTTATTGTTTTGTTTACATATATTATAATGTGTGTGAAGAGAAAATTCAAATATGTACTCAGTAATTGATATTATTGATGGTGCGAATTTTATTAAAATTATAATTTTTTTATTATTTTGTTCAAATCAAAATTTACAAATGAATGTAATTAAATCAATTGTATACTGATGTTTAAATTTAAATAACAATACGATATACATACCTTTCCGAATTGATTTTATGGATTACACATTACATTTTTTTTAACCCAATAGACAATTATTGTTTTTATATAGTATATTTTAATATATTTGAAAATTTTCTATTTGTTAAGTTCGGTTTCAGGTGATGATTGTCCAGACGATACGTTTAACCTGACAAACAATATAATATTGTTGTCTAGTATTTTGTATATTATACTGAAATGAAATATTTTTTTTTTGTATTATTATAATATTTTATTGAATAATTTGTTATAGGGTCTGTGGTGAAATATTTTAAATTATATAATAATAAAAATCTGGTGTATGAAGATGAGAGGAATTTATCAAATTCAATCTGATGATTTATAAAATCGGATAAACTACGAAAAGTTTTCAAATTAGGTTTCAGATGTATTGAAGACCTGTGCTTTATAAAAAATGTGAATTAAATGTTGTTAAACATCTGTTATATATAAATTACAGATAGGTGGGTGGAAATACACGGAAGTATATGAAATATTATCAACTCAAAAACATAAATCTGATCAGTTATTTTCAATAAAATATAATAAAATATAATATTTTAACATTTTTATTGTAAGAAACACTAACTCTAATAATAACTAACTGTTGTTATTGTAAATAACAAATAATTGGCAATAAAATTAGTGTTGTACAGGTGTAAATGTAAATTATTATAAAAACTGTAATGCAAGCAGAGCTATAAACTATACTGAGTGTTAACCTCAAATATACTTGCAAGTCTTGCCAGTCAGTAATTTTCTGTACCTTATGTTCTTAAGTAACGAATTACGAAAAATAGTTACAAAATCTAATTATTTTGTAGAAGTTATAAATTAAATTATTAACTGCGTTTTTATTGATATTGTAATTTTCAAAGTACTAGCACTGAGTCAGTAATTGTAGTATGATAACCAGTACTGATACTTGAATTATTTTAACTGAATCACTCTGCTGATATGTTATAAATTAGTAAAAGAAACTCTGAGAGTTTTTGTATATAGAAACGATTATACGAATATTGAACGAAAAAAATAAAATGCAAATTAGTGTAGTTGATTTTTTTTTTCTTTATGTTCTTCACAGTAACTTAGGTAGAATCACTTTTTCGTGCTTAATTAAGTACGGTACTGCAAGTTTATACTACAATATCTACAATGTTTTTCGAGCATTTATTTATCAAATTACTGGCTTATCAACTCATTAAATGTGGAAAACTACTACTATTGTCAGGAACTAAGCCTTCTAGAATAGAATAGTTCCATTTTATTTAATTTGTTACCAGATTATACTCTCAATTATTTTTGGTCATTTTTTTCATCCCAATGGAAAAGAGACCAGGTCAAAAACCCCATAAAGCTTTTTTTTTGTTTTTATTTCATCGGGAAATCGAACCTGAGACCTTTCGGTTGAAAGGCAAGCGCTCTACCTACTGCGTCACACAGCGTGTTGGTTTGATTAATTACTTACTAAGAATCGTTCTATAAACCGTATCAGATTTTTATGTCATTTAACAATATTTTTTTACCAGTTTTAGTTTACAATAGTAAGTACATTAATTGTGAAATTATAGTCATAAAAGCAGCAACGCAATTAATTTTAAATAAAGGAGTAATCGAAAGAATGCAGATTTAGACAGCACACTTCCAATAAAAAATCCAATTCTAGAGCTACCTCAGTCTACTCCAAAAGAACAATAACGGGCATCATGGTAAACCATGACTTAGTAAAAATTTCCGGCTGGGTAGAGGAAACAGAGTTGAATTTAACACCTTCAAAACTTAAAGCTGTCTGCAAAAACTAACGCCATTCGAACCTATTCTAAAATTTCAATATGATAGCTTAGAGCGACTAGAAAATTTAAACATTCTTGAAATGCTTGTAAATCAAAATACGCTCTGACCATATTTTCGCGAATGACCATATTTTTGATATCGCGAAAAGCGCCGCAAAATCTTTGGATTTTTTAAATCGATGTAAGGCATATTTTGCACCTAAAGATATGCTTAATATTATAAGGCCTGCATACAACCCAAGATGTATACAGAGTACAACTCGCATCTATGGGCGGGCGCCTCAAAGACTGCTTTAAGCTTTCTTGGCAGAGTACATAAACGCGCTATTCGTCTCATTGATGATGTAAATGTTTCATCAACACTTCCTCCACTTAATTATCGTCGTATCGTTGGAACACTAACCCTATTTAATAGATATTGCGTGAGAGTAGGCACATGCTCGGAAGAATTAAAATAACTACTTCCGTCACTTAAGCAATTCCTTCGAGGAACACGAGAGGCTGCAAATGCTCATTCCTACACCGTGGAAATACCAAGATGGTTAAAGACTGGTTATAGAAATTCGTTTATCGTCAGAACTTCTAGAATGTAGAATCGCATTCCACTACAAGCATTTCCAAGAAGGGGGAGTTTTTACTTGTTTAATTTACCAAAATTCAAAGTGAACATCAATAACAAAATTCGCAACTCCCGTCAAACCTTTCTCCTACTTCTTTCTCTTTTTCTTTTCTTTACCAAAATCCAACGTTACGAAAGTATAAAGGTTTTTCTAATCTAAATTTTGGCTAATAATATTTAAAAAATAAAAGCATTGTGCTTTATTCGATCAAGGGGCGATTAAAGCATTGAAGAATGCAATAACAAAAGCGAAAACAGTAACAAACTGTAAAAGAATGGTAAACTCTCTAGTAGAATTAAACGAAGAATTACTTCAATGGATCCCAGATCATGCATGCATTAGAGGTGTTACTCGATGACCACTAGGTGATCAGTTCGCCAAAAGTATGCAACGAAATAGAGACTAGAGAGTGTTATCCGTAGGTATAACATTTCAACCCGTAAAAGATTACATACAAGAATGGCAGTGTGTGACGGGATTGAATGTTATTCATACACAAAGATTTTGGGGAAATCCAAACGTGAAAAAAACCAGAAAGATAATGTCATTGAATATAGTGGCCTTGCGACTCTACACAGGAATATGCACAGGGCATATACTGAGGAAACACGCTGCAAGATTGGGATTTGTGGTTAGTCACCTCTGTACGTGGTGCGGGGAAGAAGAGAAAACAATGCTGCATGTCTAAGACAAAGAAGGGTCTAAACAATCCTAGAAGGGTTGGGAAAATTTCTCAAAAGTAAGATATAAGAAACCTAATAAAGTACTTCGGTTTATGAAAGGTATTAACTGGCTCGATAACGGAGTCTGGTGATAACCAGAAGTGAAATGGTTGAGTTGGAAGTACAACGAGTTGCAAGGTCTAAGTGCGAGGAATGAAAACTTATTCCACCCATTTAACCAACCAACCAACCAAGTATATTGAAAGATCTGGTGTCATTTGATCCTTCCACATTTTTGTGACTAAATTTTTTTACTTTCGAAATAGAAAATACAATTAATGCTTTAAAGGAAATTTCACAGTACAATGATACTCAAAGTTACAATAAAGTTCAAAATGTAAGCAAAAATTTAAATAGTAAACGTTTAATTTGTTTTTGTCTCTCTATTGTCGTTTTTTTTTCATATGGCTAATTTATTTCAAAAACAATTATTACAGACATATTAAAAGGTAGATCGATTATTGAATTAATAATTTAATCAAGTAAACATTTTGATAGAAGACTCTGAACATTAATTAAATTCAATTTACCAAAAAGATATTATCAATATGTGAGAAATTAAATGTTAACATTAGAATTCCAAGAATAGTGTAGTTAGTATAGACAAATTCATAAAGCAAATGTTCTGCATATTAATTCAAATGATTATCATAGAAAAAAATTATTTATATTTCTTTGTTGGATTATATTATATTAATGCATATTGAAATTTAGCTATTACAAGTCGAATTTGCTTGGACTAATAAGTTAATTTGAAAAGTTTAATATTTCGAAAGTGATTTATTCAGTGCTTGCATCTAATTTAGTAAATTATTAGTTTATAATATAACGGCCTGAAGTGTTATGTAGTATGCCTGCGAGCGGCCTGAAGTGTTATGTAGTATATCGGTTGTGACCACATCCCGTAATTGTAGATCAAAATAAAGAAATTGAAAAACCAGCAATGATTAAATTGAAATAAATATGAAAATCCTTTTGTGGTGAAGTACAATAGGTCTTAACAGGACGCAGTTATTTAGAACTCCCCAATTTATATACCTAGTAGAGTCGGTGTAATTTGATTCACTTGATATGTAATTTTATAAATCACCTTCAATAATCCACTGGTCAATTTAGACATTTCTATCGAAAATTCTATGACCCATAAATATTGTCTTTGGTTTTTTTTATGTTTACTGTAATGATCGAAATTAATTAATACAGATCGCATTAGGCTTTCACCTTCTTTTTGGTAATCCAACATTATTCAATTTTCATAGTTTGTATTTACTTAATATAAAATTATATGATGAAATTGGGTATGCTACCGTTATTACTAAGATTAATGGTAGGCACAAACATACAATAGTTTTTCAACTGTTTATTTGCCAGTACCTGTTAAAAGTTAAAACCATTTACTGTTACAAAACTAAAAACTGTATGTCTACGCCAGCCTTAAGATTACGTTTATGAATACGTAAGAATTTCACAACACCATTTAAATTTAGAATAGATACTAGAAAATAAAATTAAATACTCTGTTTGCTATTGAATGCCCAGTTAGTCTCAGTAAGAGTCGAAAATATGTTTGTATATGACCGTTATGTACTAGTTTTGCAAGGTGATTGAGATGTAATGTTGAAGAATAAAAACTTTAATAAACCATTTCTTAATTCATCAAAACTTAATTCATTACACACAAATTATATTGATCCCAATATTTGAGAGTATAGCCGTTTTTGACATACTACACCAGACTTCAAAGGCTTTTGGTTTTAATTAAATTTGAATATTTTTTTTTTTTTTTTATAAACAGCCAAAGCGTTAGGTATGAAAATATCTTTATCACTTACGTGACACTTGGTTGGGATAGGATAGGATAGGATAAATTAGGAAGACAAAAAGTGAGATAGATTAGTAATAGGAAGCAGAAGAATAAAGGTATTAATATTTTCTTTAAACTTTCGCAAATTGTAAGTTGAATGTGGAAACATATTGGAAGGAATATGATTCAACATTCTTGAAGTGCGAGCTATGAACGAACTTCCATAACCTACTTTATGCCATCTTGGGATTTCCACAGTGTAGGGGTGAGCATTGCGGCTCCTCTTGTTTCGCGTTGGAATTGTTTAAGAGGAGGAAGCAGCGTTTTGATTTCTGCTGAGCATGTGCTTACACCTACGAAGTATCTATAAAACAGAGAAAGCGCTCCGACTACACGTCGATCTCTAAGAGAAGTTAGGGATGAAGTTATATTTGGGTCGCCAATTAGACGAATGGCGCGATTTTGAATGCGGTTAAGGTAGCCCAAAGCTGTATTGGAAGCGTTAGCCCAAATGTGTGAGTTATATTTCATCTTGGGACTTATAAATGATTTATAGATATTAAAGAGTTCCAAAAAGGTGAAATGACATCTACTTAGGTAGCATAAACACTTGGCAGCTTCTTTCACGATATCAAAAATATGATCGTTCCAAAAAAATTTTTGACTCACGCGAATGCCTAAAATATTTAGACTATCCATGTTCTGTAAAGTAATACCTTGGAAAGAATAGATTAGGTTGAAATCCTCGAAGTTTGCGTGAAATGAGACAGTTTTGACGAGTTAAATTCAACTCGGTTTTTTTTTGTCCCAGTCAGAAATTTTAGTCAGATCATGGCTAATCATGCTAACCATTATTTGTCTACTATTGCCAACTTTGGTAGTTGTAGCATTAGATTTACGGAGAAAATCGAAGGATACCACCAGAGTACTATGATCAGCAAAACTGTGGATTGGATTGTAGTTTGTTTTGGAGTAAATCGTTGATGAAAATCAAAAAGAGAGTGGGTGAAAGAACAGATCGTAGCGGAACAACAGCATTTTTGTTAAGTTTTTCAAATGTGAAGCCGTCTAGGGTCTACTAAGACGCGAATCAAACGATTCGAAAGAAAACCTTCAATCCAATTTACGGAGACTCGATCAATTGAACTTGGTTGTTTTGTTAAATTTAGTGGTCTGAAACGTTTCAGTCTACACCCTTTTGATGTTTCTGCGTCTGCTGATTAATTGAGCTTTAAATGCATTTGTATATGAATCTGTAGACAATGGGGAATATTTTTCAATTTGATTTTTCATCATGTCTGCAGATGATACATTCCAAATTTAAATTTATTTTGTAATTTCGCACATATCAAGGAGTAAGTCTTAACTTCAAATATTTTTTGTTTTCGGTATTTTTAATTTCTACAATAAAAATACAACCTAGTTACTGTAAAACTTGAATAGAGATTACAGAATCTATAATGAATGTAAAATGTATAACTATGCAAGAAAAATTCATGAATGAAGGAAAAATTTAAAATAGAATTTGTGTTAAATTTGTAAAATTATAGAGCAGACTATAGGTATACAAATTATGAACGTCCTTCAAAAGTCAATCACATCACCGATCAAAAATTACAAACAAAAAAAAGCAAAACCCAAAGAAAAATGAATTAAAATTTTTGTTGTTTTTTTTCTTTTAATATGCGGCACAGTTTTTTTTTTCATTGTTATCTTTTCCCACAGCGTGAGTACAAATAATTAAAAACGTTTGCCAATAAAATATATTCTTATAGAAAATCAATATTTAAAGATGAAATTTTTTATTTGAAAAAAAAAAACAAAAGAATTTTGAATTAAAATTTTAACTTAGAAATTTGATTTTCTTTCTGTGTTAAAATTTCTCAATATACATACATATTCAAATTATTGTAATGTCTCATTAAAAATTTCTATAAAATACCGTTATCTATTATTTGATTTGATTTCTTTTCTTTTATTTAAATATTATAATCGATTAATATAAATTGTGATTTTAACCTTGTTTCAATTCTTTTATTTTCAGTGTACCAATATTTAAAAATCTACCAGATGATACACTTATAAAGATATCAGATGTCTTAGAAGAAACTCATTATCAACAAGGTGAATATATAATTCGACAAGGTGCTCGTGGTGATACATTCTTTATAATATCAAAGGGTAGTGTTAAAGTAACAATACGTCAACAGGATTGTGAAGAGGAGAAATTTATTCGTACATTAGGAAAAGGTGATTTCTTTGGCGAGAAAGCATTACAAGGGTATGTTATTGAATAATTTAATTAAAAACAAAAAAAAACTTTTAAATAATAATATACATTTTTTTGATAAATTTTTAGTGATGATTTACGTACAGCTAATATTATTTGTGAATCACCAGAAGGTGTTACATGTTTGGTAATTGATCGTGAAACATTTAATCAATTAATATCGAGTTTAGATGAAATACGTCATAGTTATGATGATGAATCAACATTAGAAAGAAAAAAGTAAGTTTTTAGTGAATTTAATGGAAGTTGAAGAAACTTGACGAAACTTAACGAAAGTTAGCGAAATAAAAATAAATTCTCACAGAATATATTTTATAATATTTATATGGTTTTGACTTAATATTAAACATTTTTAACGAAACTAGACGAAAATTTAACGAAACTCGTAATAAATTCTGACCGAAAGTTTTTAGTTTATATATTTTGTTTCGAAACTTATTACGAGACTTAATAGAATTACAAAAAAAAAATATGTAGCAAAACTTGAAAAGAAATTTTGACCAGCATTTTTTTATTATTTAATATTTAACGAAATTAATTGAAACTTGACCAAAAATTTAATGAAACTTAAATAAATAGTTAAAAAAAGATTTTAAAATTAATTAATCTTGTTTTCTTTTTTTCATAGAATTAATGAAGAATTTAGTGGTGTACGTTTAACTGATTTACGTGTTATTGCAACACTTGGTGTTGGTGGTTTTGGACGTGTTGAATTAGTTCAATTACATGGTGATTTAACAAAATCATTTGCATTAAAACAAATGAAAAAAGCTCAAATAGTTGAAACAAGACAACAACAGCATATTATGTCAGAAAAAGAAATAATGGGTGAAGCAAATTGTGAATTTATAGTTAAATTATTTAAAACATTTAGAGATCGTAAATATCTTTATATGTTAATGGAAAGTTGTTTGGGTGGTGAATTATGGACAATATTACGTGATAAAGGACATTTTGATGATTCAACAACACGTTTTTATACAGCATGTGTTGTATTAGCTTTTGATTATTTACATTCTAGAAATATAATATATCGTGATTTAAAACCAGAAAATTTATTATTAGATGAAAAAGGTTATGTTAAATTAGTTGATTTTGGTTTTGCTAAAAAATTACAAAATGGTCGTAAAACATGGACATTTTGTGGTACACCAGAATATGTTGCACCAGAAGTTATATTAAATCGTGGTCATGACATTAGTGCTGATTATTGGTCATTAGGTGTTTTAATGTTTGAATTATTAACAGGTAATAATATATAATATATTTAATTATATTTAATTAAAAATTTATTCATATTTATTTTGAAATTATTTAGGTACTCCACCATTTACTGGATCGGATCCAATGAGAACATATAATATTATATTGAAAGGAATTGATGCCATAGAATTTCCAAGAAATATAACTCGTAATGCTAGCAATTTAATTAAAAAATTATGTCGTGATAATCCAGCTGAACGTCTTGGTTATCAACGTGGTGGAATAAGTGAAATTCAAAAACACAAGTGAGTAATTAAAGTTTTTTTTTTTTTTTAATTATTTAATTAAATTTTCTAATTAATAAAACATTATATTTTAGATGGTTCGATGGATTCTATTGGGAAGGTTTACGCAATCGAAGCTTAGAACCACCAATAATGCCTGTTGTTAAAAATAATACAGATACATCAAATTTCGATGATTATCCACCAGATCCAGAGGGTTTACCACCAGATGATAATTCAGGATGGGATAAAGATTTTTGAAAAGGGATAAAACAAAAATAAATAAACAATAATTTTTTGTGCCTTTATACATATCTATATACAACAAAGGATATATGTATATATTATTATATACGTATATTATGAGTAAATAATAAGTAGGATATTTAAAGAATATTTTGTATATATATGTAAAATCTGTATATATATATATACATCAACTAAAAAAAAAATACCGTTATATATTAAAAATATTATTTTTTTATTGTTGTTATTATAATTATCTTCTAAAATTTTTGTTCTTTTTTAAATAAATTTTTTTTATAAATAATCTTTGTTTTTTAACGAATAAAAATCTAACGAATATTATAACAAGAATGAAAAATATTAATTAATACTAAAAATTGGTACTGTACATTGTTTTTACATAATTTTTTCTAAATTCATAATTATTAAAATTAAAAAAAAAAAATTAATTAATTTATATTTTAGCTATAATTTACAATTCATCAACCCTATTTATGCTCTTAAGATCCAATTATAATAAACTTAAATTTCTTTATTAATTAACTGAAGATTCAACGATTTTTATGAATTTTGTGAAATCATTTGAATGAACAAAAATTATTGATTAGTAATGAAAGTTAATAAAATATTTTGTACAACATAGCCATAACTTGGCTCTATTTGGCAATCGTGAATTCATAAAGTTTTCTGTTTAGTTGTGTGACGGTAGAAAGTAGTGTGACAATAATTTTACTTTATTTTTAGTGATCTAAAAGTTAATTTTTTAAAATATATTTTGTAGTATTGTAAAAATTTAAAATTGGGGTTTTACATGACTGTAGGTAAGCTTTAAATATTCACATATAAATTGCAAATAAAAATAAGGTAAACTTATAATAATGTAATGCAATGCATATTGTAATTTAACATCAAAATAACAAATATATATAAATAAATTGACATTAAAAATTTATTCATTACAAAAAAAATAAACAAAAATTGTACCTAATGCATTAATGAGACACAAATATCACCCTCAATAGTTTCTTTGATACCTGATTCCGGTTTGGAAAATTTCAATAGATTATTTAAATTCATGTTTTAAACTCATAGATTTGACATTTAAATTTTTAAATTTACAATTGGTATTATCTGAATTCGACTTAACGAATTTTGCAAATTAATAAATTTCGTTAATTAATCACAATATTTTTTTTCAATTTTCGGTTCACACACAACTTTTGATGTTTTTAATTCTCCTGCACTTGTAATTAATTTATAAACTTACTTCTTTTAGTTAAGATTTTATTTTCCTATATTATACAACAACGAAAATTTTTATTACTCATAATTAAGCAATTTTTACTGTTACCTACATTCACAACTAAATCGGGTGATGAATAATAATTGTTATTTAACGAATATATTAGATTTATCTTATCATCATTTTATTTTCGTTAAAATTTCGTAATTTTTAAAATGCAATAAAAAAAAATCGCATTATATTGCTCAATTTTCATTTTTTTTTTTAACTCAATATCATAATGTTTTCTTCATATACATAAATATACATATAATACTATATATTATATTTAAGATTATTATATAGAAACTATTTTAATAATTAATTTTGAAACCTAAATTGATTAATTTTTATTTTATTTCTTACTGTAAAAAAAAACAAAAAAATATAATAAATCATTTGTGATTAATTCTGTAAGGATATAACAATAAAAAATAATAAATCTAATTATTTTTTTTTTTTTTTGTTTTTTTTACAAATTTAATCGATATTTTTAAATTGACATATTATTAATTAATTAATTGTACTATAAAACTAAAATGAAAAATCAAATTACTCAAAATAAGAAAAAAAAAAAACAAAAAAGCTTACTATTATTAAATTATGTGCTTTTTTTTAATATTATTATTATTATTATAATTTTAATTATAAAAAAAAACTTTAAACTCTTATTAGGACAGTAAATGGAAGAATGAATTTAAATAATTACAAATTATTTTGTTTTTTTTTTTAAATCAGAATTTTAAAAGCAATTTAAATTAATAAAAAGAATTTGAGAATGAAGTCTTCCAAAAACAAAGGAAAATTATATAAAACAACAAATCAAAATTGGGAAAATATATTGTATAAGAAATCCCTATGCTTAAACAAAATATATATATATATATATGTATATATTTTTTTTTCTTTTTGTAAAAATATAAATAATTAATTAAATATTTGATATGAAAAAAAAAAAATGTGTAATTATTTATTTTATTTTTACACTATATTTAAATATAGCTTGGTTTGAGATTGCTCCACTATCACCGTAGCCGCAAATGGGCTTATCGTGACGCGTATTAATACAATTAATCATTTAGGTTCATAAGAATTCCTCATTTAACTGTAGTCATACTCAGGATATTTTTCAATGATATGGTGAGTAGTTCCCATTGATTGGAGACGTTGTTCCCGGATGGCGGAGTCTGTTACGAATAAGCCTTTTGCATTTACTGGGTAGATGCTCAATAGATTCTTCCAGGAGTGTTAAATCAGAAACCTTCATCTTTTCCAATGTCTTCAATTAAAAAATTAAACCTTTATTTCAAATAAATTATTAAATCCAGACATATGAATTAATAATTTATTTGAAATAAAGGTTTAATTTTTATTAACTATACTGGCTTTTATTAATTTTTTCTATACATTTTAAAACATTGTTAGTCGTTTTTAATTTTAAAAAAAATTTAAAAGGTTCTAGAACTATCTGTAAACTTTTCTCTATTCAGACAACTCGCAAATAATTAGATTTATTATTTTTTATTGTTATATCCTTACAGAATTAAGTAGAGTCTTGTTCTGCATTCTAATACTACTGACAGACATGTCCCTTATCATGATTCTCGAATCGAATATTAGTCGAAGCGAATATGCTAGTCGAACGTTCGCGTAAATGTGATCACGATTCGCGAATAAATTTATTCGCTGTGGAAAAGTCGTTGCTAACCTAACATTTGAAAATTAAATATTTTGACAAGTATATTTAAGATTAATAAAAAACTTTCAGTTGAATAAAGATGCATTATTTTATATTTTAAATTCAGTGAAACATAAATCGAAGCCTTAAATTAGAACAAATGGAATATATTACCAATAGTAACATTAGTCTGTGCAATACGACGAAGGAAATTATCACTGGCAATAATTCAGAGTTTCGATTGTTTCGGATATATTTACTGCTATTTTTCATTTTAGGTTTCTTCGAGTATCAGAACGGCTCTCTAGATTAGTTTGGATTCACTGGATTTTGTTCTTTGCTCAACAGAGCATCGACAGCTTGTTCCTACGCCTGTTGTTTTTATATATATATTTATTTTTGCATATTATTATCAACACGCAGTACATAGACGAATAAACAAATAAACAATGATTTATTTCACTCTTTGAATTCACGTTTTGAAGATCCTAATACATTTAATTCGGTTGCAAAACGATTCCACAACACTTTTAATGCACATTTATTCCAATTTGCTGTTCCCACAAGCCTAATCATTACTCTCTCAATTGCACCAGCTTATCAAACTTTTTTTTATAGTTGCAAATAATATCATATTATTATATTATTCATAAATTTTGTAAATTCTCACATTTATTTTTAAAGTAAAAATGGAGGGGAGGGTAACCTCCATTTTTACTCGAAAAACAACAAAATATTTTTTTTTATTTTTGTTTTACTTAACAAGACAAATTGTCGAACGTATTAAGTTCGCTTCGCTAATCGTGAAAGCATGACAGCGAACTCGTCTACTTATACGTTCGATTCGAGAATCAAGATAAGGGTAGTAATATCGATATTATGATATCAATATTCTAATATTCTCTATATCATAATATCAAAATTACTATGGCATGCACAAACAATTATGACAAGTAAAATGGAAAATAAAAATTAAAAAAAAAAGGAAAATAATAATTTTTTTTAAATTGTATTTCAAATTTGCCTCTTCCTTTTATTGTTGTTCCTTTTTAATTTGATTGAACAATAGAACAAAATAAATTGTTTATAACAAATTTTTGTTTCATTTTTAAAATAACTCAAATCAATTGTTTTTTATTTTTAAATGAAAAAAATTATTAACGTACTTGCCACCAGACTGCTCTGATGAACTATATTGCCCTATTGAATTACAATAATAATATTTATACTTCTTTTATGATATTATATGCTTTTGTTCGTAATATCAATACCACATTTATGTTATAATATTATTTATTAATATCATGTTATTAGGTGATACACAATATGTAGCGATATCATGATATTAGCAATATTACAATATCGATATTAGGTGTTTGTCAGTAGTATAAGATCCAAGAATTTCAGTTAATTTTAATATATTTGTAATAGTCTATTTCAAAACAAAGCTTCTAAAATTAATACACTTATGAACAGTTTACACAATAGAAAATAATTTTCAATTGAAAAACTTACAATATCTATTTTAATTTTACGACACTGTCTGTTTACGTTCATATGAAAATTATCCCAACCATCGATTAAATATACTACATATATTAAATGTATTTTTATTCATTGATTAAATATTATATAAATTTTATATATTCCATATTTAATGAATGGGCCCAACTCAATACGGAAAACGATTTATTTTTCACTTTAAAAAAATAACGAATTTTCAAAAATATACGGTTGTATTTCGATAATTCATAAAAAAAAAAATTTTAGTGTTATCCAATAGATGTCACACATATCATGAAAAATATTAAATTTTTTTTATCGAAGAATTCATTCATAATTTTTTTATTTCATTGTTTCAATTACATATTTTTCGATGGTTTGTGTCTTGACTAAAACATAAATTTGATATGAAACAAAAAATTCTTGTAGGTAATTTTTTTCCTTATTCAAATAAAAACGTTTTTATTTGAATTTTGCTTTCTACTGACATTGATTGATCAATTTAATATTATATAGGAGTAGTATGGCTCCAGGACCGACCTTTTTATAATAATGGCTAGCATAATAATCAATAATGGTTGAATGTATTAACGGTTTAGTGAAGCATTTTTATACAGTTTGGTAAATGAATGATTTAGTTAATATTATAAGTGAATATCTACCAGATACTTCTAATAAATAAAACCGAGTATTTAAGAGTTTCACAAACAGTATAAACAATTTTTATAACTTTTGCTTTCGTTTCATTTTCCCTTTTCAGCAAACCATTATTGTGTGGGCCATTTTCGATCATTTTTTTAAATCTAAAATTTTAATTGGTGAAAATGCAAAGAATGCAAACTAATCCAAAAACAAGAGTAAACAATTTTTTTATTTTTTTAGAAAATTTTGTGTATCTACATGATTTATAAATATTTGCACATTCATATAAAAATTAATCTAGTTTTTGATGAATCGCCAAGCACTGTAGAAGCACTGTATAAAAAATAATCATACATATTAGCTTCTCATGAAGTGATGGATTGTGCCTACTTTAATGCACAAAGAACTCCTATTGTTTTGTTAAAATTAAATATAGTATTTTAGACCGCAACCATTAATAATATTATGGCTTTATTACTTTAAATATCTTTTTCAAAGGGATGAGGTTGTATTTATGTTGTCTATAAAACGAGGTGCGGTTTTGAACTTTATCCAAAAAACTTTGCGCACCTTGGCGCACCTACCCACAAATGTGAGTTATACTCGAGCCTTGGGTCATATTAAATGCTTTATAAAGATTTTTAAGAGGTCTCGAGATGTAAAATAAGCTTTACAGTAATTTAAAAAATTGCAAATAGCATTAATTCAATTATTTTTTTAACCAGGAAGTCGATAACCGAAAAATAAAATGTTCTACTATTCTAAAAGTACTTAAAACTATACTCATGTCTACAAAATTAAAAGAAAACATTGACATTTTTTATTTTTACATAAAAAAATTGGTTTCAAATATCACTCTTTACAAGTCTTTAAAAAAATAGCTTTAAAAAAATTTAGGAGTAATATTCGCAAACCCAATTGCAGAGAGTCTTAATAATTAATAAATGAGTTTTCCGAAAAAAAACTTTGATTGAATTTATTAAAGGATTATCAAAGGAACATCAATCCAAACCTAAGAATACTCCTATCAAAAATGTGGTCAGTTTTTGGCAGCTCATACATGTGTGAAGAAATATATCCGTAAAAAAATTAAATATATTGAAAAAACCAGCGTAAAAATAAATTAAGAGATAGTCAGTCATTTCAAAATACTTTTGAAAATTTCAACCTATATGCAGTGTTGGCAAAGATAGAGCCTATATATGCAGTGTGGGCAAAGTAAATTAAATGTAAAAAATTTAGTAATTTACTAGGATATTTTTTTGTTGTAAGTGTGTAAACAATGTAAATAAAGTAAACAACTGAAAATAGATAATTTAACTGCAACATTTGTATATTAATAAATGAAAACTAACGAATATGAAGAGTGATTATATTCAAAAAATAATTATTATCACAAATTGCTAGCTTACAAATTATTAGGATATCTAACCTTACAATCTATATTCTATATGCATCAATCATTGTCAAAACTTTTATAGCAGTTTTGAAAGGTATGGCGCATAGATATAATAAATATAGATTGGCAGCTTGGTATAGCTTTTTCTTTCTCTCTAATACATTATCTCATTTCAGTCAAAAATTAACATATGTTATATGAAATTTGAAATATGCATATATTTTTTTAAAATTGACATTTTGTTAATTGTAATTGTTAATGTTTTAATACATGTTTATACGGATAGAAAAGTGGTAGAAATCTTCCAAAATTTATTGGTGAGGAGTGATTTCGGTAAGGGTAAGGTAAAATTTTAAATTTCTGGTAGATTTTTGACATTTAAATTTATTTTCTGGGAATATGTCAGTGTCAAAATATTTTAAATTATTTTTTATTCACAAAAAACAAGGAAATTGTTGTTGGCAACGTAATTTTCGTATCGAATATTAATCAAATAAAAAAATATAAATTATACAAATAATAATAATGTTGGATTGACACTAGAATAATCATAAAAATTTATTTATATATTTCTTTGCCAATAAATTCAATTCCGGTCATCTTGATATTTCAATAATCTGATAGCAACAATAGTAGAAATCTACCAGTTTTTTTTACGTTTCGATAATAAAAATCCAGTTAAAGAAAACGTTGAATTCGAAGAAGGTCTACTAAAAGATTTGGAAATGTTAGAAATTAAACTTGATCTTGTTACAAACATTGGATTATTTTGATTTAATGTTTGAATACTATAAAAAAAATAATTAAAGAAAATATAGCTTATGTAAATGACACAGAACCTGAATAAATGAAAAAAGAACGGCAGCAAAGGGACTTAAAAAACTTGGTACCAAATATTAATTAATTTTCAGCCGATTTTCAGCCAATCAGTCGACCATTGAGTTAACGAAAAATTTTTCATATATTTAATACTTATTTTTATTCATCTATAATTTCTTCGTTAATGAATCTATGTTAATGAATATTTTAAACTACAAATGAATTTCTTTCGCAGATTAATTAAAACATTTATAAATCAATGTGGGTAGTAAGTACGTATTTGTTATTCTAATGAAAGGTTTTCATAATTTAATAAATTTAATTCGTCAATATTCTGAATAAAAATTGAAGATTCATAAAATTATTTATTATCTCTTAACTGTCAAAAACAAATAATTTTACAGTAATTTACCATTGCTTACCGTTGTTAACAGTTATTTACAGTTGTTTACTTGTATTTTACACATCTTTACGTCAAATATGTAAATAATCATAAAAAACGTTATTTTACGTGTAAGATACCAACTCTGCCTATATGTTATGGAATTATCGTTTTAAATACAAGCTAGATTTAATCCATGACTAAATGTTTATATTTTATACTTATAATTTTAAAATTATTTATCTATTACATCAATAAAATTTTTACAAAAAATATTTGAATTTAAAAAAAAAAATAATTACTTTTAAACAAATTTACCGATCTAGTCCTTAAAAATTTCAATTTTTTGGCCCAAGTAAAAAATAGTTTGGCTATCACTGAATCTAAAATTTTTGCTTATATGGATTTCCATTATTTTACTATTTAGAAATTTTTTATGAATTAATTTTTATATCCAAATATAAAAAATAAAGTTTAATTAATTCCATAATTAAAAATAAACTCATAAAAAAAAAAAAAATGAATTTGCATTGAAGGTGAATTTGCAGAGAGATTGGCGATACAAAAACAGATTCTGATTTCTCTAGAATTAATTTTACAAAGTGAAATTTTATAAAATTTTTTTTTGCGAAAGAATACTAGAAGAAAAGTTTATTTATTTAGGTGCGAAACATCTTTAAGATGTTATGAGAGAGTGAAAGAAGTAGAAAGAGAGAGAAAGAAAGAGTTCATTGAATTTGAATCTGTATATAATAAACTTAAATTTAATATTTTATGGTTAATTATTTTTTTTTTTTTTGATTCTTTTAATTTTTTATTATATTGATAAGAAGCAGAAAAGGTAAAATCTATAAAGAAAGTTGAGAAAAACAAAAAATATAATCTAGAATAATATCAGTACTAAGTCCAGTTTTAAATTAGTTGTGAATGAACTTTCATTGACTTAAGATCAATAACCACTGTAGATGGTAATTTATTATACCAAAATGAAGTCTTTAATTTGGATTTTTGCAATATTAACACTTATTTTTACAATAACTGAAGCTCAAGTCGACGAAAGTGGTATGAATGTTTTTGAATTATATTTTTATTTCTAATTAAATATAAATTTTTTTTTTATTTTCTGTACCCATACAAATATTTAAGTTTGCAGTTTACCTGTAGAAATTGGACCATGTAGAGCTAAAAAACCAAGATTTTATTATAATTTATCAAACGGTAACTGTGTGAAATTCTTTTATGGTGGTTGTGGAGGAAATGAAAATAATTTCTTAACAAAAGATGAATGTTCGGCAGCTTGTGAGGTTTAATAGTAAAATTTATTGTTAAAATATTTTTTTTATTTAATTTATAAATAATTATTTAATAATTTTGAGCTAAAAATGAAAATGTATGGTGAAATGTTATTTTAATTAAATTATTAATTTTTTAATATTGCTTATTTTTCATTTTTAGTTATTAAAAAAAAACAAGTGTATTAAATTAAAATGAGGGACACCAAAAACAAAAATAATCGATTCACTCAATTTTTATTAGTGTGTGATGCCACAATGAACGTATTTGATTCAAGTATGTCGATTGTTATCAGCCACTGTTGTCTATATACCATAGAAAGGTGACCCAACTTGACTGGCATATTTCAAATTATGTCTAACGAGGTTAGAATTTATTTTTTTGTAGGTACATAATCTTAATAATTTTATTCTAAATAAAATACAAGATATCGAGTATATGTTATGATTGGAGCAAGACTTGTACACCAGAATACGATGATTTTGTAATGTAGCGATTAATTTGGTTTGTTTATAAAACAGCACATATAATTGGCTTTATTGATAACTATCAAATAATCTTAGTTAAATTTTAATAAATTGTTAAGCAGTGAAGGTGTGAATAGCCTGTATAGATGATTATGTACTTCAATTTTAATAAAAATAAGTTTTCAATTTTATGAAACTGATGTGATGTGCACTGATTGTGTTAGATTCCGATTCATTATACCTATTATACCAGGTTTAAATTACATTATGTCAATGTCGGTTTATTAACAGACTTAGGTTGTAGTTAAAGCTTATATACGTATAATTAATATGTAAAAATTTTTATTTTCAATTTTACTGTAGCGTTTAGACGTTAGACGTGAAATTTTAATACGAAGTTGTTGTAATGGTAAAAAACTATCTAAATAACTAAAAAAACTATAAAATTCTAAAAAACTAATTCTGTTCAAAATTTTAACATTTTTATTTAATAGCTAGTTTCATAAAAACAATAGTTTTACATTTTAAGGGAACTGTAAAATAATAAAATAGATTTTATATGAATAATGTTAATATGTAACCTTAATTGTTAAAATTTGGTGATGAATTGGTTTTCTTGAATTTGAATTTTTTACTATTACTTTTTTTTTACCACATTTTATGTTAAAATTGGGTATAAACTGCTACACTGAAAAATTCGTGTCTACGGCTTCAGTAAAGCAACCAAATTGTTAATATATTACTTTTAGCACTTACGCACCACTTGTTTGGAACAGAACAGGGTAATATAAGGTAGGTTAGTAGCAAGTTAAATAAAAAAAACATTGTATTCATTTTACGCATCGCTATAACTGCAGACTTAGACTTTTGTTTTTATTTTCAGCTAAGCTAACAACTTTTTTTTTTTTTTTTTAATATTTAGACTGTACAATACTTTTTTATTTTGCTATACTAGGTTCCTTTTATGATATTTATACTATCACTGATTTATTTATCAGGTTTAACTACATTATCATTATAATTTAAACGGGCTGGACATAATATAGGATAATTCAAATTTGTCCTTTTTTTATGTTTTGACATTTAGTTAACTTAATTTTGTTGGCTTGATCCTAATGTGATGTGGCTATATAAAATTCTGGTTTATTTTTATTTTTGTTTATTTTTAAAATCATTTATTTTCATTAATATTGTAAAATTTTTAAAACCACATGATTTTTAAAAATAGATGATGTTATGTCTCGATATGGAGAAGTAGATTTTTGTTATGTTATTGTTTAATAATAATCAATTGCGCATGTTAATCCTATTCCCAAAAAATGTAACAAAACCGATCCCTCTAACTACACAACTATATCCATCCACTTTAATCATCTCCAAGGTAATGGAATAGCAACAAAAGCCTAGCGAAGTATCTTGAATGCAAATGTATTATTAGTGACAAGCAATATCGTTTTAAATCACAAACTCTTCACTAGCGATTTATTGACTTGCCTTAGCGAGAAGCTCAACATTAGAATACACAATTCTGGTGAATCTACTGGCTGTAGCCCTTGATATTTCAAAAGCCTTTGATCGAGTCTGGTATAGCGGTAATTTATCCAAGGGTCAAGGCCTGAGTTCGGTTTTCATAAAATTGATTGAAAATTTCCTCTCGAATTGTTCGGTTCGTGTTTTAATTATCGCTGGTATTCTACAATAATCAGTTCTCTCGCCTACACTCTTTTTGATATTTATCAATGATTCTTTATCAACTTTCAAACCTATCCATAGTTTTGCAGATATAATAGCACTCTAGTAGCATCCTTCGATTGCACATGTTACAAAACCACTTACGGATACTAAACGTAACATGATGGTCAGAACACTTCACCCTGATGAGTAATTAGCCATTATTTTCGATTGAAGAAAAAGTAATAAAGTTCAGCTTAACACCTCCAAAACCAAGCTTAGCACAAGACTACTCCATTTAACCCCGAATTCAGTCAACCAAACCCTTGAATATTCTGGGCATACAGCTAACCAAGAAAATTATATAGAATAACAATTTTTTGACATTGCCAAAAATGCGGCGAGATGTTTGGGGTTGTTGGATCGCTGCAAAACGTATTTTTCTTCCCAGGACATGCTAATTATCTATAAATCATACATACGACCCAAGTATATAAGCGGTTCATTTTGCTTCTTTTCTCAATCTTCAATTAGTCCAAACTGTGTATTGGTGTATAAAGGTATCGTTTGAAATCTAATGCTAGCTTAACTAAAAAACAAAATTGTCGGTCAGTTTTTTTTTTTAATTTGTATGATAATAATTTGTTTGCTATTTTCGATCTCTGATATCTGTCAAATTCAGTATATCTAATTCGAACACTTCTGTACAATTTACAAAATCTAAAAGATATCTAAAAAAATTATAGAACAAGAAGAATCTTAAAATAGATACATCAAAAACTTAACTAATAAAAATTTAAAATAATAAAAATAACCATAAAATTTATTTGTCTTGATGTAGAGTGAATCTTTGATTTTTTTTTTACTTGAGTTTTTAAATTTTTAAATTTGCCCCCTATTTGAAATTAATCGTGTAGAAAGTGTGAAACTCGCAATTTGAATCATCCAGGGTCTAATAATTAGACTCATTTTTTTACAATTAATTATTAACTATTTATTTTTCAACGGTTATTTTAATTAACTAACCTTAATAACAATAACAATAATTATTTAGATAATTATATTTCTTAAAAACTTTCACTCCATTTTTAAATTTTTATAAATTTTTGCCAATATAACAATTTCCCTCAAATATTCATAATATTATTGTATATGAATCGACAAAAATTCATCTAGTGGTGAACTTCAACATTTACAATTATCTTCATCCATTTTTCCTTTTGTTTGAATTTAAATTTAAATTAGTAGGCAGTAGGTAAACACTAAACCTCATCCTACAAAAATCTTGTTTTATTCTTCTGCTTCTCTGTTCCGTGAAAAATCTGTATCATCCGGAAGATATAAATATTAAAAATATTAAACAAAAATGATAATAAAAAAACAAACAAAATTTATATAAATAAAATGCATATAAATTAGTTAATTTTGAAATAGAGATATATCTACATAGAAATATATGTATGTACATACTAATAAGATGAGATTAAATCTATTAAAGCCACGAGAATGGTAATTTTAATTCCTTTATAATTCAAAAATCAAAATAATCACATAAAAACAAATTAAAACAAAAACATAAAAAAAAATAACAAAATATATAAATATAACCACCATTCTATTATTAAAAATATTTGTTTTTTCACCTTTACTTTGCTATTCAGGTATAAAATAAAATTTTCAAGCAAGCTATTATAAACAATACTAAAAGTGACCTACTCAATCTTCTAAACTCAAAACTAGTTTATCTGGTGTTGTATGAATAGAATGAACGCAATTTAAATGGAAAAATTAAGAAAAAATAGATACTTTTTTTTATAATATCTAAATGATACAATGGAAGATTTTTTGAAGACATTAATGCAGAAATGTAAAACGACTGCATTATATAAAATTTTATAAAATTTCAAATATTATGATGGGACATACTACGCTTAGTAAGACTTAGTCGTTGTTGTAGAATACGAAACATATACTAGTAAATAAGAAGTCTTGATGGTAAAATACATGTAGGAAAATCGATCAGTCAAAATCAATCAATCAAAATGTAATCAAAATCAAAATTCGATTGATATATTGTTTAAGGACGCTCCATAACAAAAATGTGAAGTTAATAAGAAGCGAAAAAGATGATGTATCATTACTGATTTTTAGCTGTAGCTTTACGAAAGAAGAATGCAAAAATGCGATTGCTGTTGAGAATTTAAAATCACTTAGGTATTATGGATGTCAAAATTATATTAAATTTTAAAAACAGGCAAATTATAATGTTGTCGTCTTAGGTACTCCAAAAATCAGGTTTAAATGTTTAAACTATATTATTGATTTCATACGACAAGATATTTCAAGCACAGTTCAAGTAAATTAATATTTCTTAGTACTTCGAAACTTGTTTAATGCGTTTGATATCGTATGATTCTGTATACGGGGTACTTTGGTTTAATCTAAAAACTTTCAACGATGATTTCTTGTAATATTATGAAATTTAAGCTGGACTACAGGGGGGTTAAATATTGGATCCAAATTAAAAAAATAGTTTCTAAAAGATATCCACTACAGCTCTGAAAATAATGCATCAGAGTGGACCAAACTGTTTTTAAGAAATTAAGAATTAACATATATTACTAACGGTATTTATTAAGCTACTGATTCAGACTTAATATGATTTTTGAGTAATATTAAGATTTTTTTTTTGGTTATGAAAAGCGTTGATTAAATTCACCACATTTTCTTTTGTTGATTATTTTTATGCCTGAAGGCACCTTCACCTAACACCATCTTTATCATACCCAACTTTCATATCAGAGTTTCCGCTTCTATAGTTATATTAAATTTCAATAATTTCAAAACACTTCCATAATTTTGATTAATTTCATCATTATAATAATTTTGTCAGGGTTTTGATTAAATTATAGTAAAAACTATATTTATTACAACAATATATTATTTAGTTGTAGATTGTGTTTTTTATTATTGTGGAATGTATTTATCATAATCTACTTGTTAAGTAAATTATCGTTTGTTAAGAGTTTAATATACATATTTCATTTTTTATTTGCTTACAAATTTATATAACTTAACTGTAACAAAACCTTAGTTCTTATTTTTCTTACTAAAATACAGGTATCCAAATATTAGATATGACTTTATTTGAAAAATTATAAATCTGGCATAAAAGTGTGAAAGCGGTGCAAGTGTAGAGTATTGTTCAATGTATCAAAATATTTCACGGTTTTTTACAAACATTTTCTGTTTGCTATTACTGAAAAAACGGTAAGTCTGATTGCGGTCAAATAAGTATGGTTATTAGTTAGTCATCACTATACGAACGCGTTGGATCAATTCCAAAAAATTCTCAATAACTTCAAATTCATTCATCATATCATATTACTGCAGTATGCATATCTTCAGAGCTGTAGGTAAGTATAGGTAGGTAGGTCTGACAATTTTAGTTCTGAAAAAGTACTTAATCGTGTCGTTTTGATATCACGATTGCAGTGTTGTTCCTTTACACGTAATTTTTAATTGTCTACACTTTGAAGTAGACTTTAGTGTAAACAAGCAATTTAGTGTAGACAATGTAAACAATACTGTATGGAATAAAAAGAATTCCAACTATGATGTAAACAATAATTATTTTTTTAGTATAGGCTTGCTTGCAAGTACTTTATTAAAAAAAAGCGGCCAGCGTTTATTTAGATAAAGTTTCTAAAGTAGGAAAACACTGTTATCAACTTGGCTTGATAAAGCATATAAAAATGTATTATATTGGCTAAGGTTATTATGAGTTTAGATTCAGTTTTATATATTGATTGGTGGAAAAATTGTTCCATCAATGATAGAACGTTTGTTTCAATGTTGCATATACTGCTATCATACATCAAGCTTCTTTTACATGCTTAACAGGAGATTCTGAAACAGCTGTGAAATGGTTTGAAATTGTTGTGGAGCCTGTTGATATTGCAAAGGATCTGAACTCCTACTGTTGTTTACGCTATTGTATTCGAAAGTAGCATAAACAGATTGGAAAATTGTCTCATCACATGTTTTAAAAGAACTTAAGAAAGTTGATTTTGAAAATTTTTCGGTTGATTAAGGTAGAATTGGGATTAAACCATGTGATCCTGGAATGGTCAAACCAATATATAGAAAATTTGGAAAAAAAAAGTTTTTTATACTAATTATGTTAATTGATTAACACATGTCAATCGTGGGAGTGTTTCAAGAAACAGAGGATCTGCATGACTCGGATTAAATTTATGTTACACATCTTATAATAAATATATAAAACTAGACTTGTAACCCGGCATAAATGACGGAAGCAAAATAAATTCTAGCTTTTTCTTAACTTCATTAGAGTTTGGATTTCAAATTTATGTGATTGTGGGCTCTACTGGCCCCACAATATTTATTTGATCTTCTTTGTTTACTTTTATTTATTTTTAATATTAAATGTACTAACACTTTGAGTAGCGAAATTTATTTATTTTATGTTAAAAACAGATCAAAGCAATTTGTATATGTATTGGAGCGTTCCGTCGAATCGACAAATATTTGCAGGAAACTATATATTATATAATAATATAATTTCAGTAAAATCAGTATTATCATTTAACTTAATTGTAATTCATTATTATTTAATTGTAATCGCGGCACAACACGGCACGATTGACCTATTTGTTGTTGGTGGTTGTTTTAGGAGATCTTTTTCCTATTATCCCTCTGCCAGAGAATCTCAGAAGGTTCAAATCACCAGACAGCTGTATTGGATATTTTTTTATACAATTTTTTCCAATCCGATTTTTTTTAGCCCCGTCATTAACTCAGATTCAAAATAAATCGCTAATTTTGTATCTTAATATATTCCAAGGAATAAAACCAAGTCACCCTGTATACCATAATCACTTTAGAATAACTTAAGACGCCATTAAGTATTATTTCTTGCTCACTTACCGTTAGTCGGTGAATATTTTATATTTTCTTTGCTATTAATTTTTCCAAATCGTTTTTCGAATTTGTAGCTATATTCAACAATTAAACAAAATTATATTCACCATAAATTTCAAATTAACAACGAATTTCAATTTAATAACAAATAATGTATATTATTTTGTTATTAAAAATTTAAACATATAACTATTCAAACTGGTTAAATTCCAAAATTTTTAAATTAAATCTATGATTTCGTTTAATTATAATTTTTTTCTGCATAAATTGTTTCAAAAAAAAAAGAATATAGCTATTTTTTTTTAACCGTTGAGTTTATAAAAAGAGTAAACATTTAAGATTAATCTATCATAGTGTAAGATTAAATTGAAACGAAAATATGAAAAATCAAATGAAATTAATTTCGGTGATAGCTCTTCTTATTGGTATTTTAACTATTATTATAGGAATTGCATCAGCAC
Source organism: Argyra leucocephala (assembly GCA_963942445.1). Taxonomy (NCBI): domain Eukaryota; kingdom Metazoa; phylum Arthropoda; class Insecta; order Diptera; family Dolichopodidae; genus Argyra; species Argyra leucocephala. The sequence goes on from OZ012680.1 coordinate 39,435,303, forward strand.
AAAGCGATAATGATGGTAAGATTTAAAATATTTAAAATTTAATTAAAATGTGTGTGTACATTCATATTTTAATTTTATTAATTTAAATTTTTTGAATTTATCGTATTTAACCTCTTCTATTTAATTCTATTTAGATTATGAAGATCCATGTGGTTTACCAGTAAATTTAGGTACATGTCGTGCCAAAGTACAACGTTATTATTATAATTTACGACGAAAACAATGTGAAATTTTCTATTTTGGTGGATGTGGTGGAAATTCAAATAATTTTAAAACTCTTGAGGAATGCGAAGGAATATGCAGTTTAGACACATAAAAAAGAAAGTAAATTTATTAATTTGGATGGCATAATTATTATGTGAAGCTATATATATGCAAGTTAAAGAATAATAAATAATAAAGAATAATAATATTATGATAAATAACAAAAAAAATAAACAGAGTGGTGAATTTAAAATATTATTAATAATAATAAGAACAGTGATAGAAATAAGATTTTCTTTTTAATTTTTTTATTTTTTTTAAGTGTTATTTTATAAATTTCATTATCAAATAAAGATTTTTATTTTATTTGATTATTTATTATTGTTTTTGTTTTTTAATTTTCGTTTTGTGCCGTATTCCATTTGTTTTCGTGTGGTGAATTTCGTTTATTCTAGTATTTTGATTAATTTTTTTTTTTTTTTTTTTATATAGAATTTATTCATTAAATTTTGTTTATGCGTAATCAATATTTAAATTTTTATTTTGATTTCTATTTAATTCAATATCAATGTCATCAACATTCTTTAAATATTGAAAATTTGAGTATAATTTATAAGAAAATTAAGTTGAAAAAAATTTCTAAATGAAAATTAAAATAACAATAAGAGAATATTTTTTATAAAATATTAACTTCTAGTTTTTCGTTTTTTTTTCTTTTGTGGTAATAAAATAATGAAAATTTAATGAACTCATTAATTAATTTAAAATAATTAACATAATTTTGGATTCAGGAATAATTATTTGATTATTAATAACTACGATTTTCGAAAAATTTTTGATTTTGTTTTTCGTATAGGCTTGTGGGAATGTTTATACAATGAATCTGATGCTGCTTGATGTTGCATGTGTGATTCTTAAACATAATTTTTTTTTAACAATAATCACGCTCTGAGTAGTGTTTGTAGCCAGTGATTTTTGATTAGTAGTAACTACGTTTTTTCATAGGCTGCTGTAAATTTTTAGAAAGTCATAATGAAGCCGTAGACATTGAGTGTGTTGTTCTAAACCACAAACAAAATTTTTTTTACAATCCATATGCTCTTAATGGGATTCGTAGCCGGGGTTTTTGTTATAGTATGACCATATTATTTGTTTTAATTTATTTATTTTCCTGATGTGGATTTATAATTTTAATAAAACTAGACCAAAGTTTTAAAATTACATAACTTATATCCAAGTCTTAAAATTACAAAAAAAAACAAACAAAAATATAATAACAAATAAGTAATTTAAGATTCTTTTGTATCAAATATTGTGTGCCAAATGAGCACAAATATCGTTTGGCAATAATGACAATATTTAAGTAAACACAGAAAATCTATATTTTTCATTCTCTACCGGTCGAAGACATTTTTATTTGACATCAAAAATTTTTAAGCAATAAAAAAATAAACGGCTTCAATCTCTTTCAGTGACCCAAACTGAACAGAAAACAGGTAAATTATATTGTTTCGGGACAAATATCTCTATTGCATAATTTGTAGGGTAGCAGAAATATGAAATTTAACGATGTGACGGTCACAAGTACGAATCGCATGAATGATAACATTTGCTTATTCTACTAAATTAGAAGTGGCACAAGCAACATTTAATAGAATGACAACAACCAATAAACTACTTCGATGATCGAAAATTGAAGCACAGTCTCAAAATCAAGCTACTGAGCTATGTCAAAGTTTTGTATCATCACAATAGACCTGTGCTAATTTAGATAACCTCTTGTAGCAATGCTAAAATCTTATATACACCCAAGTGAAAATGAAAATAAATGAAATAGGTAGAGCTTTTAATCGAAAGGTCCCAGGTTCGATTTCCGATGAAGCAAAAAAAAATGCTTTATGAGATTTTGGACCTTTGTCATTGGGATAAAATAAATGACAAAAAGTAATTGAGAGTTGTAAGATATTAAATAAAATGGAGTTATTCTATTTAAGAAGGCTTAGTTCCTGACAATAGCAGTAGTTTTCCATATTTATTAAGTTGATACACTAGAAATTTGATAAATAAATAATGCTCGAAATATTGTAGATATAAGAACTGTATAATTTTCTTTCCGTTTCTGAAATACCGTTATATTTTTTCATTGTTGCAATATAACCATTTTCTAAATATTATTCACCTTCTACGAAGTTTATTTAACTTTAATTACAAATTTTTAATGCACAAAATTAACTTTAATCATAATAATTTCCCAACTAGTTAAAAATTTAACTGTCAGTATCGGATTAATTATTATTCATTTGTATTATTTAAAAAAAAAAAGAAAAATAAATAATTTAAATTAATTAAGTTTAGAATTTTTCAGTATAATTATTTGGTAATGAAAACATATTAAAATAAACAAACAAATGACGTGAACGATAAGAAAAACTAAATTTAACCTTTGTATATAAATTCATATAATACTCCTACAACACTTACTGATTATGCAAATAAACAATGTGTGTCATGTAGATACATATACGTAATGTGTGTGTTGAGTTAGACGAAATTATTGTAAGCTTGAGTCTGTCATCAAGGATTTGTGTTTTTTTTTTTTTCACTTTTACTTTTTAATTGTTTATCACCTGTAAATTTTTGGGAAATTTTTATTGCGTAGGTATGATAATATTTATAATTCGTTTGACATAATATATAGTAAATTATAATGAAAATTGACATAAGAATTAAATCAATAAATATTGTGTAATTAATAAAGCATAGATTTTATAAATAAACAGTTTCGAAAATATTTAGTACTAGGGGCTTCTGTTTTGTAATTATAATTTAAGTTGAAGTCAAATTTAAAGTTTTTAACATAACATAATAATAACATTATACAGAATAGTACAAAAATAATAAGATGTTGAATGACAGAAAATGGCTCAATTTTACTTAAAAGTATAAAACCAAATAGAAAATTTGTTTAACCGGTATGCGCATTTTGGCCATATATACAACTTATTTACATATTAAGAGTTCATTAAGAAGAAGCGAGATAAAATGAGAAGGTGCTTACTGCGCATGTCCTTAAATGCATGGCTATTATAATTATAGATACTCTATTTTTGTTTATGTTGTTTTTATAGTTTTTTATTTTAGATGTACTTGTTTTTTTGTTTTTATTTGACGTATTATTTAAATAGGTTTATTGCAAGCAAATAATTTCTAAACAATAAGAAGTCAAACTCGGATATGTATTTTTGCTAACACACCTATACATTATTAAAAAACAAATTGTTAGTAATAGACGGTAATAATAATTGTACGTTCACGAATGAAGTGAAATATAGGAAACAAAAAGGTGTAGCGAAATTAATAAGATAAAATTCAAATAGAATGTGTGTAAATAATAATCTTTTCGTATTAAAATGAAACTATTTATCGTGGTATCTATTAAAAGTTAAATTTTAACATAAAAAAATTTACTTTTTGTTGTCTTTGTTTAAAATTTCAATATAAAATCTTTAATTATTGTCCGAACTTTTTTTTTCACTATTTTTATATGCGGGATTATTTATTAAGTAATCCCGCATATAAAAATTTCATAAGCGTTTTCAAATCTTTTGTCAGCCCAATAAAAATTTGTATATAAATATATGGCAAGCATATGCTGTGTTCTCTTTCTTTCTCATTTACACGGCAATGCTAAAGTAGGTATAGTATGATAGTTTTTACTTGTTTCAACTAATGGAAATATTTTGTTGTGGCTTATGTAAAAAATTGCATTAGTTTTACGTAAATGAAGAGTTTTCCTTCAAATATGAGTTGAGTTCTTTAAGGAGAAGCGAGATAAAATGAAAAGATGTCTACTGCGCAGGTCCTTAAATGCTTGTCAATTATAATTATAGATGTTCAATTTTAAATTTAATTTTCAGGTCACAATTAATTATCTTTTTTCTTTGCCAAAATCAAATGTCCTTCAATTTGCTTATTATTATATGAGAAGAAAATAGGGCTTTGATTGCTCTATTATTTTCTCTCCCATTTATATTAGTTATATAGGACAATATTCATCGATTGCAGATAACATATTGTAAGCTGACTCGGTTCTTTGAGCTCTTGAGTTCAAGAGGAAGCAAAATAAATGTTCCAAAATGTAATAAATGTTATTTACAATTTTTTTTTTATAACTTTTTTTAAGTGGCCTTTGAACACAATATAGGTTTTTTTAGGCCAGGTCTTTAAATTATTTTTTTTTTTATTTATTTTATTTTCTACTTAAATATTCTATTATTCATATAATACATTTTAAGTTTTTGTTTCAATATAAAATAATTCAATAGTTCAATTTTTCTTATACATATAACAAGTTATTATAACTGAATATTTTATATTTTATTCCATTTTTTTATTTTGTTTTTTTTTTACCATTTAATATTTTTCATTTAACATATTTTATTGATTTTGTTTCATTTTTTGTTTTAAATTGTTTTGTATAGTTCATTAGCTTTTATTATTTTTCTATAATTGGAAATTTATTATCTTTCTATAATTGGTTTCATCATCACTCTTTAAAATATCTAAACTATTAGTTTTTAAATATCTATCCCTATCTCTTGAATATTATATACAATTTTCTTAAATTTTATTCACAATTATTGTCTATTTAAAATTATTATTTGATTTGTATTTTAAATATTAATTTTGATTTGCAATTAGTCTACTGTCTCTCTCAAGCCTAAGTGTCAAATGAATTTTAAATTTATTTCCATTTAATTGTCAACAAAACTGTCCTCGAATATTATCATACTTAAGAACAGTCTTTGCTAAACACTAATATATCAACGGCTAACGGGAATTATTTTAATTAAATACATGTAGATAATATAGTTGATTTCAATTCAAATTTACTATAATTTTGTTATATAATATTGTATTTTGCAATAATGAGAAAATATTATTTTAGGTTGAGGTGTGGTGTAATGAGCAATAAAGATTTTTAATAAATCAGGAATTCAGGACTAATAATTTATCCTCTACAGTTGAGGAGAGACCTGTGAGAGGGAAATTTAATAAACTTGATGTAGGTTGATAAGGTTAGGTTTACTATAATTGTTGCATATCATTGTTTTCATTTCATTATAGTGATCTTGGTTTATTAGCTTAAGCTATATAATATTATTAAATTTCTAAAAGCTATATTAGCAGAATAAAAATATAATTAAGAAAACAATATAATACAATACAGGGCTTAGCCTTTAGTTGTAGATTAAATATATACTAGAACCTGCGGCACCTTCGCGCATTCCACATCGTGATCCCGACAAAGAACCTGCTGTAATAAGGCTAATCATACCTATTTGATTTTTTTTAGGACGGTAAAAATTCCGATGGCTTTCTTTATTCAGGACAGAAACCATTGCCGTTAATTTAAAATTCTACAGTCAGAACTCTTGTAAGAATTCAAACAAAATATGTACGACTTTCCCATTAAAAAAATATTATTTATTATATAACTTAAAATTTTAATAAAAAATAATAATAAACTTTCAATACAAAAATTTATGATTTTAATATTTTTTTTTTAATTTAACAAAAATGTATGTACATTATACACATGCATTAATACATATGTATGTATTTCTGCTACATAAATACTTTCAATTATTATGTTTGTTCAATAAACTGTTCTAAAACGCTGTAGAAAAATTAAAATCTGAATTTTTTCTTGAATTTGTCTAATGTTGCTAAGTGGTGCATATGTTGCTTAACATTTTATTTACTTTTAAACATTGCGTATAATGATTCCAGTACAATGATACAGTTTAGTTTTGTTGTTATTAAGTTACAAAATTTAAATATTAATCCATTTGTTAATTTTTGTAGGGGGTTGTTAAACTATTTTGTAAAATCCGGGCTAACTAATTTTATGTTATACATGCTTAAAATGAGAGAACCATCGTCCTCAAATCCTGGATTAGTAGGTATTTGATATTGAATGAATTGGTTAGTATACATAATTTGTATGCTTGGATTTATTCTAAACGATTTCGTGTTTTGTTGAAATAATTGAGAAGAGAATAATAATTAAAAATGACCTTTTTTTATTAAAAAAATATTTTTTCTTGTTCATAAAAATTAATATTATAAATTTTATAATAATATAATAACAAAAGAAAAAAGGAAAACAAATATTTTTTTAATAAAGAAAAAAAAAATTTGACTCAACAGAGAATTGCACGTACACAAAATTTTCGATATTAAAACGACGTTTTAATCAGTTGAGCTAATAACCGATTAAACGTAAAATAAAAATTTTCTTTTGATCCACACAAAATACAATAAAATAAAATGAGTATCTATACCCAAACGGGATATGTACTATACAAACGCATACAACCAGAGTGATCATAAAAAGGAAATTGTATAGGAATAGGTATATATAAGATGAATACTCAGAGAATACGATATTCTAATATTATTATTTTGTGTTCTGTAAACCAATACATGCAGGCTTTTTGAAAGGAATTTATATAAATATTATTAGATTTTGTCGCTTTTAAAATGCATTTAATATGCATAAAATGTTTAATATACTTATATAATATCATTACTACAATAATGTAAACTGAAATTATAAATATTGTCATATAATGAGTTGATTACCCCTTGCAACATGATTTCCCAACAATATCGAACAATACCATAACTACTGATCTTCCGTCTACATTTCCATAATTCAAAATTCATCAGCACTTAACATAATTAATTTTTTCAAATATATTTCATAACTTTTTTACTCATCTTTCTTAACGTAAACTCCAAGTGAATGACCGCTATTTTAGTCATATAAACTAGGTATTGTTCTAAACGTTTAATTTATTATTTTTATTTTGTTTTCTAAGATTTCGTAATAATTTAGTATTAAGAATGTTGTAACATTTACAATTTAAATTTTATTTTTTATTGTTTACTAAAAATAAAGATATTCAATTCATGTATGGTTCTGGTCATATATAGTCTGAACAATAAGAATTTGGAAGCACATTTATTTTTTCATGCTTTTTGTATCGAACTAAAAATATATCTTTTGCGCTTGCGTGACTGAAACCATATTACAATTTCAAAATAAAAAATAAAAATATTATTACTAAATGAGTAATAATGTCATTTACTTACGATCTAGAACAAAATTTACAATATATGCTTGTCAGCATGATATCAATAGTGAAATATAAATTTGTTTACTAACAAAATCATATCGATTGTTTATCAACAAAATTTCAAGGTCTTTATTTTATTATGTTCCTTTGTGAAAGGAAATGTATGCATGTTATTGCTATTTATATTTCTTTAAAATATGTGTGATATTTTACCAAACACGTGTGCAATCGTACATTCATTACAGATGTTCTGCGAGGATTCTCTACCTACCTACAGAAAATAACTAAGATTCATATAAATTGATATGAATCAATGATGGTGTTGTTATCCAGGATTTTGTAAATAAAGTAACTACTACTAGTATATTTATATTACATAAAAATTCAACAAGCTATGCTATAACAAGCAATTTTATGAATGTACTAACAAGTAAATACCAAATAGTAAGAAAAATTAAGCAAAATTTTGCAATCTCTCCAAAACTTTTTGGGGAGATGTGAGGTTAAAAATAACAAAATTAATTAAAAAATTTTTACATAGCGGACATTTTGAATTAGAACAATTATGTGAATAATTTTATTCCATATTGAGGTGTCACTTTATACGTACATTTTGACATAGCTTTCAACACTCTTCACGTTACAAAGAGCTTCAACCCAATTTTTAATTATCTTTGGGTAAAACTCCATGTTGAAAAACACTGGAGCGTTTGTAGATTTTCTTCTGTTTTATTTACAGATCTCCCCAAGCTAATAAGCTGTAAAAATAACTATGGCCGTTAAAAAATTACCAGATGGTATTAACAAAATTTTAGAAACAAATTCAGAATATGAAATAGCCATTACAGGGGGTTTTGAAGTTCATAATAAACGCTGAATACAAAAAAGGAACTTGAACAATTTACAAATTAATTCTCAAACTTTTCCAAATTCTGAAGAACCCACCGGCTAGAATTCCAAATCATGACAATCAAAAAACACGACCATTTGAATCTATTTCTTACAATAAACCCAATTGGACCGATCATTATCTTATCAAGCATCAAACAAGCTTTTGCACAAGTTCATCGATCAGTCGAAATCATATTCCCATAACATTAGTCTGACATAAGGACAGAACAGACTGGGTATAAATGATTTATTGAGTGATTTCGACTGGTCTATGTGATTCCGTCATAAAAACTTTGAGTGTTTTTTTCAGTTGCCATTAGTAAAAATATTATGCTAGAAACAGTTCTCGCTCATTTACACCAGAATCCAATGCATGATTTAATGACATTTGCAAAAAAGGGAATCAAATCTAAAGAAACAAATTTCAAAAAATATTAAGCAAACGGATCGTAATCTTTACTCTCCAGCTATAAAGTTGCTAGGAACAACGACAAGAGAAGTATAAATCAGTTTCTTTAGATAGAAAATAATTAATCTCTCTCATTGAAGTTGCTCTTTTTGGACCTTTGCAAAAATTGTAAAAAATAATTTTCATGAATCATCATTTCCACAACAAACTGTTACTGATTACTCCATCACTTCAGATGCCAGTCGTTGAAATTGATTTATTTGCAGAAAATTGCACATTTCCTTCTACAATACAATTACCACTAGTACTCCCTTCTATCGACTCTACTAAGGTTACAATTCTTTCAAGGGTATACGTTAGGTTTCGTGCTGTAATGAAAGTGCCTAAGAATCTGAATATTAGGATCTCCCGATGGTCTTATTTTGCCTTAAACATATTGTCTCATACGTTTCGAAATGTCTTCTTTTTTTTGGGGAAATTATTTTTCTCCATGTCATTTTCGACCGGAAAATATCTCAGTTAAAGGATGATTGCGCATGTTTCTTCAGTTTACAAATTTTGAATACAATTAATTTGAGTAACAATCATTAACAGCAGAATTAACGTCGTGTGGCCAGGTTTTGAATGACTACGATATATTTTTCGTCTTCAAGTTATCTGCCAATTTTCTACTAACATCCTATGTCCATCCTAATCTCCGTACCCAAATCTATTATAATTTTACTGGAATCCCTTACCGTTTTGATATGATTAGGTATGACCATTATTGTTAAGGTTATGATATGGTTATGATTTTGTAAAATCATATCGAATCATAACGAACATTTAACGAAGTATCATATGATATCATAATATGACTATTATAGTTAGGACTAAAGTCATAAGCCATTTACGTTTAAGAACCGTTTGTTTTAAAATATTGTGTAGAAAAATTCACATTGACAAGAAAATTTGAAAACATGTTGCAAGAAGCTGAAAATGTCAAAAAGATCGATGTTAGGAATAACAAGAAGAAATAGAACTCAAAATATGGTTATTCAGCAATGAACTGTAGTTATTAAAATTATAGAATGTATAAAAAAAATTAAATGAAAAGGGGTAAGTCGATGTGATGAAAATGAATGAAAACAAGTCATATGGTAAAAATCGAACTATTAAATAAAAGGTAAAAATAGAATAAAAAGCAAGAGCAAACAGAAGAAGCAGAGTAAAACCGACAATAAAATGAACTGATGATTTCAAATTATCAAATAATCGAATGATGGCATAAATGGAAAATATTGAAGCAGGCGTGAACATTAACCATTGATTGGTGATGATTATATGATATTAACTCATAGGGCGGTTTTCATAAAGTAAATCGCACTGTCAGTACTGCCAGAGCATACAAAATGATTTAATAAATAAACAACACTCTGAGTGCACTCTGATTGAAAAAATTAACACTTTGGAGTGCTCCAAACTACAAAATGAACACAAATTTTTTTTTACAGATTGTGTTATGCTCCGGTTTACTTTATGAAAGCACCCATAATAAAGGATTGTACAATATTAGTTAACATATCCTTAGTTTTTGGAAGGTATGCCGATTATGCTGTGCTTCAATTTTTCTAAATTAATTCAAATTTTCATTAAAAAAAAGAACAAAACAAAAAAAAGCTCTACGTTTATATTTACTACTGTTAGAATTAGAGTAAAATATTTAGATATAATCACACAAAATCTTCAATTAGATTATTATTCATTTATTATTATTACTTTAAGTAGTTTTATTTACAAACATTTTTTATTTAAAAAATAAAAAACAAATTGAATAAACAAATATACAAGCATACCGAAAATAATGAGCCATAATTGTGTAAATAAAATTTAGGTTTTTTTTTAGGTTTTTGCAAAAAAACAATCGTCATTAGTACATAACATTTATTATTTATTATAACATAATGTAGTGTATATTGCACACATACATAATGCGTATACACCTGAAATAATTTTTATTATATTATTTTTTATACTTAAGTTTTAGTTCAGTTGAAACGATCTTGTCATTCTATGGAGATCCTCTCATAAAAGTAGATTGTTTTTTGTATATTCAATACTTACCAAATTTAATTAAAATTTATTTTTTTTTTAATTTTAAAGGACAAAAATATTTAAGTTAGATAAAAAAAAATGAACAAATTATTTATAATATTATTTTGTATAATTGCAACATGCAATCAAATTGTACATTCAAATCCACCACCAGTAATACCACCAAACGCAACATGGGAAGATGGTATTAATCAAAAATTAAAAAAAAAAAAAAAAAAAAGAATAAAATTATTAATTTAAATTAAAAATATCATTATTTAGTTTGTCTTCTACCTAAAGAAATTGGAATGTGTAGAGCTGCTGAATTTAAATTTTATTATAATAAAGATACCCAACAATGTGCAGAATTTACATATGGTGGTTGTGATGGAAATTATAATAACTTCCAAACATTGAATGAATGTCGTGCATTTTGTGAAATTCCAGCGCAACAAAAAGCTGCTGCAATGGATCCAAATATAAGTATGTATAAAAATTGGATAAAAATAATTTAAGTTTTTGCAAAAAAATATGAATTTTATCATAATTTTTATTTTGAAACAAAATATCCAGTGAAAGTTCTAGGTCCAATGAAATTGGAAGATATGTGTCAAAAATTTAGTGTTCATACAAAAATACAGATTTAAGCATCATAGGAATGAATTTGCATTTTGAAACAAAATTTTATGTACTAGTAGATACTGTTCGTTATATGCTGATTGTATTGTTTGTGTCTGAGTGTTTGAGTTTTGTAACGATTTCGTAACGTAATATGAAATTAAAATATTTATTTTTAAATATCAAGTACTTGTGTACTTGCTTACTACTTAAATTATGAAAACTTAAATTATTTAAAAAAATAGAGATTGTCATATTATCATCCACTATGATGATATGAAAAATCATAACTCATCATAACTTGAATTAATTCGGAAGCAAAGACAACCTTGACAACTACTAGCTACTCACTTTTATTATAATTTTGATAATGTTAAATATAGAAATAATAATGTATATTAATTGAGAAACGTAAACTATTTTACTTAAGAGATAAATTAGTGAAAGAACTCTTCTATGTTCAGTTTCATTGCAGAGTAAATTCAATAATCTTCGCGTTCCCAGATTTTTGATTTCGTCTATAATTATAATATACTTGTTATTAATTCAGTAAAATTAACATTCAATTGTGAAGCTCTTTCTAACCTACTAAGTGTACCTATGTAGATGGAAACATTTTTTATATTGCTGGATAATTTCGTTGTTTTTTAAATGTATTTTGTACTGAATAAATTTTGTACTCGTATTCAAATACTAATTAATTTTGCTTTACTTAATTAAGTAAATATTTTAAATATAATATTTAAATTGTGTAAATGATTTTGAAAATTCGATAATTAAATATTTAAATCTATATATTTTATCAATGAATATTATCTTATAAATGAATACATACAAAATACTATCTAATATTCTGAATTAAAATTAATTACATTTTTTTTTTAATTTTTCAAGTACTTTAAAGTACTTTAAATAAATTTGCAATTCAAATTCTCTCTATAACCATAGCTAAATAAATCTTTTATAAAGCATTGTTATAATTATTATTATAATTATTATTGAATAATTAATATAATTGTTGTATATAAAATATTAATAATTTATTATCGACTTCAATAGAGTACATGATCATAGCAATTGTACTCCTTTTCGTTATCAAGTACTTTTATTTCATACAATTACTTATTTTTATTAATGAATTTAAGTATTTTGATAATTTAGAATATTTAAGTAGATAAATAAAGAATTTTTTGTGTAGCATTTTGATGTTCAGATTGAATATAAAAAATAAATTTTTGAAATTATTTACGTGAGTACATTTCAAAAGTACTGTTAAGTACAAAAATAATAATATTCACACATACAAATAATATTTTCATATGAATACAAAATTATGAATAAAATAGAAGGTACAATAATTTAAAGTATTTCGCAATTATTTTAAGTATTTTAAAATCAGTAGATTCTAACAGTACACGCTCTCGAAAATTGTAACTAATAGAGAGTGTCAAATATTTCATTGTCAAATACTGAATCTGTTGTAAATACTGAATTTTATTGCTATTATAGAATGAAAGTTTTTTTCAAGTTTTAAAGCTAAACCCACAATTAAACTGGTTATGAAGCAATGTTTAACAATAAATTTAAAGTCAAATCTTCAATTTTAGATTGTCAATTCGAAGAAAAATCTGAACGTCTTCTTAAAGTATTAATAATTTGATGTTTTTGTTTTACTACCGATATTAAAGTAAATAGTAGTTGTAATATTTAAGTAATGACCCAAAACATTGAGATAAAACAGTTTTTTTCTGTATTTTTCCATATTCAATTTTGTTAACAATATAAAATTGATTACATCAGCTATTATCATCATCATCATTTTCCTGTAACCCCATCTGTGGGGCATAGGGCTGGTTATTAGCTAACCATAGCATTTTAACATAACTATAAATAGTGGATAAACATTGTTTGTGATTAATTTTAAATTTCTAACAATATAATTTTGACAACTGTAATCACCAGTAATATTCAAAATTTCTAGTTGATTTTTTTATGTTGGCCTTGACAGTAGGTGAATTACAATTATTATTTTTTCGTGTATTCAAGTACGATACTGTAGTTTTTACTATGTAATTACAAACGAGTACTTTATCCAATTTCTAGCATATCCAACCCATTAAATATGGAAAACAGATCATTTTCATTTGCATCGCCATTGGTGTATTCCAAGTCTTTGTGCAAAAGCCGTTAGGGTGGTTATTCCATAGAATTATATAAAAAAAAAGTACCGTTATCACTAGGAATACTTGCAATGTTAGATTTTGTACCTGGAAGAATGAAAATTTCGTCATCAAACAAACAAAATTGTGGATGTTCACATTGTTTATAGCCAACTTATCAAAACACAAAATTACAATAATTATTAAGCTTAAACTTTCTAATTTCTGACATTTATAGAGAGAGACACGTATACAAAAAAATCAATTATTGTCACAAAATTATAATAAGTTAAAAAAATCGTGTGTTACAATTATCGAGGGTGCACTGTTCTTAGATTAATAAAATTTAAATTTATAAATCAAATGTTATTATTTTTTTACGTTTAATTTAAAATACTAACATTTTTGAAACTGAAATATGGAATCTTCAATGTCTCCCTTGTGACAATAAAAAATAATTCAGTAAACTTACACAATCAGCTTTAATTTCTATTAATAGAACAATATTAGTTTACTTCATTTGTTAATTAAAAAATTGTCGCATGTATTCGGTTTTAACTGATTTTATAAGAATTTAAAAAAATAATAATACCAAAAACAATGTACTAATATGGTTTAAATTTCAACATGAAATCCACTGCAGATCTTCTTACAGCATTCATTTATGTGAGGCAATATCATAAATACACAAAATATTTAAGTCGATTGCAATGTCAAAAATAATGTTTCTTAAAAGACAATTTAAAATTAAATTCACGGTATTTTTTAATTTTGTTCCGGCTAATTATTATTATTAATCGAACTTGAGTTTAGTCATTTTTTCCATAGTTCCAATTTTATTCAAATTGTACTAAAATAAAAAATAATCGACAAATTTTTAATAATTTCAGATTCAAAATCTTTTCCACTAGAAGAAAATAATATGAATAATGACACCAGTAATAATAATGATATCAATAATAATGATAATAACGGTACATCTGGCGGTCGTCGTAACAAATGGAATTTACCAATATTTGGTGGTATATTTGCTGGATTATATTCATTAGGACGTGATCTGTTTTATTGGTAAAACTAAAAAACACAAAACAAAACCTGATACATTTTCTATTTTACTCTTTTTTTCACTTTCATTTTCTATCCTTTTATCTTTCTTTGTACTTGATTTATTAATTATCATTCATCTATATCTATATCTATAATATTATATAGTATTTTCCCTCTTATATTATATTTAATATAAAATATATCTATTAAAATATTAACTTTATTAATTAGTATGTTTTAATTTAAATTAAAATAAAATTTGTACAAATTTTATAGTTAAAATAGGAAAAAATTAATAAATAAATGAAAAATATATAAAAAAAAAATATAAATTATTAAGTCAATCAAATAGAAATAATAAAAAACAAAAATAAAAAAATAAATAATCTACTTAAAATTAAGTTAAAAAATTTCAAACTGTGTAAATTAATTGTACAAATATTTAAAAATATATGTGTATAAATGTATATTATATAGAAATAATAATAACAATAATAAAAAATAATAAAAATAATCTAATATAAGAGACCTTGTGTTACCTAAAAAAAAAAATAAATGTTTTTTAAATAAATATTTAAACAGTTTTATTTTAAAATCTAAGTTGAAATTTTTAATAAGATAATAATTATACGAAATTGATATTATTTACTTAATGAATAAAGAAAAAAAATTTTTGTTTAAAATTTAACTTGCGTAAATCAATTTGAGAAGAACAAAACATTTTCAAGAACAAAAAGTTAAAAAGTAAAACAACTGTTGATTGTTAAGTAAAACACTGTTGTACAATAATTTAATATTTAGATGTAGTTGAATAAAAAGAAACACTGAATATGAAAATAAAAAATATGTATTAAAAATCAATAATCTAATATAAAAACGATTTATCAATGCATCAAGAAATCAATTATATTAATTACAGTGAGCATTTCAGAGCCTAACAAATGCTCACTGTAATTAATTATACTCTGAAATACTCACTTTGTTAGACTCTGAAATGCTCACCACTGTAATTAATACAATTTCAAATGTAATTTCACTCATATATCAATTTTATTGATATTTTAGGAACAATATCAAAATTATACAATTCAGGTTTCCATTTATCCGTTTTAGTTTATACAAGAAAACTTGCACCGACTGAAAGACCTAAACATTGTTAGTAAATCGAAAATAGTAACAATGTTAGTATTCTGAAATTACAATTATTTTCAATAATGCTTCGTTAAATGTTTGAGTTCTCCAAGCCGCTGTAAGATGTACTTTTTACCAAATTAATGTTATATATAGTAAAGACTATAAAGCAATCTAATTGATTTCATCAATCGCCCAAATATAATTGTACCTATGTATGTAATTGATTTCCTTAATAGAATAGGTGGCTCTAGTACTGACTTAATTTTGGGTAAGTAATTCCCTAAAAAAACTAATAACAAAAAATGGGTAAATCGAATCGTGACATTAAAATGGGCACAACGAAATGATAAGTGGGGTTCCAGAAGAAACTGAAATAGTCATTTGTAAACAGTTGACAGTTAATTATCTGTGGATGACATCAGGTCACTAAATGAGAAAAAATTGTTAAAAAACATGATGTGAAAATATGAAAAGATATATTGGGTATTAATATATTGTATTTATATTGTATTAATATCCTAGATATTTGGATATTGGCATAACATCATGTGGTGTATACGCATTTGAGAATTTTACACTATTTTTATTATTTAAAATTAAATAAATATTAAACCTCTAGGTATGCTTCACAATTTTATCAAATAATTTAATCGATTTCGGTTATTACACCATCATCAGAAGACTAAGTTTGGAATAATATTTTTGATGGTGTAATAACCGAAATCGATTAAGATATTTAATAAAATTGTGAAACATACCTAGAGTTTTAATATTTATTTAATTTTAATAATGTTTCACCTAGAGCCTACAGCATATTCTATAACTTATATTTTATTATTTAATTTTCAAATTCGTATACTTTTATTGTTTGATTCAATGGGATTGAGTGTGTTGAGAGTGAAATTAATTTTTTAAAATAATTGAATAGCTAAATACGCCATCCTTCAAAATTTCCATTAGATTGATAAATTTAGGCGTAAGATATATTTTTCACAACCTACAAATACTCTTATTTTTATCTATCTCTTTTATATGACTAAGTCTTGTTTATTTGAAATGGTTTGTTCACGTATACAATATTTACATGGGGTCCCATTCTTTCTATATAATTTGTCGTTTTTTGTTGTCTATTTACGTTTTCTCTTTCTCGTGCAATAAACTATATATATTTTAAATGTCCAAACGATCTTTCATGATTTTTCTCGAGATTGTTTTAAAAAATTTCAATTTGGTAGTTCGATAACACCTATTTGGTTGCTGCTATATCAACCCTGAAGACTCTGCGGCATATGTTAGGTTTTGTCTAGCATACACCGCTTAGATTTTGTTTTTGCCGGCTGTGGTCATGTACTTTTTTTTTCATAAATTTAAAGACCTTCACAGCCTAAATTGAGCCCTCAGATCTCTGTATGGTTTGATATAGGTAGTAAGGTATTATTTAAAGTGAAATAATTGTTCTATAAGCTTGCTTTAGAATTATTACCGCATTAATCTTCTATAATGTTCTCCTAAAATTGTTACTTGAACTGGGGTCCTTAATTTCCGTTACAGGTCGCTGTATGACTTATATAGGTAGTAAGGTTTTATATAAAGTGCAGAAATTGTTCTATAGACTTGTCACTAAACCCCAGCCAAAGGTGTTTTGCAATAATAGCAGCATTGCCAGCATAACTGTATATATCCTATTTACTTGTTTTATTACTATTTTAGTCAGTAATCGTGTTTTACTCAGGAACTCATCATAGGTCGAAAATGTTAATCTAAGTAATAATGTTAAGCTCACAACCTATAGAACACCTGTACACAATTGAGTAAATAAGTATTAGATATTCCATACAAGATTCCAGATATTAACAAATAAAATATATTATTTATAAATTTATCTAATAATATTTATTAAAATTAAGCGATTCAGTACTGATATTTAAGTTTTTAAATTATAGTAAATAAATAAGAATTGCCTGTGGCTGGTTATTAATTTGATTAAAATGCAGAGCATGGAATAATAATACACTAAAGATAATGAAATTATTTTTTTTGCTATATAAAATGTTAATGCTACCATTAAAAATTAGGTGCTGCTCAATTTACATTATATCAAAATAAATAATAAAGACATGTGATATACGAATTTAAATTATATCCCATGAACCCATGTTTTCATTTAATATTCCTTTATTATTCTTTTGACCTTCGACGTGATGGTAAATAAATTTTGCACTGATAAATTTTTGAAGTTTTTGATTAATAAACAAATTTTATTATAAAATGTATCTATACTTTGTTTACAAAATTTGTATAGTTCAACTGAATATCTTTATAGTTCAAATTTTTTACATGTAAATTCATAACAACCGTCTTATCAAATAGATGATTGTAAACTTTATAAAACTGTTACCTGAAACAAATCTGAAAGAAATAAAGCCAACTTACATTACATTGACATTTTCTTACTTTATTTTTTTTCTTTATTTTTTAATGTGATATTTCACATAGAATTCATTTATTATGTAATTTTGTAATTTAAATTTATAATAATACTTAAAAAAATGTTTACATTCTAAATCTAAATATTAACTTTATAGTGACCCATAAGCTGTCTGATCTTATAATTTTTTATATTAATTTTAAATGAAAATAGCAATATATTATTTTTATATGAAAATATATATACATAACGTTTATACAAAAAAACCTATTAATTTTGATACCTAAATTTTTAACCATGTAGGTAATTAAAATTTTTTACTACCTCAATTGAAGCTCCATTTATAACAAAGCTAGTATTAGATAGAAATTTATTATCAAAGAATAACAGTTTTGTTTTTTTACATTTAAGGAGAGTTGTGCTTTTTTAGCCATTCTTGAAGAATTTGAGAGTCATATTCAATTGTACTTCTTAAGTCCAACTTCGAGTTTTCAGCATATTTTAATACTGCATCATCTGCGTACAATTGGATAGAGCCTTTTGTATTAAGTTTGAATATATTTTATATGGGTGTTGAAATAAAGGCAAAATTAAAAAGAAATAATATTAAAAATCAGTTTATGCTTTTTCGGCTTTATTTCAATACCACATTTGAAATAAAGCCGAAATCATGAACTTTTTGTACACGGCCTCATTTCATTAAAACAAGACAATTAAAATGAAATAAAGGCAACATTATTATTAATAACAGATGATAATGATAAATTTGAATTTTAATTAGTGATTTTAGAGTTGAAAATCAGGGAATTCCATTTTCCAGAATATTTATAATCCAGAGTATTTATGTACTGTATATGCGGTAACTGTAAAATGCTCGTTCTAGGGCCAGGGCCGTTAACTTTTTAAAATAATAAAACTAATTATCTGCGGTGTTATGGTTCACTGCGGTGTTACGATACGGTAGAAGAGGGATGAATTAAAAGAGATTTGAGACTTGATTTGAGACTGACAATCGCTGGGTATTACACTTTTCTAGAATATTTTGCATGCATGTATATGAGTTACACACAGAATTTGTTTTTATAAATATTTTAATACTTATGTAAATATTTAAAATAGCTTTATTTGTTTTTTTTAAATAAAATAAAGATGAAAACAAAAGTTATATTATTTCTGCTTTATTTTATGTATGTGTTTTGAAATAAAGTCATTTGGCGTTATTTCTTTCGGCTTTATTTCAGGCAAACTATCTATTTACCAACCAAAAAAAATTTTTCATAATCCTCCTTAAATGTATTTTTTTTCTTCATTTTTTTTGTTTTTTTTTTTTTGTTTATATATCTTCCACATTTTAAGTATAATCGCTACTGAAGTTATAAATCCCGAAAGAGAGGACTAAACATAATTAAGAGAGGATTCAACGCTATTGCGATAAAAACTTATTGTCAACATTGGCGAACTACGTACATGTTGTACATCATCAAATGTTTTTGTATTTGATTTCGACATTTTCAATTACCTTTACGATCCGATTATACATATTATAGTGGGACGGCAGATATTGAGAAATTGACAAATAAGAAATTTTACTTTCTTTTATTTTATCTTATCTGGTTAAAATTTTACAAGCAAAACCAATTTTTACCTGTTAATGGAAACCTGGTACTTCTTAAACAGTTGATAATACAATTTTTTGTTTATCCTGATTCACTTCTGGCTCTATGATTCGTTTGCTTTGCACCATTTGTTGCTGTTACGGTACACACTGTTCAATTTTCCAAAAATTTTCCGGTAAAGTATACAAGTACGACTAAATAATTCTATCTAATCAATACTATCAATGATATAAAAAACAAATTATTCTTAATCAAACGAAAAAATTAAGTGATAAAGGTATGCTTAAGGTAAGGTTACGTAAGTGATAAAGGTATTTGCATACCTAACACTTTGGCTGTTTAAAAAAAAAAAAAAAAATTAAAAGTAACAAAATAAGAGCTCATTATATTTGATATTTTTTGTTTTTATTTAAAACAGCTGAGCTAAGATAAATTTATGTGTATACCAACATTTTCAAAATTGTATGATTCATAATATTTGTTCCTAATTATTTTGTTTTTTTTTTATTTTTTTTAATTTTTGGGGGTTTTTTTGAGACACAAAAAAAAAATAATATTGTTTATTGTCTAACTTATTTATTACTAACATATATAAAGTAAGAGTTATTTCATTGCCATAATAATTATTTTAAGTAAATAATAAAAAAATAATAAAAAATTTAAAAAATTTAACAAATTTTCCGCAAAAACAAGAAATTAAGTCATATTTTAAATATCATTATTAATTAATTTCCACTTGTACAAATATGTAAGTTTAAATTAAGTTTATTTTTTATAATAGGAAATTTCGGATTTTTATAATGAATTTTGAATTAAAATGCATTGGTATTGATACCAAATTGCTATTCAGTTTTCTGGAAGAACATAGAAGAATAAGAGAAGGAGAGAGTACGGAAGAGAACGCTTTTATTTGTTTTCATTTCCGTATAGGCTTAAAATCTTTAGAAAATAAAATGAGTTCGGTAGATTGATATTGCGTGTCGGGTTCTAGTCTACTAACGCAATTGCAATCAAGTCTAATACAAAGACTTAACTTATTATACTAACAACTTAAATGTATTCTATAACTTATTACATACGTTCACTATCTCTAATTTATTATTTACGTGATCTGTTATGTAAGTTATTATAATTTTTCTCATTATATTATTTTCTTTTTTCGATATGATATATTTGATTGATTTGATGATGGAGTTGAACATATTTGTGAGTTTACAGAAAGTATAAACAAGATATATTACACGTTGGGTGGTGCAGTAGGTAGAACCTACCGTTCAGTCGAAAGATCCCTGGTACGATTTCCTATGAAACAAAAAATGCTTTATGAGTTTTTCGACCTAGTTTAGTATACCATTTGCCTTTGGAATAAAATAAGTAACAAAAAATAATTAAGAGTATAATCTGGTAACAAATTAAATAAAATTGAGCTATTCTATTTCAGAAAAGGCTTGGTTCCTGACAATAATAGCAGTAGTTTTCCACATTTTAGTAGCCAGTAATTTTATAAATAAATGCTCGAAATATTGTAGATTTTGTAGTATAAACTTGCAATACCGTAATGAATTAAGCACGAAAAGGTAATTCCAGATACAGAATGCTTGGTGCAGTCAAATGGATAAGTGAACTAGGTTTATATTATATTTTACAGCATTTTAAATACATAATTAATAACAAAATCATGCACAATTTATATTTTGAATAGAATAATAGAGATGTATGGACGTAATACATGAACCAAATAAGTCATATTTTTATATTACCTTGAAACAAATCAATAGAATAAAAGGAATAATAATTGTCTATATTCACTTAAAATGTTTGATATTATATTATTTCTATAGGAACTTTTAGTACCGAAATGAAAACTTTAATAAATTTAGTTTAATAAAATATAACAATCTATACCTTTTCGTTGTAAATTAATTTTATATTCAAACGTTTGCATATAGAATAGATTATTGGCTTAAGAGCCAATTATAATCAATCCGATTCGATCAACGAACAAAAGTCAAATTTGCTCGTATGACATTGCATCAACGTAATCGGTTATGTTAGTATTGAACCAGATCGAATCGGATTGGAAAGAATAAACAAATTTCAAATTTTGATAAAAATAGTGAAACAAATAGAATCAAAATTGTAACACCTTGCAATATAAAAAATATTTTTTATTAGCTATTTTTGTCAATATTTTCATAATTTCAATATTTTCAATATTTTATTAATATCTTATTATGAAATAATTAATAAATTTTTTTAGAACAATTTTTATTCTGCAAATTTTTTTTTAAATCTAAATATAACAGCCAAAGAATTGTCAATATTCCAAATTGATCGTATATAATCACCTACACATTCATAACTCGAATTGGGTCGAATCGAATTGGATCGCATAGTTGCCACAGTATGTAACATAACTTACATAACATAAGTATAATGCATACATGTTAATTTTAAGTGAACTAGAATGTTTATAGAAGACAACAGAAAATTGGCCAAAATATTATCATAATTTTAGCGTATTGAAAATGACATTATCAAGTAAGTATCTACAATCATGAGGTAGCGCGGAATAGAATTAAATGTAAAATAGAATAATAAATTTTTTTTTTCTATGGTAGAAATATATATTTTCATTAAGGTCAAATTTGCTATCCCTTAGGCATTACCTCTAAATCATAATGAACACCATTTATATGCAGCCACCAAGTTGTAAAATCATAATATCAAAAAACGCACCTATCAAATTTCATTGAATACGACGAAAAATTTTAAAGCTTTAAAGGACCTTGATGATTTTACGAAAAATATATGTATTCAAAAATTCGAATTGAAGTCTGAAATTTTGATATGTGATAAAAAAGATTTTAAAATTTATTTTACACAAAATTTCGCTATATTTTTAGAAAAAGAAAAAAAACCAATTTTTTTTAAATAAATGATATAATTTAATTGTTACAGTTGAAATCCGTAGCAATGAACACAATAACAACAAAAAGTGGTATATATTTGGACTGAAAACTATGCTATGTACTTTGGTTATGCGAGTTTAATCGAAAGTCTCCGAAAATTTTAAAGAAAGTACATAAGAGCTTGTACTAATACATATAGAAAACTCAATTCCGAATACAAGCATTACTACTCTAATAAATACTTGTACAAGGAAGCAAACATAATTAGAATCGATAATTTTATTATAAAAATAATTCGAAGACATTATGATAAAGCACAAAACACTCTGGGAAATGGTTTAATATCGCATATATTCTACCACAATGAGGAGTATATCAAAAAGATCTTGCTCACGGGATTCATAGCTCCTGAACATTTTATATATTTAGATAAAAACGGTTATATTCAAAACCGTAATCATGTCCCTTTATTATACCATTATAGTAGACGGGTTGCATGTAAAGCTATTGTTTATAACCCGGACAATATTAATGGAGAAAATTTAAAATTTGAAATGTTCATACCAGATGAGCACAAATTATTTAAAGCAAACTATTGGTGGTTGGAAAACTCTAATTATAATTTTTGTGCTAATTGGATAATATATATATTTTTTTTAATATTGATTTTTACTCCCTATTTTTTCAATAATATTATAATTCAAAGACAAAAAAACTTTGTAAAGTTTGTACATAATATAAAATTAGGGAATTGTGCGTATAATTAACATAAAAACGAAATAATTGCTTAGATGTTAATAAAATTAGAAATAAATAGTTGTTTTTGTAAATTTTTGTAGGCTGGACTAGTGTAAGAATGTAAAAATAGTGGAAAAAATAAAATTTATATTAAGAAAAAAAAAATGTTCTTTGGTTATACTTAAAAATTAAATAACTTTTGGTTGGTGTATACTGTGGTATTACTTGATCGCTATTTTCATACTGTTAATTTGTATTGGTTTTTATAATATGTTTTAAATTTGAAAGTAGTATTTTTCTGCGTGGTAGCTGAGTATATATAGTTCTTTAGGCGTAATAGCTTTTATTTTTTTTTGCAAATAGCGATATTTCGAAAGCATCATTATACTTTCTTCATCGGTGCTTGTGATTAATTCAAAGTTAAATATAATTTAACCGTTAAGCTAAAATAGATATAGGTATATTATAATTATTATTAACGAAAGCAATATCTACTTCGTAATTTAATATTTGTAGCCAATTCGAATTTTACAAAAATTGAAAATATACTTATTAAAAAAAGAAAAGCGTCCTCCTACATATATGCAATTTCAGTGTTTATTAAAAAAACTTTATTTTAAAAATTTCAATTTTAATAATTTTTTTTTAACATTAAACTGCATAGATTAAAGTGATAATTAATTTTTTTTTAAATTCACAATTTTTTAATGGTCATTTTAATAAATAGGATTATGATTTTTTCCCGCCACAAATACCGAATTTTCTGAAGACTGATGACATTTTTCCTTCAAATTTTCAAATGCAAACTTTCATAACCAGTTTTTAACTATGTTACTATCTAATTGATATGCTAGCTAGAAATATTTAAATTTTTCAGGATTATATTTTTATTACTGTAATAAGTTAGTTTACAGTTAGTATGTTTTGCAAATAATATCGAAGTGATTAAATACTTGAAAATGATTTAAATACATATGTTATGTTGGTATACATTATACAAACAAAACTAGATTTGAAAAATAAGGTTATTAAACTGCGCTGCAGTAATATAAAAAGCTTATATTGTATCAAAGATCAAGGTCCAATTTTTGAAGGTTATTATATCATTGAAAGCATAAGAACAATAGCTGATTTCAATTCACTAAAAATAAAAAGGAATTAAAAACGAATTTATCATTGTCATTAGTCTGGTAAAAAATTATATTTTTTTATGTAATCGATATTATGAAATAAATATTCAAGCTACTTTCATAGAGTGGTGCTCATCTAGAAGTGGATACATAGATAAATTTGTTGTAAATGCGGTGGTTTCGTACCTATGTTATTTCCAAATTTGGTTTTTTTTCGCAGCGATCCAGGGGAAGATATAGATGGATACTATAACATTATCTATCATAATTTTTAAAGAATATCTATGAATCTGTAATAGCTTGGCTGATTAATATTATATTTTCTAGTTGAACATAATTGTACATAAGTCCTAAAGCATAATAGATTTAACTGAATTAAATAGATATATTCAATAAATTTAATAAAAAGTTGATAGCAGTAGATTTTATAGAAAGGTATGTGGGTCTATTTTAATGACAATATTAATAATACTTGAGTACACTATTATTTACATCACAGTACTGTATATTTGTTTTGTTTAAGTTATATTTTGAAAAAATTGTTCATTTCATCGTTTCATGCTATAGGACGTTAGCATAATACCTACATGTAACATAATACCATCTAAGCCGCGCTGATGTTATTAAAATATATAACTTCCAAGACAAAATTCTGAATATGAGTAAATGAGGTAACGCTGACATCGATCTCAGTTTAGCGGAAGAAACCACTTGCATACCGTTAAATTAGATTTACTACAATCTTAATACGAAAAGATGGCATAAATGGTTTAATACAATACCATCATTTGTTGAGAATATTTACGTATCCAGAATTACAAACATCGATATTTTCAGAATCATAGAAAATAATAAAAAACTATTCCAAGTCCTCAAACACAAAATGACAAGCTATTTCAGCCATATAATGAGAAATTATAAGTACGAGCTGCTCTTTTTTCATCGATATTAATTATCGAAGAAATAATCGAAAGCAAGCGAAAAATCGGCAGACCACAGATGTCCTGACTTAAGAACATAAGAAAATTAAATGAATTAAGAACAATTGG
Organism: Argyra leucocephala; assembly: GCA_963942445.1. Lineage (NCBI taxonomy): Eukaryota > Metazoa > Arthropoda > Insecta > Diptera > Dolichopodidae > Argyra > Argyra leucocephala. The sequence goes on from OZ012680.1 coordinate 39,460,856, forward strand.
TCTACACAGCCATATTTCGGAAGCAATTTTCCATAAAAGTAGATGCATATATGATAAATGATTAGCTTCTAGAAGCGGAAATAGCAGTAAAACAAAAAAAATAGAATGAAAAATAGATTCAGACGATAATTTGTATATTGATAAATCACTAGCTGTTTGTTGAAAATAAAGCTTGTAAATCTACAAGGACTTGTCAGTACTGATAATTGTAGAATCTCCGAAAATTTTAAGATCAAGCATATTCATTACATTTACATTCAAGGAAGATATCAAGCATATTCTCAGCGATTTTCCGGGTTCAAGTTGGTGATTGTCTGTATGTGACAAAAACTCTAATGGTGTTCGGAGAGTATATGTTTGACAATCTGACATACTCACAGCTATGGGTTAGATTGGAAAATAGGTGATCCAATTCATATTGTGATGCATTGCTATAGGCTGATACATTGATTATACAGTTGTGGCAGATTCTTATTACTATCCCTATTAAACTAGTAATCTTGTAATTGTTGTAATTGGTGTAACTAAATAATTTCAAATTTTAAATATTTGTTGTTTATGTTTTATTTTTACTTTATTTCACATTGCATAATTAGTTTTTTTTCCATTACATTATCATTTTAATATGTTAGAATTCAATTTAAGCCTCATGTGCACCCATGAGTCAGCACCAATGAAGTTAAATTATCATATTTAATTTAACCTCAACAATACACTGTAATTAATCCATATACGAACGATAATAATAATGATGATAATATTGAAGCGCAATAAACTTATTGGGATCGTTGTATGTACTATATTAATTCCCTGTAATGTTGTCAATAACAATTAATTTAATCCTTTCGAGCCAGTTAGTATGTATCATTAAAAGATTGAACAATTAGGTCGTCCTGGCGCAGCCTCTTTTTGTAGACACCAGTAAATGTACCACTTAACATCTCTGGCAGTATAATGTTGTACCAATCCGCCCCCTTTCAGACATATTTTCCGAATAATGTATTTTAGAGTATGTATATAAGCCATTCTCCAAACACATTGAATCCTACCTTTGTAATTCGAAAACTGGTTAATAAACTTGTAATTCAGATACAGAAATCAAAAATGTACAATTCTATTTATGAACTATTAAAACAAAATAATGTAACATAACCATCAAACTCCAAATGCGTTGTTTAAAAGAGTTTCGGTTTAGTCAGTACTATTGCATGGGTTTTTAGAATTATGTAAAATGATAAAGTTAAAGCCGAACGTAGAACTACAAAACTATTTTAATCACCTAATGCGAAATTACTATAAATAGGTAATATTTCAATTTAATTTGCTAAGAAAGAATTGAAGGCAAGCGAAGTATCGGTACAAAGCCTATATTCTAGATTAGAAATCTCAGAAACTGAACCGGATTAAAAAAAAAAAATAGAAAATTCATTTACAATCTCAAATTTGCCAGTATAGTATAAAATGTAATAACGTAATATAAAAAATGAAACGAATGACGTATTCTAGATTATCAGAAATTGAATTAGAGTAACTGAATCACAATAATTGAGTGATTCATTCACCTTATCGCATGGCTTAGATTAATGTATCAGTATATAGTAAAAAATTTCCAATTACATATAGAAATTCCAAATAATCGCTTAAATTCCATCAGAAATGTTAATTAGCATCATTTGAAGAAAAAGTAAAAGATTATAGTCTCAACTTAAAATTTTTTTTATTATTTTTGTTTTCTCTGGAATAAAATTGAAACGATTCAATTAAATTAATTTTGAAAAAATATTACAATAAAATTTAAATGCATTTATGTAAATTACTTTCATAAATTTATTTTTTCTTGTTTTTAAATTATTTTATATTTTTGGTTTGAATTTTTTTTTTTTTTTTTTTAAATTTTAATTTAATTTAACAAAAGTGCATATTATTAAATTTATCACGATTATTTTTAATCATATCATTATATTTGAATCGATTCGAATCATTAATACTTGATGCATTTTTACTGCTACTACTACCACCACCACAACCAAAATTAGATGATGTTGACTTCATATTTGTTGTTGTTGAAGTTTGACATGTTTTTGATGTTGTCAATTTTTGATCATTCTTTTGATTTGATGATGAATATTTATTTGTATGCTCCATGTAAACCATTTTTAATTTATTTTTTTTTAAATAGTATTTATTCAGTAGATTTATTAAGAATTTCAATTTTATTTTTTAATAATTTGAAAATTTTAAATTGAAAAAGTTTTTTTACGTCTGATTTCAATATTCACGGCACGTATTCCAAGAGGGTTAAGACTTTTAATTCTTTAATATTTCCTGAACATCCAGTACGTGATCCCTTGCGAGATGATAAATTTTTTGATAGCCTACATAGTGTACATGAAAATAATAATTAATAACAAAAATTAAAAAAATTAAAACTATAAAAACATAATCGATTCACAATTGAAAATTTTAAAGTACCTGACAATTTTAAATTTTTTATTAATAGTATAAAACATTGACACCTTCGAAAGTAATTTAAAAAAATTTTAAATTTTTATAACATTTATAATTTTTTTAAAAAAAAATTAATTGTATTTTCTTTTTTAAATTTTGAAAAACAAAACACTTAAATTTTGATTTTTTTTTTGATTTTTAGTCTAAAGTTTTCAAGTCAAACCGTGAAATCCAACTAATAGAATGCATTTAAACAGAACTTTATTTAAATACAAAAAATTTTTAAATTGAAAATTTTTAATGCAACTTTGTATGTTTGTTCTGGTTGATAACAGCTTTTTAACAGGTGGGAATGTAAGTGTGTGTATGTTTGTGTGTATGTTTGTGTGTATGTTTGTGTAATTCTAATATTAAAATATAAATAAAATAAAAACAATTATATTTGTTGCTTAGACAAAAATTAGCATTAAAGTTTGACCGGTTTTTTTTTTTTTATTTTCAAAAAGAATTTAAGAAAATCATAAATAAGAAAGAAAAAAGAAGAAAAAAAAATAAACAACTGAAAATTTGCACTCTTTAGTATTCATATTCTCACATACATACATACCCACATACATAAAATAATATTTAGAATCATTTTTAATATCGGTGAGTTTTCTATTAGAATCAGTAGCTTATTTGACATGAATCACGTCATTATAAAAATTTATAAATAATTTTTATTTTCGTTTTGTAGCATTGGCGTTTATTCTGGAAATAAACAAATAGTTAATAATATTTACAAATTTTGTTTAGTTATTTATTCATTTATTTGTTTATAGCAGGCCATTTAATAATTTTATTATTTTAGCAGCCCAATTACAGGTCTTTTTCACTTTCTGAATGTCAGCCAATTACAGGTCTACAACCTGCAGGTCAACTACAAGTCCTTTATATATATTTTGTGTATTATATATATATATATTTTTTTTTATACGCAGGCTGGCGGGAATCTTCAAAAGATACAATGAGCCCCGTAGTTTAACATTGTGTGTGGGATTCTTACCCACTAAACCACACCCTTTCTATATTGCGATCTAGTCCTACATGACTAATGAGCAACTTTTTTTTGGCTTTATTTTATTTTTCAATGTAGACTACATCCAGCGATGTCTATTTAACTTTTCCTTTGGCGTATTCATCCATGACCTTGAAGACCCATCGCATCAGCAACGAAAAGCCAACCAGCTCTCCGAACCAATTTATAATTATGGAAGACTTGGGAAAAACCTCGTTTCGTTGGCAGTCAACATAACAAAAGTCTTCACAAATCCCGTAAAAACAAATCTATCTTAACGTGGGAGCGAGTTAACCTCCGATCACCAGCGCGACGAGTCCTCAAGAATGTGGGTGATTATTGATGCACTGACTCAAAAGGTTTTCCTCTTTTGAGTCGTCTGGCTATATTTCTATTATCCAGGAGATCGACTACCTCCACATTTACATAGTGCTGAAGCTTTTTTTCGTGACTTCTTGCAAATTTCTGTATTTCCTTATCGACAGATTCTATTTGCTAATCTCTTTGTATGTCATAGTTTCTTATGAACCAGGGTGCGTTCACAATGTTTCTTAGGACCTTATTCTGGAACATCTGAATAATATCTTTATTACTTTTTTTGTGCATCCCCAAAGCTGGATGCCATATGAGCATACTGGTTTCAGTATTTGTTTATAGAGCAGAAGTTTGTTTTGTATTGTTAAGGTAGAATTCATACCTATGAGCCAGTTCATTTTTCTATAACGGATTTGTAATTCTTCTTTCTTGTTTTTGATGCGAGCTTTCCAGCGAAGTTTCGCATCTAACGTCATACCAAGATATTTAGCAGTATTTGAATGAAATATTTCTTGACCATTTATATACACTGGTTTATGGTAAATTTTTTTATTTGTGAAATCCACATGTACTGAATTAGCTTCATTTAATTTTAGCCTCCATCTTTTTGTTATAGATTTTTACAGGATTTCTATATATTAATATTATTTTGATTTGTTTTTAATTATTATTATATTGTGGCTTGTAATTTTCATCCTTTGAAATTATTACATTACTTTCAATAATTGTTCGGTTCTCACGAAATTTGAATCCGTGCTACCTCGCGGTCGTTACATTACTATACTCGAGTGTTTTACCACTTATTTAGTGATGTTGTTGTATTTTCCGGATTGTATTAAAATTAAAATAAGGCAATATTTGAAATTGTATCTGTAGGTATGCGTAAGGTTATAATGAATGAATTTGATGGTTTGTAGGCCTGAGTAGAATGTAAATGTAAAAGAAATAATTAAGATGAAAAAAATTAGCTAACACAACAATGAATTACAACATAAGATTTTATAAAAGTATTTAAAAAATTTATTTAAAATTTAAGATTTTGTTTTTCAGATATAGAAGAAAATCATTAATAGGGTATTTAATTATCGTTCTATTTTCCGGGAAATAATGAAGTGAAGGGCTGAGATGACTTTAATTCACTGAAAATTGATGCTCTGCATCTTACAGACTATCATTTTATTTATTATTTCAGACCGCGATTCTCATTTAAATTGATAGTGTGTTGGATTAAATGATGGACTCTCATTTCAGTGTCTCATGACAGTTTTTTTGGAAATAACAGTTCAAATGATAGTGTGTTTGTAAAATTTCATGATTTATTATTTTTCATATACCGTTTAGGTAATGAACTGAAGTATAATTTGTATATATTATAGTTGGTTGGTTGGTTTTTGAGTATTTACAACGTATTTCACGCGTGTTGTATAAATATAAAGCTCAGTGAGATATATCGTATAATATTATATCTTCTGATTACATGATTAAAAATAAAAAAGAAAATCGGGTACTCCAAATTAGTATAAATATTTTAAAAAACAAAAATCCACCGCCACAAGAGAATAGGTAGAAAGAAAATTAAATAATTTTCTGGGCAGGGACTGATAGTATAAAATAGTCGTCGGATAATTGCAGATATCTCTTTTATTCACCAGATCCTTTCGGTTTTTCACAGCATGTATCTGGTTTAGTTTGTTTTTAGATTTTTCTAATCAAAGGTGGCGATGATTTACTAACCCTACTGGATGATGAGTTATTGCACAATTAAATGAAGCAATCCTTCGTCTAGTTATAGACGTCCGATGCGCTTGCTCTAAGCATAAATCTGACAGTATAACCCTCTCGCTATGGTGGTTTTATTACATGGATTTTTTAAGTACAGAAGAGAAATCCACCGATAATATTATTGACATAGTTTGTTTGTAAGACCATGCCATTTCTTTATGATGAACGATGCATTCACTACTTAAACAGTTTTTATTTATAGTCTGTGTTGAAATGATAGAAAAAATGAAATGATTGTCTGAACTAAAATTAAAACTAGTCTTTTAAATTAATTATTTAATACAATTTTGGCTCTATTACTTCAAATATTTTTGCTCAATTAAAATCACATTAGGAATTATTGAGAGATAAAAGATTTTAGCCTAACGCATCTCAAACTGTTACGTTTATTTAAGTCGTCAACAAAATTTTTATTGAAAGGTGAGTTTTGTAGAGTAGAGTCAGTTTTATTATTTTGACTTCGATGGTAGGGATTGTGTGAACTATATAAATATCAGCATTGCGAACATAACAAGGAGCACGGACAGTTCAAACACTTTGTTTCGGAATGTTTGAATAGTTTGAATATGAATTTGTTCAGCAAAACCCAATATTTGAAAACCGTATGACTAGACTAGCCGATATATTTTAATATAATTTGGCTCACATTTTTAAGTCAATAATTCCAATTCTATATAATTTCAAAATATGTTTCCAATTAAGTTGTCGTATAAAAGTGGCAAAGCAGTAAATAGTTTGCTGTTTGGAGTTTGACTTATTCTGTGTTACGTACTGGATCTGATTTTTGTTCATCTCTTCATCTGTTCAAGATTTTCAAATTCATTTTGCATTAGATTCTCAAATCATAAAAATAAAGAAATGTACCAATGCCAGCTTAAAAATATTTCTTATGTGAGAGAAGTACAAGATATTAGGAAAAAAAATGGAACTAAGAATTTAAAAGACCATCTTACAATCTGTGGTACCTAGAAATAAAATGGAAACTATATATGATATTATTAAGGCGAAATACTCTACAGTAGATACAGTTTTCCAAAAATTCTGCAGAAAAAGCTATTGCATGTGATCGTATATTCCAAATCTCTGTGTAAAAAGCAGTTAGGGTGTTCATAGACTTGAAATTATATAAATAAAAAACCCATAGCTGAAAAGTGCATCAAACGGTGATCAAATTACTAGAATGTGAACAAATATAACTTGAAAGTATGGAGTAATTAATTACTAAGTATTTATTTTTCTTCCATAATCAAGAAGTAAAAGAAAAATAATAAGAGAAATATTTAGCCCCAAAGTAAATGACGATTTTGTATACAAAATTAAATAAAATAAGAAGCTAAGTACATTAATTGATGGATGAAATATTATAAAACTTATTAATATAAGTGCTAAGATTAATATAAGTACATGAGCTAAGATAGACAGTACATGTATTGAGGGGAAATGAAGAAATAATTGAAGAAAGAATAACATACGCAGTTTCGTATAATAATAAAGGCAGACCAAGATTCAAATGGTTAAATGAATTCGAAACCAGGTAAAAATTGAAATTAACACCTCGAGAACAGTTTGTAAAGACAGAACATAAAACTGATAGACATGGTATTGCATTTACAGCTAATCAGAATCATATTCGAATCCTACTCAGTGCATGTACATAATATGTTGTAAAAAATTATTTCTGCAATCTTTCTTTGGAATTAATTAAGAATATCTACAACTTGGTTATCTATTGAAATAAATTCAGACTATGCTATTGTGAAGACGTAGTTACTCTACAATAAATATATATATCAAAAACATATAAAAAAAATTATTATTGCAATTATTAGTATGTCAGAACTCTGATGAAAAGCAGTAAGGGTCCTTATTCCATAATCATGAAATTAAAAATTAAAATAAAAGATCAGAATGGAGAACGATTGGGTCAAGGAAGTCAAGACTAATCCATAATTTTATTACCAGATGATGATGATGATTTACACTTAGATGACCTTGCTCCGTAAAAACAACGCTGAGTTTTTTAATGAACATCCTGTTAGTTGTATGGTATAGTGTATTTAGCAAACAACATAAAAACTCGTTCGAATACCGTTCGTGGGCGGATATCGATGATATACCGAACTATAACAGCTGTTCAACGACATGGACCTAGCCAAAAAAGTCAGAATAATACGTCTTCATTGGCTAGACCATGTAGAGCGTATGAATGAAAATACTTCAGCTAAGAAACTCTTCGAATCCAAGCGCACAAAGCGCCAAAGCACCAAGCGCACAAAGTATCGGCAGATATAGAAAAACTTCAAATCCCCAACTGGAGAGATTGTGCTAGTGACCGAAGCCAGTGGAGGACAGTTTTGCGTCAGGCCCAGGACATTCAAGGTCTGTAGCGGCCAAAAGTAAGTAAGTTATTAAGTCGAATACTGCGCGGGTTCAAATACCGCTTTAGCATGAATATTTTAAATTTTTTTTTAAATATTTTAGAAGTTAATAACTGCGAATACGACGTCATTATCAGTGAAAATAAAAAACAAAAATGGAACAATGCTTATTAAGGGTTACTATCAAGTTACTATTAAAAATAGACATAGTTGTTCACATTTTCAATATAGTTAATATACCAAAATTGAAAATGAAGTATGTCCCATCATTTTGGTAACAGGAAGAACAAAAAAAAAACAGAGAATATATAAACAAAATGCAGTTAACATAATTGTCTCACCATGAAGAATTTTCAAATGTGTATATGTAAATCTTTAGAAATTTACTAAGGCACAAACGTCACTATACGTGACAAAACTATCTTCAATTAAGAATTTCCTATTAGAAGAGAATTAAATTTAATTTTAACGTTTTTGATTTGATTGAGTCGTTTTTAATTTAAACAGCAGTATTATGAAAGTTTATAGAACCAAAGCGTTAGGAGTTCGTATGATATGTGAAACTCCACCACGGGAAGTAAGGACAACAAAATTCTGCAACGAAGTTAATTTCAGATTTTAATTAGGTACACTGAATGGTGATCACAATGTTTAGTTGTTTAAGTATGTTGGCTTGCTGCCGACAGACTCTACTACCTCTAATGGTGATTAACTATTTGTATAAGTGTAGCTTAAAATAATATTCAAAATATTTAATTTCAATGACTGAAATTTTTGTTTCTACATTTAATATATATACATATATCTATGTGAATTTATAAGATATACATTGTGAACAAATGTTTGTGTGTATATACGTTTCTGAAGCAATCTAAATTGAAATTGCATCAGCCGCATTTATTTAAATGATTTTTTTTTTCCTTTTTGACATTTTATCGATTTTATTTAATTATTTTTAGTTTATTTTAGTAGCATTAGCATTGATTTTCAGATTACCCATGGATTTATTCTTGTATCCAAGTCTTAGAATTAAATAATTTCATTTTAAATTTAATTTTTTTATTTTTGTAAATTTTTTTATATATATGTACATAATATAATATATTTTTTTATTATGTATAATATACATATATTAATATGTATAGAACTTAATTTTTTATGTACGTATATAATATAGAACTGTATTATTATATGTTGTTGTTGTTATATTATATTAAAGAGGAAAGTAATTTACATTTTCAAATAATTGTTTTTGTTTTTCTAATTTCCTAGATTAGTTTTACCGGTGAAACTAGTATAACTAGTTTTACATTGTAAATTGAAGAATCTGTAAGGAAAATATATTTTTAATGACAGAGGTGTAGCTATGGAATAGAAACGGTAGGCAATGTAAACTGAACCAGATCATTACTATATTTAATCTGTAAATTGAAAAAAGTACGATACGAAATATCTGAACCATTTCATAATCGGTTTTGATTATTATTCTTTTAAATGAACGGTATTCAAAAAGAGACGTAATAAAGCTAAATATTTTTTAAATTTTTTTAAAATTTCAATTTAAAATTTCAGGCCATATAATACACATATACGTATTAACCTATGAAAATTTTAATAATATCAAATTACCACAACTCACCAATGTACAAAGTTTCTTTTTTTTCTTGACCAGAATTAAATTTTTTTTTTTTTTGGTTTAAAAAAATTATTACATATGCCGATAATATAACTAAATTAAAAATTAATATTAATATTATAGTAAATTTTTACACACAATATTCTGAGCAGCGGATGTTTTTCAATGGTACTCTATTCTAAAAATCCAAACTTCTAACAAAGGAAGAAATCACTCTGCCATGCTACAGCAAAATGCTAATGTCATATTGGTTATTCTTATACATATAACTTCGACTAGTTAGGTAGGTATGGTAGGTTGAAGCTGCTACTTGACTAGTTGCTTCTGAATTATTTATATTTTTTATGGTTTTAAGTTCTTTTTTTGTAAATTAAGTACGGTACGGCAAATTTTACTAAATAAAGTGAAATTTTCTTCACGTACGTATTTATCAATTTATTAACTTTCTGGTATGTATCAACTCATTAAATTGTGGAAAATTGAATATACTGACTGCTATTGTCAGAAACTAAGTTTTCTTAAGTATTATAGTTACAATTTATTTAAATTATTACCAAAAATTAATATTCTTCTCCATGATGCTACAGTTCATGTCGAGACACTCTTGGTCTCGATTTTTTGTTACCAAATTACACTCGCAATAAATTTTATAAAATTTTATTATTTTATTGATAATTAAAGAAAAATTCAATTAAACATCCATGTCCGACGGTTGGTAGTAGTAATTGGATAATATAGGACCTATAAGACATGTAGGTCGGCCCAATTTGTGTTTTTTAATTGGCATTGTGTCTTTTTGATATCACAATTCGAATTAGATAATCGTATTTGCTTAAGATCAATTCTAGAGTCAATTTAGTCCCCAGTTGAAAAAGTCAATCTAATAATCGAAATTTCATTTAAGATTTGCTTGAGGCGGGAACTAGTGTAAAGTAGTATTTAATAATCTTTTTCTCTTTTAATAGTATTTTGCTATACATAATAATTATAGTTGCGAAATATAGAACTGAAAGGAATAACTTGTATCAATGCTTTGGCTTCAAGTGGACATATAGCCAAAAAAATTTATTAATAATTATAGTACGGTTGGAGTTTGAACGGTATTGAACATCAAAAATTTGCGTCCCGAAATATAAAAAAAAATTTGGTATTTGTTTTACCAAGTATTGCAATGGTTCTCAATTTTAAATTTCAGTTCGGCTTAAAGGCGATTTAAAAGCATTTTTGTTTACAATACGAAATTCGCCATATATCTTATTTATATTTTATTTTGCTGTCTGAAGCCTTAGTTACCAAATATTATGCATGTCTATTCGTAGAAACTAAATTTTTGAAGCAACATACATATTTATTTAAGTATATGCGTATTAATAATATCTAGCAAAAAATATCAACTAAGTAAATTATAACATCAACAAAAATAATGAAAAAACAGTTCATTATGAATCAAAGAATGAGAATTGAGAGAATAAAGGTTATTTTAATAGTATTATTTATGCAAGTAGGTTTAAATAGAATGTAATAGGAAATACTAATACATCATGATGAGAGACGATACATATATTTTACATTGTGTTTTGAGTTATTAATTGAATTAGTAATGTGTGAGAGATATATTACATAAATAAGAAAGGAGGAAAAATTACTGTTAAATGGTGCAACTTTTTGTTTCATGATAAAATACCTGCTTCTGGAAATTAACAGTGACATTGTACTAGTATGTTGTATATATAAGTAATTCACCTAATTGGAATATCTAAATTTCACATGTATTAAAAATATCAGCTTCAAAACAAAATGTTAATTGCAAGCCTTAAAATGTGCACTACGTCACTGAATGATGTTTTCTGAAATATGATAAAAATTACAATAAAATATATTAGTACTTAAATTGTATTAATTGTAACTTATTTTACTACGAATAGTATAGTAATCAAGTTAGCAACTAAAATTTAAGACAAGAAAAACAAAAAAAAAAAAATTTGAATAATTCAATTTAACAAATAACAAACAATTTTTATGAAATACAAAGTTGAGAATTTTAAGAAAACTGTGACATGTAAGGAGAAAATTACGGATGATTTTACTGGCCATGGACCTACGATGGTGATCCAGATTCTTAGCATGTTTTTTGAAGTCTTCGGATTGACCCCTTATAATTTTTCAACTATTTCTATTTTTTTTACGAGTCATTTGGTATTCATTTTTTAAACATATTTTATTTATCAGCTTCGGCTTCGTTTTCGTGTTCATTTCATACCATATATTACATTTTGTAATATTTTTGTTTAAGTTTTTATCTTAAAAAATTTAGTCACCAATTTGTCCCAGCGTTTTCCATTCAGTTTCTATAATTCATCTAATAGAAAATTTAAGTTTATTATTTGAACAAAGATTAAATATAACTATTTATTTGATATCACAATTATTACTTTTGTAATACATCGTGTTGTTCGGAAATATTTAACAAGTAATGCATTTCCATGAGATGGAAATACCAGTTGCAAAAATTAAAATTGTAATTTATTAGAAGCTAAGATTGTAACTGAATTTACATTTTTAAAGGGTAGATTAAAAAAAAAGTTTAGTGTTTAATTGTATGTATATAACTCCAATTTATTTGTAAAATTTCTATCTAAAAAACTAATTTAATTTCTAGCCAAAAATTGAAATTTTTAATATCAACTCGTGTTGAATCAATAAACATTGTTCACATTGTTGTTGACAATCAGATTTATTTTTAGTGACGTACTTCGAATATGTTATAAAATTTTATTTATCAAAATTATTTAAAATTATTATGACACATTTTAAATCTAAACTAAATAAAATAATAAAAATATTTTGGTAAACATTTCAATTCAACCATACCTTCAATTATATTCAATCTTCTTCAGAAATCCTTTCCAATTCCAAAATAAATAAATATTGTATGAAATTAAGCTGGGTTTAGACATCAAAGTAATAATTATCATGGTTAATCATTTTTGTTTTCGTGGATTGGTGGGAATCTTCATAGACACAATGAGCCGCGTAACTTTTTGGGTGTCAGATTTTTATTGACTAAGCCATACATATCCCATTATCCAACTAGTCCAACGGACTAACCATTACTTTATTGCTAGTCTTAGTTTATACTTTGTTACTACTTAGTCTTAAAGAGAAAGCTTAAGAAATTCTATCGTGTTAAATTTTTATAACATTTATTAACCATTTTTATTTTCGAACAGTTGAGTGGTCTTAACATTAACATATGGCCCTCCAGACAAGCCAAATGCTTTGCTGCATATCTTTTTATTTGATTTGTTATACTAGGAATTTTTTCATCTCTGCCACTGTTGCGAACATACCAAGGGGTTTTTACCATGTTGCGCAAAACTGTATTTTGTAATTTTTGTATACAAAGTACATGTGTTTGTTGGGCACATCCCTATATTTGTATGCCGTCCAACTATATCGGTTTGATTATCTAATTATACCGGTTGCGCCAGAGCAACTTTTTAAGAGGGGAAGGAGCCGTTATTTTAAAATTTAAAAACAAGTTTGTAAACTAAATCGAGGGTGCTCTATCGATTAGTGGTATTTTCAACTTCCGAAAAGTACTGCAAATCGGTTTTTTAAAACCAAAAATCACCGAAATTGGCCGAAATCGAGATTTTTAAATGGCAAGGGCTACTTTTTTATGCATAAGTTTGACATAAGAAGTATATAAGTTTGACATCTAATATCATTCCTAAGTGTTTAGTGTTGTTTTCTTTGGGTATATTCATCCCATTCAAATTTACCGATGGTTGATTTACTCATTTTTTATTTGTAAGATTTACATGTACCGATTTCAGCTCATTGAGTTTAATTTTCTAAGTCAGCGAATATAGCTGCAGTTATATTTTCCATTTGTGGTAAATCAGTAGTATAGAGCAAATACAGTATGGGACCCAGAATATTATCTTGAGGCACACCTTTTTTAATATCTCTGATAGTAGAATTCTCTTCGTGTTTAATTGGACTTAGTCTATTTTCTAGATATGATGAGTGTATATCTACGTATTGTTTAGGTAACATATATGATTCAGTTTATGTATGTTTTAGTAAGACTCGATGTCATATTTTATCAAAAGCTTGCGCTACATCTATTTCCGTTAATTTTTTTAATAAAACATTTTTTTTTTCACTTGGATTCAATTAAAATTGTTCAGTTAAAAACATCAACGAAAATAATAGTTGTGTGGAAAATCGCCAAAAACCAAGTCACCCGGAAAGTGAAAATGAAAAATTGCCCTTTTTAAAATCAAAATTTTGTTGTATGTCGATAGTTCCGACTTTTTTCGACACCATTGGCATATTTTTGTTCAAGTTCTAGTTTTCTTTCTCTTTATGTTTGGCCTCAAGTGTATACTTCAGATATTTGTTACAGATCGTGCTTTTGTATGGTATTACATTTTCATTTACTGGCTGCAAGATGAGTAGAGACAGATTTTTCTATTGGTGAAGTTTACACCAACAAAATTAGGCATAGTGTACCAGCTTGCGGTATACTAAATTTAAAATCTCTTAACGATGAGTAATCCTCCCATTTTTTATCCAGAATGTTCTAAATGAAATTTTCTTATTGGTAGTTTTTATGTTTTTAGCTCTTAAAATTAGTTTTTAAGAATTTTAGTATATATGACATATAATTCAAATGCCAGAGCCATCTTATCTAATATTTATATATAATAACTACTACTATTTGTATATTTAACTATAATTTTTATATAATAAGTAAATAAATATTAAATAAAGACTCTTTTTAATAGAGATGGGGTGATTAATTCAACATAGCTTTTGGGTTGCATGTAATATTTTTGCGAAAACTTGTGTGACTTCTGGAAACATATGATGAGCATATTTGATTTTCCCTTGATGCTTGTTCAATAATTTTGGTGCAGGTGAGCAAGTGCATGTTGAATGTTGAATGATTTTTTCTAACTACAAATTGTAAACAGTTCTGTTTATTACTTATTAGTAGCATTATTTATGGCTGTATGAAAAATGGTACAAAAACAGAAAATGAAAAATCAACAAAAAAAAAACTCTACCAATTTTTTTGGGTTATTTAACATTTCCGGTTTGTGTGATTTTGTCATTTCAATTTTTGCCCAAAATATCAAAAATGAAAAATAACCCAAAAATATTTTTTGGGAAATTTTTTAATCTGCTCAAAATAATATTTTTTATGAAAACAAAAATATTTTTCAATAATATTATAACGATGTTTTATCATACGATACAATAGTATGTAAATTATATTATTTGGTAAGCAATAACGGTAAAACGAATTTGTGGAAAAAACTGGTTTTATTATACGAAAGCCTAGTGTAATCCAAATCTGGGCCAGTCTTTGCTTCAATTCGTCTTTTGTCCGAGGGCGAGAGCATCTTAATTTTTTTTTCATTATGTTCCACAGATTTTCTATTGAATTTCGGTCCGGGCTTGATGATGGTTTCCAATTTTGCCAATTTTGTTTTCAGCAATCCATTTTTGAGTAGTTTTAGCAGTATGACTGCTTTCACCGTCTTGTTGAAACACTATTTCATCACCAAACCCTAAATATTCTCTCGATGGAAGTAGATATTATTACCCTTAAAATATTTTGGTATTTTTCAGCATTAAAAAGGCCGTCAATGAAGTACAACTGTCCTAATCCTTTACTTCACGTACATCCCCATACCATCACACTCGTAGGAAATTTGACTGTCCTCTTCAAGCAATCAGGATGATATGCTTCATTTTAATTACGCAAAACACGACTTCTTTCATCTCCAACTGAAACATCAAATTTTTATTCATCGCTAAACAAAGCAGAGTTCCATTGTTCTTGCGTCCAATTGATATTATTTTTAGTCCAAACTAACCTTTTTTTGTTTAATTGTGAGCAATGGCTTTGCTTTTGCCTGCAGTTAAATTCCTTTTTTTAATATTGATAAACTTACTTTAAAAAATCCATATCCCATAGATTGTATTCGCCTGAGGCAAGTAGAGGTTGAAATACTTTTTTTTATTCTGTCCGTCCAAAGATTCTTCAATTCGGAAGTTGTTGCACGTCTATTTTCCCTAATAATTTTTCTTAAACATCGATCATCTGCATCAGGCTTACTTTTTTTGTTTACCAGTGTACTTCTTTTTACCAATTTGTTTCGTTTCTTTATAATTTTTACTTATGTATTGGACAGTACTTTTGACCATCTTAAATTGCTTCGCTATTTCATTATAAGATTTTAAATTTTTAAATTCATTAACTATTTTTTATAGTAAATCATCACTAAGTGCTTTGCCAGGAGACATATTGATAAATGGGGAATTATAAAATGCATTTAAATGAGAACCCAGATTAAATTTTGAGAGAAAAAAATACGGTAAACCTAGTAGACTCTTATTTCTAAAAGAATTGATAATGGCATACGAGTACACCTAAAGGTGATGTTACACAGTACTAATGTACATCGTACGAACTTAAATGAATTGATGTTTGTTTTTTATAAATTAGTATTTTGTTAATTAATATTATGAATAAATTTTTGTTCTAACATGATTTGAAATCCTTAATGTTGTACCTTTTATACCAAATACTAAAAACCTGAATAAATTCATAAACTTTGTTTATAAATTAACTTTAATAAATTTTTTTTAGATTTAATCAGCCGTACGAACTTCAATGACGTTGGGCCCGTATATGCATTTCAACTTATATTACATTTCAAGTTATATTAAAATTTCGGATAGTGACTAAATCTTATTTTTTTCTAAAAATCTTATTTTTTTTCTCCGAAAATCTTATTTTTTCCTGTAAAAGTTTTTTCTCGTCCATATTAATCTTTTTTTGTTGTGAAATTTAATTTATACACAAAATGGATTTGGTACAACAGTCCTTAAATGCGATCAAGATAATAGGTCCGGGGTCCCAGGGTTGGGGTAGGGTTTGGGTTCGAAACTTAATATCACATGCTTTCATGCGTTTCGGATGCGTTTACTTACCACCGGCAAAAACAGGGTTCTAATGAATGAGTAGTGGGGGTTTGGGGGCGACAGCCCCCGACTTTAAAAGTAAAAAAATTTTTTTAAACACATTTTTTTATTAAGACTTTGCCGTATGCGTAATTATGTGCTCCTATTTAGAAAAAAAAACAAAAAATACAAAATAAGATTTTCAGAAAATAAGATTTTCAGAAATAAGATTTTCAGAAAATAAGATTTTGAAAAAATAAGATTTTCAGAAATGAGATTTTCAGAAATAAGATTTTCAGAAAATAAGATTTTCAAAAATAAGATTTCGACCCCAACCCTAAAATTTCTTGTATTTAATTTTTTTAATCCACTAAAAAATTTTTTTGGAAAAACAAAAGAATTTTTTTACAAAAACAAGCTAAATTTGTTTGGGTGATTTTTTATATTTGTTTAATTTTGGTCGATTTTGTATTTTTTTTGTCTATTTTTCATAATAAAAAATTATCCGAAAATGTTGGCTCATTTTTAATTTTCAGTTTTTGGGTGATTTTTCATACAGCCATTATTTACCTTGATTTTTTAACATTAAATCATAATATTAACATAATTGAATCCCAGTGAAAAAAAATGATGTCTAAACTTAGCTTTAAAACAATATTATCACGCTCCTTTTAATACATAGGCGTAATTTCTAATAAACTTCAGTAAGGAATTCCCATTTTATTCTTAATACTGTTTTTCTTTTGCAAACAAAATTTTGACGTCATCACGATGCGTGTTTTTTTCTTAAGAAAAATAAAATTTACGTGATTCAATTCAAGTAGATATGTAGATACATACCTAGCTTAACAGTAGACCATATTTATAATATCCAGTTCATAATAAATTCATAAAAAAAAGTTATTTTGGTCAATTTTAGAATAATATTGATGTTGATGATGATGTTAATGATATTGATCATCAATTTGATTATTAAAATTTATTAGTTTTTTTTAGTTTTGTTTTATAGATACATTTTGCATATTTATAAATTTAAATGGAATCAAAGGAAAACACAAAAAACAATAATAAAAACAAGAAGTTAAAGTAGACCATAGGTATTCGATATGATGCAAAGAAAACAATTTTTGTTTTTGAACAAGAAAAAAACAAAATAAAACACGTGTTGAAATCAAAGGCACATGGATAAATGAATGAATGAGATTCATTTTAGAAATTGAATTCTGGCAATTTCGAATTCTACAAAAAAAATGGAATTGGGTAAACAATTTTAATTGACATTGATATAAATGTATATACATGTTATTTATTAATGAATTTTAAGATAACTATCAACTTTAGTGTTTTTAAGATTTATTTCTTGGCTCCAAATATTTAATTCAGTTTCCTTGGGTTTGAATAGTACTTTATGGTAACATATTGAAAACGAAATTGTTATAAAGATATTAGAATTTTGAAATTAGGGTAAAAAATATTATTATGTTTCTCTGAAAACTGATTTTATAATTGCAAACAGGTTAATGTATTGAGTTCACAACTTAAATTTTAATTTTTAATGTTCAAATACTATTCGGTACAATGGAAAACATATATTTTAATGTAGTTGCTTGTACGGTACAATGAAAAATATCATATGAATTTTAATGTAGTTGCACCCCATTAAAAATTACAACACCTAATCTGAATAAATAGAAAATTAAACTAAATAAAGAAAAATCTAAGCAACTTTATCACATTAAAACGAAAACCTTGTCCTCGTGTTTTTAACTATAATCCGAAGTTACAAAATATTTTAATAAGTAACTGGATTTCGAAAGATGCCCTCTGGCTAATTAATTCTTCAACTGGACGTTGTTGGAGTTCAAAAAAGTATATAATCCAGTTCCTGGCATTACAAAACTGCTCTAGCTAATTTTGAATATTCTGGTGGTAGTTTTTAAACAGATTTAATAGTATTAATAGTTTTAATATAGTAGATAGTGGGATTAGCATCGGGTGTTGCTATAGCATCAAATACACCAATTCCAATGGGTGCTCTCGCACATCAAGTATATAGTACATTAAAATCCAAAGGATTAGGGAACAAAAATTTTTCTGTTGCTTATGAATTTATGAAAAATTGAAAGCAACAATTGAATTTAATAATTTAGATCAGTTTTGAATCAAAAGATTATTAATTAAGTTCTTTGCATTTATTTCAATGTCTCAACATTTGTAAAAAATGTTTGTAATATGTAAATTTAATCTATTTTTTAACATAAAAAAACGTAATTGATATGCATTCTCAGTTGGATCTTCGCTAATTAATATACAATTTTCAGTTGGCAAAGCAAAGGTCCTATTTAAACCCATTTGGACTTATATCATTCAATTTTGAGAAATAGGAATAAGTTCAAAATAAAATTCATAGTTTTAGTGCATTCAAATAAATGGACAGAAAGACGACTGACGGAAGGTGGTAATGAAAGGTCAAATTAATATCAAATGTCTACCTGGAATACCTCCAAAAATATTGTATAAATGATGGATGTAGTCCTCAGAAAATTGAGGATAAAATATATAATAAAATATATAAGATAGTATATCTTATCTTGTTTATTCCAATAAAATTTAGTATACCGTACAGGCAGTTTAATAATATTAACTCAATATAATACAATTTTTATTAAATAAAGTAATTTGTATTAATAATAGGATAATTTTATAAGACCAGCATATTATTGGAAATATAGAGAACAAATAATTGACGAATTTCATATGCAAGTATAATAATTGTATCTGTTATTATTTGAGTCTAAGTGTAATTAAATTTCGAGTTAGTAGTTTGAGATCTTATGCCCAAAATTATATAGAAAAAATGGGTTGAAGGAAAGCTTTTATAGAACTAATTTAATTTTGTTAATCTGCAAGAAGCTTCAAATGTAAGTGTAAAAAACATACTGTTAAATTTTCTAACCTACTTTTTATATTTAATTAGACCTCTTGATATAATTTTAGTATTGCTCTACTCTACTTTACTTTACTTTACTTTACTTTACTTTACTTTACTTTACTTTACTTTACTTTACTTTACTTTACTTTACTTTACTTTACTTTACTTTACTTTACTTTACTTTACTTTACTTTACTTTACTTTACTTTACTTTACTTTACTTTACTTTACTTTTACTTTTACTTTAGTTTATACTTTATTTTACGTTTCAATAAATTGGTTTGGGGCTTTACTAATTAAATATTTAAATATTTTTATGTGTTATCGTCTAAATTTTCCTACCGTCGACAAAAAACCAAACTGTAATAAATTGGTGTAAAAGCTTGCAAGTTTTGTTTTTGCTTTTTTTTAACATTTTGAATTATGTTTTGTTTATGGTGCTGTTTGCTTAAGTAGGTATATTACAGCATAAGACTCTGTATTTGGAAATATGCGGTACAAGATTTAAGATCGAGGGCTGTTAAAACATAAGATTAATCAATGTACTTTTAATTACTTTTCATTACTTTATTTTACCTTATTTTTACTCTTTTATTGTATTATTTACGTTTGTCTAGAACTTTCTAGTTTTACACGAGCAAACACTATAAAGTGCATAACACAAAAATTGGAAATTAAAATTGTTTTAACAGAAATAGTGTTAATTAACAATAATAACAGTATGAGTGTTAATTAGTCAATCTATATGACCATCGATGTAACTAATTGTAAACCATTCCTATCACATCTAAAGTTGGGCAAATTTCAATCCCTATGGTGGTAGCGGATCGATTGCTTGACAGATCCGATAAGAAATCCGATCATGACTAGTTTACTTTTTACATTATTAAGGAGGGACATGACAAAAAATGCCTTTGCACAACAAACACTCAGGCACAACAAACACCCTTGCTGCTCATATAAAATTGAAATATTTTCTTTTTTTTTTTTATATAAACAGTTCTAAAATCAAAAATGCACTATATACTTCCTGGACCTTTTAAAACATTTTTTTTTTCTTATATAAACAACAAAAAATATCCACCAGACAATCCAGAGTCACCAAAATCAACTTCCCCAAGCATTTCCCACAACGAAATTGTATTTTTTAAATTGAAAAAAAAAATAAAATATTCCCATTTGAATAAAATTTACAAAAACAAAAATTAACAAATTTGAATTTACATTTCAAGTACCTAAACAATATTCATTCATTCATTTTGAATTATAATCTCGTAGAAAGATATCGTATTACACAACACCCTATCTACTAATTTTGTTTATTATATAGCAACATTGTAAGATAAAGTTCACATGCACCAACTGATTTAATTATTGCAATTTTTTTTGTTTTTTTTTGTTGTTTTTTATTTTTCAAATCAATCTCTAGATATGTATTTGAATTTATTAATGAACGGAAAAATCCATTCGAGTTTTAGATAAACAAAAAAAAAAAAATAAAACAAACAAGAAACAAAATAAATAGAAAAAGAAAGAAGAAATTGATAAACCAAAAAAAAAAAACAAAAACAAAATGAATTTCTAAAGAAATCTCCTGTGTAAAAATCACGTTGCTTTTTTGTGATTCAACTACTCAGACAACATATGTATAAGATCCTAGAAATCATTAAAATACAATAATATTAAATCATTGAACCAACTGAGGTCAGTTAAAATCAGTGGTGTAGTAATAAGTTTGTTTTTGTCGGTACTGAAATTTGTTTTAGTTAAAATTATTGTGTTGTGGCTGGTCCCATTCTCATTTAATTTGAAAAAGAACATAAATGACCTGAAAACAATTTCTTTGAAATGCGATTAATGAATTTGACAAAAAAAAACTAATAAAACAATTAAATAAAGCAAAATATAATTTAATAAAATATTTTTGAGTATTGCCATATTAATTGTCGAGTCCTCTTTAATATAAATATGTCATTGCTGAGTTCACTTGAATATCTTGGTAAAATTTTTAATTAAAAAATAATTATATTGAAATGAGGAGACATTACAGGCCTACACATGTCTTTGATGAATTACTGATTAGCCATTGATTGATTCTTTATATTCATTTGGTTGTAGTAATTGTGAAGGACCATTTAAATGTTAACAAAACTTGTATAAGTTAGAATTGAATTCAGACTATATAAGACATGTTTTGATGGTATACACATCGGCATGGAACAATATTAATAATATTCATTGCCCTTTTGATTCAGTTTTTAGTTGTTGTGAGGGCATATAACTGTATAACGGTATAACATTTTCGACCTGTTAGTACATCTGTATAGCTATTATCTGTTCTAACATCTTTTTAAAATGAGCCGTTGCAAACGATTAATTACAACAATTTTGTATTTTAAAAATTATTTAAAGCACTTCTCGAAACATTAGTCTTGTTGTTCATTTCCATATTTACTTTTCAGCATAATATCAAATCCTATCAAATTCTTTCATCAAGGCACAGATTTCCTATCATATTACATTATTTCTCTGCTGATTTAATTTTACAAGATTTGATTTTTGACCCAACTGACTTAAATTTTTCATATCAGACAATCTGTTTTAGTTTCAATTCGATGTAGTAGTCTATGTATATCGTAACATGAAGACCGCTTTTTATATTCCGAAAATATTATATCAAATTTATTTTCAAATGAAAATTATAGGTCTGTTCTTGAGATGAAAATTAGACTTTAATGGAATTATTTGAAAACTACCCCTGACGCTTGTTATCTTTAAATAATTATTTGATCCTTTTTTTATACAATTTCTTTGAAAATGTAATAAACTTTATACTTATGGTATTTTGTTTTTGCATTTCTCTGATTGGTCGAGAATGCTAGAGAAATAAGAAATCAGCCGTTTGCCAAGAGTTAATTGAATTATCTTATTATTTTTATTTCGTGAAGACGTAACCTAATCTTCATTTAAATATATGAATATTATTATTCGATACGGATTTTCGTTGTGCTTTACGAATCATAAAATTAACTGTTGAGTTGTGGTAAATTGTCAGTACTAGGTTAAATTAAATCAAAAATATTCAACTCTATGAAGGCAATTGAACTTTACTAACATCTGATGTTAATCAATTGGTTTTATTTTATTAACATCTAGAGAAGGTCGTTAGAAAACGTAGAGAATGTTTTGGTCGATTTTTATAACTCACAGATATTTTTTTAATATCTATGCATAATTTATAAAATAAACCAAAACAAAATTAAGAGTTATATAGGTAGTCTGACACTACAAATACCTACTGATGAGTTCAAGTAGTGTTATGATGAACGAAACATCTCCTAAAATTTATTGTTATCTAGAAAAGGATAGAATTTGATTTTCTGGAGATATTTGGTATAATAACGGTTTTATAACTGGTTTTATAAATTGAGAAGATCCTATGACAGTCACCCCAGAATTTCAGATTGAATTTTTTAATTTCATCGAATGGTGAAGCAGTAATCCCTTTTTAAATATCCCTGACTTGTTTATAACTTTGTGTAGCACAACTTATCTAGTTGTGTTCTAAGTTCATTTATGAGCAATTTTTAACTAATCAAATATTAGTAATACAGATACAACTCAAAGTAAATAGTTTTATCTGAATTACTTTTGCTTCAATATATTTTCTCCATGCAAATTTACGATCAAAATTTCTACATATTTAATCTAATTGCTGTGATAGATTGTGTAAGTATAAGGTTGTTGACTTTTAACAGTAGTCTAAAAAAGCTAATTCAGGTCTTGGTTTTACTTTTTATCTAACAAATACTCATATTTTTAGTATAGAGCGTGTAAGCCATGTTGTAATCGTTTCATAGAAATCATACTTCTCCTGTCGGTTCAAGTCTTTTGTTTTTTAATTTTTAATCGGTAGTATTTTATTTTAGTTTGTACTTAATTGTAAACTTTTTAAGTTAATGCTGATATCTGTCTATAAACAAATCGGTAGAATATCACAAATAATTAACCCACTTTGTTGGATATTCGCAATTTCTACTAGCGATATGTGAAGCTAGTTACATTAATTAGACTAATCAAATACTGATTTGTCAAATAAATTTTGATATCTAGCCAGACAAATCGTAAGGATTTTATTTTAGTTTCATCCTAGTTTTGAACTTCTTAGATTAAGATTGATATATTTTATAGAATATGCCGTAGGCTCTAGGTAAAAAATTTTACTAAAATAAAATTCAGTAATTTTGATTAATAACTTGATCGATTTCGGTTATTACACCATCATCAGAAGACAATATTATTAGTTCTCGTTTTGAGCTTTCTCAGTTAATCTTGATATTTTTTTCTACAAACAGATATGTAGAATAGACTCAGAAATATGCAATCCAACGATGTGGTTTAGATTCAATTACTCTGTGAGGTAAAATTTGTATTTTCAATTAAACAATAGTTGTAGCTAGTGACATTAACTATCTGGTGAAAAATAGTAATGATAAGAAACTTCAAGAGAATTAATCGCAAGCACTGATGGAGGAAGTAGGAGCAAGTTGTTTCCAGCATATCGATAGTTGCAAAATAAAAATTAATTAGTATTCGTCCGCTCCTCCAAATTCAAGGAAGTTTGGTACAAAATCGAAAATATTTTCATCATTTCAATTTATTCTTGACGTTATACAAATTTTTTGTATTGATTTATCTTAGACAACAACCTCATATATAATAATTTATTTTTAAATATTTTCATCATTTCAATTTATTCTTGACGTTATAAATTTTTTGCATTTTTTTATCTTAGACAACAACCGCATATGTAATAATTTATTTTTAAAAAAATAAAAATTAAATTTATATTACGGGTGTGGTTGCGATAGTCTGGTATATTAAAATTTTTGTATACTAAAATGACTTGTACATTATGTGAAATTTTAAATTGTAATTCTTAACTGAAAATTAAAAAAAAATTTAAAAAAATATTTGAATTCGCCACGTCTCCTTTTACCTTTCACTTTTTATTTAAAAGAATAATTATGAAAATTGGTTTTTAAACGTTTCAGATTTTTGTACCGTACTTTTTTTAATTTACAGATTAAATACAATGATTTATTAGTCAAAGGAAATTCGACTTTTAATTGATAAAAAGAAACGGAATCCAAACAACCGAAATTGGTCCAATAAAGCTCTAAAAGTAAGCAGAAAGGATAATAATGATGATAAATTTAATATTAAATAATCCAAGTAATACCTTTTTCTTTGATCTATACGAAGGGGGGTCAGTACAATACAAAATTTTCTTGATCCTAGTATACCCTTTATTGTGCTGACGTCGCCCGCATTGATCAAAGAAAAATAGTTACGTTAAGAAAAAAACTGGAATATATTATTTTTTTCTAAATTTAGAATTATCAAAATTTTATGGTTATTTTTAAAATAATCTAGGTTTGCACAACTGCTAAAAATATCTATTAGAATTTTTGTTTTTTTTTATTTTTGTTAGAATCAGTTGGTAACAAATTTCTTGGAATTTTTTTATTTTTTTGGCAATAATAAAATATCACGAGTATGTTATTTTTTTTTTATTCAAAAACAACATCAAAAATTCATCCTAAAAACTTACTTTTCAACTTTTAGTTTTGGTTACGCTTAGAAAAATTTTTGTTTTTGTAATAATTATTTCTTCTCCAAAGATCTTCTCAAACAACAGATGACAAAACAATAATAAAAAACATTGAATTAAATATTTTGATCTAAAAATAACTCCCGAAATAAATAAATAATTAAAAAATATAGCTTAAAAAACAGAAAATAAAAATAAAAAAAAAAAAGAAGATACATTTGGAAAAAAAACACAAAAATTTGATTTTAAAGAGTATAAAAGCGTTTGAAAAGTAAAAATTTGAAATCATTTGAAAAATTTTATTCAACGTATTTAGAAGTTATAAATTTTATTTTGTTGTAAAGACGAATTTTTGAATATTAGAAAATACTTGTATGTGTCAATGAATAATCAAGCAGATGCAAAAGAAAAGTTATTGGCAAATATTAGGTATAAAAATATATTTTCAAAATAAACATTTAATTTGGAAAATTAATTAATTTCTATTTAATTAATTTAATTATTTCTAATTAATATTATTTATCATTATTTTGTAATTTTAATTCATATTTTTTCCCCCCTTTTTTGCAGTTTGTTAAAACATTTATCATCCAAAAAAGGTTCTAGACGTGGTAACACCGGAAATCAGTTGGAATTTAAAATACTTGCCTTCATACACAGCGTACCTTGATATAATTAATTAATTTGAAATATTTTTTCGTTAAAAAACAATTATTATTTTTTTTTATTATTTTGAGATTTTTTAAAATTTTGTTTTTTTAATTTTCATGTTTTTAATTTAAATTTAATTTAATTTTGATTTTATATTAAGTTGAGAAATTTTAAATAATCTTTTATAAGATTTTAAAAATAGTATATTTTTTTTTAACAAAAATTACTTTTATGAAAAATATTTAAAACAAACAAACAAAAAGAAAAACAAAACACACAATTCAAAAAAAAAAATATAAAGTGTAAATTTTAAATTTGATACGTAACGAAAAAAGAAAGAAAAAAAAAAGTGAATTTTTTTTTATTAATTACAAAAAATCAAATTACATTTTAATAACAATAACAACAGCAAGAAAAAGAGAAGAAGAAAAAAAATTAATAATGGGTCAAAAACATAGAACAGTTGGAAAAACTATTTCAAAAAATGTTAGTCCTGTTCGTGGTCATAAGGATACATTAATGACAACAACAGTTGGACAAAAATTACAAGTTCCAACTTATCAATCATCTAGTAGTGGCAGCAGTTGTGATGGTGACAAATGGAAGTACAATAATATGTGTACAAATGATAGAAAATCATTTAATAATTTACATTTTTGTTAAAGGAAATAAGAAACAATAACAAACAAGAAAGCAAAAAAAAACTATCGCTAAAATTATGTAAAAATATTTTAATTTTTCATTTTATGTTCACTTTTTTGTAAACTTGTTTTTATTTTAGTATTTTTTTTTTAATTACAAATTACTTGATTTTTGATTTTATATATAATTTTGATTTTTTTATTTTTCAATTTATTATTTAAATTTCTCATATTGTTTTTTTATTTTTATTCTTTTTTTTTTAATAAGTAAAATTGTTTTTTTAACTATTTTTTGTTTTTTCATTTATAATTTGCTTATTTTTGAATTTTTTATTTTATATTTTTTTCATTATTTTATGATAAAATTAACGTTTTTCTACAGTAAAAGCTTTCTTAACAGCTTTTTTATGTTAATTTAAATGTATATTTATAGATATTTTACAATATACATATATTATTATATAGCAAATTGTATGTGATTATATTATTATTATAATATATTTGTATTAAATTAATTTAATATTTTTTTTGGGAATTCGGACCGGTTGTTTTATTTTTATTTTATTATTTTCATTTAAATTTTGAAATTAATTATATTTTAGATTATTTGAATTCAAATTATAATATGTTGAAGAAAAGACGTAGTAGAAAATGAAATGAAATGCTGATGAGATGTACATACATAATTCATACATATTAAACAGTTAAAGTCAACAAACAGTTGTATATATGGAATTTAACTTCAGTTATTTGAATTGAATGGATAATGATAAAATAAAATGGAGTTGATAACTGTAGGTATTTCAGAAATGTCATATAATAATTTTGAAATATTCGAAAGTGAACTGGAAGAATAAGCACGATGATTGAATAACAAAGTGGGATAGGCCGGAGAATCTATATTCGTAATAACGAATGAATAAGAAGTGAAAATTTGAAGTTGGATTGCAGTAGAATAGGAACTGTAGAAAATTTACTTTAACGCTATAGACTAATTGTTTTTTTTTAGAAAAAAAGAACTATATATCTTTGTTGGACTTTGCTGATTCGAGGACTATTATCATATTAAATATGATAGAAAAACAAATACAATGTGTCATAAACATAGAACCATCGGAAAAATTATTTCAAAAAATATTAGCCCTGTAAAGTAATAATCTTTGTGAAAACTATAACTTATTCAACTTCTTTATACCTGTTTTTAACTGCTTTTAATTTTTTGATTTTCAATCTTTTAAGCAATTTTATTTAATATTAATTTATTGGAGTTATCTACAATGTTTGTCAAAGAGCTTGAATGTGTTTTATCAACAATTGAAGAAAGAATTAAAACCCAGCAATTTTATAATCAATTTAATTAGATTTGAAAATTTTTTAAAATTTTACTCGATTTACCGTTCTTTTTAATAATGAAGTGTAATACAGTTTAAGTTGATCAACAGTTGTTTTGATTTGATTTTTGAAAGTGAAAAATTAAACAATGGAAAAAACTGAAAAAATAAAAACGAAATTAGAATAGCTAGTAAAAGCTATAATTGTAATTAAATAACCGGCCTTCGCACTTTGGCCTGTTGTTATGTAGTGTAATGGGTTGTCACAGCCCGTAATTGTAAATTATAACCAATTGTCCAAATATTTAATATAATTTAATAAGAAGGCCTACATTTCGAAAGGGAAAGGGACCTATAAAGTTGGCCTACAAATTTATCTGTAAAATAAATAAATAACCGGTCAAAAATTATTTAAATTGTTTGGTATTGTAATGAAGGTACTTTTTTTCTTAAAGAAAAGTAAGAATACTAATTAACAAAGTAAAAGGGTTATGGATTACAAATTAGAGTAAACGGAGTAAACAAATAAATTCAGCAAGAAATAAATTAATTAAAATTTCAGCTATTCTTAGAATATTAGTGAAAATTAGGATGCTACTTGAAATAAATTTCGGTGAATTTCAATTAACGGTAAAAATCACATGCTTATAATTATTAACTTAAAAACCTGATTGAAAAAAAAAACCAATTTTGTAAACAAAATAACAAAAATTGTATTCTAGGAGATCTTTTATACATAGAGTAACCGTTATGACACAACACCTGAAGATATTTAAATAAAAATTTACAAACTATTGGAGTTATAATAGGAAATAGTAGTATTTTACTAACACACAAAGTATATTACAAAAGAAATTGAAACTCGTATTGTTAATGATGATGACGAAGTGAAGTCGAAAACAATGCAACAGCCTAAATTATTTGCTTTGAAAACGGGTTTTCAAATTTTAGTCGATTGACAAGCCTCTTCTTCTATTGTCCTCTCTCTATTGTTAAATTGTACTGAAATACTATAAATTATGTTACATCGCTTCACATATTTAAAATTCTACTTCTATTCGGGAATTTTATTCTGTGTATATATTATACATGTGCTAACGGTAAACTCTAACTTCTAAACTAAACAAAAAACGTGATTAAAATTATACCGTATAAATTATTTTAACAAATTAAATTAATATATTTGCAAAGTATAACAGAAAATTCAACTTAGACAAAGAAAGCTGAAAAAAAAAAACAAAAATGCCCGAATTTTTTAAATAACATTTAAACTATATTCTGGAAGAGCATAAAGTATGTTGACCTTTTGCCTTTATGATGAAATTTGAATAATTTTTATATTCTAAATTCTTCTGATGGAAATGTTTAAATTGTAACCTTCATCTGGGTAGATTGTTAGGACTGGGAATTATTGTTAGGCTAACTGTTTAACTTATTTATTATTTACAACCAAATGGCAACCAAAACCTTTTTAAATAGCTATTTACTCGTATGTTTTTTCAATATTTAGATTTTATTTTATGTTGTTGACAATGTTATTATTTTGTATTGGTATGAATAATTATTAAATACAAATTTCATATTTTCATTTGAAGGTAATATCGAGATTTGAATTTTGTACCACACAAAATAAAAAATTAAAATATATTTTTCTAATACATACATGCTAATTTTTATTTGGTTCATCCGGAAATGATTGACCTAAATTAACCTAAATTTTGCAAAAAAAAAAAAAATTAAACGAATGAAGAAAGAGAAAATAAATATCAAAAATGGCGACTTAAACTTGGCATTCGATGTTCACGTGATACCTACTTGTGCAAAAGTTTAATATATTTGTGATATTAAAAAAACAAGAAACTGGTAAATAAGAAAGAAAAACAAAGGTTTTTGTAAGTACACTCTTACCTAGATATATGAACACTCATATATGAGCAGTTTCACGTTAATTAAAGCTGGCAAAATTATAATCAAACGTTATTTTTAGTCTTTTTTCACAATTTACAACTAATTATGAACTAATTTACTATTTTGCTCTTACTCTAATTGATTTTTTCTATATAGACAGAAACAAATATATTTAAAAAAATTTCCTTAGCTTGCTTTAGAAAATTGGTTAAATTTAGAAGGTCTTTGGTGATTAAATTGACCGCTAATAATAATCAGAAAAATAAAGGTTTTAAATATCTTTAATTTTTTTTCCTAGGCTGGTGGTTTGAGAAAATACAATGGGTCCCATAGCTTGATATTACGCTTTAGATTATTTTTCACTGAACTATTTTAAGGCATCACTGAACCATTTCACTATTCCTCTACTACAACCTATCTTATATAATAAAACGCAATGTCCTGCTGCTGCTGCTGCGTTAGCGTGGCATTTTATTAGTATTACAATAACAACAAACATCCCATCATTTGTATTTGGAAAAAATTGTATTCTTAAAATTTATCTCTCTCTTTTGAAATTTCATGTTTTTTTTTGTTTTGCTTTTTTTTTGTATTTTAAAATTGTGTTCAAGAGAACGGCGAATAATGTCGAAAGGAAATAACAAAAAAAAATATTGTTTTGAATCAAATTTTTTTTGTTCTGTTTGATTTAAGAAATAACTCATGGATATGTATATATCACTATATGATGATAATATGTAGGTATTCAATTCATGGATATGTGTATATCAATATATGATGATAATATGTAGAGAAGAAAAAAAAGAAAAAAACGAGCGTAATTATACCAGACATTTTTGGAAATAGTTTGAATGCAGATAGTTTTGCTGCCTATTCAAAAAAGTAGATACTTTGCTTTGAAAATTCTGATATCGAATACAATTAACGAACAAGTATTAAACATTTTAGAAAAACTATAACAAGATTCAACAATTAACCCGTGGGATTTTTAAATGGCTGCTGTCCAAGTGGAATGCTTCCACATAAACTTTATTTGAAAGTTGAAGTTATAATAATTTTACTTAGTAACCTAAATGCCAAACGTGGTCTCTGCAATGGAAGCCGGTTAGCAGTCAAAAATTTAAAATCAAACTTAATAATCGCAGAAGTCCTAATCGGTACAGCTATAAGGGAAACAATTTATTCCCAGAATATATTTATCTCCAGCTACGACAGAATTGTCATTTGTTCTCAGACTTTGACTATTCCCCGTTAAATTCCCCGCCTTTTTTATTATCATAAATAGGACACAAGGTTAGACATTGGAAAAAGTAGGAGTTGACAAAGAAAACAACTGTATAGTTTTTGTAACTATACCTTAAAAAATTTTGGTTTTTTAGTCAAATAAATTTGTTAAATGTGTTGAAAAAATACGTATATACCAACCAAATTTATAAGTATAAGATTTAGTAGCATTGGATATAAAGAAATGGCAATATCCAATTACTAATCTATATAGGTAAAATATTGTTCTTTTTGGAATTAAGTTGCGCACTCTAAATAAATAAATAATAAAAATATTCAAAGAATTTTTTATTGTTTTATTTACCTTCACTTATAAAATTTACACGATAAATAATCAAAAATCAATTTTTTGTTACAATTTTCAGTACGCGGTTTTTGGGAAATGTATGGTTTTGTTTTTTAATTTGTTGTAAATTTTTGCACTACACAAAAATACTTATATAATATTTCGTTTATTAATACCAATTTTTTTTTGCAGTGTCTTAAAACATTTTTTTTTATTTACCATCGTCATATGAGAAGCCTTTTTGCTAGTATAATATAATTGGACTAATTACTTACTTATTTTATGGGTGCTACAGACCTGGCTAAAAGGTTATCAGCCTCGTGCAATATTCTTGTCAATTACTATTCAGTCAGTTGGAAATATTAAGTTTTTTCATATTCGCCGATACCTCATCTCCCCAACGATGAAAAGGTCATCCCCGACGACCCAGAGTTTGCATTCGAAGAGTTTTTTACACATTTTTTTAACTTTGCTTTACGAATTTGTCTAGCTAGTGAAGGACTTGTTTTTTACTAATGTCATACAATTATATGTGCTGCCTTATATCTTCTCTTCCAAACCCTTCTGTTAGACACAGAACCGTAAATTCGACGAATTTATGTTCTCTCGAAAATATCAATTGCATTCTCACTTGCTTTATCCATGCTTCAGAGCAATATAGCAGCAACGTAAAGAATAAGGGTTTTGACAGTGACTTGGTATTCGACTTAAATTTGACTAATAAGCAATTTTACTCTGGCTTTTATTTTTATTTTGAATATATCTCAACCTAATTTTTTATTATATTTCCATTTTCGAGCAATTTTACTCTTCCAATTTGGATGATTTCTCTCTAAAAATTTATCCTGGCTATATTTGAAGTAATATCTAAGAGGCGAACATGATTCACATGTTGTAAGACTCTGTTTTGGTGATTTTTTGAAAATCCGAAATAGTGAGTCTATTTTTCAACAAAATTGTCTTTGTGAACGCTTTCTTGCAGGGTGCTTTCACAATATAATTTTTAGTAGTTATATTCTCTATTTTGGAATCTATGAATAACATTTTTATTATTTTAATAATTCACATAACTGGATTTTATTGATCACATAGTGTTTGATTTTACAGCTACATTGCTGTCTAGGTGAATAAAGCCGGTGTATAATTATATAGTTTCTATAGTTTAATGGTTTTGTATCATTTATACCCCTTGGCTTTTGAATTCTTACATGCGAGCTCCAAAGTGACGTTTCTTGTCGCATCAAAATGTTAGACAGTCTTTGCATGTACAAGTAGTTTTTGACCATTCATATATACAGCTTTATCGTAAATTTTTTTTATTTATGAAATTCCTATATTGCACTTATTTAGCTTCATTGAATTTTAGTTTGTTTTTTTAAGCTCTATTTTAACTATTACCTATCTATTAATTTTTTGTACATATGCTTTATTATTTTTTATCCCTTCATCTGAAAGCCTTGAAATTATATTATTTCCTAAAGCAAAATGTAAGAAAAATGTAAAGTATCCAGTCAAATAAATTTGATTAAATAACTTCAGCATAGATACAACTTATTGTTCGATGTGAAATATATTTCTGATACGTAACTAGCTATGATTTTCAAATGTGCTTTCGATAGGATTATTTTCCGATATATATGTTTAAATGTGTTTTTGGATAGTGTAAAATTCAGAACTCATTATAAAAATTATATATACTAATTAATTGGAAGCCTTTGATACTCCCGCCATTTCTAGAAAATATCTTAAATATACTGAATGTGAAGACTGAAGTGTTTATATAAGTCACAGAATCAGATTTAATTAAATGCAGATATCAGCTATATTCACTCGTTAATAAGAAAACAGAAGTATACACTGCTTCAATCAATTGGCGAAACAACCACCAAAAGTAAAGGATGGTGTAACTGTAGAAAACAATTGTTGTTAAATTCAAAATGTTTTAAATTTAGGCTAGTGAAAAACAATTGGATGAATTGATCAATATATCCTCAGATCCTGTAAAATATTTATAGGTTTACATATAATATACAATTTTATTTTTTTTAAATTCAAATTTTTGTGTTTCAAATTCAATATTTTTTATTCATTCAACATTTGTAAATTTTGTTATTTTTATTTTTAAATTTTTTAAAGAAAACAAACTAAGTATACAAACAAAAATAGATTTTTTAAACAAAGAAACTTTAAATAAGATTTAGCAATTGCAGTAGTCTTGTTAATCTAAAAAATGAATAACACTTCGTCCATAGAATGTAGTCCTTTGATCAGTCCCAATGAACGGAATTATCGACTAATAATATCCTCTGAATATAGCAGTGTAGAAACTACATCTAACTTGGTTGTACGTCGTAGAGGATGCCATAGGGAACCATACAGTAAAACTAGACAAAAAGCAGATCCTATTAAAATGCTATAAGGTAAAACCATAATTGACTCAATCAATAAAAGTACTGCCATGTCTATAATAAATCGTTACAAAAAAGATGTTTGTAAATTTGTTAAAAGAAGTCGTGGTGGTAGAAAAAATGTAAAATTCACTGGTGTAATATAAAATGAAATTGAAAAATCAATAGAAGAAAATCCATGCATTACATTCAAAAAGATAGAGATGAAGATATTTGAAGCCCAAAATGTTAGTTTACGCCAGTATTTTTAACGTATTAAAAAGTTTAAGAACAATACTAAAGAATGCTACAATTAATTTGGATCGTAGGAATAGTGTAGGCACAATTGTGCAACGGAAAATATATGCAATTAACTTTTCACAAAATGACACAGGATAAAATAATGTTTATTTATTAATCCGGATTTGACTGCTACCTTCGTAGAACTAAAGCTAGATCGTAAATAAATACTGCTGCTCATATCATAGTATCAACTGTAAAAGGACGACATATTTCATTAATAGCAGCTATGAATTTACATGGAATTATATATAGTCAAATAATAGCAAACTCATCTGTTAATTCAAACATTTTTATTACATTCCTTGATGAGTAATTTGTTAATTTGGCTGAAGCTAACATAACAGGAGCATGTCTGGTTTTGGACAATTGCACAATCCACAAAACTCGAGAAGTACGTGAGAAAGTTAGTTCGACATTCAGTCGATGTTCAGTCCAATTGAAAAAGTATTTTCAAAAATAAAATTATCAGCGAGAGATTTTTTGGCGGATTGACAAACTAAATTTGGTGAATGTAATAGAAACATCCATGGCAACTATTACCTCAGCCGATTGCAACAATTATTACGTAGATATGAATTACCACTGGCTATAGTTGGGCAACCATTACATTAATTGTAACATTTAATATACTTATTTAAAGTTTGTTTTGTTCAAAAAATCTATTTTTGTTTGTTTAAAAAATTTAAAAATAAAAATAACAAATTTTACAAATATTGAATTTGAAATGAAAAATATTGAATTTGAAATAAAAAAATTTTAATTTGCAATAAATAAAATTGAATTTGAAATAAAAAAAACTTGAATTAGAAGTGAGAAATCTATACCATCCGCAAAATACAAACTCTTCGATAACATGTTGATGAAGGAAACAAACTTAAAATTATCGCTTAACTTCCAAAAATTCAATTAGCAGTAATAAGAAGAACTACGAGAACCAATTTTTATTATATTCAAAAACTAAAATATTCTATTTCATATTCATTTCAAATATTAATAATATTAATAAATTTTTCTAATAAAAATAAAAAGATTTCTAATTTTAAAATTGTAATCAAAATGTTAATTTTTTCAATTGAATTGAAAAGAGTCAACAACAATACAAAATCATGAACAAAAAAGCAAAAAAGAGAAATAAATTTCACTGTGTACCATTAAAATTTATTTGTTTTCTTTTTATTATTTTTATTTTTGATAACTTTTTTTATTATTTTTTTGTTATTTTTATTTTGGAAATTCTGAAGCGCAGTTGAAAACAAATGCTACCAAAATAATTATCACGTCATTGAATTAATTTTCTTTTTCAGTTCTATTTTTTTTTATTTTTCTTGTTTTCTTTGGGTTTTGTGTCCTTATCAGAACCTTTGAATTTGCTTTTTGGTAATTTTTATCCTTTTTCCAAATATCACATAGAAAATAAAATATTTTTTTTTTGTTTTGTTATATCGTTTCTTTGCTTAATTTATATCCTTTACGTTGTGTCTCCCATTGCAAATTAAAAAATTATGATAAAAAGAAATCGCCTTTCTTAAATAAAACAAAAAAAAAAGAAACAAGCAAAAAATTGAAAATGTGAGTTGCAAACCAAATTTGATTTCTACTGTTTGAATCCGGTTCACTTTAGTATTGTTTGATATGATTGACAGCGAGGGGAACAAGGTGTTCGAAATCTGACGGGCGATTTGAAGCATGTTAACTTTTCAATGGGAGCCATCAAAGAACACACATTCTTTCGTATTAACTGCCTAGAGGAAAGAAAAGATGGTGTTGACTACAGGAAAAGATGATTCCCAAGGAAAACACCCACGACTCTCGATAAGCACTAAAGGTGTTATAATGATGAATTTATGGGAATAATGTGATTAATATTGTTATAAGAATGTTCTTATAGCAATTGCGGGAGTTGTTATAATGGGATTTTCCGCAAGTGATACAGCAATGTTTTTATAAATCTAAAAGTGCGTAATTCTATATCAAGAGTTAAAGTGTTGTTATAAGAATAGAATTGCTAGAATAGCAGTAGTAGTGTTATTATCTTACTGTATTCCTATAATGTTACTAATAAACTTACTGTAGCTTTTAGATAAATTTTTTGCGACGGCCATTATTTTTTACAAACATGGTAAATTTTTTTTTTAAATAAACAAAAACTAAAAAGTTTTATTTTGCATTCTTTTCGCAAAAATATCATTTTTACTTAGAAGAATAATTATTTAAATATCAAATTTGATGTTATGCATTAATTAGCATACATTACTAAATATTTTAAAGATGCAATTTAAAAATATATTTTCTCTTATTAATTTAAAAATTGGTTATTTTTGTAGGGCAATGTATTTTTTCGAATTATTTTTATAATAAATGTCAATGAAATTTCAATCCCAGCCAAATTTTGCATTTTGATCTAAATAATTATAAATATTAATGCAATTATTTTTGACCGAAAAATATTATTTATTAGTAAGACATTTTTTTATATTATTAACTAATATCTATCTCCGTTTCTCAGGAAATAATTAGAAACTCCATGAAATTTTTATTTAAAAATAAAAAATAATACCTTTCTCACTCTCGTATAACATAAATTATTTCAAATGAATATCATTTCAAATAAAAAACATATACACTAATACATGTATACTAATCCTATAACAATATTACAGCACTTGCTCCGGTGCCTTATAGGATTCCCCATTTTAGTTCTATAACGTACTTATAACCTTTCGCAGCAATTGCGGAGCACTCAAATTAACACTAATACTGCTATAAGAGTGTTTATAATAGTGTTATAAAAGTGCGCAAGAGTCTTATAACGATAAAATTGTGACGTGGGCATGGCTCTCGTAAAATATAAGTAAGACCAAAAAACGTTTAGCCATATCTCGTATTTATATATCAAGGATGGTATCGATCAGTACTCATTGTGGTGTCTGCAAAAACGCAATAACATGTTTCGGATCAACTATATTTTTCGGGTCGAATCCAACTATCCTGATTGGTAAACTGACTTTTACTAGTAAAATCAATGATAACTGATGACCCATTATTCCAGAGAATTTTTGAAGTTTGTTTTAATTTCGCATATCATTTTTGATGTGTGAACGTATGTATTAAGATTGGTGACTAAATCAACAAACCGAAATCCACAAATTGAATCCATAAAATTGTGGCAAGATTAATCCTGGAAAAATTACAAATATTCTCTTTTTTGTATCCAGCAGCGGCTACGCTTAAAAATGATTTATGTAAATATTCTGGAAAAAATGAAATGAATACACATCAATATTTATATTTTACGTTTAAGCATTTAAAATGTGGAAACCTGGGGGGTTTTGATTGGTGAGAATCCGACACGCTCCTGTTGATAAGGCAAAAATTTGGTTAAATAAATGACTAGGAAATAAATATGGTAGTAAGAATATGTCGTAAAAGCTTGCAGTACCGTAGATAATAAAGTGAAATGGATAACAAGGATTGTTTTCTGTGGATTCGGGGACTAGCCCGGGTTAAAAATATGACTAAATTCTAATGTGTTAATTTTATATGTGAAAAAATTATATATTCTTTTTAAAATTTACTTTGAATAAACCAGTATCAGCCAAGTAAGATAGAGACAGTTTTCTGTCGAGTATATACTATGAGTATCAGTCATCAGTACAACCAGAGACAATATACTGTCAAATTGGCAAAAAATAGTTACTATTTTTTTGTGATTCTAACCACCTTCTACAATACCAATTCAGAACAATATTTTTGTTTTGTTTATGTTGTTGACAGTAACTTAAGTAGAAATACCATTTCGTATATTAAGTACGGCACTGCAATTTGTTTTTAATTACATATGGAAACAACGACGTCATTCGATTCAAGTATTTATTTATTAATTTTGCTAGCATATCAACAACTTATTAAATGTGATAAGCTACTGCTATTGCCAGAAACTACCAATTTCTTTGAATAGTGTACTAATCATTCTTATAAGCATTCCATTTACAGCACGCTGGATGGCGCTGTAGGTAAATTCGATTCTTGATGAAGGCAAAAAAAAATGTGTATGAGTTTTTCGACCTAGCTCAGATTTCAGTTCCAGATTTCAATGACAAGCTTTCAATCAAGCCTAGCTAAGATTGGACCAGATTGATAATATGATACAGGCGGAGCACCTACCGTGCCGCCCAGTGTATTACAATAATATATTTTATGTCGGTTTAAAATTAAGTTCATAAACACTTACCTTTACAAAGAAGGATCGAATTTAAATATCACAATTTCAACTAAATTTACCATCAATCCAAATTAATAATTTGTCTTTTATTTTAAAAAAAATTCTGGTTAATGGTTGAGAAATTATCTCGAAAAATCTACGAATGATGCAACAAATTTCATCAATTTACAGCACTTGTGTTTCTCTAGTCAAAAAGAAAATCTTTTCTCGTACCAAAGTAAAACAAAAAAAAATTTAAACCTTTACTCTTTATGTCTCTTTAAATTTCTTTTAGATCGTAACAAATTATTTACGATAATTGTTTTAAAAAAACTCATAACCAAACAAAAAACAAAATAAAAAAAACAAAAACGTCAAAGTCATAAAATTCTAAAAAATTTTCTCGGATCACTTTCTTTTTGTGTTTTTTTTTTTTTTTTTGCAATTCCAATACGATAAGAAAACTCAAAAAAAAAAAAAAAAATGAAAATAAAATGAAAAACTTTTTCATCATTTTATTCCGCCCCACTTTTACAAAAGGGTTAAAATATTTTCCCACAGGTTGGTGTATTCTAAAAGAGTTCTATTTTTTTTTTTATCATTTTAATAATTTTCCTAATCGATAAAAATATCCTTTTTTTCCAAAGAAATTTTATTAATTAACTTTTAAATGTATCTTTATTGATAACATATTGTGCAAAAAAAAACAACAACAAAACATAAAAATACTTTGTCATTTATCAGACCCACCCATAATATGATGGTAAATTTACCACCCTTCAATGCAAATAAAAATATGAAAATATTAAGATTTTCATAAGCGTGTTGTATCACATCAACAAAAAAAACGAAAAAAATCAAACCAATTCGTTGTTATTAGCGAATGGTATTATGATAAGGGATGAAATTTTTCATCCCCCTATTATGAAATATACAGTTGGTATCAAAATTGTAAAAACAGTTAAATTTGATATTTTTTTTATCATCCTAAAACAATTTTTGTATACCAAAAAGTTGTTTGTATTAACAGTTATATAAAAAAAAAATGCTTAAATCAACACCCCATTTACTAAAGAAATAAAAAACCAAGAAGTGTCTGGATGACAACAAAGTTTATGAGATGTACAATAAATAACGTAGGTATTGTAGCAAAATTCAAGCAGCTGTAATGGTTTGTAAAACATTGAATCTTATCAAAGGACATGAATATGACATATTAAGAAGGTGCTTTGTCGTTTCACTCTTTAATAATTACCAGTGTAATGGTAAGAGTTGTAACATTTTTGGAACTGTACTAATAAGTGTTTGTTTTTCCAGTCAATGTGAAAAAAGGCTTAAATCCCAATCTTGCGGAACAAGTTTTTTTCGGATTTAATTATGAAACTTCATATACTTCTTAATTTTGATCTCAGGAGTCCAAATTTGTTCTTGGTTTTTTCCACGATATGTACTTTTGCTGGAATCATCCGGTACCATATGGTACCATCGTAATAATTTCTTAGAATATGTGAAATACGTGAAAAACACAAATTAGCAATAAGCTACATACTGGTTTGGAAAAGTTTTATTCAAAAGTTAAACTATGTTATTAAAAGTAAATTAAAAATTTAATTAAGTAGGTTTCTGGTGAATTCAAACACCATACCTTATAGCCGAAATTCAAAGATTTGCCCTTTATGAATTGTTTACAGCCATGGCGGGCGAAATATTTTATCATCGATTCATTATAAGTCAAATGTTCTTCATAATGAAAATTTTTTTATAAATTTTGCTTCAATTTGTCACTTAAGGGACGCAATTTCTGCATTTTGCAATTGCAACTGGTAGCAGTTGTTTGAGCGAAGTGTATACAACGCTCAATCTCACGATAACGATCTCGAGACATACTTTTTGCAATCATTTCATTATGCATATCTATACCACAGCTCCAATTTTGTGAATATTTATTTGGTATATTATTGTACCCGGAAATAATCATGATACCAATAAAAACTTTTGATTCATTTTATGTTACATTAAGTTTTTTTGTGTTGTTAAAACACCATAATTATTGGTTTCGTTGCAAATCATTTGTAATAATTCATCATCAAAGAATCTTTCAAATAGTTCGTCCGGTTCTGCTGAACAATCTAAATAAGTTGGATCTGGAAATATTGATTGTGAACTATAGAATTTTACTCTCGACCATTCAAATTTATGTTTCAAATTTGGTACAGATGATAGAACATTAACATCAGGTCCGTTGTAAGAGCAAGATTCTATTTCTACGATTTGACTGATTTCAGAGAGTTTTCAATTTCTAGTTCATCTATTTCACTATCGTTAACTCTTTCAGTAAATTCTATTTCAGGTATTTGATGTAGTTGATTATTATGCAAGCATATGATTTTACCGTCTACGTTCTCATCGCAATCGTCTTCAGCTGCATCATATGCTGGATCTGGTGGTTGTAGATAAATTCCAATTGGCTCTCCTAATTCATATTCTTCATTGGCTCTTTAATTCATATTAATGACTCCAAATAATCAGCCACTTCATGGAGAGTTCATGGACACAAATTTATGTAAAACAAAAACTATTTTATGGATTGAAATAAAAATGCACATAATAAACCATTCATACGTTTGTATCGTATCAACGCTACGGTACTATATGGGACCACTTTTTTTAAATATGAAGATTTAATATATTAATTGCAATCATTTGATTATCGGAGTATATTAAAATATAGAATAAAATGTGTACTTTTGATATACTTCTTATTTAATTATAATTTTTTAAAAGACCTATGCTAATAATAATGCTTACAATTTCCTAGTGCTCATATTTAGTATTTTTTTAACACATTAAAAGGCATTAGTTTTCAACTTGATATCACTAAAGCAGATAAAGTGCTACTGACTAATTACACACATCAAATTGAAGAAAAAGTATTCCAAAAATAAATTCTTAACGGTACTTTTGAATTCGGTCTGAGAATCATGAGAAATCATATTTTTGAGAGAGGCTATATAGCTGGTGCCATATGCTACCATTGCATAGAATGGGATCAACTGTTGTTAAAGTAAATGTACTCTGAGCAAATAATAGAATTATTATTCCAATCCGAAATTTTGAGCTAATAAGATGATTTAAAAGCTTAAACAATGATGATTATTTTCAGGTTTCTGCTGGATATGATTTTTGCACAACGAATGTTTTGGATGCGCTAGAGACATTTATTGATGTACTCTTGGAGTTTTGTTTGTGATTTTGACTGAAACTATCCATGTTTCGTAAGCCTATAAGATAACAGATTTTACACTTGTATTGAAAATCCAATATTCAAATATATCCAAATCGTCACTTCCATCTGAGGACACGACGCTGTCCAAGTAAATGAGCGTACTCACCTCTTCGGTTCCCGTTTCTTCATTGAGGATCGGATATTGTAATGTGTAAGGTTCCGCAAATAATTTTGGTTTTAGCTTTATGTATTGACTTTTAGGCTCCCACTTTTTCCAGTGTC
The DNA here is from genome assembly GCA_963942445.1 of Argyra leucocephala. Classification (NCBI taxonomy): domain Eukaryota; kingdom Metazoa; phylum Arthropoda; class Insecta; order Diptera; family Dolichopodidae; genus Argyra; species Argyra leucocephala. The sequence continues at coordinate 39,502,502 of OZ012680.1, forward strand.
ATATATACAGTTTTGTCACATATCATTTAAACCTCGATGTTGGTTTGCTTTTACAAAATCTAAGGGAAGGAAGCTTAGGATTTTCAAATTTAAATTTCATTTTAAAAAAATTTATTCACTTTAATTAATTCATGGCCACGTCGAATACTCATTCTTTATTATTAAAAGACTTGTTATTTGTGATTTTTGTGCTTTTCTAATTTATTTGAAAAATAAAATTTATTAAAATCAAATAATGAAAATAAAAACGAATTTTTTTCAACTTTTATTCAAACACTCTGTATATTTATTCTATTTATCTTTGGATATTATACTGTTTATTTATTTTTATTAATAACTTTGTAAAAACAAAAAAATAAAAAAATAATCAAAAATATAAAAAAAAAATATTTTTTATTTTCTTTAAAATTAAATGGCAATAAAATTCACAAAAAAAACTTCTAGCTTTCACTTTATTAATAATAATTTCTTTTTTTCTTATATTATCTTGTTGTTGTTGTTGTTACTATTTTCTTCAATACGATGTTAATATCGCGCAATCTCGTCTTAAAACGAATAAACGATTTACTTACCCTCCATTCAAATTTCACTTATTATAAAAGATATATGTTAGATATTATTCTGTTATGTAAGTATTAAAGAATATAAAGTGTAAAAATTTTCACATGACTTTGCCAAAAAAAGGACATCAGCAGTAAAATGAAAATAATTCAAATAAAATTGAATAACTGTGAGAGGGGATATTATTTCGCAATAGGATGAATACATAGAAAAATACAATTTATATAAATAAACACTTGTTTCATTGTACATACTCGTGTGACGTGAATATATATATATAATATATGTATATATATATATTTCCAGAATTTGCAGCTATAAAAATAATTTTATATAGAAATTATTTACATTTATACAGGATTATTATTGTTAATATTGTGTCTTCTGATGTATTACAGTGTCGTGTGAATAATTGAATCTTTTAAAAAAGGACACATATTTTTTTATTCTGTTTTGTGTTTGAAAAAGGATTTTTGTGTTTTTATTTTTCATATAAATGTACGTTTATATAATCAGCATGTAACATACATAATATATTAATAGATAGTTAAATTTAATAGATTAGGATTACCAATTGATTCATCATTATCATTGTCATTGGCTCTATCGCTCTGGGTGAGTTTTATCGCTCAGGGTGAGCTGTGTTTACAAATTTATTTCATTCTGCTATATTTTGCGCAAACGGTTCTTCATCCGTTTACTTCATTTTTCGACTGTTGTTGTAGATTTAGTATAGCTATTTTGATCTAGGTTTACTCTTTATCTAGTATATTGTGCAGTAGTATATCTATCCGCACCACATATCCTGTTTATCCTGCCCCATATCTTATTTTTTACCAATTACCAATTGGCTATATGAATGTAAAAAAAGGGACAAATTTAATTATAGTGCGCGAGAACTTGATATTGATTTTGTGGTACTATAATGAACTTCTTGGATTTTTATTTATGTGTTTTTTTCACTACGGAATGTGAAATAATCATAATACAGAAAAACAGGCCGGGGCTTACGGGTGCTAACTTTGACAGTTGTTCGTACTTATACGTACCTAATAGTGCACCCAAACTGACTAAATACCAGATACCTGTACAAAATAAAATATCAGATAAATTTGAAATGAAAACAGGGCTCAGGGCTGTGTCAGCAACAATATCGTATCGCATAATGTGCATTGGGCATTATACAAAAAACTTATAGACACAGGAGGACATATTATATCAAAACAAACGTGTTTTCACAATCGTGAATCCAAATAATAAAGGAGTAAGTTGAAATCAATTTAACCTTCTGTTCTGTTCAAATATTTATTTAAATAATTTTATATAATAAATATTGAGAGATCTGGCAACTCTAATTATTATCTTAATATTCATATTATATACATATTAACATATAAATACTTTATGCTTGTAATAAAATGTATATATATAGATCTAAAAAACGAAACATTTTTTTATAATATAAAAATTATATAGGGGGCGGCACGTGTTTGTCTCCGTGGGTTATCATGTCTATGTGATTTATCACTTTGAAAAATTGCGATGACAAAAAGGATTTTGTGCTTTTCTTTTTTTGCTACTGTAAATAAAGTCGTTTACCTTTTTTGCAAGGATATTATCAACAAAAAAAAATGATAATAAAAAACGTAATACAAAAAAAAAATACTGTTTTTATCACTTTGTGTTTTGTTGTTGTTTGACATGTTCAACTTCAAACTGAATGGCATGCCAGTAAATTGAATGGAATGACTCTATTAGATATGCGACGAAGTGTTAATATTGGAATGGTTTTTTAAGTTGAATTTTGATTTTTATATTAAAAATGGAAATTTTTTTTGATGAGTACTAGGAGAGTATTATATAATTGAAATTCCATTTGAGATGCCGAACGTACGAATTGATGTCAACGAAATTTTAATATAATAAATCTATCAAAATTGTATAAATAGTAAAAACTAACATGTTTTCACTGGCTATGCCACACCAATCGAAAGAAAGAAAATAATGAAAAATTTCCAAATACAAACTCTCATAAATGTGGCGCCGAGAAAGTGACTCATTCTTTCGTTGGATATTTGAACTTTAATGTGCCAGTTCCAGGACATTCCTGGTCAAGTAAATAGCAAGTAAGAAGCATTTAATAAATTTACCAAACTTTTTCTTAGAATAGATTAGAATGTAGGACAAATGTTAAGAAATTAAAGTTATATTTAAAAATTAATAAATATCTATAATTATAATTGACAAGCATTTAAGGTCCTGCGCAGTAGACACCTTTTCATTTTATTTCGATTCTCCTACTCCTTAATGAACTTCTAATATACATAATATATAAGATTATATATAAAACAAAAATGCGCACACAGTTGAACATTTTGTACTCATATGATTTTATTATTCAGCAAATACATTATGCATATCTGAGAACTTATTAAAATAATAAACAAAAGCAAACAATTCAGTTTTTATAATTTACATTATATACTTGCAAATGAATCTATGTACATATGCAAAAAAAAAAACAAAAAAACAAATTCATCTAAAATAAAAAATATAAAAACAACAAAAAAACAAATCACTTGAATTCTTCATTTTTATCTTTTTAAGTAACTGTTTCTAAATTTTGGTTATTTGTAGTAATAATATACTTTTATTAAACACGAGTGGTTTCTGCTATATCGTGCGAAGTCTATGTCAGTACGTAAATTACTGTTTTTTTAAAAACTTTAAATTTGACTTCAACTTGAAATATAATTACTCAACAGGGGCCCCTAGTCTATAATTATAATTGACAAGCATTTAAGGACCTGCGCAGATAATTTTATTTCGCTTCTTCTTATTGAACTCTTAATATGTAAATAAGTTGTATATACGACCGAAATGCGCATACGTGTCAAAAAAAATTTTATTTGATTTTATAATATTTTTAAATAAAATATAGCCATTTTGTGTCATTCAACATCTTATTATTTTTATACATAATTAGAGGAAATTTATTCTATTAATTTCTTTAAGTAACTGTCTCAAATTATAGTTATCCATATTTTGGTAATTTGTGGTAATAATATAGTTTTGGTTAAAAATATATATGATGTATATATCTCTCTAATTACAAATTACGTAGTATAGGAATATGTCGAAACGAAACAGTATATGAGGGAGCAGTGTTTACGTTCCCTAAATAAAACTTACTAACCTCTAAATTTTTATGAAAACATTAGTGGTTTCTACTATAACGTGAGAAGTGTATGTCAGTACGTAAATTGCTGTTCTGTTAAAAACTTTAAATTTGGCTTCAAGTTAAATTATAGTTATTCAGCAGGGGCCCCTAGTTGAAATCTATTACAAAATATTGAAGATAAATTTAACGTATTTTGACAAGCGAATTTAGAGAAATTTTGAACGAACTGACTATATATTCTTTTGTTATTAAAAATGGTTCTAGATCTTTTACTCATTGAATTATTTTCGTATTATAAAAATAATTTACAAATTTTTAGGGTTGAGCCCTTACCCATGATTATAAAATTTGCAAAGCTTTTTAGCTCTTTACATATAATATAGTAAGTCAGTGTATAGATCACATAACCACAACACTGTATGTAATTTGGGATTATGACAGTTCTTCAATACAACAATTTTGACGTTTATTAAAACTTGATTTTCGGCATACTTTATTTTTAAGGGAACAAATAGTCGTTGATAATATGGAATAAAATGTTATCAAAATTTAATGCATTTCGTATCACATTGGCTCGGTTTTGAGTTGAAAACAAGTTTTCTCCACTTTAAAGTATTTTCGTGCGAGGTAAAGTATGAATCGAGGTATATCAATGATAATTTTTTTTTTTAGTTTATTGATCTTTAAAAACTGCTATGCATATAACCACGCTAGATAGTTGAGTTTAGAAGTCATTCCTGAAATAAATAATATGGGTATAAACCTCTAGTTATATGTAATCAATTGCTTCGCAAAGAAGCAATTAAAGTTTCAAATGTCAGATGATGTTGGGTATATCAGACTGCAATATAATTGTCAAACAAATTTGGCCTATGTTGAACCTGAAATACTCGATTAACCTAATGGTGTTGAAAATCCGAGATATCAACACTATGGTAGAGATCATTATGAATCATTGTTTTGTTGGCAAATATGAAGATTTGGAGTCCCTTCAAATGAGTTAAAAATATTTTAACAAATAGGTTTATACGAAGAAAATTTCCGTGATATCACAATGTGATTCAGTTGTCTAAGTGTGGCTATCCGTGGTATGCGAAATATCGCTAACGCATTGTCGCATGATCCGAAATATCGAAAAAATAAATTTTACATTGTCTCATCATTGCAAATTTATTCGACAATAAATTCGCGACCTATTTATAACAGAATTGTAAAATTGTGTATTCGAAATTTTTTTTGGTACACAGTAAGGTTGATAATTCACCGGAAAAAGCAGTAAAAATATGAATAAAAAAGAGGACAAAATAAAATTAAGGATAGATTTAAATGTGAACACCATTAGAAAAATGTTTTTGTTTTTAAATTTTCCATATATCTATTTATTTTCTTTCACAAAAAATAGGCATATATATCTACTTATGAACTTAATATTAGTAAAGTTTTCTCAAATTTGAGTTGACGTTTATTTCAGAAACAATGTGTTTAGAATGATCGGAATTGTGAATAAAAAATTGTGTAGCATAACAAGATGTTCAGGAAATTTAGCATAATCATTGTATTTATATTAATATTGTATTAGGTTGAAATGTGTCACATGTCCGATGTCACCGGTACCCTGATATCGTAAAAATGTTTGCAACATTGCGAATAGAACATCGTAAGATCGGAAGCATGAGCTCAAGAAATTGTTGCTGATCAAAAATTATTATACAAAGTGTTTGCGACGTATTTTCGCAACGCAAGTAAAATTGTGTCTTGGAAAATTTATAGGTACACAAAAATTACAATAAAATTGTTGACAAGTTAAATTTTTTTTATTATTTTGTTTTCAATTTTATTAACCCTTTCAGTAAATTTGTTTACAATTGTACCCATGATTTTAGACAGTAACATAATATGCATTTTTGAATTTAATTTTATCCATTATAAAGATAAGTCCACTTTAAAGATAAGTTAGCAGAATTTTGAATTTAGGATCGTTGTAGCAATCAATTTAATTGTGACTCAATTTGTAAAAAAGTATTTGTTGAAAAGTATTTATAAAAAAGTTAACTTAAATAGTTAACAAGTAATATGGATAACAATCAGTAAGTGATTTTTTAATTATTAAAGATGCAGTTATTTAGCATAAATGTTATTTGGAGCAAATTATAACTTTAGCTTTTGAAAAATTATTGTACACTAAAAAAGTGAAGATTCGCAAAAATTTTGTAATTTGTGTAGGTATAATTGTACACAAAAATTTATATATAAAAAATTGTTTTCATAGGTGAAGTAAAAAATTTGGAGCGCAAAAGTTGGAACAATCCGTGTTAATAATTTTCTAAACCACAATTTTGCCAGATATGAATGTGAAAGATAGAGGCTCTTTAGACGAAGTTATTTCTATTTATGAAAAAATAAATGTAGTTAAATGGATATATGATAAATCTGTATATCTGCATCCAATTACTTCGGCAAAAGTTCAGAAGAAAAGGTTAAACGTTTTAGCAAGATAACAAAAACATATGATGAAATAGATAGACCAAAAGTTGTAAATGAATAAAATCAGTCGATGGGTGGAGTTGATAAATTTGACAAATAACATTTTAGATTTTACGATTACAGCTGCATGGTTTAAATACCGCGAAAAAATGCTCACATCAAGGGTACTTCTTAAGCAAATAAACAGTCTATTAGAATTTAGGTTGAACTTGGATCAAGTTTTATTAATTACAACAGAGACAAAAATACGAGGAATACCTCTTTCAGATGATTGCCCTGAGGAGGTTAAAAGAAGACTTACGTATAAACGTCGGCCGATGAAGGAAATTAGGTATGATGACGTAGAATATTGGTCGATGCAAAATAAAATTAAAATACCAGATAAATGTAAAAATTAAAATTGCAAATCGAAGTCTAGAACTCGCTGCTGCAAGTAGAATGTGCATATAAGCTTCCGAGCAGATAAAAATTCTTTCATAGCTTTTCACTCAAAATATTTATGTTTTATTTACCTTTATTTCCTTTTATAATTAACTTTATTTTTAAAATGAATCTTATCAATATGCTTCTTTTTTCACGTCAACACAACAAATATTTTGATCATAAATATAATATATTTAATTATTTAGCACTTATGTTAAATGGATATAAAATTTAGAAGTTTTTCCACTCTTAATTCATTCACAATTATTTAAAAACATTAAAAAGTTAATTTTTTAGTTAAAATTTCGTACAATATTTATAGAGTAATTATTACAATTTTTACAACCTTTTACTATATTTGTGTACAATTGTACACATTCTCTTAGTGACGCCCTAGACATGGGGCCGACCTAAAAATGTATTTTTTTGTTCCTAAAACTTTTCTAACACAAAAACAATCGCGGAAATATTTTTTTTTTCGTTATTTCAAAAGATCAACTAAAAGGGTTAAGCAGTAGACTTGTATTTAGCTGATTTTG